>CM070789.1:8670000-9270000 GCA_036346955.1 Dipus sagitta | reverse complement strand
GAGAGTGCACAGGAAGTGAGGCTGGACTATAAGACCTCAAGGGCCTCACTGCAAGTGACCCAGTTCCTCCAGGAAGGCTCTACCTCCTAAAGGTTTCGTAAATAAGTGCTCAAGCACATCTGTTTACGCGAGGGAACTTTCACATTCAAACCACGAAAGAAAGGATAGAAACAGCTTTGCTGGCACAAGCAAAATTGTCTGTACTAAGGGCTGGGGATGTAGGTCAGTGTAGACCCTTCCTAGCATGTCCCAGGCCCTGAGTTTGACCTCCAGTACTTAGAAAATTATGATCATCTTCAGTACCCTTGGCAGGTGCTCTACATCAACCCCCATGCTCCCGAGAACTCATTGAATATTAAACCATCCTGGAGTTATCCCAAGCTGAAAGTACTGTCTGTCTTCTGTTGGAACATTGACTTTGCCAGATATAAAAAAACATTGGCAATCATTATGTATCTCTAAACACTCACCAACAACTGAATTGTTTGCAATATGTGTTACTTGTGTACAAATATGGTAATTTGGCTACTTGGTAGAGTATACTATTTCATACTTGGGGAGTTCTAAAACTCCTCTCTATGGCACAAGGATCGGAGGGCTCTGAGCTCCTCTGTGTCTATCCGTAAAAGGTCTCCACACTGCCAGAATCCCCCAAATTGCTTTATGCAAACAAGGAGCTTCAGAGGATCACGAGCAAATCCCTAAACATGTCCCATTTGGTACCTACAAGTATCGTGTGATTCTTTCCTGTGGGCTTTAATGACCTTGATTTATTCGCAGCATTTGACTCTGAAGCCAAAGGATCCAGGTTCGAACCCCCAGGATGCACGCAAGCCCGATGCACGTTTACATCTTAAAATGTCCTTTTGCCAGCAAAAATGAACACCTCTCTTAGAACTTGGAAAATATACGCTGAGATTTGTATTTTTTTTTTTTTTGGAAGAGCCCACCCAGTGCTTCTTTCTGGAAGCCATACCATAGTGATGCAGGGTTAGCATGAAATATTTTTACCTGTTTGAGTTCTTTGTTTTAATATTTTCTTTTTCTTTTTTTTTATTTTTGTTTATTTATTTATTTATTTATTTAAGAGTAACAGAGAGAGAAAGAGGCAGAGAGAGAGAGAGAGAATGGGCGTGCCAGGGCTTCCAGCCACTGCAAACGAACTCCAGATGCGTGTGCCCCCTTGTGCATCTGGCTAACGTGGGTCCCGGAGAATCGAGCCTCGAACTGGGGTCCTTAGGCTTCACAGGCAAGCGCTTAACTGCTAAGCCATCTCTCCAGCCCTATTTTCTTTTTCTTTATTTACTTGACAGACAGAAAGAGAAAGAGGGAGAGAGAGAGAGAGAGAGAGAGAGAGAGAAAATGGGTGCGCCAGGGCCTCCAGCCACTGCAAACAAACTCCAGATGCACGGGCCACCCTGTGCATCTGGCTTATGTGGGTCCTGGGGAATGGAACCGGGGTGCTTTGGCTTTGCAGGCAAGCACCTTAACTGCTAAGCCATCTCTCCAGCCCGGTGTTTGAGTTTTTTTTTAATAATTTTATTACCATTATTATTAACAACACATTTCGGATGGATATATCATGCGCGCCCCCTCACTGGGGTTGCTGGCGTTGGGGGGGGGTGTGGGTTACGCATGGGGGGAGCGGCAGTCCGTTCTTGGGTGGGGGGAGGAGGCAGCGCCTCTGGGCATGTCATCTCAGCCTGTGACTCTTACAATCTTTCCGCCTCCTCCTTCCACAAAACTCCCTGAGCCTTGGTGGGTGTTTTCACCGTCCCTTTGTAGATCTGGAGATCTCCCAGCCGGGGTGGGAGGGGCTGCAGACGCCCCCTGGGTTCGGGAGAAACAGTGATGGAAGCAGCTCTGGAAGTGGAGGCCTCGCTGGGGTCACGCTGCTTTGAGCAGGGCATTCTTACCTCGTCCCTCACATGTCACTGACCTAACATGGAAGCATGAGCGTAAGTGACCTTTACAGGTGTGACTGCCCACAAAAAGAAGAGAAGAACAGAGGGGGAGAGAAAGGTCAGGGAGGGAGAGAGGAAGGAAAGGAAGATTGGCCACATGGGAATAAGACTTGCAAGAGGGGACAGGGAGATAGGTCCGTGGGTAAAGTGCTTGCCCGACACTTGCCTGACTTGGAGCCCCGGAGTCGTGTAAAATACCAGGTGTGGCTGCGTGAACCTGTAATCCCGGGCGCTGGCGAGGGAGCGACAGCCACATCCCTGGTCAGCGAGTGCAGCCTCATCGTTGAACTCCAGACCAGTGAGCATGTGGACAGCAAACCTGGAATGACGTCCCAGGTGGCGCTCTGGTGTCTGCACACAGGCGCCCTTGTGCACACACACACACACACACGTGTGCCCACACACATACAGCATGTGCTCACACTGTGCTCAAACACATTTACCAAAAAGGAAGAAGAAAAGAAAAAGTCCCACAGGACAGGAGCAGGCTCACGTTGCTTGCTTTTCTTTTTGAAAGCATTCCAGGCTTCTAAAACTCTCCTCGCAGACTAGGGGTGTAGCTCAGGGGCAGAACACTTGGATGCTTAGAATGTATCACAGCCCGGACTGGATCCCCCAGACCTTCAATAAAATAATGAGCTGTAGATAAGGTGCTGGAGAGGTGGCTTAGTGGTAAAGGTGCTTGCTTATAAAGCAAAAGGAAGGACCCAGGTTCGATTCCCCAGTACCCACAGAAGCCAGATACATAAGCTGGCACGTGCATCTGGAGTTCATTTGTAATGGCTAGAGGCTTTGGTGCGCCCGTATTCTCTCTCTCTCTCTCTCTCTCTCTCTCTCTCTCTCTCTCTCTCAATCCTTCTCTCTCTCTCAAACAGATAAAGAAATAAAATATTTTTAAAAAATAAAATATGGAACAAAATAAAATAATACTCTCCTCACACAGGCCCCTAGTCACCCTAGTGGACTCTGTGAAGTGCTGCAGGGAGCTGAACCCCACTACCAGGGTATAGCTTCTCACTGTCAGGCTCCTTTAGGTGCCCTTGGTCTGTAACACACTTATCAAGCACCCTCGCACTCAATCACTCTGATGATGGAAATGTACTAACCTCCCAGAACATGATGGTATGGGAGTGTATCAAGTGATTTTGAGAAATACAAAATCTTGGTGATTTAAGAAGAAAACGAAAATCCAATTTTTCTTTTTCCCCAAACCAGCATGCCACTGCCTCAAGTTCACTGTGTCAAAGACCGCAGTCAAAAACAATCTAGTTAAACCGTGTGAAGGCCAGTTTAATTTATGGCTCTGAGAAACATGTTAAGTATTAGTGAATGGCGCCAAGAGACTGCTTAACTGAGCCATTGTTAGCTGACCTGAAAATTTGCTGGGCCTTTTACGAGACTTGAAAATTTCAATTGGATTTATATATGTGTGTGTTATTTAATAGGTCCACAAATCGAAGTGGAAGGGACCATAGAGACCTGTGGGCAGAAGGTCCTCCTCGCGTGTAGACAGCTTAACAGCCTCGTGTGGAGAAATGCTCTGCTACTAAAGACATGTTTGGAAGGCCTATTTCACCCTGCAAAGCTCTGGGTTCCTTGGAGGACTGAAGCCTGTTGCTGTTGGCTTACCACCCTTGGAAAGCTGTTTTTAGAGTCCACACAACTGGCTCGATGGCCAGCCTTCAGCAAATTCATTGTCAGCAAATCAGAAGAAATGGACAACAGGGGCTGGAGAGATGTGGTTAAACGCTTGCCTGTGAAGCCTAAGGACCCCGGTTCGAGGCTCGATTCCCCAGGACCCACGTTAGCCAGATGCACAAGGGGGCGCACGTGTCTGGAGTTCGTTTGCAGTGGCTGGAGGCCCTGGCGCCCCCATTCTCTCTCTCTGTCTCTCTGTCTTCTGCTTTCTCTGTCTGTTGCTGTCGAATAAATAAATAAAAATAAAAACAAAAAAATTATTAAAAAAGAAAGAAAAGGACAACAGGTAAGTGTCACATATTTAAGAAAAGAGGAAAAAATTACCATTCCATAGGTGGATCTCACCCTGGCTATGTTTGTGTCTTCGGTAATGTTGAGCACTTACAGAGCAAGTCAATGTGTCTATCTCTTCTATTTCCTGCCAGGGTCTTTATCAGAGGAAATGACATCTGTTTCCTTGCAAACCTTCTTCTGTCCCTAGTAAACAGTGCTAGGAGAACTATCAAAAATCCTGCCACACCGGCTGGAGAGATGGCTTAGCGGTTAAGCGCTTGCCTGTGAAGCCTAAGGACCCCGGTTCGAGGCTCGATTCCCCAGGACCCACGTTAGCCAGATGCACAAGGGGGTGCACGCATCTGGAGTTCCGTTTGCAGTGGCTGGAAGCCCTGGCGCGCCCATTCCCTCTCTCTCTCTATCTGCCCCTTTCTCTGTGTCTGTCGCTCTCAAATAAATAAATAAAAAATGAAGAAAAAAATTTTTTAAAAATCCTGCCACACTGTTTCTTTCTCATCCACGGAGTATTTCTATTTCCCACACATTGCTTTCTTCTAATAATGCATCTGACTTGCAAAACCACAAATGACCCTGATCCAAATGACTATTTAAAAAAAAAAATGAACAGTGACAGCAGTCATTTGCTGAACACATACTGACCTTCACTGGGGGCCAAAGACGGAGTTAAGCATGTGACATATGCGTTATCTCAACACCCCTCAAAGAAGAATCAGGGAAGAGAAGGAAAGGGGCCATAAACTAAATTTCTCCTCTGTCTTTTCCAGAAATGCTTCACACAGTGACTTTGTTGCTGTTAGAGTTTGGGGCGGGGGTGTTGTTGAGACAGGCTGGCTTCAGTGAAATTCATGACCATTCTGCCTGAGCCTCCTGGGTGCTAGGATTACAAGCATGAGCCACCGCGCCTGGCAATGAACTTGACTTCAGTCTAGCAAGCGCTGCACGTGCCAGGCATGCCGCTGGTGGTCTGGCGACCTCGTTTAAATATGCAGACACACATAATTTCCCAATTTACTACAGTTTGGCTAACAATTTTTCAGTTTCATGACACATGGAAGCCATCTGCATCCAGTGGAAACTGTGCATGAGATACTGAATTCTGATCTTTCACCCAGCTAGTTCTATGCACAAAGACACCGGCGGGCTGGGCAGCTGCCCGGCGCCCCGTCAACCATGCCATCCCGAGCGGCATCTATCTACACATGCATCCATCCATCTATCAAACTTGCAGATAACTGTGGATGCAAACCCCACCACCCTTACCTCAGAAGGACTAAGCACTAGTTTATTCCAGAGCCGAGTATGAGTGGCCATCGGCAGGGCGATGCAGATTTAGATTAGCCATGCTCCAACCTGCTGACAACTTCGTACGTTCTTATAACTACAGACCAAAAGAAGGCCCTAAACCAAGATTCGTTGGTGGAAACGTCAGGTAGGTGGCTTTCAGCGAAGTGGAGAAACCTAAGCTACAGATGTCATCTGTTACATTCTCAGCCTTTGGGTTGGTGGAAGCTGGTGATCCGTTGGAATGTTCCAAAATGCTTTCACCACATCCCCTGATAGTCACAAGGCTGTTAGGTCAGACACAGAGGTGGCCAATAAACGGTTGTTATGGAGATTGAAGGGAAATCGAGATAATTTGGCCCCGCGCCTACAACATTCCATCTCTGCACAATCACAGAAGTTTGGTCAATCAGCCTTGTGGGATCTTTTCTGGCTGCTTAAGGAGAAATTTCCTTCACATGGCATAGAAGCTCTATGAACACGGATGAGAACGTGCATTAAAATACCATAGCTAGCCGGGTGTGGTGGCACACGCCTTTAATCCCAGCACTCGGGAGGCAGAGGTAGGAGGATCGCTGTGAGTTCAAGGCCACCCTGAGACTCCAGAGTGAATTCCAGGTCAGCCTGGGCTAGAGTGAGTCCCTACCTCAAAAAACCAAACAAAAATACTGTAGCTAAAGAGCATTGTCATCAGCTGAGCACTCACGGGGAATATATAGCCATGTTTCCAGTGGAGGAATTAGCATCGGTTTTGGACAGTCTGCCAAGGTTGCTTATATCCTGCCAACAATGGAAAGATACATCTTTTGACTCCACTTTACAAATGAGGAGGGTGAGGCTCAAGGCCTGGCACGGAGCCACAGGGCCATCGAACTCAGGCACCCCTTGCCTTCTCAAATTGTCAACTTTTTCACAGTAATAACTTGGCCATTTCCGGCTGGTTTCCAACAGCTGTTTTTGTTATTGTTCTCGGCGTTGTTTTCATTTCCTGTTTCCATTTACACAGATGCCTTCAGAAATCTGCCTCCCAGCCAAGATCAACTCGCCCTGCCCTAGTCTCACTAAATGGTATAGTATAGATTGACTGCAGCTCTGCTTCACAAACTTTGATGACATGGAAATCATCTGGGGACCTCTAAGAACACTTCCCATGCTGGCTTTCCTAACCCTATGACATTCTGACTTAATTGATCCAGGCTGGGAACTGGGAATCCATGTGCTTTATAACTCCCTAGGTGACCTGAATATGCGATGGGATTTGGGAAGCACTGTACAGAGTATTTCAGCATCTCTTGGGCTCCATCTCCATAGCGCCCCAGACCCTGCCACTAAACCTTATCCCTCACTCCTCATGCTTCTCCCAAACCTTTCAGGGTCTCCAAGCCTTTCCTCCATCCACTGAAGATGTTACTTCAGGCCGTGCCAAGCACTGCTTAAAGTCTTGGGAATTTCCACATCCAAATACCCAAGCCATCTAATACCTGGTCCTTTTCTGAATGTCCTGCTACGTGCTGTGCTTATCCCTCCCGCTGTCCTTAAGTCACCTCTTGTTGGGTCATGCCTCCATATGTGTTACCAAAGGTCACACCATCCCCGACCTCAAGTTCAAGCTTGCCCCTCAGTGGTCACCATATCCCATCTTCCTCGATAATTTGCTGTGTATCCTATTCCAAGAATTGCTCAATGATCGTTGGACCTCCAGTTATCTTGACACCTCTTCATGGTCCCTCACCCATCCCTTAGCCCGCTGGTATTCTAGACTTCACTGGCATAGTCACTTACGCTCAGTACATCATTCTCAACTCTCTTGCCCCATCCGTCTTCTGTGAGACCCCAATCTTGACTAAATACACTCACCCTGCCCGCTGGGCTCACTTTTATGATCATGAACCTAAATCAGCCTTGAGCACTGCTCAGCCATTGTATTCATTCGCTCACCCACTTTTCCTCTCTCTTCCTTCTCCATTGATGACCTAGATTGTTGGTCTGCTGAAAATATGAATTAGTTGAAAGAGAACCTTCACATGACTGCCACAAAACCCGTCACAGTCTTCATCTGTGCCCGTGAACTTGACCTTACCTCCAGTTCTGCGGGTGAACTCTCCTATGCTTGCCTAAGACTACAATTTCTCCATCCCCACTATAGAATACCTTACTCCTTACTTAAGGCAATGCCTGCCTCTCTAGATATCACTTGCATTAACTAACAAATGTACTGTTCACAGGATATTTTCCATTTAAAGAAAACTACTTTCCTGAGCCCCAGAATCTCCCTCTATCTACTGCTTTATTCCCCAGGTTGTCTTCATGGAAATGAAAAACCTTCTCATAGGCTATTGATCCTCATTTCTATATTAGCTCCACAGTTACACAGTTACGTTAATTTTCTAAACATCTTTTTCTTTTCCTTTTGAATCTACCTTAACTAGATCCCTCTAACTAAGACAGATTTTCTTCAGGGACCCCCAGTATCCTCCTAAAGGCTAAGTCTTTTTTATTTTAGTTACTTTTATTTGTTTATTTGAGAGTGACAGAAAGAGAAAGAGAGAGAGAATGAGAATGGGCGCACCAGGGCCTCCAGCCACTGCAAACGAATTCCAGATGCTTGTGCCCCCTTGTGCATCTGGCTAACATGGGTCCTGGGGAATGGAGCCTTGAACTTAGGCTTCACTGGCAAGTGCTTAACCACTAAGCCATCTCTCCAGCCCAAAGCCAAGTCTTAACCTTCATCTCCCTGGACTTAGAGGCAACTGGGGGAGTCAACACTTATGCCATACCCAACCAGCCTTGGCCCGGGATGTGTGGACACCACATCCTTCCTATCCCCTCCCTTTGAGCTTGCTTCTTCGTTGGTACTTCCCTGTAATCATAAAGTTGTAGACTTCCTGATCCTCTCTCTTACTCTCACCCTCTCCATTTAGTCTCAAGTCATCTTGGTCTATGGCTCATAATGTCTATGCCCAAAACATGCCCACATTTTTATCCTCAGTGCAGCCTCCTCCACGGAAATCATCTCAAATCTGGCTGCCTGTACAGAACCACCCCTCAGCTGCTAACAGGCACCTCAAAGTTGATGTGTTCAACAAAATAGTAAATAAAATAAAAGTCTTGGCTGCTGTGGACAGGTGGTCTTGACTGCGACCCTGGGTACTCAAAGGCAAAGGACAGGGAAAGTTATGCGTAGGAAAATAAACAAATGACCCAAACTAAAACAGGGCCTTGGGGAGGTGCTCAGTGGATCAGAGCATTGGCTGCACAACATGAAGACTGGAGTTCAACATCCCCGGCACCCACATGAAAAGCTGGGCATGGCGGTGTGCCTGTAACCGAGGAGGGTCACTGGGATACACTGACCAGCCCACTTACTGAAAAATGGCAGGAGTTCCAGGTCCAGTGAGAAACTGCCTCAAGGAATTACGACAGGAGAAGGGTACAGGAGGAAGGGCCCCTCTGGCCTCCCCAGTGTACACACAGGGCACATGCATCAGCACACAGGGGTGTGCACCAGATACACCCACAGATTTTTTTTTAAGTAGCAAACTGATTTTTAAAAAAAATTTTTTTTTTTACTTTAATTTATTTATTTGAGAGAAAGAGAGAATGGGCACGCCAGGGCCTCCAGCCACTGCAAATGAATTCCAGACGCATGCACCAACTTGTGCATCTGGCTTAGGTGGGTCCTGGGGAATCAAAACTGGGTCCTTTGGCTTTGCAGGCAAGTGGCTAACTCCTAAACCATGTCTCTAGCCCACACGCACAGTTTATAACACACACACACACACACACCCCTCATAAAAATAAAGCAGAAATTCAAGCAAAAAATCTTAAGATGCAGCACCTTTAATCTGCCCAGGGAGGCAGATATAGGAGGATTGCTGTGAGTTTGAGGACAGCCTGAGACTACCGAGTGGATTCCAGGTCAGCTTGGGCTAGAATGAGACCCTACCTTGAAAAACAAAACAAAGGAAAAGAATAAAAGATGCTTAAGACTTATAAGATGCCACAGAATGTGGGGTTGGGTAACTATTTGCTGCTGCCTTGGGAATTTCTCCTGATATCTTTATGACAGCTTTGCCAATGACATAAATTGCTTTTCTTCTTTTTTAATTCTCTGTTCATGATTTGCTACTTGAAAATAAAATAATCAATTAAAATAAAAGATAAGGGGAAAAAAACAAAAACAACAAAAAACGTGGGGCTGGAAAGATAGCTTGGCAGTTAAGGTGCTTGCCTGCAAAACCAAAGGACCGGGGAACTAAAACCTTAGAGTCAGCCTTCCACCTCACACATATGCATGCACACACACACCACTCACACACATGCAAGCATGCACACACACATACAAACATGCATATACACACATGCACATGTGAAAGAAGAGAAAAACTCCCTCCTCAATCATAGAAAGCTTTCACATTTGTTGATCAAGAGCCTAATAAATTAATAGGATTATCAAAACTAACTGTACTTCTGTTCTAACCTGGAGACCCTGTCCCCGTGACCAGCTATGCTTCTTACAACTGCTCTCGATGTGAGAATCCTACGTCCTCATAGACTTTGAAAAGTGTCACCTTGCACTTCTCTGAAATGAAAATACACACAATTTATGACGTCTATTTCCATAGGAAAATAAAGAGACCTTCATTCAGATGTTTGTGAAACCAAACACAGATGCTGTCATCTGAGAAGTAGAATTTATGGGAAAAAAAGAGAGAGAGAGAGAGAGAGAGGGAGAAAAGATGGTTCTGAGATAGTTCAAATCCCAACGGAAGAGAAAAAAAACACAAATCACTTAGTAAGAATTCCCACAAGAAACAGGGACACTTGCATCAAAACAGGAAAAAGAGAAAAAAAAAAAAGAAAGAAGAAACTGAATGAAACCCAAAAACAATAGATAAGGAGGTTTATATGAGTGAAAATTGTTGTTTTTGTTTGCAACAGCCTTGCAAGTAGATTTTAGGGCCATTTTCCAGTGATAAATTTTTATCATTCATTCAAATACAAAAGTTATTGAGGCCATTTATTATTTTAGTAAACATAGTTTTTAAGGGACCACCAATGTGCTTTAAAGGCCATAGCATTGAGACTGGGAAGATGGTGCAGTGATTAAAGGCACTTGCTCTGGAAGCCTGCAAGCTGGAATTCGGATCCCTAGAACCCACAGAAAGCTGGACCCAAAGTGGTATATGTATCTGGAGTGCATTTGCAGTGGCAAGAGACCCTGGTACACTCATACTGTCTCTCTCCCTCTATCTCTCAAATAAATAAATAAAAATATATATATTTTAAAAATATATATGTTCTTCATAACTGGGCATGGTGGTGCACGCCTTTAATCCCAGTACTCAGGAGGCAGAAGTAGGAGGATCGCTGTGAGTTCGAGGCCACCCTGAGACAAATTCCAGGTCAGCCTGAGCTAGAGTGAGACCCTACCTTGAAAACAAAAAGTTCTATATAGATATAAATTACCTTCAGCTAAACACTACTTCCTGCACGAAAGGACCAGTGTGTAGCCCAGCAGCTAGTGATGTTCCAATACCTTGAGTATGCTGGTTCAACTGGAAGGAATATTCTGAACAATATACATTTTGGGATATTGTATCCCAAGGAATCTTAAGGCTTAGTGAAATTCTATGCAAAATCCTAGATAGGTTTAGCTTAGCAAATTTTGCTTCTGCAAAATGAAAATGTTGAGATAACCCAATTCACTTCTATAAAGAACAAGATAGTAACGTGAGGCGTTGTCTCGGTAGATGTTACAACTTACTGTAAAGTTGTATCAGTCGAAGCTGTGATTCTCAGAGGTTGGGGAGTAACTTGGTGGCAGAGCACGTACTTGATATGACGGCGTCCTGAGTTTGATCCCAGCACTACAATGAACAAACAAATCTGTGAGATTAGGGCTGGAGAGATTGCTAAGTGGTTAAGGTGCTTGCCTATAATGCCTAACAACCCAAGTTTGGTTCCCCAATACCCATGTAAAGTTAGATGCACAAAGTGGCACATGCATCTGGAGTTCATTGAGGTGGCTAGAGGTCCTGTTGCACCCAAATTCTCTCCCCTCCTCTCTCTCTTCTCTGTCTGCCCCCCATCTCTCTCCTCTCTTCTCTCCTTGCATATAAATAAATAATTTTTTAAAATTAGTGAAAGCCAGGCATAGTGGCACACACCTTTAATCCCAGCACTTGGGAGGCACAGGTAGGAGGATCACTGTCAGTTCAAGGCCAGCCTGGGCTAGAGTGAGACCTACCTCAAAAATACCAAAAAAAAAAAAAAAAAAAAAAAAAGTGAGACAGCTCAGAGAATTTTGTGGAAGAGTAGGTGGAAAGATCGTAAGGGCCACAGAGTGGAAGGGAATGTCCAGAGGCACTGTCCCTCCCTCTTGCAATGACTGACCACTGCTCTCACCTCTCATCACCTACAACCCCATGGTGAGTAACAGGAATCCCACTGAAGAGGGCCCACAGCAGAACGGGGGCAGGGAGGAGGGAAATGATGGTACTAACCTATGATGTGTCCATACAAACTTTCTACTTAATAATTTTTTTTAATCTATGAGATTAGAATAAGCATGAAGGTATTAATGGAAGATAATAAAGATGTCGAGAAGACATATAGTTATATAAGACAGCAAGTTCCACAGCTGGCCACTCAACCCAAACGTACCAACTGATACAATGGTGCCATGTCTGTTATAGGAGAAACCAACTGCTCTGTGGTTAGACTTGAGGGAATCCCTGCATGGTGGTACTGGAAACCTAATCAGAAGCCTATGGCTGGGGAGGTTATAAGCCCTAGGGAGGGAAACTACTACCTATACAAGACCTGCATAATAGAGAAAAATTATGACATCAAAATAGAAGAGACTAGTTGGAAAGAAGAAGGGATTCTGTGGGAGAGAGACCCAGCAGAGGGAAAGAGAAGGGTAGTAGGAGGGAATCATGATCATGGTACACTATATGTATATATGTGTATACACATTTCTGTATGTATAGAGGTTAATAAAAGTTGCTCAGAGGAGCTGGGCGTGGTGGCGCACACCTTTAATTCCAGCACTCGGGAGGCAGAGGTAGGAGGATCACTATGAGTTCGAAGCCACCCTGAGACTCCATAGTGAATTCTAGATCAGCCTGAGCTAGAGTGAGACCCTACCTCGAAAAAACAACAACAACAAAAGAAACAAGTTGCTGAGAGCTTAACAATAAAATAGACTTCTAGCACACCCGTCAAGGCTCAGGGGACATCACAGAAAAGGGGGCAGAAAGATTGTAGCACCACAGGATGGGAGGGAGTATCCAGAGGCGTTGCCCCCCCCCAAAATGACTGACTATTGCTCTCACAACTCATAACCCATAACCCCATCATCAGTACCAGTAACCGCACTAGGAGGGCCCTCAGTAGAATGGGGCAGGGAGGAGGGCAATGGTACCAACACGTGACTTGTCTATGCAAAGTTGCTGCTTAAATTTTAAAAAATAAAATAAATAAACAGAAAAAAGTTTAAAATGTGGTGGACAGTGCCCTGAGACCAATGACAGCCAGGATTGTCCTCTGGCTTCTGCACACAACTGCATGCATACTCACGCAAGCAGACACACACACATACATACATACATACATACATACATATGCATAATAGTGGTAAAAAAATTAACACACCTTGATTTCAAATTGGACATGACATATGCAAGGGACAATGTCAGCACATGTGAAGTAACGTGTCTCATGTTCTCCATGTTTTCATGGTAACTTGAACTTGTAAGCTATCTAGAAAATCAACATAAGGCATCTTACAGATGCTGTAACCGACAAAAGAGGCCAAACTCCAGGAGCCCTTGTGTCATTTGAATGTATGAGCTTTCTATTTTTTCCCCCAACGTGAGGTAGACAAGTTTGCATGGTGGCTGCATGTACACACCTTGGGGACAAACACAGCCACTCTTTGGAACAGTCGTGGTGCTTGCTGGTGAGCAGGGATTGTCTACGGGCTACACAGGAAAGAGAGAACTTTCCCACGACCTGAAGCGACTCTGCAAAATGAGCACAGATGGTTTATACCAGAAAAGCTGGAGAAATTAGATGAAGTCCTGTGAAAAGTCTTAGTTTGGGGGGAAAAAGACAAAGTTCAAGGAAGCAAATAAAAAAATTAAATAAAAAAGGAAAAAGGTCATCCGTCAGCTCCAAATGAAAGAAGGACTCTGGATTCACCTCTCTAAGACTGTGAAGTGTGGACTTTCTAAAGCACAGGGGTCCACAGAGAGCCAACGTGGGCTTTTATGATCCCACTGTTACACACTAGTGAGATTTATGGAGACGCTCCCGGTAAAAGTTTTGAGTATGTGAAAGAAAGAACTTGTTCTCACCAAACCTTTGTATAAGGAAGCACGGCACTGTGTCAGGAAGAATCCAGGGTGGACGGTTGGTGACCAGATGTCTAGACATCCTGGACACTGCCATTGGGAAGTGGCAGATCACAGGAATACCACAGGGGCTCCGTCCTCACTGCCAAGCAGGCTGGAAGACTCGATCTTGGCAGTCTTGTTCAGGGAAACCAGGAGTAGAAGATGGCAGTAGAATGCTCAGGAATTCTTACTCATGCCCATACCACTGTGATCATTGGGCAGAACCCTACAGGTCTCCAGGACCACAGATTACACGACATCAGACCCGAAAACCTGGTTATAAGAACGACATGATGTTGTCTGAATGCATGCCAACTCAGAGTGAGGTGTTTTGTTTAACAACAGGGCCTATGTTTCCGAGGCTGGCTCATAATTTGATATGTAGCCCAGGCTGGTCTTGAACTCACTATCTTCCTGCCTCAGCCTATTGAGTGCTGGGATTATAGGTATTTGTCACCGTGCCTGGCTCTTTTTAAGTGTGTGTGTGTGTGTGTGTGTGCGCACACACAAGTACGATGGCACACGTTGGGAGGTCAGAGAATAACTCGGGTCCACATTCAGCCTTTCCACCTCATCTCAGGCAGGGTTTCTCTCTCTGCATTCTTGCTCTGTTGTTCTTTGCTGCACTGGCTTCTGGGACATTCTCCTGTCGCCTCCCATCTCGAAGTCAGCATGCGGCGATCACAGAATCCTGCCATGACATCTGGACTTTCTACTTGGGGTTTGTGGGGGGGGGGTCAAACTCAGGAACTCCTGTTTGAAGATCAAGTGTTTTACCCACTGAGCAAGTTCCCCAGCCTCCCTAGATCTATTTTTCAAGCAAATGCTTTCAGGTCGATAATATATCTATGTGATGTATACGTGCATATGAGTCGGTTTTATTTATTATTTATTTGGGGCGGTTGTGGGCGCACATGTGGATGCAGGTGTTTGTGTGTGTAGAGGCCAGAGGACAACCTGAAAAGGTGTTGTTCCTCAGGTGTCAGCAACCTTTACTTTGAAACAAGGCCTTGCATTGGCCCAGGGTTCACCAGTTAGGCTAGGCTTGTTGACCAGTGAGTCCCAGGTGCCCTCGTGTCTCCACTTACCAGTGCCGGGATGACAAGCGTGTGCTAGCAGGCCCAGCTTTTTCCCAAACGTAAGCTTGTGATATGCAACTCGGGTCACCATGCTTTCAAGGGGAGCGCCACCATCCCAAGCCGTAGTTTTGGTTTCCCAAGGCAGGATCTTATCAATGTCATCCAGACTGGCCTGGCACTGATGGCAATCCTCTTGCTTTGGCCTCCCGTATGCTGAGATTTTTACAGGCATGTGCCACTATGCCTGGCTTTTCTGCACTGTGCATTCACAGATGCCGATGCTCAAGGCATAGAGGAAGTGACAGTCAATGTGGGAGGCAGAGCTAGAGTTGGGTGCTAGACCACCTTCTCCAGCTGAGAGCTCATGGGCAGGTCACTTGACCTTGTCCAGCAGGAAGGAGCTGGCACTGGGCTAGACCAAGAATGATTAAGCGAAAGAAGAAAAGAAAAAGAAGAAGAAAGAAAGAAAAAAACTAAGTAATTTCCAAGCAAACACTTGAAGAATTCTCTTTAATATTACAAAAAAAACAAAGCGGATGCACAGTAAATTGCCCTCAGCAAGATAGTGTGGCAATGTAAACTTGACCAAAAACAATTTAGCCGACGTGCACACTTCAGTACTGTGACTTTTTTTTTTTTTACACTTTCACAGATATGTTTTAAAGACACGACCCCATGATGTCAAGCACCACTTCCTTTTATGCAAAGTCCTAGTGTGGTAGCAACGATAGAGCCTTTTCTTCTCCTGTCAGTCAAGAACACCATGGATGATATTTCAAGTTGACGAGGATTTTCAGAGGTAATGAGGAAGAGGGCCGACTCTGAGAAAGCTAGCCTGTGTTGGATCCCGGCCCCAAGGCTCACAGACTGTGTGGTGTGCTGTCACAACCATAGCTACGTCCGATGCCAGCAAACACTCCCACCATGCATAACTTGTGAGAAATGTGTATTGGATTTTTAGCAGTCCACTTATTTTTCCAGAAAATAAAAACTTAGCACTTTCTGATTCTCTGACTCTATGTCTCTCTGTCTCTCTGTCTCTCTCTCTCTCATACACACAGACTAGTCAAGATCCCTCTCAGAAGTCAATGTTTTTTCTTTTCTGGACATTGATAAGAATGCTGCCTCTCCTAAAACAGTGGCATGTGTACAACGTCAGTACGAAAGCCATGTTAGGGATATTTAACCCTGAGTTAAAATAGGTCCACTGGGCACAAACAAGATGTTTATATTTTAGAATGAAGTATTTCACTACACTTGGGCCCCATGGACCTGTCTGTTTAGAGTGTCTCTGGTTAACATTTCTTTCTCAGAAGCAAAGCAAGACCAAGTGGGGAATTTCTTTGGATGGAGCCTCAAGCTATCTGATGGACACGAAGTTCCTTAGCGAGGCTGTGATGTCTGCTCCCCTGAGCCAACAGGCAAACACAAAACGTTGGCAACAATCAACGGAAAATAAAAATCACCCCGGCAAAAAAGAGACTGGATGTTCCTAAAGCCACACGCAGCCACCCAAGCAAAGAACAAACGTGATGTCGTAAGATTGACAACAAAAAAAGTGGGGAACAAGGTTGTGGTAGTCAGCTCCATGTAGTTAGGACGAAGATCCAAGCTAGGCACAGTTGAGGGGAGGAGAGTTCTATTTCAGGCTTACAGATCCAGGGGGGGGGACTCCCATCCGTGGCGGAAGAAGCTGGCTCTATTAATCCAAGCAGAGAGAACAAGTAAGCAAACCATGAGAACCAAACGAGAAGGCACAAAAGTTGGCAGCAACAGTAGGGACCCCAGCAAAGCTCTGATCTCTCTGCATATTGCTTGGCTGGGATCCAGATCTGCTTCCAACACACCTTAGGGCCAGGCCCCCAGGAGCCACCCCCCAGTGACCCCCTCCTCCAGCCAGGATGCTAGAGACAAGCTTTAATAAAACACCTGAGTCTATGGGGGACATACATTCAAAGTATCACAAAGGTGGAAAGTTCTGTTTAGTGGAACAGGAATTGCTTGTAATATACCTTGAACTGTTGTTTTCTCCTGATTGTGAAAATTGTGAAAATAAATTATCCAATTCCTCTTAAATTATTATTAAAGACTAAGAGCCTTTGACCCACAACGACACTTTAGTCCCAGCTGTCTGGACGACCTAGCGTGAATAATATGACCTACCACAACCTTCATTTTTCTCAGATCTAGCCATGAGACTTAGGATAAATAATTCCTAAACTTCTGTTTATCTCTAAAATACTATGAATTGAGCTGGAGAAATAGCTTATCAGTTACGGTGCTTACGTGCAGAGCTTAGGGACCCAGGTTTGATGCCCCAGTACCCACATCAAGTCAGATAGACAAGAAGGTTACACACATCTGGAGTTTGTTTGCAGTGGCAGGAGGCTCTGGTGTGTCCATACTCCCTCTCTCTCTCTTTGTTCTCTGCCTCTTCCTCTCTCTGTCTCTCTCAAATAAATAAATACAATATTTTTTAAATGCTATGAATTATCCTTTTTCTTCCTGCTATTAAAAAAAAAATGCCTGACAAAAGATACCTAAGAACGGTTTGTTTTGGCTCACAGTTTGAGAGCAGAATCCATGGTGGAGGGGAAGTCATGGTGATAGGAGCACGAGGCAGCTGGTCACATTGCGTCCTGAGTCAGACAGCAGAGAGAGACCATATTAGTTGCTTTCTAGCTACCTTGACCACATACCAGTCAAGAAGCCACAAAAGATAGGAAGGGTTCATTCCAGTGTGCAGTTTGAGGTTACGACCCATCCTAACAAGGAAGGCCCAGTGTCAGGTGCCCGAGGCAGCTGGTTAACCCCCCCACCCCCCCACAGTGAGGAGGCATTCTGGTGCTTAGCTCAATTTTCCTTCATTCAGTCTAGAGCCCAAGGCAACAGAACAGTGCTGTCCACCGTTAGGATGGGTCCTCCCACCTCAATCCATGTAATCTAAGGAATTACCTCACAGACGCTCCCGGGGATGTATTTCCATGAGGATGCTAAATCCTGTGACGTTGGCGGTGGTGACCCACCACAGAGGTTAATGCTGGTTCTTTTTTCACCTATTTGATAACAATACTCAATATTTTTTATTTTTTTATTTTTTTATTATTTTATTTTTGAGAGCAAGAAAGAGGCAGAGAGAGAGAGAGAGAGAGAGAGAATGGACATGCCAGGGCCTTTCAACTGCTGTGAACGAACTCCAGACGCATGCGCCCCCTTGTGTGCATGTGCAACACTGCATGCTTTCATCACTTTTGCCTCTGGGTACCTAGGACGTGGAGATTGGAACAAGTGTTCTTAGGCTTTGCCAGCAAGCGCCCTAACCAGTAAGCCATCTCTCCAGCTGAATCAGCATTTTTTTTTGAGCCAGGCACTTCCCAACACTCACTATGAATGAATACATTTTCTTTTTCCAGTAGCTCAATGAAATAAGCACCAACCTAATTCTGATTCTGTAATTGAGGAAGACATAATTTTTAAGAAAAAAAAAAAAGCCTAGTGATTAAACAAACAGTAGTCAAGCCTCATAGCTTGAATGCCAACCCAAGCAAGATATCCCACAATGCATGTATTTAAGAATCTGCAATTCAGGGGCTGGAGAGATGGCTTAGTGGTTAAAGCACTTGTCTACGAAGCCTAAGAACCCAGGTTCGATTCTCCAGGTCCCACGTAAGCCAGATGCACGTGGAGGCGCACACATCTGGAGTTCGTCTGCAGTGGCTGGAGGCCCTGGCATGCCCATTCTCTCTCTGTCTGTCTCTCTCTCTCACTCTCTCTCTCTCTCTTACACACACACACACACACACACACACACACATGAATTAATTTTTAAAATTCTGCAATTCAGCTACTGCAAATTTCAAAATTTTTATCCTGACCCAGGCTTGGAAAACCCCATCCCTGAGCATCACAAGAGTTAGTAGCAATTACATTAATGAAAAATATATTATGCTAGAAATGTGGTTTTTTTTCTGATATAGAAAGAATTTTCATTTGCCTTATAGCCAGAAAACTCAGTAGCTATCCTTAGCCCTTCCTAGCTTTAAAAATATTTTCTCTTAAGTTACTTGGTATGATTGTTGGCATGGAAATATAATGCTGATTTTTCAGTACTTGATTCGTGTCACGAAGTGCAGGAAGGAATGCAGGGTGGAGCACTCCATTCTTTATAGACAACAGCAGTAGGCTATATTAGTTACTTTTGTGTCACTGTGACCAAAATTTTCTACAGAAACAGCTTACAGAAGGAAGATTTAGCAGCAGCGTTCAGTCCATCGTGACCGCAATGTCCTGGTAGCCGGAGTGGCTCTGTCCACGTCAGGGGCGCCTGAGAGGCGGCTCCTTCACAGCTGAGATGGGAAGGGAGTCTGGAGGCAGAAGCAGAGAGAACTTTCAAAGGTCAATCCCTAGTGACCTACTTCTGTCAGCTAGGTGTCACATCCCAAAGCTCTGAAGGCCTCACGTTGCTGGCGGAAAACACCTGATCAAGAGCAACTTTTGGGGGGGTGGGAAAGAGGTTTATTTTGGCTTACAAACTCGAGGGAGAAGCTCCATGGTGGCAGGGAAAATGATGGCATGAGCAGAGGGTGGACATCAGCCCCTGGCCCACATCAGATGGACAACACCAACAAGAGTGTATGCCAAGTACTGGCAAGGGGACACTGGCTGTAACACCCATAAGCCCGCCCCCATCAATGCACTGCCTCCAGGAGGCGCTAATTCCCAAATCTCCATCAGCTGGGAACCTGGCATTCAGAACACCCGAGTTTATGGGGGACACCTGAATCAAACCCCCACAGCTCCCCAAACAGCACCACAGTGGGGACACAAGCCTGTGAAGGACATTCCACATTTAAACTTTTTATTTTTATTTTTATTTATTTATTTGAGAGCAACAGAGAGAGAAAGAGGAAGATAGAGAGAGAGAGAATGGGTGCGCCAGGGCCTCCAGCCACTGCAAACGAACTCGAGACACGTGCGCCCCCTTGTGCATCTGGCTAACATGGGTCCTGAGGAATCAAGCCTCGAACTGGGGTCCTTAGGCTTCACAGGCAAGCGCTTAACTGCTAAGCCATCTCTCCAGCCCCCACATTTAAACTTTTAGAGTCAAAGTATTAATCAGTTACAGTAGAAATCCAAGAGAAAGATGGCCATATATAAATGATCCACTTAACGTTGGCAAAACAAATGAATGGAGAAAGCTCAGTATTTTCAAAAAGACAATGGAGCCACTGAGTATATGCAAAAAGGAACAAGCTTCAACCCAGATTGTCCTTACATATAACAACTAAAAATATAAAATAATAAAAGCCAGGCATGGTGGTGTACACCTTTAATACCAGCCCTCAGGAGGCCATGGTAAGAGGATCGCTATGAGTTCGAGGCCAGCCTGAGACTACATAGTGAATCCCAAGTCAGCCTGGGCTAGAGCAAGACCCTACCAAAAGAAAGAAAGAAAGAGAGAGAGAGAAAGAGAGAGAGAGAGAGAGAGAAACGAAAATAAAGTGGATCATAGACCTAAATATACAACCTAAAATTATAATTCTTCAAGAAACAGAAAAACTTCTGTGGATTTGGGTTAAACAGCAATATATTACACACGGCACCAAATATAAAATGCAGAGAATAAATTGATAGATGAACTGTCAGAATTAAAATTTTCTGTTCCTTCATATATCCTCTTAACAGAATAAATAGACAAGACACAGACTGATAGACTGCTGCCATCTGGTGACCATGCAAAAATATAGACAATATATTCTGAAATACCAAGATAGAATTGCTAGGTGAAAGTAGAATTACCCACAGATATGTCATCCTGGGACTCAGGATGCCAAGACAAGAAGGTTGTGAGACCAAGGTCAGCCTGGGCTGCAGTATGCTATTGAAAATAAATAAGCAAACAAACAAACAAAATCAACATGTAGAAAATGCATTGTTTTAGAATGTTGCAAAACAAGATTCAGATATTTAATTTGAGAATGATGAGCACTTTGTGTTTCTGATGTCACCTGTGTCAGTTGGAATCTAAGCCGTTTTAGTTATGTTTTTTGCCCCCGTGATGAATTCAGGACTGAAGACATATTTCCACTTTTCAGGCATAACAATCACAGAAAAGGTTAAATGGTCATTGCATGTGTTTCAGATCTCCAGGCAATTGTGACCTTGAAATCCACCCCAGAATTAATGGTTGGAATGCACGTTGTGCAGAGGCATGGCATTCAAAATGATATCTCTCGTCTCATGTTTGCCTCTAGCAGGTTCCTAAGGTGTGCTTCCTGGGATGGTGTCAAAATAATCTAATCAAGGGCTGGGGAGATGGCTTCGCGGTTAAGGCGGTCACCTGTGAAGCCTAAGGACCCATGTTCCACTCTCCAGATCCCACATAAGCCGGACGCACAAAGGTGAGGCAAGCGCAAGGTCACACATGACCACTAGGTGGTGGAAGCGTCTGGAGTTCAATTGCAGTTACTGAGGCCCTGGCACACCAATTCTCTCTCTCTCTCTCTCTCTCTCTTAAATAAATAAATAATACAATCAAGCAACTCCAGGATTTTATTACCTATTGGGCTTTCAACAGTTTGTCATGAACATGGAAGACAGAAAAGAAAAAGAAAGAGAGAGAAAAACAACAATAAGGTAACAATATGAAAGAAGGAATAAGAAAGAAGAGGGGTTCAATGTAGGGGGACAAAGGACGGTGGTGGGAGAGGATTATGTAAATTTTTTAATAATACAGTTTATTTTAACAGAAAAAGATTCTTGTGTGCATGCATTACCCTATGCGTCTGGTTTACATGGGTTCTGGGGAGTCAAACCCGGGTCCTTAGGCTTCGCAGGCAAGCACCTTAACAACTAACCTATCTCTCCAGCCCCCAAGGCAAAAAAAAAATTTTTTTTGGTTTTCTGAGGTAGGGTCTCACTCTAGCTCAGGCTGACCTGGAATTCACTATGGAGTCTCAGGGTGGCCTCGAACTCACGGCGATCCTCCTACCTCTGCCTCCCGAGTGCTGGGATTAAAGGCGTGCGCCACCACGCCCGGCTAAAAATTTTTAATTAAAAAAAAGTGAAAGCCGGGTGTGGTGGTGCATGCATTTAATCCCAGCACTTAGGAGGCAAAGAAAGAAGGATCGCTATGAGTTTGAGGCCACCCTGAGACTACATAGTGTGAATTCCAGGTCAGCCTGAGCTAAAGTGAGACACCCTACCTCAAAAAACAAACAAGCAACAACAACAACAAAAAAGTAAACACGGTTGTAGATTTTGAAATCAGACCATATTCTACCTTGCGCCAACTGCCTGATGTTAAAAAGGGTATTTTTTCCCTGTGCTCTGCAACGTTGTGATGTTCACCGGGTCACTGAAGAACCAGGTGGGTTAACCCATGACAAAATCCACGCTAGCATCATGCGTGGTACATGTGATCACCCAGCTGACGTTTATTACCCCTGCCTCTGCTTCTGCACCCCAGATTTCCGGTGTGCCTTGCTCACTGGCTCTGTCCAGTGACGCAGCCATTGCTTCATCCCCAAGGGGCTCGAATCCTTCCTTAGAACGTCATTTGGGATAACTCAGGGTCTCTTCCCATGGGCTAGAGATTCAAGCACAAAGCTCTCGCTGGAGCACGTAGGTACTGGGGAAAGCTAAGGGTACTAGATACTCCTAGGTTTGCGAGTCTGGAATTACCACATGGAAAGTTCTAGATGTGGAGGTGGCAGTTTGGTCAGTGTGCCCTCAGAGACCTTCCGAGACCCTCACACCCCTGCCTTAGGAAACTGGCATAAGAAACTCGCCTCCTCCCAAACTCAGCGCCTCTCTCCCTGACATGCAAACAAACAAAAAGGGCGGCAACATGAAGCCGTATCAGTCTCAGAAATCACAGTTAGATTAACTATATTTTCTTTTCTTTTCTTCTTTTGAGGTAGGGTCTTGCTCTAGCCCAGTCTGACCTGGAACTCACTCTGTAGTCCCAGGCTGACCTCAAACTCACTACAGTCCTCCTACCTCTTTCCCCCCCCCAAGTGCTTGGGACTATCATTCAGAGAATAGTAATTACCAAGAGAAAATTCTTATATTTCTGGGAAATAATTTAAAATTATCTTGAAGGAAAAGAACATTTATTACTGATCATAGGAATGACAAATTCTGCAAACTGTTGACTAAAGGGGCAATGATTTTACAAGTCATATATTTGTGTGTGTGTGTGTGTGTGTGTGTGTGTGTGTACATGGATCATGAATGTATACGCCTGTGTTTCTCCAAAGATGGTATCATATTTTTTGAGACAGAGTCTATGCAGTCCAGCTGGTCTCAGACTAACTAAGTAACTCAGGTTGGCCACAAACTAATAATCCTCTCTTATTTCAGCCTGCCAAGCGCTGTGTATATACACACATCACCAGCACCACCGTGCCTGGGATGTGACATCATTTCTGAAATCACTACCAGACTCTCTACTCAGTGCTCTGGTGTCCGGCGATGGTTAAGTTTAGCTCAAATGTGTTTCAGAATGGAAACAAACTAAAAATAAATATCGAGGAAAAATTGAACACTGTTAATATTTCACGATATTAAGTAATTATTTTTAAGTAGTGTTACTGTGTTAATATTATTAAATATTGGGGATGGAGAGATGGTTTAGTGATTAAGGCACTTGCCTGCCTGTAAAGCCAAAGGACCCAGGTTCAATTCCCCAGGACCCACATAAGCCAGATGCACAAGGTGGCACGTGTGTCTCGAGTTTGTTTGCAGTGGCTGGAGGCTGTAACACACCCATTCTCTCTTTCTGCCTTTTTCCCTCTCTCAAATAAATAAATAAAATTGTAATTATTAAATATTATAACAATATATTAAAGATTGCAGTAATAAGCATAACAATATAACCATATTGGGTATAATAATGAAATTATGGCTTTGTTAAGAAGAACTGTCTTTGGGCTGGAGAGATGGCTTAGCAGTTAAGCGCTTGCCTGTGAAGACTAAGGACCCCGGTTCGAGGCTCAGTTCCCCAGGACCCATGTTAGCCATATGCACACGGGGGCACACACGTCTGGAGTTTGTTTGCAGTGGCTGGAAACCCTGGTGCACCCATTCTCTCTCTCTCTCTCTGCCTCTTTCTCTCTCTGTCTGTCACTCTCAAATAAATAAATAAATGAAAAAAATTTTTAAAAAGAAGAACCATCTTTCACTGATACTAAAATAGTCACAAATAAAATAATGTCTCTGAAATAAAAATGTTTTTAAAGTAAAAGCTAAAAAATGTGATTGTAGTTTGCTACAAGATGATCTGGTGTGGGCTGGAGAGATGGCTTAGCGGTTAAGCTCTTGCCTGTGAAGCCTAAGGACCCCGGTTCAAGGCTCAATTCTCCAGGACCCACGTTAGCCAGAAGCACAAGGGGGCGCACGCGTCTGGAGTTCGTTTGCAGTGGCTGGAAGGCCTGGCGCCCCCATTCTCTCTCTCTCTATCTATCTATCTATCTATCTATCTGACTCTTTCTCTCTCTGTCACTCTCAAATAAATAAATAAAAATGAACAAAAAAAATTTAAAAAAATTAAAAAAAAAAGATGATCTGGTGTTTGGGAGCAAAGTAGGGTGTAAAGGAAAGAAACATGAACATGAATTATAATTGTTTGAAAGATGGAAATAATTATGCAATTCTTTTTTATAGAACACGTTGTTTGAACACTTTCATAATGAAAAGGGTGAACACAGTAGGGATCCTTATACTAACCGTGGCAGGGCCTGTCTCTCCTGGTCCACACCCTCCTCCCCCATCTCAGTTATTCCCACCCCTCCCCAGATCTTGGTAAGTGGCTCTGGCTATTTCTTTTCTGTGAATATACCAAGCTCTTTATCAAGTGAGAAAGGAAGGAAAGAAATATTTGACAGACCATAGCAAAAGTTTCTCCAAGCGTGGAGTTTCGAAGGGGAAAGTGGGGGGAGGGAGGGAATTACCATGGGTTATTGTCTACAATTGTAGAAGTTGTCAAAAGAAAAAAAAGTTTCTCCAAAACTTTTGAAAGACAGAAAACTCAGGCACAGGGAGGGAAAGGACGCAGTCAACCCTTATCAAAGCTCCCTCCTTTCCTGCTGCGAGACGTTAACTTTCCTTGCCAGTGAAAGCTGCAGTTCTCCATCTGGCCACCTGGGGGCGAGCGCTGCCACTGAGAAAAATTTCCTTCCTACCGTCATCTCAGGCCCTGGAGGGACCCCAGCCACCCCTGTTAGGAAGGCCCAGCTTTGGTGTCCAAGTTAGCCTGTGAAGCCTTCATGGCGAAGACTACTGAAGTGGTACGGAAATGATATCCCTTCCTCATTTAATTTGGTGTGGCCATGAGAATACCGTAAAGGTGAACAACAGAATTTCAGGTCATTTATTATTATTATCATTTGTTATTACCCCAGTTTACGTGTAAAGCCAGATGCACAAAGTGGCACATACATCTGGAGTTCATTTGCAGCAGATAGAGGCTCTGGTGCACCCATATTCTCTCTCTCTCCTCTCTCTCTCTCTCTGTCTTTCTCTGCTTCCAAATAAGTAAATAATAATCTTAAATAAATATATATATACGTGTTAATATACGAAGAATTAAGTTTCATTATGACGTGATTTAAACAAATTTTGCTTTCGTTTCCCCATCTCTTTCTCCCCATCCCAGCCTCCATGCCCTCTCTCCACCAGTGGCTCCCTTCTGGCTTTTGTTACAAGACAAACGGTCTGAGGTAGCCTGACAGTCGGGGCTCAGCCCAGCAGCAGAGATTACAGAGTGGGCTTTCTGAGAAGCTTCAAGGTGAATAGAGTCCACACTAATGAAACTATGTGTCCCTAGGTGTTCCTTTACACTAGGGGCATAAAACAAGGGATTGCTGTGCACAGGGCTGGTCCTAGAATAAAGAGAGTCAGACAAAGGGTGCATTGCGACAGTATAGCTAGTTCGTGTAGACAGTTATATAAAGTCTCACCAGCCCTACACACCTTGGCAAGAATCAGTAGTTCCCAAACCTAAAAATAGCTCCCCATGTGATTGACTGGGAAGGGGAATGTGCCTGGCAGAGTGAGCAGACAACATTCCCAGGAGAGAGGTGCCCAAGCAAATCACTTCCCAGCCACAGCTGGGTCCGAGGATCCTAGAGTTGGTCCCTCACCATCTCTTACTTCACGCTTCTACCTGTGAAAAGGATCCTTTCACTGTAGCTTGAATTTTATTTGGCATGTAAAGTGGAATAGTAAATGGTACTGAAGAACGTTGTAGACTGGGGATCGTGAGAGGGGAGGAAGAGATCTTAAGGGGAGTGGAAAATAGTGTAATAGAGGACACAGAAAGGACAGCAGAAGTAGGGAGATCGGCTGGGGACACAAGGGAACCAGCTGGGAGACAGGGCTGTGGAAGGGAATGGAGAACAGAGTATGACAAAAGTACACACACACACAATGTCATGATGGAACCCATTATGTTTTATGCTAACCTGAAATATTAATCGTAAAAAAAAAATCTTAGGGACTGGAGAGAGAGCTTAGTGGTTAAAGGTACTTTCTTGTAAAGCCAAATGGCCTGGGTTCAATTCCCCAGCACCCACATAGTGGCACATGCGTCTGGAGTTTGCGGTGGCAGGAGGCCCTAGCATGCTCATGCATTCTGTCTCTCTCAAAAATAAAGAAATAAAAGTATTTTTTAAAAAGAGTCTTGGGGGCTGGAGAGATGGCTTAGCGGTTAAGCGCTTGCCTGTGAAGCCTAAGGACCCTGGTTCGAGGCTCGATTCCCCAGGGACCCACGTTAGCCAGATGCACAAGGGGGCGCACGTGTCTGGAGTTCCTTTGCAGTGGCTGGAAGCCCTGGCATGCCCATCTCTCTCTCCCTCCTCTCTCTCTCTCTCTCTCTCTCCCCTCTCTCTCTCTCTCTCTCTTTCACTCTCAAATAAATAAATAAAAGTAAACAACAAAAAACTTTAAAAAAAAAAAAGAATCTTGGGGACTGGAGAAATGGCTCAAAGGTTAAGTTGTTTACCTACAAAGCCTAAGGACCCAGTACCTATGTAAAGCCAGATGCACAAAGTGGCACATGTATATGGAGTTCATTTTCAGTGGCTAGAGAGGCCCTGGTATGCCTATTCTCTGTCTCTTTCTCTCCCTCTCACTCTCTCCTTGCAAATAAATAAATAATTTTTTCTTTTAAAGAAAAATCTCCTGGGCGTGGTGGTGCATGCCTTTAATACCAGCACTTGGGAGGCAGAGGTAGGAGGATCACCATGAGTTCAAGGCCACCCTGAGAGTACATGGCAAATTCCAGGTCACCCTGGGCTAGACTGAGACCCCACCTTGAAAAACAAAACGAAAATCTTAAACTTCAGGCTGTTGTTACGGCTCACAAAGACAGTGCTTGCCCACCATGAAGGCCCTGGGTTCAAGGTTTAGCACCACAAAGAATTTTAAGTTTTATCATTGTCTATTTCCATGAGGCCATATTCATGGGAGAGTTGGTGGTGGTCTGAGCCTATGGCTAAGAGATGATGTCCTGGAATCTTCTTTTTTAACTGTGAGCAAGGGGAATAGCCAGTGGGAGTGGGCAGTTATGGGAAAATTGAGTCTTGTCCACTAACCCATGGCCCAGTGCCTACTCTTGTCATCATGCTCTGCCTGCCTGCCTTCCTTCCTTCTTTCCTCCCCTTCCTTCCTTCCTTCTTTCTTTCCTCCCTTTCTTTTCTTTCCATCCTTCTTTCTTTCTTTCAGAGAAAAAATGAGAACGGACAATACCAGGCAGGGTTTCTTGCAACAGCAGAGGAACGCCAGACGCATGTGTCTCTTTGTGCATCTGGCTTTACAGGGGTACTGGGGAATCGAACCCAGACCAGCAGGCATTGCAAGCAAGGGCCTTTAGCCACTGACTCTTCTCCCCAGCCCAACGTTTGTATTGCCAAGGGCAAGGTTGATGCATAGCGGCTTCACTTCTGAACTCAACTTTACTCTAGGTAAATGGGCTGGAGAAATTGCTCAGTAGTTAAGACATTTGCCTGCCGAGCCTAACGACCTGGGTTTGTTCCCTAGTGTCCATGTAAAGCCCTATGCACAAAGTGGCCCACACGTCTGCAGTTCATTCTCTGTAGCTGGAGGCCCCCAGTGGACTCAATTCTCGCACGCTCTCTCTCTCTCTCTTCTCTCTACCTCCCTCCCTCCTCGCAAACAAATACTTTTTTTAATGAAATAATAAATTTACCATAAGGGCGAAAAAATATAATTTGATTAATTACATCCCAGTAAGAGTTAAATCCCAGTAAGAGTTAACTCACAAGGGAACTGTGTTGTTTTAAAAGTGAATCTTAAGTCCTGTTTTTCTTGTTCCATAGTTCACCGTAGCTTTGCTTATCTATCAAGATCCACTGTTACATAATGAGCCCAAGATGAATCATTTCCAATAGGGTCCGCTTCACCCCGTGATAGCAAGGACCTGGGATACTGTGTGTGCCCGGCAAGCACGGCGCTCCGGGTTAGAGCCTCAGAACCGCAAGATGAGGGGAGGAAGGGAGAGAAAGAAAAAGAAGGAGGGAGGAAGGGGGGGGGGGAGGGAGGGAGGGACGGGACGGGAGGGGAGGAGGGAGGGAGGAGGAAAGGAGGAAGGGAGGCAGGAGGAGGAAGGAAGGAAGGAAGGAAGGAGGAGGGAAGGAAGGAAGGAAGGAAGGAAGGAAGGAGGAAGGGAAGGGAGGGAGGAGGAAGGAGGGAAGGAGGGAAGGAAGGGAGGGAGAGGAGGAAGGAAGGAAGGAAGGAAGGAAGGAAGGGAGGGGGAGAGGGAGGGAGGAAGGAAGGAAGGAAGGGGAGGGAGGGAGGGAAGGAAGGGGAGGGAGGGAGGGAAGGAGGAAGGAAGGAAAGGGGGAGGGAGGGAGGAAGGAAGGAAGGAAGGGAGGGAGGAAGGAAGGAA
This sequence comes from Dipus sagitta, assembly GCA_036346955.1. NCBI lineage: Eukaryota > Metazoa > Chordata > Mammalia > Rodentia > Dipodidae > Dipus > Dipus sagitta. Next base: position 9,241,373 of record CM070789.1, on the reverse strand, counting down.
GGAAGGGAGGAAGGAAGGAAGGAAGGGGGAGGGAGGAAGGAAGGAAGGAAGGAAGGAGGGAGGGAGGGAGGGAAGGAATGAGGGAGGAAGGGAGGGAGGGAGGGAGGGAGGAAAGGAAGGAAGGAAGGGGGAGGGAGGGAGGGAGGAAGGAAGGAAGGAAGGAAGGGGGAGGGAGGGAGGGAGGAAGGGGAGAAGGAGAAGGAAGGAAAGAAGAAAGGAAGGAAGGAGGAAGGGGAGAAGGAAAAGGGAGGGAGGGGGTTGGTCTGTTGGGAGCTGTAATTTAACATTGTACGTAAACACTTCTTTTTTAAAAAATTTTTTTGTTGTTTGTTTTTATTTATTTGAGAGCGACAGACAAAGAGGCAGAAAGAGAGAGAGAGAGAGAATGGGCGCGCCAGGGCCTCCAGCCACTGCAAAGGAACTCCAGACGCGTGCGCCCCCTTGTGCATCTGGCTAACGTGGGTCGTGGGGAATCGAGGCTTGAACCGGGGTCCTTAGGCTTCATAGGCAAGCGCTTAACCGCTAAGCATTTCTCCAGCCCTGCATAAACATTTCTACAAAATGTCCAGTAGGTGGCGCTGTTTAAGAACATTACCACTAGCCTACATCACGACTTTTACGACAGCTTTTGCAACAGAGCGGGTCAAGCCAGAGGAATTTGGGGCCCACCCAGTTCCATCCTGAACCCCACAAACAAGTCTTTAAACTTTCAGGGAATTTTTCCTTCCCAGATACTCCATTTGTTGCTCTTGGAATGGCTCAGGAGCCAGTGTTACCTTCCACGTGGCGTTCACCCTTCAAAATACAGATCTAGGCCCTAGTTTTAATATATTACAGTAAATTGGGTTAATCTTGCCAGGAGTGGTGGCACTTGGGAGGCAGAGGTAGGAGGATCACTGTGAGTTCGAGGCCACCCTGAGACTCCATAGTGAATTCCAGGTCAGCCTGGGCTAGAGTGAGACCCTACTTCAAAAAACAAAAAAAATAGTTTGGGGAATTCTATGTAAGCTCTGTGAAATGATCACAAATGCCAGTTTTTTTTTTTGTTTGTTTGTTTGTTTGTTTGTTTGTTTGTTTGTTTTGCTAAAGTCATTCTAGCCCAGGCTGACCTGGAATTCACTATGTTGTGTCAGGGTGGCCTTGAACTCAGTGATCCTCCTACCTCTGCCTCCCAACTGCTGGGATTAAAAGTGTGTGCAACCACACCTGGCTGATTTGTATTACTTCTTAAGCATCCTAGGATGTGTAAACATGGGACTGGACCCCAATGATAGGCATTTATTTATTTATTTATTTATTAGAGAGAGAGACATATAGAGAGAATGAGCATGCCAGGACCTCCTGCCACTGCAAACGAACTCCAGGTGCATGCACCCCCTTGTGCATTTGGCTTATTTCGGTTCTGGGGGCTCGAACCTGGGTCCTTAGGCTTTATAGGCAGCGCCTTAACCACTAAGCCATCTCTCCAGCCCCTGCACTCATTTTTAATCCGCCTCTTCCTGTGTAATGCTTCCTGGGCCCTGGTGGGTGTGATACAATGACCCATCTAGTTCTATGCACTCATCTTTCTCTTCTCATTCCCATGGGTCTTGAATCTCCCTGGTATGAGCTACCATTGGTTAAAAAAAATAATAAAATTTTAAAAAGTAGGTTCTCTAACCAGGAGAGAGCGGTATTCATCAAAGGGAATAAACATGCCCAGCTAGAAGACTTTTCGATGGGCATAACCTCTCCATTTAGCTTCCCTCTAGTGCCAGGCATGAATTCCCTCCCACCCAATGGTCCTCAGATCTAATCAGAGAGCAGTCGAACACCCCCACTACTTACGTGCTGGTTGATTCTGAAGCTTGTGTGACCCGCTGCCTGTTCACACTGTTTGGTGACTCTTATCCCCACTGTAGCTCAAGTAGCACTTCCCAGCATTGTGACAGCTAGCTGGCAGAGAGCTGGCTTCCGTGTCAGTTCCAGCTTGATTGCTCAATGTCTTGTGACCGAAGCCTGTGGTGAGACCCAGTTTTTTTTTGTTGTTGTTTTTTTTTTATCAGTATGTTCTACATAAAGAAAAAAAAAAGCATTTAAAACTAAATATGTTCAGGGAAATGAGAATTTATTCTCGGGGTGTTTGGAAAGAGGGAAGAAAATTAAATTGGTAATGATGTATGCGTCAAGGAGACCAATGCAACCTCCTCTCCGTAGTGCATCTTTTCAAATTAGAAGCCAGGCCCAGGTGGAACAGGACTTGTGATCAAGCTATTAGGGAAGGCTGAGGCTGAGGCAGAATGATTTCAAATTCAAGCCTGATTGGGCCAAAGAGTAAGTTCAAGGCCAGCCTGTCTCGAAATACACAGTAAAATGGAGCTGGGGGTGTAAGTCAGTGGAAGAGGGCTTGCTTGGCATAAGTGATCCCCAGGATTCCTTCACCTCACACTAAACCCACCCAGCATGTCATTTCCTTCCTGTCGATGTCATTGCCAGACCAACAGTCATAATGAACTTGAAATGCTCTGCTATGAAGGGATGACATAAGATTCACTTTATATTACCATTTTTATCACTTGTCTCAGATAATGCATGTGTGTCTTGTACCCATCTCATTCTATTTCTCTGTAAGTACACTATGCCAGGTAGAAAAAAAAAAAGCCTTTCTTAATAAAGGTTCAGTGATAGTTACAAGTTATTGAGTCATGTCAAGGAAGATGATGTTACCAAGCAACCTGTGTCTATATTCTGACAACTCGGGGTCCCTTGACTCTCCCTAGCTTATGGAACACCCCCCCCCCGTTGTCTTTCCCTGCTTGCCCATTTTCCCATCAAATTCACCCTGACCTTGGGTGGAAACAGCCTTCCGAGACTGCTGAAATTCTCTCTCTTTACAGGCAAGCCAAGACACTCCAGATATGTCCTGCTTGTTAGCCGTGGTTTCGCACAACTCTGGGCTTCAAGTAGCCTGAGCCCTGGACACTCAAAGTTCATTAACATCAGGTCGCCGGACGTGGTGGTGCATGCCTTTAATCCCAGCACTTGGGAGGCAGAGGTAGGAGGATCGCCGAGAGTTCAAGGCCACCCTGAGACTACAGAGTTAATTCCAGGTCAGCCTGGGCTAGAGTGAAGCCCTACCTTGAAAAACTAAAAAAAAAAAAAAAAAAATTAACATCCGGTCTTTAGCAGTGCCTGGTACCCAGAAGTGTTTTCACAGCAATGTGCTAATGCACATGTGCACCCAGTGTTTAAAGTCAGGTCATTTGGGGAGTTTTAGAAATACTTGAATTCGTGCTCGAGAGAACTTGAGACAATCCCACAGCGACTAAAAGGAGCGTGTGCCCATGAATAAATGATCTTATCTCCTCTCACTTTCAGCAACAGCAAAGTCCACTTGGAAAAGAAGCAGACCACCTATGGGGGAGGTCTTGGTAAATTAACTTGTATAATAAGGATTTCTCATGTCTTTTCGTCATTCTTTTTTTTAATTTTTTTTTGTTTGTTTATTTTTATTTATTTGAGAGCGACAGAGAGAGGAGAGAGGGAGAGAATGGGCGCACCAGGGCTTCCAGCCACTGCAGATGAACTCCAGACGCGTGCACCCCTTTGTGCATCTGGCTAACGTGGGTCCTGGGGAATCGAGCCTCGAACCGGGGTCCTTAGGCTTCACAGGCAAGCGCTTAACTGCTAAGCCATCTCTCCAGCCCATCTTTTCGTCATTCTTAACCAGGTACACATGTGTGATATGAAATTTGAAAACTGCCAAAAGACATGTACACAGGGAGTCTGAGGCCAGACTGGGTTACGTGAGACCTTGTCTCAAAACAGAAATGACAGGACACAAAGCTGTGTCACTCGCCCCTGTGTCCTCGCATTTGACATTTCTCCCCGTTCGCCGTGTTACGGACACTTGCTGGGGGGCACCCTTTCCAGAAGCCTTGCACCTGCCGCTCCCGTGCACGGCCATGCACAGGCTCGAGAGTGCGAACGAGTGCTTACTGCGGTGTTGAAAATCTATCAGCATTAATTCCCTCCTGCCTCATCCTCCCCGGGTTTCCGTGTGAGCTCTTTTTGCATCTGTCCCTAACACCCTCCAGGATGCAGTGTGGAGCCTCGATCCGTGCTGTGTGGGCTGCAGCACCATTCCTGTGGGATCAACAACTCACTACCCTTGATGCCCACCTCCTGCGCAGGCCCCTCTCCTACGCCTCGGCCTTCTAGTTCCAGCTGCCTCCTGGTAGGTCTGTCTGGAGAGCTGATGGGCACCTGTACCCGTCCGTGAGGACACACGAGCCCACCGCGTGGCTTTCCTCCTGCTGTCGTAAGCTGGGAACGCTTGAGCAACAGGACAAGCGTAGGTCAAAAATATAGTGAAATAAAGGACTCCATACAGGTCTAAAATGTAGTGAAACAGAATTTCATATGCTTAAGTTATCTAAGAGAACCTCATGGATGCTGCTAAGGGCTGCTGCTTCTAGGGAAAGAACTGCATAGCTGGGTGCTCCCTTTGGGTTGGTCAAGTCTTCCCTGGTGCAGAGACTACGCTGCTAATGTACCTGCTAGACCCTGCACCAGTCCACACCAGCTTTGGACTTGGAGGTGTCTGAGGGTTTGGAGCTGAATGGTGTTAGAGAATTTCTGTTATTTTTTTAAATATTATTTATCTGCAAGCATAGATAGATAATAAATAGACAGATAGATAAATGATTGATAGGTAGATAGATAGATAGATAGACAGACAGACAGAATGAGAATGAACATGCCAGGGCCTCTTGCCCCTACAAATGAACTCCAGACACATGAACCACCTTGTGGGTACTAGGGAATTGAACTGGGGCCAGCAGTTCCTGCAAGCAAGTGCCTTTAGTTGCTGAGCCATCTCCTCAATGCAACTGCCATCATTTTGTTTTTTTTTTTAATATTTTATTTATTTATTTGAAAGAGAGAGAGAGAGAGGCAGATAGAGAGAAAGAGAGAATGGGCATGCCAGGGCCTGTAACCACTGCAAATGAACTCCAGATGCATGTAACCCCTTGTGCATCTGGCTTACATGGGTCCTGGGGAATCGAACCAGGGTCCATAAGCTTTGCAGGCAAACGCCTTGACTGCTTAGCCATTTCTCCAGCCCTTGCTATTTTTTGTTTGTTTGTTTGTTTTGAATTGTTTTTGAGACAGGGCTTCATGTAACCCAGACTTCCCTTGAACTCACTAGGTAGCTAAGAATAGCCTTGAACCTCTGATCCTCATGCTTGTGCCTTTACCTCCTGAGTGCTGGGATTAGACGCATGCACAACCACATCCCGTTAATGCAGTGCTGGGATGGAACCCAGGGCCTAGAACGTGCCAAGCAAGCATTCTACCAACTGAGCTACATCCCCGACCTGTGTTCTGTTCTTTCGCAGGGTCATACCTTGGTGCGTTCGTTCGTAAGCATGAGTGAATGCCCCAAGGTAACCTTTCCTCCTCTTGGCTGGTGGAACATTCAGAGCGGAGACATTGGTCTCAGGTTGCTCTGATATGTGTTCACTATCTACTTGAGCTTAAGAAGATGCTGGCATATCTGTTGCCCAGGCTGCTCAAAATCGTGCCTAGAAAGAAAGATCAGCAGTACCATAGGGGGAGGCTTCTTATATCGCACAGAAGAAGAAAAGAAGGGGGCTGGGGAGATGGCTCAGTGGGTAAAACACCGGCCAGGCAAGCACGAGGACCTGAGTTCGGATCCCCAGCACCCACATAGAAACCTGGTGTGAAGACCGTACTTTCAGGGATCACTTCTATAGTCCGTGACTAGAGAAGTTTCTCTGACTGGGTAGAGTGTGGGAAACCACGGAAGGAATTGTAGCGCTCTCTCCTGAGCGTGAAGCCAGCTTGTTCTGATACCTTCAACCTTGAAGATCATGTCTCTCTTCTTCCTAGAAGAGCAATAAGGAGAGAATGCAGTCAGTGTGGAGGAGAACCAAAACAAGAAAAAACAATGATGTGACACTGCACCTGTCTGTAATCCCAGTATGGGGAAGTGGAGAGGGGGCGAGTACCTGGAACTCACTGGCTGGCTAGTCTAGCCAATCACCGAGCGCTAGGTTTCTAGGAAGATAAGGTGAGGCTGGAGAGATGGCTTAGCGGTTGAGGCACTTGTCTGTGAAGCCTAAGGACCCAGGTTCGATTCTCCGGGTCCCATGTAAGCCAGATGCACATGGTGGCGCCTGTGTCTGGAGTTCGTTTGCAGTGGCTGGAAGCCCTGGCATGCCCATTCTCTCTCTATCGCTCTCTCTCTCCCTCTCTCGTAATAAATAAATAAAAACAAATCTTTTTGAAGAGAGAGAGAGAGGGCAAGAAGAAAAAGGAAGAGGAGGAGGAGGAGGAAGCGCAAGAGAATTCGCCTGTGACTTCCATATTTTTACATAATCACTTCCATATCTGCTGAGGAGAGGAAACAAGCCGCTCTGAGGATGTATGGACAAATGCCTTTTCCTTCTTTCTGCCTACGATACAGGAATTTCCCTCTGCTCACCAAACGCTGTGGTGACTTCTCTCCGGCGATAGTCAAACGTCACTCGCGGCAGATGTGCGCTGGGTTCTTTACCCAAGAAGCCAACACGCACTTCTTCAGGGGTCACTTGCTGGCTGCGGACCCCGAGTCTGTTCCCTTTGACCCCCGCCCATCCACACAGCGCCTCCTCCTGCAGATGAAGGGCGTGGTCCTGAAGACAGACCCCACATCAAATCCTGGCTGCGCCCCAAGCTGATTCCCAGGGCTTCTGACCACCCAGCTTACGAACCGGGGTTCTCATAGCCACCTCTAGGTGCTGGATTTAATTTATCTCAGTAGCTCACAGAATTCAGGGAGACGACTTAATTACCTTTGTCTGTTTACTAGAAAGGATGCTCGAAAGGTCCAGATGAAGCCATGTGGCAAGTGGGTACAGAAGGGGGGCAGAGCCTGTCGCTCTCTGGCACATCCCCTTCCCAGAACCTTCCATGTTCGGATTCCAGAAGCTCTCAGGTCCTGCGATTCTGCTTTTAATTAATCAATTAATTAATTTGAGAGAAAGAAGCAGAGAGAGAGAGAGAATGAGTATGGGTGCACCAGGGCCTCCTGCCACTGCAAACGGACTCCAGACACATGTGCCACTTTGTGCATCTGGCTTTAGGTGGGGACTGGGGAATTAAAGGCCATCAGGCTTTGTAAGCAAGCACATTTAATCACTGAGCCATCTCTCCAGCCCCATCGTGGGTTTTTATGGAGACCAATTACACAGGTGGGATGGATTAAATCATCTACTAGTGATCACCCTAACCATCAACCCCTCTTCCCTTCTGGGAGTTTGAGAGGAAGATGGAAAAGTATAAAACCCTCTAACCCTGCCTTGGTCCATCCTGTGACAATCCCATCACAATGTTAGCTAAGGTGTGTCAACCAACAACCATTGACTATCATCTCAAGATGCTTGCCACTTCTGGGAATCCCAAGGATTTTAGGAGTTGTAAGCTGGGAAATGGTAACAGAAGACAAATACTATCTCACTTTGTCACCACCATTAAACTGGTTTCTAAAGTATGCCTCCAATTCTTTGAGGCACTGAAAAGCAAAACCAACAACAAAAACAGAGATAAAAGATGTGCCTTGGGTTGGAGGGATGGCTTAGCAGTTAAGGTGTTTGCCTGCAAAGGCAAAGGACCCAGGTTCAATACCCCAGGACCCACGTTAGCCAGATGCAGAAGGGGGCGCATGTGTCTGGAGTTCGTTTGCAGTGGCTGAAGGCCCTGGTGTGCCCATTCTCTCTCTCTCTCTCTCTCTCTCTCTCTCTCTCTCTCTCTTTCTCCCTCTTTCTCTGTCAAAAAAAAAGAAAAAAAGAAAAGAAAAAGATGTGCCTCTGTAAGAATGCAGTCCACAGGTCAATTAACAGACTGGACCTGACATGGTCATTAGTGGAAGGTCACCACTCACTTCAGGCAGCCCAGGTTGAGATGGATACATGTTCAAGATGTAGTGAGCTGTAACAAGGACCCTCCCCTGTCACAGCTAAAGAAATCTATTATTTTATTTTTATTTTATTTTTTTGAGGGAGAAAGAGAGAGAGAGACAGACAGACAGACAGACAGACAGACAGACAAAGAGGAGAAAGGGAATTGGCACACCAGGGCCTCAGCCAGTGCACTCGAACGCCAGACACTATCGCCACCTAGTGGGCATGTGTAAACTTGCGCTTGCCTCACCTCTGCGTCTGGGTAACTGGGATCTGGAGAATAGAACATCGGTCCTTAGGCTTCTCAGGCAAGCACCTTAGCCACTGAGCCATCTCTCCAGCCCTATTATTCTCTTTATTCACTTTTTGTTTAACATCTATTTTCAATGAACACATATTGCTTGTACATATTAATGGAGTGATATCTCCATGTGGACACACAGTGTGCATGGCTCCTATCCATTGATTCTGTTCTCCTTCTTCCCTTGCGCCCTACCCCACCCCTAGTAATCTCGATTTTACTTTCAGGCTAAATGTTGGTGGTGGTGGTGGTAATGTTTTCACATATGAGCACAAACATAACATGTAATACTTTTTGTGTCTTAGTTCCCTTAATAAGATGCCCCCAGTCCCATCCACTTTACTGCAAACGACAGGACTTCGTTCTTTGACTGAATAATCAACTAGGCATGCATGCCATATTTTCTCTATCCACTCATTTCTGGATATCTTGGCTCACTCCAGAGCTTAGCCACTTCCAGTAGTGCCGCCATGAACGTGACGTGCGGATGTCTCTCGAATACGTGATTTCAAATATGCAATTTTGTTTGCTTTGGCTATAGACCCAGAAGTGGGATTTCTGGGTCATATGGAATTTGGTTTTCTGAGGAAGCTTCATACTGATTTGCTCAGAAATGGCACTGTTTCGTTCCTATCAAAAATGTGTAAGGAGGAAGCCGGGCGTGGTGCCACACGCCTTTAATCCCAGCACTCCGGAGGCAGAGGTAGGAGGATTGCCGTGAGTTCGAGGCCACCCTGAGACTCCATAGTGAATTCCAGGTCAGCCTGGGCTAGAGTGAGACCCTACCTCGAAAAACCAAAAAAAAAAAAAAAAAAAAAAAAAAAATGTGTAAGGAGGGCTGTGGAGATGGCTCAGCATTTAAGGTGCTTGCTTGCAGATTTGATTCCCCAGTACCCACATAAAGCCAGATGCACAAAGAAGTGCTCATGTCTAGAGTTCCTTTGCAGAAGCTGGAGGTCCTAGAGCACCCATTCTCTCTGTCTCTCTTCTATCTCTCTTTGCTTGTAAATAAATAAATAAAAGTGCTTTTTAAAAAATGTGTAAGGAGCCTGGCATGGTGGCACATGTCTTTAATCTCAGCACTCAGGAGGCAGAGGTAGGAGGATTGCTGTGAATTCAAGGCCAACCTGAGACTACAGAGTGAGAGCTAGATAAGCCTGGGCTAGAGTGAGACCTTACTTCAAAACAAAAGAAAGGGGACAGGGGTGGTGGCACACGCCTTTAATCCCAGCACTTGGGAGGCAGAGGTAGGAGGATCGCCATGAGTTCAAGGCCACCCTGAGACTTCATAGTGAATTCTAGGTCAGCCTGGGCTACAGCGAGACACTTCCTCAAAAAAAAGGGGGTTTGCCACACGTGGTGGTGCACGCTTTTAATCCCAGCACTCAGGAGGCAGAGGTAAGAGGGCCAGTGTGAGTTCAAGGCCAACCTGGGACTACAGAGTGAGTTTCAGGTCATCTCGGGTTAGAGTGAGATGCTACCTGGAAAAAAACAATGTGTAAGGAGTCTCTTTTTCTCCAGCCCCCTGATTTTATGATTTTAAATGTTTCCATTTTTACTTATTTTTTTTTGCATGGGAATGTGTGTGTGGTGTACGTGTGTGTGTGTGTGTGTGTGTGTGTGTGTGTAAGTGTGAATGCAGATGCGTGTGTATGCACATGTGTGTAGAGGCCAGAGGTTGGTGTCAGGTGACTTTCTCAATCGCTCTCCACTTTATTTTATTTATTTATTTACTTATTTATTTATTTATTGTTTTTGGTTTTTTGAGGTAGGGTTTCACTCTAGCTCAGGCTGACCTGGAATTTACTATGTAGTTTCAGGTTGGCCTTGAACTCATGGCGATCCTCCTACCTCTGCCTCCCAAGTGCTGGGATTGAAAGCGTGCACCACCTTACCTGGCTCCACCTTATTTTTTGAGTCCAAGTCTCTCACTGATCCTAAAGCTCTCCAGTTAGGCTAGACTGAGTAGCAAACAAGCCCAATCTTACCCTGGCCTCCTGAGTGCTGGAGTTTGATGGGAACACCACCATGCCCAGCATTCTCAACATTTGTTTTTCAAGGGAGGGTTTCGCTCTAGCCCAGACTGACCTGGAATTCACTATGAAGTCCCAGGCTGACCTTGAATTCACAGTGATCCTCTTGCCTCTGCCTCCCAAGTGCTTGGATCAAAGGCGGACATGACCAAACCTGTATCTCCACATTTTTTTATTGACAACTTCCATAATTATACACAATAAACCATGATGATTCCCTCCCCCCAACTTTCTCCTTCACAACTGCCACTCTCCATCATATCCCCTTCCCCTATTAATTGGTCTCTCTTTTATTTTGATGCCATCACCTTTTCCTCTTATTATGAGGGTTTTGAGTAGGTAGTGTCAGGCACTGTTAAGTCACGGATATCCAGGCCATTTTGTGTCTGGAGGAGCACATTGTAAGGAGTCCTACCCTTCTTTTTGCTCTTACATTCTTTCTGCCACATCTTGCACAATGGACCCTGCACCTTGGAAGATGTGATTGAGATATTTCAGTGCTGAGCACTCCTGTCACTTCTTTCCAGCACCATGATGCCTTCTGAGTCATCCCAAGGTCACTGCCACCTGAAAAGAAAAGCTTCTCTAACCAAAAGTGAGAGTAGCATTAATATATGGGCATGAACATTGACAAAAGTGCTTACTGGGCAATTTGGTGAGCATAATATATGTATTTAGTCAGACACCAGCAAGCGTTACACCCCTAGGGCTCATGACCTCCCCCATCATAGGTTTTCAGTATCAGGCATGTATTCCCTCCCATAGAGTGGGCCTTCAGTCTAATTAGAGAGCAGTTGGTTTCTCTCATAACAAGACATACCACTATTGCATCCATTGGCTCATTTGGCCTGGCTGGTCAAACTTAGGGCTTGCAGTGTCCACTGCTGTTTATCTCCACTGATGACTTCTCTCTCTTTCTCCCATCGAGCTGAATGCAGTGTAGCTTTTTCCAGCTTTCTGTCAGCTTGTTTACAGGGAGGACGTTTACAGCTAAAAAAAAAGGGCGGGGGGGAGGGATGAGCATGAACCAAGATAAATAATGATGGTAAAATTAAATAAAGATTTTTACTATAGCTGGTTAAAGTCTTTGTGGTTTTGTTGTACAGGAAGCATGAATGGAGAGCAGCCACAGGTTCCTTTGTAGCATAAAAGAGCATTGAAAGAAGCGCTATAGTTTAACCTTGCCTTGAATAATGAGCAAGTCATAATAAGTAACTTAAATACCAGGCATGGTCCACCAGGAAAATCACTGAGACAAATGTTCTCTGTAACATTTTGTAGCATATAAGTCATATAAATGCCTAGAGTCCACTGAGACCTCTCAAAAACCTCGGAAGTACCTGGAAATAAGCTCAATGGTGGAGCATGCTTAGTCTTGGGTTCTATCCCAGCACACAGAGAGAGAGTGGAAAGGGAAGAAGGAGGGGAAGGAAGGGGAAGGGAAGGTGAAAGAACAGCGGGAAAGGGAAGCGTAAGGAAGAAATGAAGAAAAGGGAAAAGGAAGGGAGAACGGAAGGGGGAAGGGAAGGGAAGAGAAGGGAGGAAGAGGAGAGGAAGAAGAAGGGAGAAAGAAGAGAGGAAGGGAAAACACGAAAGGAATCTTGGTAGTATTTGTTGTATTATAAGTGTAATTAGGATCTATTTTCTAGTTAGAAAAATAACCTTTATGCATTGTAAAAATTATTTAATATAACAAACACCCATATGAATGTAACTGTGAAATCTAACATTCACAGTTTAGTCTAGTAGATCGCATGTCAACTTCCAAGTTAAGGAAGCATAACCAAGGGGAAGCTAGGTTCATGAGAAATCTCCAGCCAGTTGTTGTGATATTTTCTGTGTGTGTCTGAAATTATTTCAATTAAGGACGCACCAATGGAGAGAAAGCGAAGCACACCTGCCTGAGACAGCTTTAGAAGTCGGCACAGCACACCGCCCCAGTGGGGGTGTGTGCTATGTGGTTCTCTGCTTTACAGCCCTTTGCCCTACACCTGTGGGTAGATGACAGACTAAAACCCTCCGTAACTCACTCTTCTCTGTGTCTGGGTTTTCCGATTCTTCCTAAACATGGACAAGAACCCGAGTCTTGAGCCTGGAGAGTTCTAAGGCCCCACAACCCAGTCTCTCTCCTGCATCATTATGGAGATCCAAGCCCGTAACACCAGCGTGAGTGACAACCTCCCTGTGGCTGTGTAAATGGAGTTCCCCTTCAGTTAACCTTCCTGTGGACCCCCCCCCCCCCAATGCCGCTGGGACAGAATTACATATAGCAGGGAGGAAGGTGCAGGAGAGAGTGGCTTGAATCTCAGGTGAGCTACTAATGACCTGCCCACCCCCATTTTTAGGAGGTGACATCTGCAGTCCAGATCTTGTTGAAGGTCTCCTGTGGACAATTAAAGACACTTGTCCCAGTTAATATGATAATAGCTGTCATATTCAAAGAGCAAGAGTCTACAATTCAGCGTGAAAAGCCCTGAGTTCAATCCCTAGTACAGCAAACAAATAATGTGAAATAAGATAAAATAATAAAATAAAATACCCACCATCTTTCCTAAAGAGAAACAGAAAAAGGCCTGTTTGTCTGCAAAGGTGATACACTTTATCAAGGATGTATCCACTAATGTTCCTCCGACACTGGGAGTAAACAGCCACTTTCAAGGACAGAAGAAATTAAAAGTCCATATCCAGTAGTTGGTTTGATACTAGGGATCTGTTAGCAACAATATGACTTGGTTCTGGTACACTAGATATGGCTGAACATAAACCACTCTCTATCCAGCTAGACATAGGCATGAGCCAAATCAAAACTACGGTTATAATTACAAACAAAACTGAGGCAGGAGGGAAAGATGGCAAGTTATAGTTCATGAAAGGGAAAGGAATCCCTCCCCTGGAGTCTGGCTGAAGGCTCTCTCCAGCAGAGGAGCAAGAATTCCAATGCAATTGACAACTGTTTAAGGCCTTTCTCCCTTCCCAGGCTATAAAGTTTCCAGGAAGGGAACCAACAATCCCTTTACAGTACAGTACATGTTCTAAACCTCTGGTACAACCCTAGTGGCTCACCACATCAGAGTATAATTCCCCCCAAGACATCTCCAGAGCCACCTATAATCTCACTTATCAGATGAGTAGAAGATGATTCTTGGCAACTTTAAAAAAATTATTAATTAGAAAGACAGAGAGAAGGAGCAAGCAAGAGAGAGAGAAAGAGAGAGAGAGAGAGAGGAAAAAAAAGAATGGGTGCACCAGGGCCTGTAGCCACGACAAACACCAGGTGTATGCACCACCATGTGCATCTGGCTTACATGGGTTCTGGGGAATTGAACCTGGCTCCTTAGGCTTAGCAGGCAAGTGCCTTAACCGCTAAGCCATCTCTCCAGGCCCTCAGCAACTTTTTTTGGGGGGGGTGGGGGTTTCAAGGTAGGGTCTCACTCTAGCCCAGGCTGACCTGGAATTCACTCTGTATTCTCAGGGTGGCCTCGACCTCACAGCAATCCTCCTACTTCTGCCTCCCTAGGAGTGCTGGGATTAAAGGCGTGCGCCACCACACCCCGCCTCAGCAACTTTTTGAAATGGAACATGAGAGCCACAATAGATAGGTTTTATTCTTTCCCTGTGGGACCCTCCCTTGGGGAGCCCACCTCCATGCTTGGGTGTGGCTTTCCCTCTCTTCTGGAACACCTTTCTTTAACACCATCTCCAACCCTGCTTCATATCAGCTATTCCTGAAATTCTTTTCTGCATCAAAACCACAAATCTGGCTGGGTGTGGTGGCGCACGCCTTTAATGCCAGCACTCAGGAAGCAGAGGTAGGAGGATCGCCATGAGTTCAAGGCCACCCTGAGATGATTACATAGTGAATTCCAGGTCAGCCTGGGTTAGAGCGACACCCAACCTCAAAAAAAAAAAAAAAAAAAAAAAAAAAAAAAAAAAAATCCTAGGTTTGCCTGAGCTGAGGCTCCTAAAGGAAGTCCTCCGGCTACTGACGGTGACAGTATGGAATTACATCTGTGTCCCCCTCGACTGACATAACAGGCTCCTTTCCAAAAAGAATAGGTAATGATTTCACAGAAAACATACCCCATGTTCCATCTTCCCAACAAGTGGCTAGACAATTAGAATCTTTTTTTTTTTTTTTTCAGAGACATTAAGCCCTGACTCCTCTTCTGTCTCCACTGCTGTTGGGGTCTTTATATGACTCTCTCTTTTTTTTTTTTTCTTCTTGTAGTTTTCAGAACTGGAAAGAAAAACATTGTAAAAGTCTATGATTTGGGTTCTAGCTCAATGGTGGAGTACACAGTATGTCTGACTACAGCCCAGGATCGATTTACAATATCAAAAACAAAACCAAACAAAAACTAAAAATACTGGGGGCCGGGGGATGGCTCAGTGGTTAAAAGTACTTGCTTGCAAAGTCTGATGGCCCAGGTTCAGTTCCCCAGTACACACACAAAGCCACATGCACAAAGCGGTGCATGCATCTGGAGTTCATGTGCAGCAGCAAGAGGCCCTGGCACACCCATACTTTCTTCTCTCTCTCTCTCTCTCTCTCTCTCTCTCTCTCTCTCTCAAATAAATAAATAAATAGAAACATTCTGACCTTGAATCCTAACTCAGGGTTCATTTGATCACATTGTGCCCAAGTTCACAGGGGTCTTGGCGAGAGAAATAAAAGTGGTTTGTCTGACATACTATGTTACTTGGCAATGTAAAGATGAATAAAACATCCTCAAGACATTTACAGATCTAATACTACTAGTTTGTGGCTACAAAAGAACAAAAACATGAAAATGGAAATTTTTACACCCTCCCCCAGATAGATAGGTGCACAGCAGCAAGACCAACACTATTTTTTGGTTTTATACTTGTTTAATTGGCAAGTAATTATTGCACATACTTACGGGAGCAGGGTGACATTGCTATACACGTCTGCAATGATCGTCAGATCAAAGTGACAGGTGCATCCGTGGCCTCTAATATTTATCTTTTTGCTTAACTAATTAATTTATTTATGAGAGATAGAGATTGAGAATAGGCATTCAATGCCTCTAGCCACTACAAACAAACTCCAGATGCATGTGCCATCATGTGCATCTGACTTATGTAGGTTCTGGGGAGTCAAACCTGGGACTTTAGGCTTTGCAGGCAAGCACCTTAACCGCTAAGCCATGTATCCAGCCCCTTATCTTTTTTTTTTTTTTATATTGGTAACATTCAAAATCCTGTCTGTAAGATATTTGGAAATACACTAATTACTGTCAGCCACAGTCATCCTACTGTGCTATATAACAGTGAACGTTTTTGTTCTATCCAACTGTACCCTTTAACCACCTTCTTTGAATGCTTCCTTTCCCTTTACCCTTCTTAGGCTCTGTTGACCACTGTTCTCGATGTTTTAATGAGACCAGGTTTGTAAGCTTCCTTTTTATTTATTTATTTGTCGAGTTAGCCCAGACTGACCTGGAATCTGAAATTCACTATATAGTCTCAGGCTGGCCTCAAATCATAGTGATCCTCCTCCTACCTCTGCCTTCTAAGCGCTGGGATTAAAAGGCGTGCGCCGCCGCTGCCCGCTTGGCTTCCCCCGTTTTATCCTTAGTTTACACAGTAACTGGAGGCTAGTCTCTGTCTCTCAAATGCTGGGTATTCAATTATCTCAAGCTCATTTTCCTTTCCACAATGCTGCACTGACCCTGGCTCTAAAACATGATACTCTGCCACCGGGAGATAATGTTTTTTAAGGCACAAAGAGAAGAGAAACGGCAACAATTTGGGGTCATCTGTTACAGAAGTGAAGCTCTGCACCCTCTGCAGCAGGCTGCAACCCACACAGTGTTCTGGAAGGCAGGGGAAGCTCTATAGAGTAGTGCGTGCTGACGCATGCTGCCTTCCCCACCTAATTCACTCACTGTATCATCTGTGCCCTACTGCTAAATATGGTCTCCATTAGCAGGCATCTTGTCTTTACGTGTGTGTGTGTGTGTGTGTGTGTGTGTGTGTGTGTGTGTGTACACATGTTCATATGTGTGTGAGCAAGCATGTAGAAGCCAGAAGTCAATGTTGGGTATCTTCCTTGCCTTTTTAAATCTTATCTTTTTAAAAAAAAAATGTTTTTGTTTGTTTTTATTTATTTATTTGAGAGTGACAGACAGACAGAGAAAGAGGCGAGAGAGAGAGAGAAGGATGGGCGCGCCAGGGCCTCCAGCCACTGCAAACGCACTCCAGACACATGCGCCCCCTTGTGCATCTGGCTAACGTGTGTCCTGAGGAATTGAGCCTCGAACCAGGGGTCCTTAGGCTTCACAGGCAAGCGCTTAACCGCTTAAGCCATCTCTACAGCCCCTAATCTTATCTTTTTGAGGCAGGGTCTCTCACTGAACCTACAGCTCACAGATTCGACCAAACTAACTGACCAGCAAATCTTAGGGTCTCCACCTCCTTCGTACTGATGCAAGATTTGGGGGCTCATAAGGGTCCTCCAAACTTGTGAACCCCAACCTGTGTCCTTATCCTATTTAATAAAGAATTGATAAAATGGACTCAACAGGGCTAAATTATGAATTCTTGAGTTTCTTTAGTGAGAAATCATGATTCGTGAAGCTTACTTAGGGTATCTTGGAAAAAGCTGGGGCAGTTCCACACACAGGCGGGAGATGGAAAATAAAAGCCCCTTCAAATAACAGACCAGAGAGGATTAAGAAATAGTGAAGGGACTGGGCGTGGTGGCGCATGCCTTTAGTCCCAGCACTTGGGAGGCAGAGATAGGAGGATTGCTGTGAGCTAGAGCGCGACCCTACCTCGAAAAACAAGAGAGAGAGGGAGGGAGGGAAGAAATAGTGAAGAACTCAGAAATCAAAGAGAAATCTTACTATGATCCAAGTGAGAGGGTACCCCTAAAAGAAGGCAGGAAGAAAAATAGCCAGATCAAGGTAAGTATCCTCCCTTCCCAGCCAGGCTAGCTCTAGCCATGCTCATCCCAGCCAGGCTGGGAAGGAAGGACAGACTCTCGGGGATGTTCAGGCCAGGTCCCAGGGCAAAAGGAAGAGGAGAGAGAGAGAGAGCGTGTATCCAGATGGAGATCACAGGGCAGAAAAGAGAGTTCCAAAGCAGAGACCAGGAAGTTCAGATGAGAAATGGGTGGTAAAGAGAGTTATACCCATGCTTACCTAACTGAGATTGAGAAATTACACAGGCAGCAGGCCCAGAATTCAGGGGCCTTACCCACATGGTATATCTAGAGTGTGAAGGGAATACATATGTGGAAGACGCAGGGATTAGAGGAAAGTCATATATGTGATTACAGTGAGAAGTTACCCCAGGGCATAAGGCAGATGGAAGAAAAATATCCAAGCCAAGGTAAATATATTCTTCCTCTTCCCAGACAGGCTGGTCCCAAGGAACAAACTCACATGAATGTCAGGTCAGGTCACGGGGAAAGAGGGAAAAAGGATAAAGGTTGAGAGAGAGAGAGAGAGAGAGAGAGAGAGAGAGAGAGAGAGAGTCACTGAGCAGAAAAGAGAGTACCAAAGGGCGAACCAGCCTTGTCTTCAGGCTGACGTGTGTAAGCAGAGACCTGATTGGTTCGGACTCCAAGGGGGCTGAGAAGAGTCAAGATCTGATTGGTTCTTGCACTCAGAGGCCTGATCCAGGGAGGCTGAGCTGAAGAAGCAGGAAGTTCCTGCTGGGCCCCTTCCGGCAGCCATCTTGGAGAGACAGGGTGAGACCCAAGTTTGAGTATTGCCCAGGTACATAAGATAACGTCTCCTTGTTCACTCTTTGGGTGTCTTTCCCAAAGACTGACTGCCTAAAAGGAGCTAGCTGTCTCCTATTCCTCCTTCAGTACTGTGACTACAGGAGCACACCATCACAACTGACTTTTGAACTCAGGTCCTACTGCCTGCGGTGCGGACCCTCTGTGCCCTCGTGTCTTGTCTGTCTTGATGCCTGAAACAGCTTGGCACATAGGTTAGTTCTCAGTACATATTTCTTGGGGGGAGAAACTTTTTTTTTTTTAATTTTACATTTATTTATGTAAGAGAGAAGGAAAGGGAGGGAGGGAGAGAATGGGCACACCAGGGTTTCCCACCACTGCAAATGAACGCCAGATACATTTTCTAGACCTAGAGTATTTCCCCAATATTACAGAAACTAATAATCTCTCCTTTTTTAAGTTCTCTAATATATATTTTTACCCTTTTTTTTTTTTTTTTTTTTTTTTTTTTTTTGAGGTAGGATCTTGCTTTAGTCGAGGCTGACCTGGAATTCACTGTGTAGTCTCAGGGTGGACTCAAACTCATGGCAATTCTCCTACCTCTGCCTCCCAAGTGCTGAGACTAAAGACTTGCACTACCACACCCAGGTTTTAGTTATTTTTATATATTTTTAAAAATATTTCTTTTTATTTATTTGCGAGCAGAGAAAGAGAGAGAGAGAAGAGACAGAGAGAATGGACATGCCAGGTTCTCTAGCCACTACAAAGGAAATCCAGATGCCTGTGCCACTCTGTACATCTAGCTTTAGAAGGGTGCTGGGGAATCAAACCCGGGTTGTTAAGCTTTGCAGGTAAGGACCGTAACTGCTGAGCCATCTCTCCAGCTACTTTTTTTATTTTTTTTTAAAGTAGGTTCTCATGGTAGCTCAGGGTGACCTAGAACTCATGGCAGTCCTCCCACTTCTGCGGGGAGAAACTTCTCTTCCGACACTACCCAACACCCTAGGCAGGCCCTGGCTGACCTGGAACTCACTCTGTAGCCCCAGGCCGGCCTCGAACTCACAATGATCCTCTTACCTCAGCCTGGGGATTAAAGGCATGCGCCACCACATCTGGCTGTTAGGGATCCGAGTTTCTGTCATCTAGGAAAGGTGCAACTTTTATTTAGAAATCTTTCCTGGAGGGTGTAACTTTCCAGGGGAAAAAAAAGAGATAGAAAAGCACCCAGGTTTTCTTCGTAGGCTTAGTGACATCCACAGCTTTTAGAGGTTCTGTTATCCTGACTTCCTAGCCAGTTTCTGTCTCCTATCACATTTATTTGCCTTTATTTAAATTAACTTGTTTAGCTCTCACCACGTAGACTTTTTCTTTGGTGCCGTAAT
Organism: Dipus sagitta; assembly: GCA_036346955.1. NCBI lineage: Eukaryota > Metazoa > Chordata > Mammalia > Rodentia > Dipodidae > Dipus > Dipus sagitta. Next base: position 9,222,000 of record CM070789.1, on the reverse strand, counting down.
TCAGACCTAGGGTCTTTATACATGCTAAGTATCCACTCTACTCCTGAGGCCCCTCCCACCCAGCCTGCCTATACTTTCATAGTTTCCAAACTTCCTTTTTCCTTGGATCCCTGATTTTTCAATATATTGACATATATTTCCTAATGTTTCCATAAAGAATGGAATGAAATGAGGAGGATAATGTTTGAATCATTGTACACAGAAAACCATCCTTGGGGCTAGAGAGATGGCTTAGCAGTTAAGTTGCTTGCCTGTGGAGCCTGAGGACCCAGGTTTGATTCCCCAGTACCGGCATAAAGCCAGATGCACAAGGTGGGGCATTCATCTGGAGTTCCTTAGCAGCAGCTGGAGGCCTTGGTGTGCCATTCTGTCTGTCTGTCTGTCTCCTTTCTCTCCTCTTCTCTGTCTCTCTACATACAAATACTTTTTTTAAAAAAAGAAAACTATGCTCTCCCCTCACACTTAGAAAAGATAACTTTCCAGGTATGCACTTCTCAAAAATGTGTAAGCATCACGCCAGAATTTAGAGGAAAATTCACCATGGTGACTCAGAGAAGCTGTGGGAGGAAGGAATGAAAACCTCTTCCCACTTCCCCACCCCCTTCCTTACTCTAAAGAAGAGCTGTTTTGTGATGGGAGATGTCAAGAAGGAGTGTACCTTGGGGATATTCAGAAGTGAGGGCCTTTGGAGTCTGGTGAGTGGGTTTTGGGAAAGTGGCTGAGGAAAACAGAGCATCGTCAGGATTTCTTTTCCCTTATTTATTACTTTTTTTTGTAGCAAAATAGAAAGCATTTTGTTTGATGTTAGAATGTATTCACTATTCATGTGCAATGAGAGAATGCCTTTGTATTTTTGTTTCTTTTTTTTTTTTTAATTAGACTATTGAATCTGGGACAGAAGAGCTTTAAGTGTTTTTTTTTTTTCAATTAAATGTATGCTTTGTATGGATGCATTATGTGTTTGGCGGGGGGAGGGGGGGGCTGGTTTCCAGGTAGAGTCTCACTCTAGCCCAGGCTGCCGTGGAATTCACTATGTAGTCTCAGGGTGGCCTCGAACTCACGACATCCTCCTGCCTCTGCCTCTGAGTGCTGGGATTATAGGAGTGCGCCACCACACCCGGTGACTTCTGGATTTCTTGCTGTGTGACTTGCTAGTCTTGTTTTAAACTTGGGTTCAGGATGAATGTTGGATTTACACCAAATCTCATTTACCACTTAGCACAGTCCTCGTGGTGTGGTTAAAAGAAGTTACCTGCTTGTCCCGGAGGCCTCTCATGGGGATAGGGTTATATTCCTGTCTCCAGGGCTTGTTTACAGAAGGAACAGCCATGCGCAGGAGCAGGTGTACATTTACAAGACCCCAAACTTCCTATCACATGCAGGGAAGGAGCCTCTGAGATGACTGTATCTGGAAATAATTTCAACGTAAAACACACCTGATGCTGATTGGCCATGATACCTTCAACCAAGTGCTTTCTCACTCACTCACTCACTCACTCGCTCACTCATCCTAATTCAAGGAAGGTCCCACGCACTGGGCTGAGCTTTGAAGAAACGGATGAGAACACAGGGGCAGAATTGCAGTGTTGGGGGTGTAGCTTAGTGGTGAAGTGCTCATTGGGGCGAAGCCCGGGTTCCATGTGCAACACATACACACACCCCCTGTTGTCCGGTTGCTCAAAGACTAATAGAAACTGCAATTCACTTGGGAATTCCATTCTCTCCCCTAAAGGCTGGGGCTGCCCAGCCTTCCTTTAGGACTGTACTGATTTCGTAGAAGAAAAATCAGGCCAGCCTTGATCTTGTCAGGCAACTAACTAACTAGGGAGCAGTCAGTGCACATTATTTGATTGAGGTGTCTGTGTTTGCACGTTCCTGCTAGTGGGGAAAGGGGTGAGAAGGTGATTGTTTCACCAAATGAACTTGAAACTGGTTATCAAAATTCAGTGTTTTGGGCTGGAGAGATGGCTTAGTGGTTAAGCGCTTCCATGTGAAGCCTAAGGACCCTGGTTCGAGGCTCGATTCCCCAGGACCCACGTTAGCCAGATGCACAAGGGGGCGCACGCATCTGGAGTTCGTTTGCAGTGGCTGGAGGCCCTGGCGCGCCCATTCTCTCTCTCTCTCTCTGCCTGTTTCTCTGTCTGTCACTCTCAAATAAATAAACAAAAAAATTTAAAAAAATTCAGTGTTTTTAGGCTCAGGGAATATTGTGGAAGAGGGAAGGGATCTAAAGAATTTAAGGGACACAGGGTGGGAAGGTATACTCTGAGGCATTCTGTCCGCACAGAGACTGACTGGTGTGTTCATGACCCCACAGTGATTACCAGTAACTGGTAATGAGGGCTTCAGCCCAATGGGGCCAGGAAGAGGAGACCGACCTGATGGGGATGTAACCGAATTGTAACATGTTCATATATTTATAAGTCCTCAATTAAAAATAGTGTTTTTATTGTTGTTTTTTTTTTTTTTTTTTTTTTTGAAACGGAGTCTCACACTGGATTGGCCTGGAACTCACAATTTAGCCCAGGCTGGTCTCGTGGCTCTTCTCCCTTGGCCTCCCTGGTGCTAGATTACCAGAACGAGGCACCACACGACCTGGACCTGTACTTTTTGTGTCTGTTCTGGAGCGCCGGAGCCCTTCCAGCAGGGTACCCCAGCAGCATCACAGTTAGGGGAGATTGGTCCCCTCCCCCCCCGTAAAGTAGAACTCCGAGATGCTACTTAGAATTGGATGGATCGGTAAGTCTCTGGAAGAGCCAGAAAAGCAGGTTTTAGCCAGCACTCAGCAGAGAGGCCGCTGCCTGCTATGGCCCGAAGGTGACCTCTAAGTTTGGGGGTGGGGTGGGGAGGGGGGAGCGCGTGTGCATGCCGGAGTCCTTGTCCTTGAAGGGGATTGAGCGAGCCGAGGGGAGGGGTAGCTGCGGCTCGGGTTTCCAATCACAATGGAGAAACCTTAGAGGCTGCGGCGGTGCAGGGCCCCGCCCCCGCCGCTTGCTAGCAGATCTGCGCCTGCCGGGGAGGAGACCCGAGGCTGGCTGCGCCCCTGCTGTCCTCCCAGAGCCCCCTTCTCGCCTGGTAAGTTTCTACTCGGGAGACCCCCCCCCTCCCACCAATCCTGACTTCCTCACCTATCATCCGGGAGAAGCTGGGGAATGGCTGGGTGGCTGGACAGGAGCAAGGAAGAGCATCCCCTCCCCCATCACCGCTCGGGGCCCTCTATCTTCCTTCCACCGGATTTGGGTACCGCGGGCTGGGGACGCTCAGATGGGGAGGATGCTACCGTTGCACCCCGAAGGCTCGTCCCTGGCCTGAGTCCCATCTGGGGGCCCAGGGGGGACTTGTGGTAATTGCAGCTAAAACCAGGTGCCGGTGTGTCCTTGATGGGCTCGCGGTGGACAGTCATCACCGAGGATGCTAGCCGGGGATGCGCGCCGAGGAGCCTGGGGACGCCCCGGGTACCGGGTGGCTCGGACGGAGGCTGGTGGATGTTGCCCTTGGCTATTCGCGGGGAATGGGGACAGGCCTCTTGGTCTGCGGGAATGGGGGCGGAGGCCTCAGCTGTTGCAAGTTTGGTCTTGAACTGGCCTTCCCCGGTTCATTGCACGAGCCCTAGAGTCGGAAGCTGGCTTTTTCCTGACGTTTCCTTGTTTACTTTGCTCGGTATGTGAGGCCTAGGCTTACCCCTGGGACCTGGTCGGTGGAGATGCTGCCTGGCCACCTCTCCTCGTGACCTGCCGCTCTGCGCCTGCTAGGCGAGGTGGCTTGCCTGCCAGGAGCTGGGCCAGGGGAAGCCCAGGAGTAATTAGAGGGCAAAACCTGGGTTCTTAACCCCTAAGCGTGGGAGGTCCTCTGCAAAGAGGCGAAGAGCATCTTGCTGGCTAAACTGGCACCACGGGGCTCCTTTCTACTGGTTTAAATGCACATGGACATGATGCCCGTCCGGCCAGGGCTGGTTTGCGCCTGTTTGTTATTTTTCATTACAGCTGCCTGATTGGGTACGGCCTGCAGAGAATGAAACCCCATTTTCTTTTCGTTTCTTATAATTCCTGTTAATTAAAAAATTGAAAAGCACTTTGTCTAGAAAGACTGCACTGCTTGGAAAGTCTGCACTGTAGCACTTGGCATTTCCCCAAAGTAGTTAAGGATCTGTGTGTAGTCATCGTGTGTGTGTTTTAAGGTAGGGTCTCGTTCTATCCCAGGATGATCTGGAATTCACTATGTGCTCTCAGGCTGGCCTCGAACTCAAGGCGATCCTCCTACCTCTGCCTCCTGAGTGCTGGGATTAAATGTGTGTGCCACCATGCCTGGTGTTTCTGAGTTTTTGTTTCCATACTTTTTTTTCTTCCTTTCTTCTCTTCCCTACCACTTTTTTCCCCCTTTTCTTTTTTGTTTGTTTTTTTTGGGGGGGGGTCTCTCCATAGCTCCAAACTCACCTCAATGCAGTTTTCCTCTCTAGCCTCCTGAGTGCTGGAATTAAAGGTATGCACCACCACACCAGACTCTCTCCTCTTGGTGTTTTTTTGTTTGTTTTGTTTTTGTTTTTGTCTTGAGACTGGATTCTTAGGCCAGGTTGGTCTCAAATTCACTCTGTAGCAAAGAGTGCCCTTGAGCTTCTGAGCCCTCCGGCCTTAACCTCCCAGGTGCTCGGATGGGAAGCCTTCTTAATGCTTTCTGGAGTCCATATACATACCTAATACTTTCAGGTAATTAACAGAAACCAACTTCAGTACCGAGGAAAGTATGCATTTGCATCTGAGTTTGACAAGACGAAGCAGTGTTCTTTGGATTTGCTCAGACTCCCTGGCCTATTTGAGTCCCTTTTAAAGTCAGAGATTAGCCATTTGTGGAAGCTCCTGACAGGCCTTTCATCTTTTCTCCTCAGCGTCCACTGCTAGAAAATGGTGAATGTGATCTGTGAAAGCAAAAATAACCTCCCACAGGCTGGAGAGAAGGCTTAGCAGTTAAGCGCTTGCCTGTGAAGCCTAAGGACTCCTGTTCGAGGCTCGATTCCCCAGGACCCATGTTAGCCAGGTGCACAAGGGGGTGCACGCATCTGGGCTGGAGGCCCTGTTGTGCCCATTCTCTCTCTGTCTTTCTCTCTGTGTCTGTCGCTCTCAAATAAATAAATAAATAATGGACACACACACACAAAAAAAAAAACCCTTCCCACAGCCAGGTGTGTGGGCCACGCCTTTAATCCCAGCACTTGGGAGGCAGAGGTAAGAGGATCACCATGAGTTCGAGGCCACCGTGAGACTACATAGTGAATTCTAGATCAGCCTGGACTGGAGTGAAACCCCTACCTTGAAAAAGTAAAAAAAGAAAAAAAAAAAAAAAACAAGAAAAACCTCCCAGTCCTGTAGATTGGATAAAATATTTATTTAAAAACAACAAATCTATGGAGCAGTTGTTTCCTGGTTGTCTCTAGATTCAGGTGCTTTATTAACTCCCTTTACCCGCACAGTTACTAAACCAGGTTGTTACCGGTTCGAATTGCTACTCACACTAGAAGTAAAACAGGACGGGAAAGCTGGCTTGGTTTGAAAAGGTGTCGGAGCCCCTGTGCGTAACACACTGGGCTGTGGAGATGGCTCAGCTGTTAAAGGCACTTGCTTTCAAAGCTTCCTACCTCGGGGGTTCAATGCCCCAGTAGCCACATAAGGCCAGATGCACAAAGTAGTGTAGCACCTGCATCTGGAATTCATTGTTTGCAGCAGCAAGAGGCCCCAACTCACCCGGATGACAGGGTACTGTAATTGTAAATGATGTTTCATTATGGGGGAAATGGATTTATCTCTGGTCTGGCACCTCTAAGAAAGCAGGACAGTACATTTTTGTGGGTGTTTTGTTTGTTTGGTTGCTTGTTTTTTTTCTTTTTTTTTTTTTTTTTTTTTTTTCAAGGTAGGATCTCACTCTACCCCAGGCTGGCTTAGAATTCACTCTATAGAGTTATTCTGGCCTCAAACTCACATCGATTTTCCTGTTTCTGCCACAAGAGTGCTGGGATTAAATGTGTGCACTGCCACACTCAGCTCACTTTGTGTTTTAATTTACCATGGATTTGATATTCATTTCAACAAGTTTGCTTACATTACACAGGACATTTACCTGTATAAACTGCATGCAGTGTATAATACGTTAGTTACATGGATTTTTATTTATTTGTGATGGTTGGAGATAAAACTGGGTCAGACTGGGCTAGAGAGGTGGCTTAGCTGTTAAGCGCTTGCCTGTGAAGCCTAAGGACCTTGGTTCAAGGCTCATTTCCCCAGGACCCACGTTAGCCAGATGCACAAGGGGGCACATGTGTCTGGAGTTCGTTTGCAGTGGCTAGAGGCCCTGGCACACTCATTCTCTCTCTCTCTCTCTCTCTCTCTCTCTCTCTCTGCCTCTTTCTCTCTGTCTGTCGCTCTCAAATAAATTTAATAAAAAAAAAAAAAAACTGGGTCAGACTGACTGTCTTAATGTGACCCACCAGAAGAAAATGTTTTTTTCTCCTCATCTTCCAAGGCCACTGATAGATGCTCATGTGTGTGCATATTCTGTGAGCATTCATTATCGTGTGATCATGTGTTTAAGCACTTACTGTATACTCAGTGCAGTATGGCCTATGTGTGTGGGATAGAAACATAAAAGAATCACTCCTCGGGCTGGAGGGATGGCTTAGGAGTTAAGGCATTTGCCTGCAAAGCCAAAGGACCCAGGTTCGATTCCCCAGGTCCCACGTTAGCCAGATGCACAAGAGGGTTCATGCATCTGGAGTTTGTTTACAGTGGCTGGAAGCCCTGACACACTCACTCTCTGTGTGTCAAATAAATAAATAAAAATAAAATATTAAAAAAAGAATCACTCCTCATCTTCTAAGAGTAATAATAATAATTCCAAGTAGTAAAAATTAATGAAACTATCCACGTTTTGATTAAGCTTAAATATTAACTAATTTTACACAGTCACATGTAAATCTTGCCAAATATTTATTTATTCGCAAGCAGAAAATGAGAGAGAGAGAGGGATAGAAGTGTAAATGGGCATGCCACTTACACTTTGTGTGAACCTGGTTTTACATGGGTACTGGGGAATTCAACCTGAGCCAACAAGCTTTACAAGCAAGTGCCTTTAACTGCTCAGCCATCTTTCCAACCCCATCTAAATTCTGTCTTTTTTTATTTTTTAGATTTTTTTTTTTGGGGGGGGGAGAGGCAAGCCCAAAAGACTGTCCTTTTTTTAATGCAAGAGAGTGAGCAGAGAGAGAGAATTGGCACACCAGGGCCTCTAGCCACTGCAATCAAACTCCAGAGACATGCGCCACCTTGTGGACATGTGACACCTTGCACACTTGCTTCACCTTGTGTGTCTGGCTTATGTGGGACCTGGAGAGTTGAACATGCGTCCTTAGGCTTCACAGGCAAGCACCTTAACCACTAAACCATCTCTCCAGCACAATATAAATTCTTTTCAATGGCAGAATTTAAATGCAAGTTTTACATCTCTTTGTTATAACAAAAATTATGATGGCAATTTAATAAACCCATAGAATCCTAGGCTCAGGGAAGTATCATCATTCTTTTCTTTTTTTTTAAATTATCTATTTGAGAAAGATACAGATAGGGAATGGGCACACCAGGGCCTCCAGCCACTGCAAATGCACTCCAGATGTATGCGCCACCTTGTACATCTGGCTTATGTGGGTACTGGGGAATTGAACCTGGGTCATTAGGCTTTGCAGGCAAGTGCCTTAACTGCTAAGGCATCTCTCCAGCTCAAGACGCCTTTTTTGTTGTTTTTTGAGGTAAGGTTTCGCTCTAGCTCAGGTTAACCTGGAATTCACTATGTAATCTCAGGGTGTTCCTCCTACCTCTGCTTACCAAGTGCTGGGATTAAAGGCCTGTGCCACCATGCTTGGCAAGAATCTTAATTTTTAAGGGCCTCATGGAGGTTTTGGCCTTGATGAAATCCGCTAAATGAGATAAATAGTTCCTTAAAATGTATTTTGTGTTCTAGAACGTCATGAGGATCATGCTAAGCTGGGCTTTAAATTCACACAGCAACAACGTTCTAAGGTGGGTCCCAGTCACTTTCACGTGTGGACGGAGGTGAACTGTTTTGTATCTTTTCTTGCAGGATAAAATGGCAACCCTTAAGGAAAAACTCATCGCCCATGTTGCAGAAGAGGAGGCAACTGTCCCAAACAACAAGATCACCGTCGTGGGTGTGGGACAGGTTGGCATGGCGTGTGCTATCAGCATTTTGGGAAAGGTACGTTTCCAGGGCACCTCGCCTGGCATTTCCTTCCAGGAGGGCTGTGACATCCTGCTGTGCCTTGTCAGGCCGCGTGTGCTGCCTTCAGGAGCCCGCCTCCCTGCCGCACCCACAGGCCTTGGGACAAAGTTGTCTGTGTCACAGGGCTTCACCTTTCAGTACTCGAGCGTGTATCTCCCAAGAGGATTCTCTCTCTGTGACTGCACTGGTGTCACTGCTGATGGACTGTCAGCACGGCTATGGTACCATGATGTCATCTACCATACGTATTTAAGGTTCTCCGTGTTGTCAGAACCATACCCTTTGTAGCTTTCACCTTCAAACCAAGGTCAGGCATATACTGCGTATGTCTAATCTTTAACCTGGAACTGTTTTTCAGCCTTTCTTGCTAGTCACAGTACTCGGCCAGTTTTTCATATCGGTGGCAATGGCATTTTGTTATGGTTCATGTCCGTTTTGAAGCATACCTTTCAATTGATGCTTGCCCGTGGTTTCCTTGTGATTCCATTAAATTTACCACGGTAGGAGGCTGGAGGGATGGCTAAGTGGTTAAGGCGTTTGCCTGCAAAACCAAAGGACCTGGGTTTGCTTCCCCAGGACCCACATAGGCAATGTGCCCAAGATGGTACAAGAGTCTGGAGTACATTTGCAGTGGCTAAAGGCCCTGGAGCACCCATTCTCTCTATTTGTCTCCCCCAAATAAATAAAATTGTTGTATAAGTTACAAGACTGGAGGATTGATGTCTCACCCTGAGGTTCCTGAGGCGTCACATGAGGCGTACGATGTTAACTAGGCCCATTTCTGGAGGTGCTGAATTTAGCCTCCTACCTAGAGGTCATTGTAAGACTGCACTGCAAAACTCTCTCTAAAAGTGTAGTGGCTTTTGAGTAGGTGACAATGCTCTACTCTTCCTTTCAAGCTTTGAACTTGTGACATTTCTTTTGAAATCTCTTCCAATGTAACAAAATTTTGCAAGAATTAGTTCAGAAAAATAAAACACTGGGTCTAGAGAGATGGCTCCATGGATAAAGCACTAGCCACATGAGCATAAGGACCCGAGTTCAGACCCCCAGCACCCACCCACATAAATGCAGGTGAGTGTGGTGGCCCACCTGTAATTCCAGCACTCAGGAGGAGGAGCCAGCTAGGCTAGCCCAATCGGCATGCTCTGGGTTCAATGAGAGACCCTGCTTCAGCAAAACGAAATAGGGATATTTCCAGGAGTTACTCAAGGGCCACCCCTGGCCGCTGCATACACATGCAACCCACAGCCTACAGAGGTCACTCTGAAAAGAAAACTTTTCTGTACCCAACAGCCAGACCTTAGAGTCCTGAACATGTTAATTTCTCTACTCTCCTCTCCCTCCTCCACTCTGAATTTTTTGTAAACCATTTGAGCCTGGCTTGCAGAACTCATGGTCGTCTAATTTGTACAGAGCCCAGGCCCTAGGAATAGCAGTAAATTCTTACATGATCACTTCAGATCCCAACATCAGCTTAACCACTGCTCTCTTCTCAAGACTTGACATTTTTTAAAAATATTTTTTGTTTATTTTTAATTTATTTATTTGAGAGTGACAGACAGAGAGAGAGGCAGATAGAGAGAGAGGGAGAGAATGGGCGCGCCAGGACCTCCAGCCACAGCAGACAAACTCCAGACGCATGCGCCTCCTTGTGCATCTGGCTAACGTGGGTCCTGGGGAATCGAGCCTTGAACCGGGTTCCTTAGGCTTCACAGGCAAGCGCTTAACCACTAAGCCATCTCTCCAGCCCAAGACTTGACTTTTTTAAAAATAATTTCTGTAGTTATTTTATTTTATTTATTTGAGAGAGAGAGAGAATGAGAATGGACATGCCAGGGCTGTGAGCTGCTGAAAACAAATTCCAGATGCATGCGCCACCTCGTGCATCTGGCTTACTTGGGTCCTACAGAGTCGAACTGCAATCCTTTGGATTTGCAGGCAAAACCTTAACCATTCATCCATCTCTCCAGCCCAAGACTTCACTTTTCCTCTCCCCACATACCTCTGTAGACTTCCAGCTGACCTCAGATATACCCATTCCCCTTGTCGTTCAAACCAGTCACCTTCAGTTCTCAGAGACTTTTTGGGCAAAGAGACATGGCGTGCTTGCCTCACTGAATGGCATCCATGTTTGTCCTGATGGCTCTCCGGAATGCAGGGAAAGAAAAGTCACAGTCAAGCAGTGTGTGGCCTTCAGTGGCGCACAGGGACCCTTTGTCCTGCGTGTGGAGGCTGCTGTAAAAGCCCCTGACAGGTCTACTTTTTTTGTTTCCCCCATTTACTGATTTCTTTCTTTCTTTTTTCTTTTTTTGCCATGCAGAGGAGCCCAGCTCAGCCTGCCTCACCACTCTGCATGCTAGCCATGCAGTCTGCCTGCAAACCACCAAGCTACAGCCCTAGCGATTACGTGATCATAATTTAGCATACACAGTTCCTTAGGGTAAAGACAGCTCGCATTTCTTTTGCAGGGTCTCACTGTATCCTAGGCCTACCCAGGAAACACTCTGTAGCCCAGACTGTCCTTGAACTCATGGAAATCCTTCTAGCTCAGCCTCCAGAGTGCTAGAATTATAGACATGAGCCACCATGCCAGACTTAAAAAATATTAAATATTTTATGTATTTATTTGTAAGGGGAGGGAAAAAGAGATAGAGTGCCAGGGCCTCTTGCTGCTGCAAATGAGCTCTAGATTCATGCACCCGTCTGTGCGTCTGGATTTATGTGGGTGCTGGGGAATTGAACCAGGCCTGCAAGCTTTGTAAGCAAGCAACTTTAACCACTGAGCCATCTCTCCAGACCCCAGCTTGTCTTTTCTAAGAAAAAATACATATTGAGAATGCACTACCACCGACTATGTATTAAAATACTCTATTTTAAATAATTTTGAATTTTTTAATTTCTGAGAAAAGGCTGTATACCTTAACCCAGTCTCATACTCACAAGAATTCTCCTGCCTCAGCTTCACAAGGGCTGGGAGTCCAGGCTTGTACCCCACCCCTGTCTAAGGGAAGACATTCTGTGTCCTTGTTGTCAGGTAAAGTAGCCGAGACTGACGAAGTGGTGTCACCTGTCCACAGTCGCTCAGGTGGCAGTGGTGACACTGTATGGATAGATGACCTCCCATAAATGAAAAACGCTTCTGCTGGCCAGGGGTGTGGCTCGGTTGGAGAAGTAGAATGGTTTCTTGGCATGAGCAAGGCCCCAGATTCTATCCCAAGAACTGCCAAAAAAAAAAAAAAAAGCTTTGTACGTATAACTTTACTGAGTGTCATGGCAACACAGGGCCCTGGAGAGAATTAAGAGCCTGTGGTTCACTGGAAGGAGCTGCTTGCTTCTGCCCACCAGGGCAAGAGAGGATCTTAATACATATCACCAGGCAGGAAAAGATCACAGTCCAGATTTTGAACTGTGATTTGTGCTGAATATGTATCGCCTTCCCATCACATATAATCTCAAAAATAAAAACAAAAAACAGTAGCCACACTGGACTGTGGCTTAGCCGTTCAGCACTATGAAGTCTAAGGACCCAGGTTTGATTCCCAGAACTCACATCAACCAGATGCACATTGTGGCACATGCATCTAGAGTTCATTTATAATGGCTAGAGGCCCTGGTGCCTGGTGTGCCCATTCTCTCTGTCTCATAAACAAATAAAGAAATAAGTAATCAAGCCATCCTAAATTGGAGACCAAACTATTTTGGACCCAGTATCCTGCACTTTGTTATTTTGTTGTTGTTGTTTTATTTTTTCGAGGTAGGGTCTCACTTTAGCCCAGGCTGATGTGGAATTCAGTCTCAGAGGGGCCTCGAACTCATGGCAATACCTGTGCCTCCCGAGTGCTGGGATCAAAGGCTTGCACCACCACGCCCAGTGAGAATCATTAGTTTGATTTACTTTTATTCTGTGTCAGCATTTAGGCAGTTAAAACCCTAAACATATTAATACACTAGTACTTAAAGATTTTCTGACTGCTAATCTTTTTTGAAAAAAAATTATGAGCTAGACTGTACCTACCTTGAAAACCAAAACAAAATTTATTTATTTAATTTGCAAGCAGAGAGAGACAGGAGACAGAGAATGGGTGGGCCAGGGCCTCCAGCCACTGCAAATGAATTCCAGATGCATGTAGCACTTTGTGCATCTGGCTTTAAGTAGGTACTGTGGACTCGAACCCTGGTCATTAGACTTTGCAGACAGAGCTCTCTCTCTAGCCCAGCAGTGACATTCTTGACTTCTAACTGTCCTTGCTTCTTCATAAGATGACTGCTTTAGCAGTTAACCTAATCCCTACCATTTCAGTTTAAATACACATAACATTGGACATAAAATGTATGCATGGCACATGCGTAGGCTATTAAATCTATAGACACAGGGCAGATTTTCCCAAGTCAATGGCAGTATCTAACTTGGTCCCTGTCTTCTATCTGTGAGCTTCTATCCTTGAAAGATAGTCCCTCCTTCATATCCATCTACAGTCAGCACTTCAGTTATGGGGTGTGTGTGTGTGTGTGTGTGCGTGCGCGCGTGCGTGTGTGTGTGTGTTTTCCTTCCTTCCTTCCTTCAGCTAAGTATGCACTTCTCAGCTAATTCTCTACACCCACTCACAGGGACAGGATCTGACATCCTGTGACATACTTTTCTGTTCAAGTACTGTTGACGTCAGTACTAAAATAAGATTGGCATTCCTAGCGCTTGGTACCTTCACAGAGTGTTAGGCTATTATTAAGTAATATTATATTAATTTAGTATTAAAAAATGCAAGTGGGGATTTTTTGTGTGTAGTCTTAGAGTATTCAAAGGAATAAAACAATTTCTGAAATGCCCAAATGTATTTAAGTGAAAACTGGATAAAAATTACTTAGATATAGCACCATCCATTTATATCACTAGGGGATTGGTTCCAGGCACCCTGTGTCACCAAAATCCAAGGAGCTTCACAATCTTATGTGGAGTGTGTAATATTTCCATGAAACCTATACACATCCTCCTTACTGTCTACTGTAAATCATCCCTAGATTACTTACGATGTCTGATGGTATGCAAGTGTTATGCAGATCGCTCTCAGGCTGCAATGCTCAGGGAGTCATGACAAAAGAAGACTATACATGCTGATTACAAACGCATTGCTTAATTTCCCACCTGCGGTTGGTTGAATTCATGAGTGTGGAACAGCCAACTCACAAGTTGGTCATGGCAGTCTCAGGGAAACTCTCACAAGCGCACTGTGACTCACTTTTTCACATTCTGCCACCCGGGACCCTGCTCCTTTAGAGTCCTTCAAGAAGCAGGGCCTGGGTCATCTAGGTATCAGTTTCTCTTCCGACTGGCTTTACTCCCTCTGCGGACTCTCTGCTGGCTGTGCATCTTCCTGACCTTGACATCCACCTTGGGTTGCCCTGCCTGACCTCTCACAGACTTCCTGAACCCCAGTGACTGCCCTCGTGTAGCTGGACAAAGTCTCAGAGCAGAACTGATAGCATCTGATATGACTGATTATGCTGTTTCGGAATCTATAAAGACAAGGACCGTAGGGGTGCTTCAGTAGTTTAATAAATGAATAGGGTTCCGGAGGGTGACGGTATTTCAAAGACAAAAGGATGTTTTCGTTTCTCTCCCATGACCATCTTCCCTAACTTTTATTGTTTTCAAAAAGATCAAGGACTTGATTTCTAAAAGAGAGAACCCTTTGTTTTCCCCTTTCATTATTCATGCAAAGAGCATATAAAGTTATAATTCTCGATCAAGAATAATTAATACATTTATTTATTTTGGATGGGGGGTCAGAGGATGACCAGGAGCAGAGAGGAGAACTCTGAGATTAGGCAAGATACAGGCGCAAGTTAGGATTGATTCTGTGCGGTGATTCTCACGGTTCGGCCTCCACTGACGGCTGAAGCTGTCATTCCCACCACGACTCTGCAGTGTGTAGAGCCAACGTGAGCATTCCAGGCTTATCCAGGGCTTTAAGCAAAGCTCAAGTGAAGTCAAACTGTGAGTGACTTAAAGAAATTCTACCTTTCCAGAAACTCTCTGAATGAGGGTGGCCTCATGGAGAGACACTGCCCTGGGTTGTTTCCAAGTCTGTCTGTTGATCTCTTTCTCTGGGTCTGCGTGCGCACCTTGCCTCAATGTGAGGACTCGCATTCCCTGCCTGTACTTTCCCTGTCTATATCAGCTGTTGAGCCAAGTTAGTTTCATGAGGAATCTTTGTCTCCATGGTCCTAAAGCACAGTTGATTTGTGTCCACTGAATCCATCACTCCAAAGCAAAATTCATGAGGATTCCAGCCATTTCACACCGAGACATAATAAGAACTGACCCCGCCTTTTGTGTTGGTAGTCTCTGGCTGATGAACTTGCCCTCGTGGACGTCTTGGAAGACAAGCTCAAAGGCGAGATGATGGATCTGCAACATGGAAGCTTATTTCTTCAGACACCTAAAATTGTGGCAGATAAAGGTAGTGTCACTTCAGGCCCCACATGATCTAATGTTAAGTGAATCTCATTAAAATGTGCCTGTCTGATTCCATGATAGAACACCAACTTGCTGTCTGTTTTCACTCACTGTTACCTATGGTTATGTGGCTCAAGCCCAGACCCTTGCAATGTGCCAGGCAAGTGCTTGCTCTACCACCACTCTCATGTCACGCTCATCTTAAGTCCATTTTGTTTTTAATTAGAAAGATTCAACTCATAGCAGTCCTCCCACCTCAGCCTCCTGCCTGCTGGGATTAGAAACATGTGTCATACCTTAAAATAGTGAGTTTCAGAAGTCTAATTTTAGTTCTTTTTACTGCTGCAGTTAGCTTCACATTGCTGTCAGAAAACAGACGACCAAGAGCAGCTTGTGGGAGGAAAGGGCTTATTTGGGCTTCCAGACTCGAGGGGAAGCTCCATGGTGGCAGGAAAATGCAATCGCATGAGCAGAGGGTGGGCATCACCCCTGGCCACCATCAAGTGCTCAACAGCAAGGGAGAATGTGCCAAACACTAGCAAGGGGAAGCTGGCTATTAGACCCTTAACCTGCCCCCAATAGCGCATCACCTTCAGAAGGCTCCAGTTCCCGAATTGCCACCAGCTGGGGACCTAGCATTCAGAACACATGAGTCCATCGAGGACATCTGTATGAAACCACCACACCATCCAAAAACAAATAGTGCTGTCCTTTTTATTTCGTTAGTATTTTCTACCTAACAGTAACGTTAAATTGATTTCTGTTTTTATTGCTTGTTCATTTTACTAAACTAGGAATGAAAAAAAAAATGTTGCTGAAAGGTGGCCTAGCAGACTATGTTTACTTTGTGGATTACTTGGCTAGAAAACTATGTTAGGTTCACTATTTCCTTGTTTGCTTTCTTCATTGTCAGTGATTGGACAGAAGCACTGGACCCAAACTTTTAGTGCAAAAGCTTTACACCCACAAATTCTGGGGGCAGATGCTTGGTTGTGCGTCTAGGACATACAGATGTGTGTTCTGAGGAAGTGTTGGTTTAAGGGACCTTTTCTCCCTCCCTTTTCAAGATTACTCGGTGACAGCCAACTCGAAGATCGTGGTGGTCACCGCAGGAGTCCGTCAGCAGGAGGGGGAGAGTCGTCTCAATCTGGTGCAGAGAAATGTCAATGTCTTCAAGTTCATCATTCCTCAGATCGTCAAGTACAGCCCCGACTGCATCATCATCGTGGTTTCCAACCCAGGTAACGATGCGGTGCTTTGTATTCAGTTCAGTGTTTGGGGATTTCATTTTTGCTCTGGATTTCAGTCAGTGGCAGTGTTCATCCACAGAGGTGGTCCACATGTCTTCTGTTACTGGCACGAGAAGACAGTGTTGGTTAAACAGGTGGCCTTGTTTAACATCAGGCCAAATGTTCACAAATGTGAGATTTTTATATCATGCAATTGCCTCTTTTTGTTTTATCTAGGTTTACTAAAAAGTCAAAAGTCTTAAATCTTTTCTTTCTTTTTTTTTTTTTTTAAGAATATGAAGGGTGACCTGGAATAGCAACTCAGTGGCGGTTAAAGGCACTCAACTTGTAAAGCCTGGTGGCCTGGGTTCAGTTTCCCAGGACCCACCCAGTGTCTGCTAGGTAGACATAGAACGGAAGTGGATAGCTAGCCATTCTGTCTGTTTGTTTGTTTGTTTTGTTTTTTTTTGTTTGTTTGTTTGTTTTTTTGAGGTAGGGTCTCACTCTAGCCCAGGCTGACCTGGAATTCACTATGGAGTCTCAGGGTGGCCTCGAACTCACAGCAATCCTCCTACCTCTGCCTCCCGAGTGCTGGGATTAAAGGCGTGCGCCACCACGCCCAGCTCACTGCTAGCCATTCTGTATCGCAGCATCCTGCATCTCAGGCAGCCGTCCGTGACTGATTCTGTAACACTCTAGGTATAGCTTCAAAGGCTGATCCTCAGGGAGACACTTCCAGAGCAACGAAGTTGTCGACAAAGGAATTATCCTGTCCAAACTGTGATGAACATATTTTAGCTAGGCATAGTCTTTACAAGTGGAGGCTGTTGGATTCACTTCCAGCTTTGTGCTTGCCCTGTAAATGCCGTTTTTCTGCTCTTTTTGTCGTAACCTGCAAATGCTGTAATTCTACCCAGATCAGCAAGATTTTTTTTTTAATGTGAGAGAGGAAAGAGAGAGAATTGGTGCGCTAGGGCCTCCAGCCACTGCAATTGAACTCCAGACGTGTGCGCCCCCTTGTGCGCATGTGCAACCTTGCATCACTGTGTGCATCTGACTTTCATGGGACCTGAAAGTCGAGCATGAGTTCTTAGGCTTCACAGGCAAGCGCCTTAACCACGAAGACATCTCTCCAGCCCTCAGCAAAAGATTTACATCTGAGTTGTGAGGCTGTGCCACCCTGAAAGGTTCTGTCAGATACCCTTTGGTGACATAGTGATTACATGTGTTTTCTTAACAACTTACTCAACCATATCTCGTGGTAAGAAAAGGTTTGGTAGCATGCCTCGGTAGGCATTGAGTAAGAAAAGGGCTCTTTCAGTTTATAATAAGACATCACAGTTAAGGAACATTAGAATTGGTGAAAACCTAAGTAACAGACGGTTGCGTTCAATCCTTTTCTCTCTTCCAAGTTAGCCCATGCATTTTTGTGTCAAGGTATAAATATAAAAGTGCAGCTCATAGTATATTTCATGTTTTATAATCCCTTTAATAACACTTTCATTCTGTTTTCCTCCTCCAACCATGTAAAGTTACCATTCTGTTTGTTTGTTTGTTTTTCGAGGTAGAGTCTCACTCTAGCTCAGGCTGACCTGGAATTCACTATGGAGTCTCAGGGTGGCCTCGAACTCATAGCAATCCTCCTACCTCTGCCTCCTAAGTGCTGGGATTAAAGGCATGCGCCACCACGGCCAGCTATGTAAAGTTAAAGTATATACCGTATATACCTAGTCCCTACCAGAGCTCATTTGAGAGTTGGTGAGGTGCGGGAGGGGGCCCCAGCACACACACTGATTGGTTTAGCACTTGAAGTCAGTTCTAGTTTATTCACCTGTATCTTTGTTTCTAAAACATTTAGTGGATATTCTTACCTATGTTACGTGGAAACTAAGTGGATTGCCCAAGCACCGTGTGATTGGAAGTGGGTGTAATCTGGATTCTGCTAGATTTCGCTACCTGATGGCTGAGAAACTTGGCATTCACCCCAGCAGCTGCCACGGGTGGATTCTGGGGGAACACGGCGACTCCAGTGGTAAGAAGGTCATTGGTGCCTGCAGGGGGCTCAGTCCTTGCTTGCTGTTTTATCTGACTGTTTCATGTACTTTACATGGACCTTTGTGACTTGGTTATATTCTGCAAATGTCCGCCAAGAAGCACATGGCTTAGATGGTGAAGTCTAGTTTACATGTGTGCTTCCGTAGCCCTTTCTGGCATTCTTCTCTGAATGAACTTGACCCTTATTTATATATGTGTGTATATATAATATATATATGGATATAGATATTTATATTATATATTATTTATATATTATAGTACACTTTCATAATAATGCTATAGTTTGGTATAACTGTGTTACTTGGGAGTCTTAGAATTTTCTTTTAGCTCTGGAATAAAGGGGCTTACATTAGAAAATGATATACAGAGAAGTTCAAATTTCTGAGATATTTAGGATGGGAGTTGGGGTATATAGACCACTTGGAAAAATATTTTCCTACATACACAAGGCTCTCGGTTCAGTCCTCCAGAACCACATAAGCTGGGTGTGGTGGCACACGCTTGTAATCTCGGCACTTGGGAAACACAGACAAGAGGATCCAAAGTTCAAGATACTCCTCAGCTACATGTTCAAGGCTGACCTTGGTTACATAAGACCCTGCCTCATAGAACTTTAGCATGGTTCCACACTAGAAGTTCTCATGCCTTCGCAGACCTAGAGAAAAGCAAAGAGTTTCTTATCCTATATAGCTGTGGCACAGTGATGGTTTTATATGCAAGTTAAAAGTTCAGATCGTTGCTATTTAGAGCAACTAGCTAAAAAAAAAAAATGTGCCTCAAAGAGCTTGCCCATGGCTCAGCGCCAACTGCTGTTAGGTGGTGTGCATCAGAACTGAGAATATTTTTAAAACAGAAATGTCTAGAATGTTTGCCTTTTCTCCCCCCACCTAAAAACAGTGGCTGTGTGGAGTGGAGTGAACGTGGCTGGTGTTTCTCTCCAAGAACTGAATCCAGAAATGGGGACAGACAATGACAGTGAAAACTGGAAGGAAGTGCATAAGATGGTGGTGGACAGGTGGGTGGAGGTTTCTTGGCTTGGGGGATTCATTTCACGTTTGTGTCGCTAATGTTCTAAGGTATTTCTCCGGCGGCTGCTCAGGTTTTCTCTTTGAAAAGCAGGCGAGGCTACTTTCAACCAGTCAGATGTGCTGAACCGACTCCCTGGAGAAAGCAAGTGTTTTCCCTAAGGGAAGTTTGGGTACAGGTGGGTGAAGAATGAACAAGTGGGCTGGAGAGATGGCTTAGCAGTTAAGTGCTTGCCTCTGTAACCTAAGGACCCCGGTTCGAGGCTCAATTCCCCAGGACCGACATTAGTCAGAGGCACAAGGGGGCGAACGCGTCTCTCTCTGTCTGTTGCTCTCAAATAAATAAACAAACGAATGAATAAATAAATAAAAATAAGCAAACAATTAAAAAAAATGAACAAGTGAGAAGAGCCTCACACTACTTCTTCTCAACACACTAGGCTCGATTTAGCCCGAGAGGTAACCCTGTGCATGATAGCCTCATAGTCGCCTAAACAACAACCTTGGAAAGATGGAAGATGGCATTTAAGCCATTCTCAGCTAATCTTTTAACACTCACCTCAGATGACCCCCCATTTCTTTTGTTACAAATGATTATTTTTTTAAGAAAAAAAATTTCTTTTGCGGGGCTGGAGAGATGGTTCAGCAGGTTAAGGCGTTTTGCCTGCAAAGTCTAAGGACCTGAATTCAATTCCCCAGTACCCATGTAAGTCAGGTGCACAAGATGGTCCATGTGTCTCGTGTTCGTTTGCAGTGGCTAGAGGCCCTGGCATGCCTGTTCTCCCTCTCTTTCTCTCTCTCTCCTCTTTCTGTCTCTTAAATGAATAAGGAAAAACAAAGAAAAGAGAAAGGTAATTCCAATATATATATTTGGGCTGAGAGATGGCTCAGCATTTAAGATGTTTGCCTACAAAGTCTAGCAACCCGGGTTCAATTTCCCCAATACCCACATAAAGCCAGATGCCCAAAGTGGTGTTTGTATCTGGAGTTCATTAGCAGTGGCTAAGGGCACTGGCATACCTATACTCTCCTCTCTCTCTTTCTCTCTGCCTCTCTCTGTCTATATCTCTCTGCTTGCAAATAAATGAAGTATTTTTTTAATTATCTTTTTTGTGTTTGTTTTTCGAGGTAGGGTTTTGCACTAGCCCCAGCTAACGAGGAATTCACTATGTAAACTTAGGGTAGTCTTGAGCTCACAGCAATTCTCCTACCTCCGCCTCCCTAGTGCTGGGATTAAAGGCATGCACCACTACACTGGGCTAAAAATTAACTTTTTTATTAAAATAGTTTTATTTATTTGTGAAGATGGAGAGAGACAGAGTATAGGCACACCAGGGCCTCTTGCCTCTGCACAGGAACTCCAAACACATGTGCTACCTTGTGCATCTGGCTTTATGCAGGTACTAGGGAATTGAACCCATGACAGCAGGCTTTGCAAGCAAGCACTTTAAGCTCTGAGCCATCTCTCCAGCCCAAATCTTTCTTTTTTTAAGATCTTCCTATTCAAAACAAAATAAAGCATTACATTGAAATATACTCCATGGGGGCTTGGATTCAAGTCATGACATTGAAACTAAGTATAGAGTTGGGAGCCATTGACCTTCAAAATGTACCCCATTTTCCTCCTCTCTAAAACCAAAGGATCAAAGACTTGTTCAAGTATAGCTCAAGGTCACATAGGTAAATGTGCATCATCAATGAGCATTCAGTAAGTTCACTGGCAGAGAATTTTCGCATCATGGCTGATATCTCAAATATGGAGCAGTTTTGTTGAATGTTGTGATTTTTTGATGAATTTGATCTGTCCACAGAAAAATTTTAATTTAATCAGAATTTCAATTAATCCCTTGTTTAAGAATAAGACAAGCAGGCCTGGATATATGGCACAGCAGTTAAAGGCACTTGCTTGCAAAATCTGACGGCCTGGCTTCAGTTCCTCAGTACCTGAAAAAAGCCAGCCACACAAAGTGGCGCATGTGTCTGGATTTTGTATGTAGTGGCAGGAGGCCCTGGCGCACCCCTTCTCTCCCTGCTTGTGAATATAAATAAAAAGTAAGACAAGCAGGTTTCACTCAGGTGAAGGTGTTTTTATTGTTTCCTGATTTCATTACTCTGTTAAGAAATACACTTATGGATAAGTTATATTTGTTGAAAATGTCCATTTTAACAGTTGACATGTTATAAATATCCACTCATGCAATAAGCTACTTGAATTTATCAGAATCTTTATGTACTGCTGACCATGTAATACTTACTTTTATTTTTTACATGCATATTAATTCATTTAATACTCATTTTTAAAAAACTTACAAAATAGGCAACACTGTCTCTATTTCAAAGGAGAGGACCTTGAGGCCACAAAGGTTAAATAACTACCTCAAGGTCACAATAAGAGCAAGAGTCAGACCCACAAGTGAGGTTTCAATGATCTCTTGTTATTTATTTTCTCAAAGTGCCTATGAAGTCATCAAGCTAAAAGGATATACCAACTGGGCCATCGGGTTAAGTGTCGCCGACCTCATTGAATCCATGTTGAAGAATCTGTCTCGGATTCATCCAGTGTCGACAATGGTGAAGGTGAGACGAGCCCATACAGAGTACTGTGAGATCCCTTGTGGTTAACGTTCTACACGGAGATGCTCTTCACCATTGACAAGTTAGCTGTAGTTCACAATTATTCTGTGTCTAGGTTTTCTGCAAACTTTTCCCCTTGCCAACAAAAGTCAATGACAGAACACAAAACTTAGTAGGAGCTAAGACTTCCAATAAATTTCCATTAGTTTTTAAAGGTTTTATTTTCATTTATTTATTTATTAGAGACAGAGATAGGGAGAAGGAGAGAGAGAGAGAGAGAATGGGCATGCCAGGGCCTCCAGCCACTGCAAACGAACTCCAGATGCTTGTGCCACCAGGTACATCTGGCTTACATGGTACGTGGGCTTCGCAGGCAAGCACCTTAAACACTAAGCTACCTCTGCAGCCCAATTTTTTCTTTTTTTCTTTTTAAATGATATGGAAAACTATTCCATGTGATTCCTATTCAGAACCTTCACAAAGAAGCACAGAATAGATCCATTTTTATTTTATGTAATAAGCTAGATCCTTTCATGTAGTGCTTGAGTGCAAGCTTAGGAAATTCCATTTTCATTCAGAAAATTGCCAAATACAATTAAGCAATCCAGTTGGTGATACAGTGAAACTGAGCCTGTGAATAAATTCCCTTATGCAAAATGGTCAAGCTCAAAGGCACTTCCCCTATTTCCTCAGCAGCTCTGGGTGTTGTGAGACCTGGATGGTTAGTGGCTTCTATCTATGAATTAACACCTCTGAGATTTGCCTAACATCTATTCTCTCAACCTATTAAGCATTCCCTTCTATTAAATTCCATTCTGAACTAAAATTACTTACGATACTTGGGGCTTCATGGGAAGTAATCCATTCAGAATCATAACTGAAAGCAATTCTAGTGTTCATAAAACAAACTGTTCAATTATGTCTAAGAATACAGTGTTCAATTTAAAATAACTAGTATTTATTACTTTCTCATGATGGTATCTTGAGTGTGTTGGTATAGTCAGTATATAAAACCTAGCTCTCTTGGGCTGGAGAGATGGTTTAGAGGTTAAGTGCTTGCCTGTGAAGCCTAAGGACCCCGGTTCGAGGCTCCATTCTCCAGGACCCATATTAGCCAGATGCACAAGGGGGCGCACGCATCTGGAGTTCATTTGCAGTGGCTGGAGGCCCTGGCGCGCCCATTCTTTCTCACTCTATCTGCCTCTTTCTCTCTCTCTGTTGCTGTCAAATAAATAAAAATAAACAAAAATTTTTAAAAAAAAACCTAGCTCTCGACCTGAGTGGAGGACACAGATGGACCTGTCCAGTGATGAAAATGCGGCTCAAGCTGACGAAAGTTCCCATATTAGTTTTGGCTCTGGCGATGGTTCCTCCTGTGGGGGTCTTTGCCTGCCTTAAGCTGACTGCTTTGCCGTTCCTGCAGGGAATGTACGGCATCGAGAATGAGGTCTTCCTGAGTCTCCCTTGCATCCTCAACGCTCGGGGTCTCACCAGCGTCATCAACCAGAAGCTGAAGGATGACGAGGTCGCTCAGCTCAAGAAGAGTGCCGACACCCTGTGGAACATCCAGAAGGACCTGAAAGACCTGTGACTGAAGGGTTCCAGGCTGTAGAAATCTAAAAACTGTAAAGTGATGAACTGGGACCCTTCAGCCTTCACCATGTACAATGGGTCACAGTCGGCTTTCTCCCTAATATGTGATGTGAGCTCACAGAATTAAAGCCCAGGCCTGCTTAATGCTTACAACACGAGCTCTAGAACAAATAAAATTAGCCACTGCAGTGTACTTCTACGGCTTTGGGTTGCTTTTGTTTAGGTTGTTTGAAACAAGGTCTCACCACGTAGCCAAGGCGGGCATGAACTTGAGATTCTCCTGTGTCCACCTCCTAAGTACTGGAATTGTAGACACATACCACCATGCCTGGGTTTTATGTTTTTATGCTGGGAGAAAACATCTCCCTGGTGTTTAGGGTATTTGTGTCAGCTAACAAAATCTGAGTTTTAAATGGCATACCCTAAGGTCTTATTTAACCATTCATGAATGTGACAGCTGGCAGGTACCTTAGCTTATCTGATTGAAGACATATGCAAAAAAAACTAAGTTAAATGCTGAGTGTTGATCAAGATGACAGATTTAGGAGCTCCAGTACCAGAGCGGATCTGGCCGACCTCCCATCTGCGCGGTGGGGGTGGCGCAGGGATTCACATACTGGTGAAGATGGAGGATTCCAGGGACTTCCTGGCCAGCTAGTGTAGGCTGCTTAGTTACTACAGCTTCCATGAGAGACCCTGTCTCAGAGAATAAGGGGAAGAAGTGATAGAGGAGGGCACTGAATGTTGACTGCTGGCCCTCAAATGCACACGCATACACACACACACACACACACACACACACACACGTGCCCATACAATCCCTGGCCTGCACAGGCTTATCCACTTTCAATTCTGAGTGATCACTCTCAAACTGTTTCCTCACCCTCCCTGACATGATAAGGAGTTCTTCATAAAATATAATACTGCTGTGTTTATCATTAAAATATGTGAGTTTGGGAAGATAACCTCTCCTGGGTTTTTGTTGATGTTATTTATTTATTTGCGAGCCGCAGACAGAGAAAGAGGCAGATAGAGAATGGGCACACCAGGGCCTCCAGCCACTGCAAATGAACTCCATGCACATGCACCCCTTGTGGATCTGGCTTACGTGGGTCCTGGGGAATCGAGCCTTGAACCCAGGTCCTTAGGCTTCACATTCAAGTGCTTAGCATCTATGCCATCACTCCAGCCCATCTCCTGGTTTTTATTTGTAGAATATTTTTGTTTAATAATAGCCATTATTTCCCATTCTGTGACTATCTTGATGGTGTAACTTTGTTTAAGGATTCAACCGAACATGCATGTGGCCATGTGGTTTGTGACTAACCCTTTGGTGCCAGATGCCCCTGGCATGCATCCCCAGCCCTAGCATGTTTCTAGTACAGGCAGGTGATGTGACACACCTTCCTCACTGATATGGGAGCATGGAAACAGTGAGTGGAAATGAACCATCTGCTTTAGCTAGGGCACGTGGTAGATCACCGCGTTCAGGAGGTAGCTTGTGGTTGCCACAGACAACTGTTGTGATTTTTTTTTTTTTGTCCAAAAGTATTTGGTCTTTGCAGAGCTTGGCTGGTGTGTCCTTAAGGACACAGGGCCTTACACTGCACTCTCAGGATTTGCAGACACAGCATTCCTTTCCTGATTTGATCTGTTTTTTGTTTTGTTTTTTTCTGCTACGTCCTGATTCTTGGACCAAGATGATGCTGTTTCCACAAATGCCAAGGGACAGGAGGGAGGTTTCTGCATGACTCCTTCTTCCTTGGATAGAGATCCTCTCAGCTTCCTGCTTTCTTTCACCAGTGAGGGCACCAGTGAGGACGCTTCACACTCCCTCTCCCCAGTGTTGAGCACATGGCACTTTCTGTCTTCACCCACATCCCTCCCAGCCATCATTCAAAGCTTTAACTACATTGTACGCTCAGAGGTTGACCCTGAGGGCCCAGGGTAATTCTGTCCACTCAGCAGTGGTGGTCACCTGCTTGAAATGGATCATCGTAACCACATGTGGGGGAGGATGGAGGGTTTTCAGGGTGTTGAGTGGTCCACAAGAGAAGACAATGACAACATACAAATGATCTCAAGGAAATGCGCTTGTTTGGTGTCGGCCCATAAATTATAGTCACTACTATGTGTTACCCATGGTGACTGGGACTGTGCTCAGCCCTTTCCACGTGTCCCTCACATGCACAGGACCAGGAGGCACAGAGTTGATTTTGTATTGCCCTCCAGAGCCTGGTGTTCAAGGGCTGCCTTAACAAATACCCAAACCCAGTGACCATACCAAATAGAAGTGTGTTATCGCATGCTTCTAGGGGCCATGAGTGTACAAACAGTGTCTCTGAGGTAAGACCAAGGTGTCCTCAGGTCCTCAGGTGGGGTCCCTAGGGTGACTACTGCTTCTATTGACTTTGGGCAGGTCGTTCTGGTCTCTGCCTCCATGTTTTCTACAATCCACGTCTCTGGGCGTCTGGGAGTCTTTGTTCTCTGGTTTGACACAAGTCACTGGATTTGGTAGTGTCGCCCCGCCTCCCATGCAGCCTTTCCTCACAAAGCCCTGAACTAACTCCATGTACAACTAGAATGCTTTTCTGCAGATCTTCTCACACGATGACCTCGGCGTGCGCACACACACGTGCTCCCCTTGGTCTGCAATGTCTTATAAGCCAGAGTCCACGTGGAGGTACAAAGGGGGTGTGATGAGGGAAATCTGGGAGGATCCAGGAAGAGGTACTGAAATTCTAAGTGAGGGGAGAGGAGGGAAGGAAAACCCATGGTTTGGAATTGTTGAAGCAACACAGACATGGTGGAGGATAGCTCAGCAGAGGACACTTGACTAGCAGGGTCAAGGCCTTGGCTTCCATCCCCAGCACACAAAATGGTGAGAATCATTGCAGGGGTGGCAACTCCAAATGATCCTAAATGTCCACTCTTGAGTACCCAGGGATATGAGGGAACCTGTGACATTTCAAGGTGGTCTGAACCCATCAGAGACATTTTACAGCATTTCAAGATGTTGAGATCTTATGACAACCACTACCTTGGTCTGCAATCATTAAAATGCATGTGGCCAGAAGACAGGACAGTCTACCCACACCCATGACGAGGCGATCTTCCCACCCCATGAACACAGACACCATCTGTCCATTACTGTTTAGGAGTTTGCTAAGACATATCAAAAACAAATTACCACACACTGGATGGTTGAGGTCAAATTTATTTTCTCGGTGGTATAGAGGAAGGAGGGAGAAGGGAGGCTGTAGGAGGAGGAGAGGGAGGAAGCTTGCACTGGAGGTACATGTGATTGCTGCTCAGGAGGGTCCTCCATGTCCTGTCACGAGCACACAGTTCAGTCTGTCCCCTTGGCTGTGGGGACCATGGCGAGATGCTGCTCCCCACTCTTCTGTGATCTGGGGGCTTCAACTCCAGGGAAAGGGGAGTCCTCACTGGCAGCTGGGGGAGTGCAAACTTGTTCACCGGCAGGAAAATCACTATGTTGGCTGCGGAAAAAGAGGAAAATAGAGCTCCAACTGACCCAGGCATTCCTCTCCTGGGCATCTAGGCTAAGGCCTCCACGCCTCACTGCGGAGATATCTGTGGAGGAAAGACTAAGAGCCACAGGGTGGGAGGGAAGACCCAGAGGCAATCCCCCCCATGACTGCCTGCTGTCCCAACTCCGACCTATCACTCCATGGTGAGGACCAGCAATGCCGCTGAGAAGAGCCCTCAGTGGAATGGGGGCACGGAGGAGAGAAATGATGGGACCATCACAAGATGGATCCACACAAGGTTTCTACTTGATTTTTTTCGCTCCATGTTATGGGAGAGGAGAGGGAGAGGAGACTGCAGAAGGAGGAGGAGGAGGGCAGCTTTCAGTAAAGGCATAATATGAAGACTGCTCAAGAGGATCTTTTCTCCCCTTTCCAGTCACAACCCCAGGGCATACACACCTCTCTGTCCTCTCTTCCTTACTGTTCCCAACTGGGCCCTGGCACTCACCCTGGGAATACCCGATTTCTTTCATGTGAGTCCTGGTGTGGCCTGACACAGGAACATAGTTGGCGGAAGCAGTGCTGTATTCGTTGCCACAGCCTCCAGCGCCTTCTTGGGCCCTGAGTGGGAGCTGCAGGCCGGTCCGGGCCTTTGGGACAACAGGTCAAGGCTGCTGATGCTTTGCAGGGCTCTGGATGGCTTGCTTGGCCTTGGGTTCCCTGAGCCGAGGCTATTGGCTTTTCCATCTTTTCTGGAAACTCCAGTCTGCTCCACTGGCCAATTGTACAACAGGGGGATGCTACAGGCATGGCAGTGCCTTGAGCAGTGAAGGGCCAAGGAGAAATGGAACCTTGGGTGAGAGTGGCCATATTCTGTATAATGGGTACACTGGACGTTCTTCGGATATTCAATTGAGCCTGCTCACCTTCCTTGGGCTGCTTTTCTTCTTTAAGGCTTAGCTGGGATTTTGTTTGTTTCAGGGTCAGGGGGAAGTGAGAAGGATGAGTGGGGCTGGGGAAATGCGTCTTCCCAGGACTTGTTGTTGTGTCTTGGGCCTTGTCCTCATGCTTCCTGCATGCCTGGTGCTCTAAGAATAGATATATTGCCATTAAGTTGTTGAATTTCCTTTGCATAACTGAAAGACAAGTCTCTGTTGTACTTAATCCAATAGACTTCATGGCAACCAGGATGGCAGGGTCCAGCCTCCTGCGGAATGTCTTCTCCATTTTTGAGGAAGACTCTTGGCCTCGCTGGAGCCATGGGTGATTTATCACCTCATTCGCGGCACTCCTCTGATCAGGACGAACTTTGAGTAGGTGGTTGATCAGATCTTTCACTTCTTCTGGGACGTGATTGGGTACATTGTACTTCCCCTTCATTATCTTCTGTTTCTGTGCCTTCCGTGTAGTTGTCCATTCAAATGGGCGAGTGCCAGTAATCATATGGTATAAGAGGACACCCAAGGTCCACATGTCTTTTTTTGTGGCATCATAGGGTTGATGCATAAAAACTTCAGGTGGAATATATGAGAATCCCCCACAGTACGTGATGAACTTCTCCCCTGATCTAAATGTCGTGGCCATGCCAAAGTCTATTAGGGTGACCTTGCCTGTAGCATCCATCATGATGTTGTCCGGTTTGATGTCTCTATGGGCTATTCCTCTGTCATGGCAGTAGTGAATGGCTTCCACAATTTGCCGGAATATTCTGCGGACCTTCTCTTCCTCCATGCCACCCTTTGTGATGTGCTTAGAAAGGGTGTCCTGGCACAGTTCCTGAACCAGATAGATCTTCTGTTCTGTCTCAATGACTTCGAACAGGGTGACAATATTGGGGTGCTGCATCATCTTCAAAATGTCCACTTCTGACTGAACATATATAAATGTCTCATCCAGCTTGTTCAATATTTTGATGGCAACAAACACACCGGTAAGTCGGTGTCTAGCCATTCTGACTCGCGAGCAGCCTCCCTGGCCTATCTGTCCCATGAGCTCATAGTGAGACCACAGGGTCTCATCAGAGTGAACAGACATTGTAGCAAGGCTACAGATGCCAAATAAAAAGATAAATTAAAATGGAAATGAAATATGTAACTAAGAAAGAAAACCAAAATAAAAATAAAAATAAAAAGTATGAACCAAGCCAGAAGAAAAACAGGTTCCACACCAAAGACTCCCCAAAGAAATGAAATCAGAAAGTAATATCAAAAGATGCAAAATAATAAACTTCGAAAGGCCAAAAGAAATGAACAGTTGAAAGCAAAGATAAAAGTAAAGAGTAAATGAAATATGTAGTTAATAAAGGAAATGAAAATAAAAATAAAAACTAAAAAATAATCACCAAAAAAAATAAAAAAAAACAAATTCCCATACCAACAATAACCCAAAGAAACCAGAAAGTAAAATCCAAAGATGGAAAAAAATAAACTTCAAAAGGCCAAAAGCCAAATGAAATGAAAACTCAAAAGTAAAGGTGAAAGTAAAAAGCTAATGAAATAGGTAGTTAACAAAAGAAATTAAAATAAGAAATCAAAATAAAAATCAAAACTAAAAACCAAGCGAGAAGAAAAACAAGTCCCACACCAAAGTCTACCCAAAGAAATGAAACCAGAAAGTAAAATCCAAAGATGCAAAAAAATAAACTTCAAAAGGCCAAAAGCCAAAAGAAATGAAAACTCAAAAGTAAAGATAAAAGTAAAGAGTAAATGAATTACATAGTTAATAAAAGAAATTAAAATAAAAAGTCAAAATACCAATCAAAACTAAAAACAAAATCACAAGAAAACAAATTGCCACACCAACAATAACCCAAAGAAAAGAAACCAGAAAGTAAAATCAAAACTTGGAAAAAAATAAACTTAAAAAGGCAAAAAGCAAAAAGCCAAAAGAAATGAAAACTCGAAAGTAAAGATAAAAGTAAAGAGTAAAGTAAATATGTAGTTAATAAAAGAAATTAAAATAAAAATCAAAACTAAAAACAGAATCACACACACACAAAAAAACAAATTCCCACACCAACAATAACCCAAAGAAAGGAAACTGGAAAGTAAAATCCAAAAATGCAAAAAAAAAAAAAATAAATTCAGAATACTCAAAAACTAAAGGTGAAAGTAAAAAGCTATTGAAATATGTAGTTATTAAAAGTAATTATGATAAATCAAAATAAAAATCAAAACTAAAAACTAAGCCAGAAGAAAAAATAATTCCCACACCAAAGTCTATCCAAAGAAATTAAATCAGAAAGTAAAATCCAAAGATGCAATGAAATCAACTTCAAAAGGCCAAAAGCAAGAAAAAAAAAAAAAAAAAAAAAAAACCACAGACAAACTAGATCACACACACTAACAGTCAACCACACAAAACACCTCTCCTCTCCCTTCTCCTCTCCTCTCCTCTCCTCTCCTCTCCCCTCTCCTCTCCTCACCTCTTCTCTCTCTTCTCAATAATCCACACAAATCACCAAATCACCACTCCTCTCCTCTCCGCTGTCCGGGTCCACTCACGCTCTCCTCTCTATTGACCTGGACAAAATCCAGAGCTGGCCAGGCCCCCTTATATCTGCTGCAGGGGTTCCATCACAATGGCCCTGGCCTTGTGAGGTCATAGAGGGCATGGACCAATCAGGACTGCTCATGACCAAGAGCCCCAGAAGGGGTTTCACTGTGTGTGATTCAGGTGGGCCATGGAGGTTCACATTTAGGCCTTTGGAAGTTAAAACCTGGAGGATGTTTCCTGTCCTTTGGGGTCTGCTTGGAAAGTCTGTAATACCTTCTGTTTGAAAGACCTCTGCTCTCTTCACTCACCCTGTTTCTTTCCATCTCATTCTCAGTGAGGATCAGTGCATGTTGTCCCTTCACTCATAACCCTAAGGTGTGTTCTCAGAAAACCTAAGCCAGTGATTATTAACATCTATGACATGATGTGAACATCCCATTCTTGGTATTGATTGTCATGATCATTTTATGTAATCCTCGAACCTTTCACATTCCTGAAACTATCTTGACGTGTCACTCTGGTTATCTGGAAAGGGACCCAAGTGAACATGACTGTGGCCATGTCAGCTCTGGCCAATCCCACCTGCCAGGTGACCCCGGTGTGAATCCCGAGCCCTATAGGACCGAATCACCAGGGTGGTCAATGGAAAGTGCTGTTGTCCGCTGATACACAGATTTTTATCTTTTAATTTCAAGCATTTACCATTGTAAGCATTGGCCAAATGCGTTAAGAGATTAGAATACTGTCTTTGTCCACTCTGACAGAGGAAATGGTGTGTGTAACAAGCCAATGAGGATTTCTGGTACTTTTTGCAGTGTAAACAAGCTCTTACTGCCTTCTGTCTTCTACTGACTCTGGTGGTGCAACTGGACAGTGACTTTTCTCCTTTAAGCCAACAAGACAGGACTGTACTAACTGTGTCAGGACTGGTGTTGGGGACAACCTCCTCCAACCCCGGGCTATGCTGCACACGCAGCAGGATCCTGACATGGTGGGAAGTGTTGCTGTGGCCAAGCAGTGAGAGCAAAGGGCCTGGCTCTGCTTCTCTTACAAGGTCACCACGATGCCTCTGCCTGTCGCAGGTGGTCCTTGGCTCCATTGTATCAGCTTTGCCAATGTCACGCCGCCGCGTGGGTGGAGGAGCACTAGGCGAGATGACCACCTCTGCTTCCTTTTCTGCTCCATCCAAGAGGCACCTTTGCCCACTGTCCCCACTGTTCCCAGAGGATAGCCAGGAATGAGGCACCGGGAGGATGTGCTTCAGGCTGAGGGTGTGAGCAGGAAACACAAAGGCCGAGTTTCCTCAGGTCCACAGCAGCACATCCTCCTGTCACGTGACGGTCCTCAGAACCCTAGCACTGACCCTCATCCTAGGAACCCTGACTCCATGCTGTCCAGGAACACAAAGTACCAGCCAGTGAGCCCAGGGCCACAGGGCTCTCAGGGGACACTGGCAGGATGCACTAGAGTGCGTGGATGGCTGCCTTCCTTATTGTGGCCATTCTGCTGGGGTCAGCCCTATTGTGCCCTCCTTCCCCCAGATCCTCTTTCCCAGTCTGCCCTGTTGCTGGCATTACAGGCCTGCACGTTGTATCTGAAGAACAGAATTATTCCTACTTCCCAAATGAGGTATTGGCTAACAAACACCATTCAGGTTTCTCTTGTCTTTGTGTGTGTTGTATAGCACAGAGAGAGTGGAAAATTCACTGTGAGGAAAGTCCTCCACCAAGTCCACTGCCCTAGACTACATGATCAAAAATGATGGGCTGGAGGGATGGCTTAGGGTTAAGGTGTTTGCCTGCAAAGCCAAAGGACCCAGGTTCGATTCCCCAGGACCCACGTTAGCCAGATGCACAAGGGGATGCACGCGTCTGGAGTTCATCTGCTGTGGCTGGAGGCCCTGGTGTGCCCATTCTCTCTCTCTCCTTTCTCTGTCAAATAAATAAATAAATAATATTTAAAAATAAATAAATAAATAAACCTTACTTAAAAAAAAAAATCTCAAGCCAGATGTGGTGGCGCATGACTTTAATCCGAGAATTGCCATGAGTTCAAGGCCACCCTGAGAATTATATACTGAATTCCAGGTCAGCCTGGGCTAGAGTGAGACTCTACCTCAAAAAAAAAAAATTAAGTAGACTATAGTATTAAGATCACACACACACACACACACACACACATACACAAAATTAAAGGCCTCTGTAAATTAGGATGGCCATCTTTTAATGTGAAATGGCCCCAAGAAAAAACACTCAAAGTAACTAAAATAAATAAATAAAATAAATAGGGAAAAATTCTCCTACCGCTAAAAGTTATAAACTTGTATTCAAAAAGATCACTGGCATATTCTACTTGGCTTGCAGAGATCGATTCATACCTCACAAGAAAATGTGGCTTCTTCAGTCTTCATCTTTAAGATAGGCTTAAATCCATTTTTAATCATAGACTGAGGAGGGAGTGAGAGGGGTTATGATGAGGGTACCCTCTATTGTACCTGCTGTCATCCAATAGTGATTGTTTTTAAAAGACTAAATCTAGCTTGGTGGGTTCTAGACTCCAGGATGCTTGTGTGGGCGAGTGGTCCTTGCATGCATCCTATAGTGGACCCCATGTACAGGATTCAGGGCGCTCCTGTGAGCTGGAGGTCCCTGCTTGCGTCCTTTAGTGGACCCCGTGCACTGCATGCAGGATGCTCCTATGGGCGGGTGTCCGAGGGGGTGAGGTAGCTGGGTGAAGTGGAGCAGGGGGTCCCAAGGGGTTGAGGAGGCAGGGCGTGGTTAAGTAGGGGTCCAAGGGGGTGAGGGGGTGGGGCGGGGCTGAGAGGGGTGCTGAGGGGGTAAGGCGTGGTAAAGGAGGGGGCCAAGGGGTGTGAGGGGACGAGGCATGGTCGAGGAGGGGCAGAGGGGGATGAGGGGCGGCGTGTGGTCAGACGGGGTGTCCGAGGGGGTGAGGGGATGGGGGGTGGTGCCTGAGGGGGCCAAGGGACGTGAGGCAGGGTCCAGGAGGGGGAGTGAGGGGTCGGGGTGTGGGCCTAGGGGGTGTCTGAGGGTGTGAGGGGCGGGGCTCGACACCTCCCTCAAAAAAAGTAAAAGATAAAGACAGCCCACAGGACATTTTGGGGGGAGGGGAGCTAGATTTTTTTTTTTTTTTTTTTTTTTTGGGTCTTTCTGCAGTCTAGGCTGACCTGGAATTCACTACTTATTCTCAGGCTGTCCTTACACTCACGGCAATCCTCCTACCGCGGCCTCCTGAGTGCTGGGATTAAAGGCGTGCACTAGCACACCCAGTTAAGACTCTTTTTTTTTTTATAAGCAAATATTACATATATAGTATCTGTGTACAAAATAAAATGCACAACTTATACATGGCAAAGTAGTAAAAACAGCACTACGGCTAAAAGAGTGACTAGTGACCATAGGACCAGAATTACGAGTGCTCGCATGAGGAAAGGCTTGTAAAGTCGTCACTTTGATGATCTGTCACAACCTCACAAAGATGTCTACTGACTCAGAATTATGCAGGGGACCCCACATGACAACAGATGGATGGAGAATAAAGGTAACACCATCCCAACAAACACAAACACACAAAATCCTGAGAAAAACAAATTTAACCAAATGATTTGGAAAAAAGAACTTAACAACAACAAAAACCATTAAAAAAAAAAAAAAAAAAGGAGTGGGGGCACAGGGAAGCTCTGTGAGCTGTAGACTGCAGCCTGCCGGGTCTCCTGAGGTCGTAGATAGAAGTGTCCCCATCACCCTAATCTACCAAGCCATTACAAGTGGAAACTTGGTAAGAAGGCAAATTAAAACAGGAAAGGGGCTGGAGAGATGGCTTAGCAGTTAAGCACTTGCCTGTGAAGCCTAAGGACCCAGGTTCGAAGCTCAATTCCTCAGGACCCACGTTAGCCAGAGGCACAAGGGGAAGCATGCGACTAGAGTTCATTTGCTGTGGCTGGAGGCCCTGGCATACCCATTCTCTCTATTTCTCTCTATCTGCCTCTTTCTCTGTCTCTCGCTGACAAATAAATAAATTAAAATAAAATAAAAATAAATAAAATAAAAAAACTTGACATGAGGAAAAATAAAAAAAAAAAACAAACAGGAAAGGGACGCCTGTACTGCACACACAGAAGACAGGCTTTATGCAGATTACTTACACACATTATTGTACTAACTTCTCACTGCCCTCAAAATCCCATTAAACTACTCCTTGGCAGTGTTCTTTAACTGTGAAGACCTCAACAAATGTTAGAAGTAAGAGCTGCAAAGCTCTTCAGCCTCTCAGAACCCCAGAGCCTGCTCTAGAAAAATGGAGTGTCTATGTAAAAATGAGTTGTGGGGTTTCTTCTAGGAAGATTAAGAAGCTGTAAGTATACCACCTCCCTGCCATTGCTTGCTGGAAGAAGCCATTCTACATGCAGTTCAATGGGAGAAAGAGAAATCACCAGTGAAGATACTCAACAGTGGACACTGCAAGCCTTATAATGGGCCAGCCAGGCCCCAAATGAGCCAACGGGTGCAATAGTGGCACATCTATCATGGTGAAAACCAACTGCCCTCTAATTGGACTGGAGGCCCGCTCCATGGGAGGGAATACATCCCTGATACTGAAAACTTAAAACAGGGGTAGTCATGAGCCCTAGGGGTGTAACGTCTGCTGATGTCTGGCTAAATGTATATACTATGCTTATCAAACTGCCCAGTGAGCACTTCTCTTAATATTCACACCCTTATATTAATGCTACTCTCACTTTTGGTTGAGAATCTTCTCTTTTCAGATGGCAGTGACCTTGGGACGACTCAGAAGGTATCATAGTGTTGGAAATAAATGACTGGAGTACTGAGTAACATCTTGATCACACCTTCCAAGGCTCAGGGTCTAATGCAGAAGAGGTGGCAGAAAGAATGTAAGAGCCAAAGGAAGGGTAGGACTCCTTACAACGTACTCCCTCCAGACATGAAATGGTCTGGATATCCACGACCTCACAGTGCCTGACACTACCTACACAAAACCACTGTAAAAGGAGGAAAAGATCATGACATCAAAATAAAAGAGAGACTGATTGAGATGGGGAGGGGATATGATGGAGAATGGAATTTCAAAGTGGAAAGTGGGGGAGGGAGGGTATTATCATGGGATATTTTTTATAATCATGGAAGATGTTAATAAAAATTGAGAAAAAATGTGCTTCAAAGAATATCATCAAGTACCAGAAAACAGGATGGGTTAGAATAGGATAAATTAACAAGGATGGGATATAAATGCAAGTGTGTTTTGAGATCTCGATGGGGAAAGAATGTTTTAGCACGTAAATTCAAGCTTACAAGTGAATTCATTAGACTAATTTAGAGAGTAAGTACTGCACGTGTGACCCAACATAAAATTTTCAGTGGCCTACCCCTGCCTGGGGACAAAGGTGTCCCAGATGCCATAGGGTAGTAATAAAGGATTCCAGTGCCAGGGACGAGCTACCGCCCAGCGAGTTGTTCATCAAGGAGCTAGAGAGGCCCTAAAACAACATTGCTCTTGGTAGTCCTGCAAACCTAGACGCTAAGGCCCTACTGCAGAAAACAGCCCATGCTTCCAGGGCAGGGTGTCGAGAAACCAAGCTGGAGCCGCGCTGGAGGCGCCCTTCCTGCCTGCTAGTTCGCTCTCTGTGAGCGCAGCCATGCGAGCTGCTGGGAGAACAAAAGACATCAAAAATCTCCTCATGAGAGAATACCACATTGGGAACAACACAAGAATAAAAAGTGAAAAAAGGGCTGGAGAGATGGCTTAGTGGTTAAGGCACTGCAAAGCCAAAGGACCCAGGCTCAATTCCTCAGGACCCACATTAGGCAGATGCACAAGGTGGTGCATGCATCTGGAGTTTGTTTGCCACAGCTGGAGGGCCTGGTGCACCCATATTTGCTCTCTCTCTCTCTCTCAAGTAATAAATATTTTTAAAAATTATTATAAAAAATCCAGTAGGTCAATGGATTCTACACAATTCTACCATAAGGTACTGCCACAGACAAGGATGGCACAAAAGTGAGCACGAGAACCCCAGACAGGCACTGGCAAACCCTTGCCTACAACTAAGGGTCAAAATTCAGCAGAAAGGAGCCAATGAGACTGGTGGGAAACACTGCATTGTCATCTAAGAGCAAAATTGTATAGCTTTAGCAGACAACAAGTCCCAAGTACGATTCACAGTTGAGTGGCAACAGGGCAGCGTGGCAAGAAGCTCCAAGCTGGGCTGCGAGAAGGGAGAGGAGCTGGCACTACTGGAAGAGAACCCGAGGGCAGCGAGGGCAGAAGGACTGAGCCGTAGACGGTGGCACCGACTCTCGGTGGAGAGACTGCTCCAATGGGAGGTGACATGACAGAGCGCGAGGATGGAAGCCCCTCCGAAAGCCGCCGGGGCTGGCCAGCAAGACTTCGTTCCAGGAAAATCTCCTTGTGGTTAGTAAGTGCAAGCAGAATAGCCCCGCAGAGACATTCTGCATATGCTTGGCAACTGATTTACAGAAGCTGGCATTCCAAATGTGCCCCTGGGAGGAGCGCCCAGTCACATGAAATACCTGCTGTGTCCCTCTCCTTTTCTCATGCAAACCCGCAGACACCTGGACAGATGGTTTCCATCACCTCAGTCTGAAGGAATAAACCGAGGCTGCAGGAGCTCCGCAGAGATCACGTGGCAAGGTGGCATGTCATGTGAACCTGACCCCTTCCCTGCCCTCCTATGCGGAGACCCGCAGACGCCTCTCCTACTTCCCCGTCCAGAGCCCATCACGGTCTCACTCACCAGATGCTCGTCGACTCGCTGTAGCCCACCACGGCGTGGCAGCCTAAGGCTTTAGCGTGGGATTTGATTTCTTGTCGGATTTCCGCCCACCACGCATCTCGGGTCTCTGGTTCATCTGAAAAATAAATTTTAGATCAGTTGACTACTCAATAGCCCTCACACATGAATCAGCAATGCTCACAGCAAGTGCAGCTATGGGTGAGGAAGCCCCAGCCCTTCAACTTTAAAGTGCTCCTGCGCAAACCATGAGATTTAAGCCTCAAGCTGGCCACTAGGAAGCAGACCACTGGCCTCTCTGCTTCACTTCACTGCCTTCAGCGATGTCCACAGGCATGCATTTTATTTTACTAGATGTAACTTCAAATGTACACACAAACTCTAGTTTCTGGTTTTTCCTTGAGACAGGCTCTCATAACTCAGACTCTCTCTGGAACCAAGGTAGGCCTTGAACTTCTGATCCTCCTGCCTTCACCTCCCAAGTGCTACGACCACAGGGAACTGGCTCCGACTCTAACCTGAAAGGCCCTAGGTCTCTCCTCACTGAGTCGTGCTTTCGGCGTCATGGTTTCAGTTCTGACTCCATCCTGGCCCTGGTTCTTTCTCATAATGTCCTACGTGCTGTGCTCTTGCAACAGTCATAAACGACAACACAAAGGTTGAATGTGCCATTCTTTCATAGCAATGTAAGTCCCAGGACAAAGTAACATGAAATAAAGGGACTAGTCAATTCAAAATGAAAAAAAAAAGGATAACAGAGAAAGAAAATACATGAAAAATCTAATACAAATAATTAAGTTAACAACTATATAGAGGAACAAATTTCAAATATAATCCATACATGGTCCTGTAACTTTCAAAAGTGGCTTAGATGGGCATGGTGACCTGTGCCTTTAGGTCCAGCCACTTGGGAGGCTCAGGCAGAAAAATCATTGAGCCCATGAATTTGAGAGAAGCCTGAGTAACAAGTGAAACTCCATCTCAAAAACAACAGAAGGTTGATCTAGGGGTTAGGGACGTAGCTCAGCAGTAAAATTAGTGTATGCAGGCACTAGGTTCAATCCCCAGTACTGCAAATAAGTAAACAACAAACAAGTGCTTGGAATTGCACTCTATCTCACTGCTGTCGGGAAGGGCAGTGTCCCTGGCAACGGGACATTGAGTGGACGAGTGTCACACATGCTGTTCTCATCACCAACAGCTGAAAACTAAATCAACCTCCTATGCGTAAAGAGGCAGAAGCAGAACTGGTCCATTACAAGTAGTAGATGCTACCTGGTTTGCTTTGTAGCCAGTTCCTACTCGGACATGATTTGAAGACAACTCTAAACAGGGTGCTAAACTCTTCTTGTAAATGTTCCAGATAAAAGGTCATACTAGAACTGAAAACCAGGCAAACACCACTTCCTATTTACACTGCAGTAAATGTCAAATTTTCAAATAAATGAAGGAGGTTATACTCACTAGTAAAGCATGTGAGCATACCATAACACCAACTAAGGTTTTACAGATGTTTAAGGTTTATGGAAACTAAAACTGAATGAATCAATAAATTTAGATGAGTAGAAAAGTGCTCTATAAATATATCCCTATATATCAGCTGACTCACTTTGTAACATTAAGTATTTTCAAAGTCATAGTTAAAAATTAAACTTATTTTCCTAGGTGTTAATGTAATTACTGCTCCCACAGTAGGATGAGTTTTCTTAGTCACTGCTATATATTCCCTCGTATGGATGAGCTTCCCAAACAAACATAACTCTAACAAAACACGCAGAATATGTTTGTCTCATCACTAACCCTATTAAGTTATTGAGAGCTGGAGAGATGTCTTAGCAGTTAAGGCACGTGTCTGCAAAGCCTAAAGCCCTATGTTCAACTCTCCAGATCCCATGAAACCCAGATGCACAAAAGTAAGGCAAGAGCAGGGTCACACATGCCCAATAGGTGGCACAAGCATGTGGAGTTCCATTGCAGCAGCTGAGACCCTGGCATGCCAACTCTCTCTCTCTCTCTTCTCTCTCTTTCTCTAAAATAAAAAATAAAGATTTAAAAAGTTACTGAGATTGAAAAAAATCTTAGATATGTCTTAAAATCTATGATTCATCTGAAACATTTGTAAAGATTTAAAGAATGTTCTCAAATGCAAATATTATCTAGATTTTAAGAGTTAAGTTTACTGCTTCAGGCACTAATGGACCAAATCACAAATATTGTACAAGGTAACAGCTACTATATTACTATAAATTTCTCCCTGATACTCACCACTCTCTACCATCCAGATGTGTGCTACACTGTCATCACATGTGATCACTGACTGTAATGTATGACATCACCACTCTCTACTACACAGTCATGTGTGCCACACCATCATCATATGTGATCACTGACTGTAATGCGTGACATCACCACTCTACTACACAGTCGTGTGTACTACACCATCATAACATGTGATTACTGACTGTAAAGTATGATGTCACCACTCTACTACAGTCGTGTGTACTACACTATCATCACATGTGATCACTGAGCAGCACTGACTGTACTGTATGATGTTGCCACACTGTACTACACAGGACAGTGTGCTGTAGTGTGCTTGCTATATTCCCAGGTTTCCATGTTTCAGAAACAAGAATGTCTGATCAATAGTAAGTACATTCAATATGGTACTGCTATTCTTTCCTTGTCTTGGAATGCTGTTTTGAAATTGACAGAGGCATCATACAATACATGGGATCACAGAGTCCGGGAAACAAAGTATGAATAATTCTAGGGTGAGGTAGGCAATGACTGTGTGGAATTATCTCCTTTCCTTTCTCTATGAAGCCAAAGCAGCAGGAGCGGGTGCAGGCACACACGTCTCTAGGAAAGGAAGATGCTCACAACCATAGGAGGCACCAACACTATCCTATGGAGTCTTCCCAGCCTGAGCTCCCCTTCTTGCCAAATGACATAACACCTAGAGCCACAAGAGGCAAGGAGAAGACCTCAAAAAAGAAATAAGAAAGGGAAGCGCTTGCACTGGCATGAGGGAAGACAGGAAGGCCTGTAGTTTCCCAACAGACAAGACATTTAAGTTATAGAAAGAGATGTAAACGAGGTAATTGTTATCCGACCTGTGGATAAAGATCATGCAGCTCCAAAGACCGGAAGTCACTAACCAGGTCCCTCAACAATTTTGAACCTAACAGAGAGCTTGAAAAATAAGCCAAACAGGGCTCTGGGAAGTCAAAAGAACTATGAGAATGGCAGCACTGAGCTCATGTTTTATTCATAGGCTGTCTCCTGGGATGTACCCACCCTGGCATGTGGCAATGACATATGCTAAAGTACACACAGCTCTGAAACTCATCATCATGTCTGGTTGACAGAAGCAGATGAAATGCCACAAGTAACAGGTGAGAGAAGCGGGCACATAAACACGCAGCAAGGTGGCTTCCGGGGAACACGCCCGGATGCAAAGCGAGGCAGCTGGAGCCATGCGCGCAGAGGCCCGCGGTCCACACAGCGGCGCCCTGGAAGGCTGCGTGTGAAACGTGCACGTGCGTGTGCAGACACAACACGGAAATAAATTCAGTGAGAATTTAGGAGTAATACTTTAACAAGGGCAAGAAAAAAATTGATATTATGTAAGAAAAGAGCAAAACAGCAAGTTGATGGGACTGTAGGTTTGACCAGAGGAAGACAAGGGAAGAACGGAGGTAAGTACATCACTTCAATGTACTGTAAAATATTGTCAAAATGCAACCCAATTGCTATTTAATCTTTTTCATTTAAACTTGAAATTTGAAACAGTATAGGCAAGCTAATGTTACTAAAAATGTATTTTTCGGCTGAGTGTGGTGCCACATGCCTTTAATCCCAGCACTTGGAGGCAGAGGTAGGAGATCGCCGTGAGTTTGAGGCCAGCCTGAGACTACACAGTGAATTCCAGGTCAGCCTGAGCTAGAGTGAGACCCTACCTCAGAAAAACAAAAAAAGAAAAAAGTATTTTTCTTAGTAAGTTTGGCTTTTAATGAGTATTCTGGTGGTTTTTTTTTTTTTTTCAATTTGAAAGTTTCTCAAAATATCTGAGGTATGAGATGGTCCCACAGAACAAAAGGGTATTTTATATTTAATCTTTATACTCAAACCTTTTAAATACTTAGACAAATGATACTTTAAGCAAATTTTTTCTAAGTTAGGGCCAGAGAGATTGCTTAGCAATTAAGCGCTTGCCTGTGAAGCCTAAGGACCCCAGTTCAAGGCTACATTCCCCAGGACCCATGTTAGTCAGATACAAAAGGGGCACATGTGTCTGGAGTTCCTTTGCAGTGGCTGAAGGCCCCGCCACGCCCATTCTCTCTCTCTCTCTCTGCCTCTTTCTCTCTCTGTTGCTCTCAAATAAATAAAAAAAAAATTAAAAAAAATTTTTTTTTCTAAGCTAAATGGAAACAGCACTGAGGACTGTAACTCAGCCTTGCCCAGCTTGTGCCAGGCCTCAGTGACAGTGAGGGGGCCCCGAGCTTTGAGCCTGGATGAAGGTGCGATAGTGGCAGCTTCGTTGCTGGTCAGAGCAATGGCTGTTCTGAGAGGCAAAAAGCCCCTGTGCTGATCTGCCTCACATGGGCCCAGTTCACTGATTCACTTTAAAGTATCAAACTTAACCTACAGCAAACAGAAATCTATAATAGAACTCTCATCGGCCGGGTACTGTGTCCTGAGGAGCTGCTGAAAAGCGCAGCCGTCTCCAGCGGCATCACCAGCAGAGACTGCGGCCCACGTCACACGCGCTGGTGTCTGGGGACAGGTGCTTGGGATTAAAGGTGTGAGCCACCAGGTTCAGCTAGGTTTTCTTTACATTTATTTCTCTGCTAAAGTGAGAAAATCTAAGAATTCCTAAACTCAGAAGTCTCAGATGCATGGGAGAGAGGAGATATACCTAGTGCTCTGAGAAAGCCTGTTTAAGTATAGCAATGATAAATCATTCAGAATTTCCAACATCAAAAGGATTTATATTTTGCATAAAACGATATAAATTTATGTACCTAAAATGTACACATAAACTTATGAATTACCATCAACATAGATAAAATAAAATCAACACTGTAAATGTGCAAATTATGACATGAAATAAGAATTCAATCACAGCCGGGTGTGGTGGCGCACGCCTTTAATCCCAGCACTCGGGAGGCAGAGGTAGGAGGATCGCCATGAGTTCGAGGCCACCCTGAGACTACATAGTGAATTCCAGGTCAGCCTGGACCAGAGTGAGACCCTACCTTGAAAAACCAAAAAAAAAAAAAAAAAAAAAAAAGAAAAAAGAATTCAATCTCTTGGAGCTCTACCATGACACATTCCTGTCTCCTTGTGTGAGTGGTGGCTCACAGTGATGCGTCCAATATTAAACCCATTCTAATAACTAATGAACTCAAGTAATCCATTAAATCCAGTTTAATTTCTCTTCACCAAATTCCTATCTACAACCAACAGTATTATATGATGATCACATGCTAGAATAGTTATCATCAGCCAGATCACACAATAAATTTTGAAATAGCACCCAAATTGATTCCCTATCACAACTACATAAAGGCAGCTGAGCGAAAGCAGCAGTCCTGGGGTTTCCCTCAGCACGGCCACACAGAAGACGCTGCTCGGGACGCCTCCCTAAGCAGCGCAGACGTGTCCCTGCCGAGTGCTTGTCTCACGACTTCAAGCACAGGCTGGAGACACGAGAACAGCTACAGAGCGGCCGCCAGCTCACGTTCTCTCTGAAGACACGTGAAACACAGTGCTGGTTTCCTCCTTCCAAGGTTACCACAGGTAATACAGCTTTTTCTTTCACTAGGCAACATTATAAACCTTAAAAGCAATTTTATTATTTCTGCATTAGGACCTCTTGCTGTTGCAAATGAACACCAGTCATTTGCCCACCTTCTGCAGCTGGCTAACGTGGGTGTCCTGGACACTGAACCTAGAGACTGGCAGGCTTTGCAAGCAAGAGCCCTCACCACTGAACCACCTTCCCAGCCCTCTACCAGATAACTTAAAGAGAACATCAGGCACTGCAGCCGCAAGAGCCAGGCCTCCTCAGATGGCACAGGGAAAGCCTGAGGGGAGCAAAGGGACAGACTCCTGTTTTCTTTGTCCTCGTTTGCTTTACTTTGGGTTTTTTTTTTTTTTTAAATGGAGACTTGCCAAGTAGCCAGAGGCTGCATCCACTCAAAATCTTCCTGCCTCAGTTTCCCAAACACTGAGATGAAGTGGCTGAGATCCACATCTTTAAATAAAGTCCGCCATGGAAAGAAAGGGGAAATCTGAGTGCGTGTGCGAGCTGACTTCCAACGGCAACTGACCCTTTCCAAGGCGGGGTTTACCGTGCTGTTAGAGCTCTCACAACAGGGCAGACCCGTGCTCCACCCAGCGCTGAGCTACATCGACATCCCCAGTGCAGGGCATATCAGAGGAAGTATGAAGCAAATCCATCAACAAGTAACTTTTTAAATTCTGTCATAGGACAATGTGTTTCCAATTACAATCAGGCAATAATAAATAAAATATAATAAAATAAATAAAATAAATAAATAATGAAACTGATCCCAAATAACTAGAGGTCAGCAAAGGTATTGGTAAAAACAAAACAGCATCCGTAGAGAGAAAAATCTCATTTTAACAAGATGGCTTCAAGATCATGAGTGCTTCTGCACCTCTTCTGACTATACCAGGACTCGGAAGTGTGCCAGGCTCTCTGACTACAGCATCTCCACCGCCTCCCCCTACCCTTGAACTATGGTAAAC
Source organism: Dipus sagitta (assembly GCA_036346955.1). Taxonomy (NCBI): domain Eukaryota; kingdom Metazoa; phylum Chordata; class Mammalia; order Rodentia; family Dipodidae; genus Dipus; species Dipus sagitta. Next base: position 9,178,231 of record CM070789.1, on the reverse strand, counting down.
TACTGCCTGGAGGCCAGCTCCACTTGACATCTACTTTACAAAGAAAGTCTCATCAGACACAGGCACTGCTTTGTGAACTGTTCGCGATGCCGTCACGCAACCAAGGCAAAGTTATGCAGTAGCATCAGGAAAAATGAAATGATTTACCTCTCCCATCTGGTCATTTAAACAAAGTTTGCCAACCCTCTCTAGAACTGCCCCTCAGTCAGTGGTCCTTCATGGACGCACCAGCGCCATCTGGGATGGAAGGAGGGTTCTTTGTACAAAGTGCTCCCACTGGATAACCTGAGCAACACACAGAAGACCAGTGACCACGCTTCAAACAGTGCCCGCTGCTCGGGCTGAGCAGCACTCATCTGACATGGCCGAGACCAATGCTAGAGTTGGTTCCCACAAGTGGGAGGATCTGCTCATACTTTACTAGGTGAGCAACCCTAAATCTAAAATCGAAAACGCTCCAAAATCCAAAAGCTTCTGAGGTTTGGCACTCACAGAGTTTCACATTGCAGAGCAGAGCACTTCAGACCTTAAATTTCAGGTTAGGGTGCTCATTTTATACTCCACCAGCCCTTCTGGTAACTGTCTGCCTTTGACACAAATAATGGCATGCAGCCAATTAACCAGTAGAAGTGTTCTGCTCGGTGACAAACAGCTTTGAAAAGAATGTGAATGTCAGCCAAGCATAGTAGAGCACACTTTTAATTCCAGCCCTTGGGAGGCAGAGGTAGGAGGATCTCAGTGAGTTCGATGCAACCCTGAGACTACATAGTGAATTCCAGGTCAGTGTGAGCTAGAGTTAGACCCTACCTTGAAAAACAAACAAACAAAAACACACACACACAGAAAAAACAAACAAACAAAATTGAATATCTACAATCCTTTAGATGGGGGACTGGGACACTCATTTACAAGATTTCTTACAAGGCTTTCTGTTGTTTTGATTCAGTTTCTTTGTTCGTTGGGGAGGAGTTTCTTTTGGGGGAGGATTTTTCCTTTTTGTTTTGTTGGTTCAGTATTTTATAAAGACAGATGTATGGGTATCTGAAATATTTATTCCCTGACCTTTCAAAGTTTAGCCAAGCTCAGAGGGACACCAGCAAACTCAGCTCTTACAATGCTCAGGAGCAGAGCCTAAGCCTAGGAGTTTCAGGCTAGCCTGGGCAGCAAAGTGAGAATGCATCCCAATAGTGGGAAAGATAAAAAGAAAAAGAAGAAAAGGAGAAGAGGCTTTAGGGAAGAGCAGGGGAGACGAGGCATGTGCCAACCTTGACTCTGTGGAGATCTCCACATCCCTATTCAACTAGACTCAGTTGTTATTTTTATAAATTGCCTGGCCTTAGTAGACATTGGAGTCTTGAGATTTCTGCACAAGTCAGTCCTTGGTCTTCTCTACGGATGTTGCCAATACTAAACATAACTGGATTATTACATATAGGAGGCTAAGATTCAAATTCCATAATGTATAAATATTCAGGTTAGGCTTTAGATACATAATGTCTAAAGTTTTGGAATAGTTTATAATATTTAATTTGCATTTCAAATTGACAGTATATAAATTATTAGACATATCTAATCCCCTTTAACTTTTAAATTCTGGCAGTTATAGCATAAGAAAAATTAATTTTACATTGCTACAAAATGTTACAAAATATATACAGCTATACTGAACATTGCTACCAAAATGTTACAAATCAAGTGCAAATGCATAGGTAAGGGCTAAACCCTCCATTGGAACAACTTCATTGTCTCATACTTACTCCTTCATTTCTGTGGATGGGGAATTACATGCAGGAAGGAATGCTGTTGGGCTACTTAATTTATCCAGAGTACATGCTGTTCCTATGGCTCGTACCACTAACCCCGACTCGCCTTCCAGATCAAAACACTGCAAGTATCCAACAACTGCATTTCCTCTCATTTCAAGTACTTTCAAGCCAATCTTTCTTTGTAGTTCACCTAGGAGAATAGAGAGAGAGAGAAAAGAAAATTCTTTCTTTGGCTCATATCTCTACATTACCTATTTTTGTGAGAGAAAATCCATTTAGATCTTGAATGGGATCTGACTAGGACCAGGGTCCTCAGTTCAATTAGCCAGACCCCCTTTAGAAATGTCCCCTGCAACCCACGCAGGTGCCCAGGGCCCAACATCTCGACTGAGACCTGGCTGGGACCAGGGTCTTTAAGTTCAAGCAGCCAGATTCCCTTTAGAAGTCCTCTCACTGGGATGGATAGGTGGCTCAGCAGTCAGAAGTGCCTGCTTGCAAAGCCTGACTGGTGCAGTTGGATTGCCCAGTACCCACATAAAGCCATATGCACAAAGTGGCACATGCACCTAGAGTTCATTTGCAGTGGCAAGAGCCCCTAGAATGCCCATTCCTCCCCTCCGCTCATATACACACATTCTCTTTCTTTCTGCTTGCAAAAGTCAATAAATACATAAAACATGAAAAAGGAATCCTCCCCCTTTACCCTCGCGCTGGTTGCTTTCACACAGCAGTGGAAGGGAGGGAGGGGTTCATTCTGGTTCACAGTCTCGGGGAGGAAGCTCCGCGGTGGCAGGGAAGGGTGGCAGAGCAGAGGCTGGCCAGCACTCCTGCCCACAGCAGGGATGAGAAGCAGCAAGACAGTGAGCTGAGCTCTGGCATGCAGGATTCTGGGTTACCCCACACCACAGCCCACTCCACAAACACACAAGACTCACGTAGTTTGGAACTTATGGGAAGGAACTTAAAATGTCATCTGGTTCAGTTCTCCCACTTCCAGGGAGGCAAGGTGCTATTGGGTGCATGTCACAGGCTCCTGCGCTGCTGCGCCCTGTGGACTGAACAAGTTGTGGTTCTGTATAGGTGTGCACATGCTTCCCTTCTCGCACGTGCCTGACACACACGTGAGCAGGAAAGACCAGCTCCATGGCTAGTGACGGTTACTCGCTGCTGGCTACAAGCACAGTAACTGGGAGGGGGACAAGGGGGAGGTGGGTGCTTGTTATGACCTTGGTATCCCTTCTATATTTATGCAAGTTGTTCAAAAAAAATTAAAGAAAAAGATAATAAGTGAGCAAATAAACCAATTCAGAGAATACCTGAGAATAAACATGACATATAGAACCCATCTAAGAGAATTTCTACTTTAAAGAAAATAATGCAGAACTGAACAATGAGGTAAACAGATACCAATGACTGATGTTAAAATAACGGGTCATCGTAATGGTAAAGTGGTTCCCTCACTATTTTCATCCTTAGCACTTTCCTTATTTCATTTTTTGGAGGCAGAACGTGACGGCACCACAGCATGTGCAATGTTCACTCTGACCTAAGTCTAACTGGAAAGACGTCCCACATAAATCGATAACAAGCACCTGTAATCACAGTATTCGGGAGGTAGAGGTAGGAGGGTCAGGAATTCAAGGCCAGCATGGGCGGCAGATAAGTTCCAGGTCAACCTGGGTGAGTGTAAGACCCAGCTTCCAAAATAACATACGTAGACAGACAGACAGACAGACAGACACACACACACACACACACACACACCCCTATTAACAAGTGCTTTCAGAACTTGCTATAAGACCTGGCCTTCACTGATAAATACGTATTTAGAACTAGGTGTTTTCTATAGCTGACCTGATTTCATGTCAAGTTCACACATAAGGTAGAAGACACTCTAAGAAAAGTAATTTGCTAATTTATCTTTTGAAAGAATATGAGATCATATTTTAAACAAAAAGCTTAATTATATTAAAACAACTATACATAATATTTAATATTAAGTGGCTGGAAAATTCATCTGTTCACATAGCTATTGCCTTAAATCCAAGCTCAAATTACTTTCTCGGCATCATTTTTGATTCATGTACTTTGTCTGAGACCAGGAAGTCTCACTGTGTTGCCCAGGTTGGCCTCAATTCCTAGGCTGTCTTTCTCTCTCCTCATCTTAGCAGCTGGACCAATTAGCACAGGCCACAGGCCTGGGAGCATATTTTTTAAAACTGATATTGTAACATTGAATTAGATTTTATTTCCTTACTACAAAGATAACATATATACATTGTAGAAACAGAGAGAAGAAAAGATAGGAGGGAGGAGAGGAAAGGGGAGGAAATGGAGGAGGGAGGGGACAGGAAGAGAAATGAAATTACACAGGGATAAGTACTTTATCGTTTATTCTATCCACTTCTCCAATGACATCACATGTTGAAATTCCTGTTTCTAAATAACTTTGGAGTCATCATGTTGTGTAATTTATAATATGAATTTTGCAGTTTATAATATATTGTGCTCATTGCTTTATTTCATTGTTTTCTGGAGATGTGTTAATTCTTGACTATACAACTCAGTGCCTATATATATATATATACACTAATTTATTAAAATAAAAAAATCAACACCTCTAGTTTTCAATCTGGCTTTATCATTTCACATGTTAGTAAACGATAGGATGTAAAAATGGCACAGTAAGTTTACACCTACCCCTCAGTAAGCATCTTCCTTGACTACAAATATCTGCCTTCTTTACTCCCATCGACTGATAGCAGGAGGTCAGAAATATAAACAATGACAGAAAGCTGGACAGCTCGAGACCGGAGTGCCAGTTCTAAGTAGAGCCAGTCCCTACTCTAAGACACGTATGTTTTGACTAGCAACTCTCTAAATTTTGGTCACAGGACTCTTCTATAGTCTTAAAAATTGATAATGCCAACCAATTTTCATTTATATACGTCATATTTATCAATATTTACCATATTAAAGTTGGAATTTAAAAACTATTCAGTGCTTAATTGAGTTGTAATAAATGAACACCTGCAACTTTTTTGATGAAGCTAACTATACTTTCTGAGAAATGTTAGTGATAAGTGGCACTGTGACATTTCTGAAAGTCTCTATACTGCCTAACTAATAAAACAGTCTAATTTTTGCTTTGTGTTCAATTGGTAGTATTATGTGTCATGAGAGCTCAATATACAACAGTGAGAAAGTTGTAATAAAAGCAGTGAATGACATGTGACTACACTGCTAAGAACAGTTCTCCACTCACAGAACCTGAGAGTGTTTCAGGAGCCCTCGGGTATTCCTAGGCCATATACCGAAAGAACTCTGCCTTTAGACAGGGGTTCCCTGTGTGGCTCAGGCTGGCCTTGAGCTCACAGTCCTCATATCCCAGCCAAGTGCTGGGATTACTGGCACAGATACACTCCCACCCCTGACTAAGAACTCTGCTTTAAACAAGGCCAAAGAGATTTTTCAGTACAGGAATGCTTTACTGAGAAGTGATAAACCAGCCTTAAAACGTGTTCCTTCTTGCTTTGCTCCTTTATTTACTTATTTATTTTGGCAGTGCTGGAGCTCATCCGAGTCTAGCACATGGTAGAAAGAAAAGTGCTCGACCACTAAGCTACAGTCTTGTCCCTTAAGATAAACTTCAAATAGTGTATTTACTAACTACATCACACAGGGTTGGCGGGAACTAACAATCCCAATACTTTTCTACTACTTGTCTACCTTTAAAAAATTTTTCTTATTTAGACAGGCATGGTGGTGCACGCCTTTAATTCCAGCACTCAGGGGGCAGAGGTAGGAGGATCTCCATGAGTTCGAGGCCACCCTGAGACTACATAGTGAATTCCAGGTCAGCCTGGGCTTGAGTGAGACCCTGCCTCGAAAAACTAAAATAAATAAATATATATATATATATACATATATATATATATATGTATATACACATATATGCGTATATATATATATGTGTGTATACATATATATACATATATGTATACCTTATTTTTTGAGAGAAATAGAGGCAGACAGAGAGAGAGAATGAGCACACCAGGGTCTTCTGCCACTGCAAACAAACTCCAGATGCACATACCACCTTGTTCAGCTGGCTTACGTGGGCACTGGGGAATCGAACCTAGGTCTTTTGGCTTTTCAGGCAAGTGCCTCAATCACTAAGCCATCTCTCTTGGCCCCTACTTGTCTACTTTTTAGAGGGCATCTTTCCCAAAGAGAACATGCGGCACAACCACCTCTACCCTGTGGCTCCTCACCATGGATGGTGTCATAAATAGGAAACCACCCTGAGATGACTGTGGCCGCTTCGCTGTACAGCAGAGGGTCGATGTCGATGTACACTTTGCCAATGGCGTCGTTTGCGCTGTAGGTGTCGTGGTCGAGAACTGTGATCTGCAGAGGCTCGTCTTGTAAGTCCTCATCATCCACCTGCAAGGACACCTTGAAATGAAATCTTACACATTTTGACAGTCCCAAGAATCACAAATCTATACATGCATCAAATGATAAAGATGATAAATTGCTGAAAAGAACTGCATGGATTATCTCTAAGGACAAAGGTAGAGAGATAAGGACACACACATACACACACGTTGTAATAGGCATTAAGGCTGAACATCAGGGGTAGAGCTCTTGTCTAGTATCCACAAGGCTTTGACTTCAATCCCTAAACTGTGAAAAATAAATCTTTCTCAGAAATCCTTTAAATGTTTAATTTTTTTTGCTATGTAGCAAAATGCTCCACTAAAAGACTGTCTCTCCTAGACTGTCTCGCAGCTGCGAGGGTAAAAGCACAGACACCACACAGAGCTTGGTGGGGTGCAGGTTAAGGTGCCTTGTGTTGAGGCCTCCACTGGGGGGCAGTGTAGGCAGCTCAATGCTCCCTCCCTCTGGGAATACTGTGTGACCCCCAAGCTCCAGCTGGAAGGGCCCTGGTCCCAGATGACTGCAGGAGCTACTGGTCTACCCTTTACTTCTGTGGCGGTTCTACAGAGAAAGTAGCATTCCTAAGAGAAAGAAAAACATCTATTAATTTAAAACATGTGAGTATTCAAAACATTAAGTACCTGATATTCACAACTAAAAATATAGGAAAAAGCTTTGCAACTAATAGCAATTGTCAGCACATTTAAGTACACGTTCACACTACACACACTACTGCAGGAACACTAGTCAAAGGAGTAACTTACTAAACTTTAAGAGCAACAGTTGGTAACTTGAGCTTCTGAAATTCACTGTTCCCCTTCACCTGCTTTCTAAATATTTATGTTTAAACCCATAGATTAGTGCTGCTGTCGGCTTTGGCCAGAGAAGCTTTTTTTGCACTGGGTGGCAGTTACTGTCGATTTATACTTGGCCCTAAAGGGGACATCACCTTCTCCAAGGCGCAGAGAGCAATGAAGAAAAGGAGGTAGTAGGAAAAATAGCGAAGGCAGGAGTGCTGCGGAAGGCCATGTCCTGGATAGGACAAGGTCTTCCCAATCATGAGCTTGTAGTGGCTGAGGCTACCTGCACAAAACCTGCCTAAGATTGGGTCCATCAACGTTCCACCATGGATGGGAGAGGGGCTCACGAGGCCCCACCCCTCCCTGAGAATCAACAGGCAGTTAACAGCTGCCAGGAGGGAAGGACCCCCACCCCCTCCCTGGGGAGCTACTGGCAGTTTTCGGTTGCCAGGGAGGGAGAGACTGCTCTGTGGTGTAACTGCCGGGGAGCTACCCATGCTCCATGCTCTGGCAAATAGCCCCTCACCCATGCTCATATGAGCAACCCTAATTTAATCTATCACTAATTCATCTCATTAAGCAACCCTAATTAATCATTGGGTCACCTAAAAAAATATACTAACGAAGAGAAGGAAAAGGTTCAGCAGGAAAGGGAGAGGGACAAGAGAGGTTAACAAGGACACGATACGATCAAAATACATTATATGTGTTATGAAATTTTCAAAAATTAAAAATAAGCCAAAAGTCACCTCCAGGCAAGTCACGAGCTAGAGCCATGGTCGCTTTTTCCCTGCAGGAGGTGTCCGGGAGCACGGGGGTCTCCCGGGAGGGTGGCGGTGGGCCAGCATCACCTTCGCCCTGGACTGGGGTCCGGGAATAGGCGCGGTTCCTTCGCAGACATGTGGCCCGCATGCGACGTGCCCCTCCGGGAGAGATGCTCCAGCACCCTTCGCAGCGCTCTGGCCCCTCCCTCCCCGCCGGGCACCCCGTTTAGACGCGCTCTCCAGACAGAGCCAAGTCCTTGGAAATTTCCACGGCGGTGGCCCGGGACCGTTCTCGGTTTCCCTCCCTCGGTGCCAGGGTCGAGCCAGTCGGGACCCTGGTGGCTCCACACGCGTCGTCGCAGAGAAGAAAAGAACTCGCTCCCATCAGTTCAATCAGCGGCGCGCCGCAGCCCTTGCGCGGCGTCCCCCGGGGGACTCCGCAAGACACACGCCCCTGGACTGGTGGAAATCAATGTCTCCCTCCTCCTCCCCCACCCGCTGAATTGCCTCCTGAGAATTGCACCCCGAGATCCGGCACTCCCGCACCTCCCCACCCCACCCCACCCACATCCTGGCCTCTCCACAGATCCCGGCGCGCAATGAAAACAGAGGACCCAGCGCCCCGCGCGCGCCCACAGACACGGACGGGGTGGGGGGTGTGCCCAAGGCCGCTAGTCAGACCCCTCCTCCTGCATTGGGCCAGCGTGCCCAGGTCGAGATCCACCCCAGTCTCTCTGGAACCCGAGCGAAGGAAGCTATGAACGCGAATGGCCTCCCCCCCCCCCGGGGCTGGGGTTGGGGGGCAGCCCCCTTTAACCCGGGTTAGCAAGGGTCCTTGGAGCCGCGCGTCTTTGTGTACTCGTATGCGTTCATGCACACTCGCGGATGCGAGCATGCGCGCGGGGAGGTGAGCACATACCGGGTTCCTCCACCCGGCTGGGGTGGGGGGCATCTGCCCCTTTGCAGACAGATGGATTTGGACGCACAGGCAGCTGGTTATGGTGCTTGCCTGCAAAGCCTAAGGACCCAAGTTTGATTCCCCAGTACCCACACGAGTCAGATGCACAAGGTGGCGAATGTGTCTGGATCTTGTTTGCACTGGCTGCAGGCCCTGGTGTGCCCACTCTATCTTCCTCTTCCCCGCCCCTTGTCCTCTCTCTCTCACTCCCTCAAATAAATCAAATAATTAAATAAGCAGTAGGCTAGAGAGATGGCTTAGTGGTTAAGGCACTTGCTTGCAAAGACAAAGGACCCAGGTTCAGTTTTTTCATTCCCCAGGACCCAGGTAAGCCAGATGCACAAAGTGGTGCACGTGTCTGGAGTTCTTCTGCAGCAGCTGGAGGCCCTGATGACCCATTCTCTCTCTATCTCCCTCCCTCTCTCTCTTTCTCTCTCTCTTCTTCTCCCCTGCTCTGTCAATTAATTAAAAATTAATCAATTTAAAATTAAATAAGCCAGGACTCCCATCAAGTCCTAAAGTACAAGCCCAAAGTGTTCCACTCTGAAAAGGAAAGAGTGGCAGGGAACGTTTCTACAGTTGCAGAGCTGTGGATAAAGCATATACCTCTTTCCCCCTAGGATTTCAGTAAAACACAAAGCCACTTGCATTATCCACCCCACCATTGCTGCCACCAAACACCTGGCCAGAAGTGACTTAGAGAAGCCAGAGTTTGTTTGGGCTTACAGTTGGAGGGGACACAGCCCAATATCGCGGGAAAGACCTGATGGAGGGAACTTGAAGCAAACAGGCCACATGCAGACCATAGGAAGGAAGGAAGCAGAGAGCAACGAGTGTCAGTGGTCGGTTAACTTTCTCCCTTTTTATCCAGTCCAGGACCCAGCCAATGGAACAGAGCCACCCGCAGATAAAGTGGGTCTTCCTATGGCCGTGTAACCCGGATAAGCCGCCCAGGTAAATGCAGAGCTTTGTTTCCTAGGTGATTCTAGATCCTGCCAAGTGAACAATCAGGATCAACCATCATTCATGCCAACTTCTCTTTTCTTCCTCAAGCTCAAGGGATATGGGCAGAGTGAATACAGTAAGGGAGCCAACAAACACCAGCCAGTCAAACAGCTGCAGCAGTGTTTCCCGGCTACCGTCTCAGGGCAGTGTGGGCGCCCGCCCGGTGCTGCTGCCCCTTCCTCCCCTGCTGGCTCGTCAGCCACGCTGGAATCTGATCTTACTCCTTGATTACCCTTGCTATGGATACTGACATTTTATTCTTTTCTTTTTTACTACTTAATTTGATTGATTGATTGATTGGAAAGAGAGGGTGGCAGAGAGAGAGAATGGGCACACCAGGGCGTCCAGCCACTGCACACAAATTCCAGACACACGCTCCACCTTGTGCATTTGGTTTACATGGGTACTGGTGACTCGAACCTGGGTCCTTAGGCTTCATAGGCAAGCACCTTAACCACTAAGGAATCTCTCCCGCCCCCCAGTATACTGACTTTTTATTTAGTTAGTTTTTGTTTGTTTTGCTTTTTTACTTTATTAAGTAGGGTCTCGCTTGAGTCCAAGCTGACCTGGAATTCACTCTGTAGTCTCATGCTAGCCTCGAACTCACAGCGATCCTCCTACGTCTGTCTCCCAAGTACAGGGATTAAGGCATGCGCCACTAAGCCTGGCTGAACGCTGCCTTTAACCAGGATCTTTCCTTCACTCTTGCCAGTCGTAAGTCCATCTCTTCGGGCTGTGCGCTCCATGCACATGAAAGTACTCATTCACAGTCAAGAGGTGATGACTTTCCCCCTCAACAAAGAGGTGGTCCCAGACCAGCTGAAACATTGTCCCTGTAGGCACTCAATGAATACCCTGGATGCCTATAGAACTTGCTTATTCTAAAGCTGACTAGACACTTTGATGAGGTACGTCATGTTGCAAACCGTTTTCACACATTTCTCAACCTCAGCAACTGGGCAGACAGAGTTTCCCATATCAAATGAAAGCCTTGTGTTTTTCATCTACATTAGGGTTCCACATGCTATGTCCCCATGACTGGAGGAAGAGCAGGAAAGACACTTTACATTGTCTTCATGTTCCTCCAAGAACTACCTCAGGCTTGACCGCAGACGCGCTCAAGCAGTAACTAATATGCACAGCCTCGGGCCACACTGATACCAAAGCCATGTTTAAGGCAAAGAATAAAGTCCCACATTTTAATGCTTTAAGTTAAATATTTTCCCTGAAATCTAGGTACTTCCATGTGTATAATTTTAGAGAGAGAGAAAGAGAGAGAGAGTACGGGTGTACCAGGGCCTCCAGCCACTGCAAACTAACTCCAGATGCATATGTCACTTTGTGCATCTGGCTTACATGGGTACTGGGGAATTGAACCCGGGTAGTTAGGCTTCACATGCAAGCCCCCCAACTGCTGAGCCATCTCTCCAGCCCCGTGTATGAATTTTAGTTCTGCTTCTGATTGGGTTCGTGGACACAACAGTGTTAACTCATGGACTATAGCTCTCTTAACGTTGTCTAGAATGGGCCTGAGTTTCGTTGTTAGACTAGCTCAGCTAGACGCCATCTCTGAAACTGGTAGCTCTGTGTGCTCTTTGGTTACATAGACTCTCATCTTTGCTCTGCCCATCTCCAAAGTGACAGTGGCTTCACTACTGTGTCTGTGAGGTACTTTTCCCATCATGGTGACAACAGACCTGACCTAAACAATTTAGGTGAGGAGGTTTATTTTGGACTTCCTGCATCAGAGCTTTTATTCTCTCTCTCTCTCTCTCTCTCTCTCTCTCTCTCTCTCTCTCTCTCTCTCTCTCTCTCTCTCTCTCAAATAAACAAATGAATGAATTTTTATTTTAAAAAAAGATTAAATAGGGCTGCACAGATGGCTTAGTGGTTAAGGCACTTGCCTGCAAAGCCTAAGGACCCAGGTTCAGTTTTTTCATTCCCCAGGACCCAGGTAAGCCAGATGCACAAAGTGGTGCACGTGTTCTGGAGTTCTTCTGCAGCAGCTGGAGGCCCTGATGACCCATTCTCTCTCTCTCTGTCCTTCTCTCTGTCTCTAATAAATAAATAACAAAAATATTTTAAAAAAGAAAGAAAAGTGGCCAGGCATGGTAGCGTAGGCCTTTAATCCCAGCACTCGGGAGGCAGAGGTAGGAGGATTGCAGTGAGTTAGAGGCCACCCTGAGACTACATAGTGAATTCCAGGTCAGCCTGGACCAGAGTGAGACCCTACTCAAAAAAAAAAAAAAGATTAAATAGAACATGATACAAAAATTAACTCCAGGTGAGACAAAACGTTATACAAGAAAAGAACCTTTTCAATGCATGAACTGTACATTTTTTTTTAGGCAAGCCCAAAAAACTGGCCCTTTTTTATGCGAGAGAGAGAAAGAAAGAAAGACCAGAGATGATGGAGAGAATTGGTGTGACAGGGCCTCAACTCCAGGCACATCCACATCCTTGTGCACATGTGTGACATTACACACGTGTCACTGTACGTCTGGCTTATGTGGAACCTGGAGAGTCAAACATGAGTCCTTAGGCGTTGCAGGCAAGCATCCTAACCACTAAGCCATCTCTCCAGCCCTAAATGTACAATCTTAATAACATGAATAACAAGTACTAATTTTATCAAAAATGTGATATAGGGCTGGAGAGATGGCTTAGTGGTTAAGATGCTTGCCTGTGAAGCCTAAGGACCCAGGTTCAATTCTCCAGGTCCCACAGTAAGCACATGCGTTTGGAGTTCATTTGCAGTAGCTAGAGGCCCTGGCATGCCCATTCTCACTCTCTCTCTCTCCTCCTCTCACCCCCCCCATTTCTAATGAATAAGTAAATAAAAATAAATCTTAAATAATTTTTTAAAATGTGATATAACATTGGTGAATGGCAGTAAAGACAAAAATCTTTGTCTACGTTGGGAAGAATATGAGGTCGTGTTTTTAAAAAGAGATTAAAAAAAAAGAGAGATCAAGAAAAGTGGCCAGTGGCTGGAGAGATGGCTTAGCAGTTAAGGCACTTGCCTGCAAAGCCTAAGGACCCAGGTTCGATTCTCCAGGTCCCATGTAAGCCAGATGCACATGGTGGCACATGCATCTGAAGTTCGTTTGGAGTGGCTAGAGGCCCTTGCATGCCCATTCTCTCTCTCTCTGTCCTTCTCTCTGTCTCTAATAAATAAATAACAAAAATATTTTAAAAAAGAAAGAAAAGTGGCCAGGCATTGTGGCGTATGCCTTTAATCCCAGCATTCAGGAGGCAGACGTAGGAGGATAATTGTGAGTTCAAGGCCACCTGGAGCCCAGGTCAGCCTGGGCTAGAGTGAGACCCTGCCACAAAAAAATATAAGAATAGAAATATCATTTCCTTTTATGCACATATGTGTGTGGGGGGAGATGGTGCATACATGTCATGGCACTTGGGTGCAGTTCAGAGGACAACCCTGGGGTGTCATTCCTCTTCTCTCTTCTTCTACCTTGTTTGAGATGGTTTTTCTCTTTATTTTGTTTTTCATATATTTATTTATTGCTGCTGGGAAGACCCTGCAAGTGCACCTGCAAACTTTGGGGTTCTCTAACTCCATTTCTCATTGCCATAGTCACTCTGGGCTTACAGACAAGTGTGCCACTTTGAGTCTGACTTTACATGGGTGCTGGGAATCTGGCTTGCATGGAAAGCACCTTTAACCACTGAGCCATCTTCCCAGTCCCAGAATTATATTTTCCCAAAGAAGCAAGTAAAAGAGCTGCAGGGACCTAGGGATGCAACAGAAAAATACTCCCCATTTTCTTGTTTGGGTATGTGTCTATTTGCTGCTGTAAGCACAATAGTACTGGTAGTTGAGATGTGTGTTTTATTCATTTTATAAAGCAAAGCAAGACTTTATAAATAAAAAAAGAAGTAGAAGACAATGTCTATCCAGTGAGCTCATTAAGGACCTAAGATGCTAGACCAAGGTGAACTGGGAAGAAAAGTACAGTTCTGTTAGGGATGCCTTAAGGGTGGATGCCAATTGGAGTGTTCTCATCCCAGTTACTGTGTTGAGAGGGAAGAGAAAGGAGAGAGAGAGAGAGAGAGAGAGAGAGAGAGAGAAAGAAAGAAGAGAGAGACAGAGGCAGAGAGAGAGAGAGAGACTCCAAGACTGGCAGATACTACTGTGCCTCACCTCCTGGGATCCACAAACCAGTAGAGTCTGCACACTTTTCAAACTTTGTTAAAAAGATGAAAAAAAAAAAAGATGATGTCCATCAACATGCTTTCAGAAAGCCATTAGACAAAGAAGATCCTAGAAGGCCAGGACCAAAGTACACAAGAGTCAGCATTTGTTACTCAGTGCCCAACACCCAAGATTCAGCACTTTTTTTAGTATTCAGCAACCAAGATTGAGCACTTTGCTACTCAGCATCCAGCACCCAAGATTCAACACTTGGTTACTCAGTGTCCAGCACCCAAGATCCAGTACTTTGCTACTCAGCGTCCAGCACCCAAGATTCAGCACTTGGTTACTCAGTGTACAGCACCCAAGATCCAGCACTTTGTTACTCAGTGTCTAGCAGCACAAATGCCAGCACATGGATCTGAAGAAAAACACAGGAAAACCAGGAGTTCTGGTGCACATTTCTTTTTTCTTTAATATTTTATTTTTACTTATTTATTTATTTGACAGAGAAATAGGGAGAGAGAAGGAGAGAGAATGGGTGCTTCAGGGCTTGCAGCCACTGCAAACCAACTCCAGGCATGTGTGCCCCCTTGTGCAGCTGGCTAACGTGGGTCCTGGGGAATTGAACCTGGGTCCTTTGGCTTCACAGGCAAATGCCTTAACCACTAAGCCATCTCTCCAGCCCTCTGGTGCACGTTTCTTGATGTCATCATCTTTTCCTCCCATTATGCTGGTCTTCTGTAGGTAGTCCCAGGCACTGTGAGGTCATGGATATCCAGGCCATTTTGTGTCTGGAAGCAGCTGTAAACAATCCTTCCCTTCCTTTGGCTTTTCCGTTCACTTTCCAGATCTCATGCGTATTCAATCTGTGATGATTAGTTTTGAGTGGCATCTTGTTTGGGTTAAGAAGCACCTAGGACATTAGAGAAGTATACTTTGTGGTGTGTCTCTCTGGGTGTTTCCAGAAAGCACTATTCAAGGGCATAAGACCTGCCCTGAATGTAGCATCACCGTCCCATGAGCTGGAGTCTCCATGAATACAAAGGACAAAAAGAGTAAGACAGCTGATCACATTATGCCTCCTGTCTCTATCTTCTTCCAAACCTGCCCAGATGTAAGCCAGCCACCTCACGCACCCACTGTTATGTCTTTCCCTCCATAATGGACTATACTATTAGGCATGAGCCCCCCAATAAGTAAATAAATAAATTACCAAACCCCTCCCTCCCTTAAGTTGAATCTTGTCAGGTATTTGGCTACAGTTGTGATTAAAAAAAAAAAAAAACTGATATGGCTGAGCATGGTGGCTCACGCCTTTAATCCCAGAGAGGCAGAGTTAAGAGGATCGCTATGAGTTTGAGGCCACCCTGAGACTACACAGTGAATTCCAGGTCAACCTGAGCTAGAGCAAGTCCCTACATTGAAAATCAAACAACAACAACAACAACAAAAACACAACAAATATGGAGAGATGGCTCAGTGGTTAAGGAGCTTGCCCGAAAGGCCTAACAACCCACATTTGATTCCTTGGTAACCACATAAAGCCAGATGCACAAAGTGGCACATGCATTTGGAGTTCATTTGCAGTGGCTGTAGACCTGGAACACTCATTCTCTCTCTGTCTCTCTCTCTCTCTCTCTCTCTCTCTCTCTCTGTGTGTGTGTGTGTGTCTGTCTGTCTGCTTGCAAATTAATTAATTAAATTAAAAAGAAACAATATGCCATTCTGTTCACGGATATTCCATCCATAATGGACCGTGAAGTCATATAATTTTTATGCACCACATATTTCTCTCTTCTAAAGTCAATTACCCCTGATAATCCCAAAGATCTTGTCAGGTAGAGGATTTTGTGACCACTTACAAGTAGAATCAGTAGGAAATGTAAGAAGAATGAGAAAAGAAGAAAAATTCACCATAAATATAATAGAAAAGGGTGAGGGGAGTGTGGCCAGAGGAGCCAGAATGAGGAAGTCAGTGAGCCCGCTCTGACTAAGATTGCTACCTGGCTGCCTACCAATAGAATGATAAAAATTTACTTGCTGGTTCCAGTAAATGGCTTCTTAAAATTTGTATCTGTGTAATGTGATGTATTTGAAAATGTCAGTCCTACATCCAGCAGCTTAGTCTCCCTTCATCTGTATCGACAGAAAGCGAGGCAAGTCTGTGTCATGACAAGAGTCAACACTGCAAAGGAACGGCAGATGCAGGCGCCACTTGGTGCCTCTGGCTTTCCATGGGGGTCTGGGAGACCCAAACCTGGGCCAGCAGGTTTGTAAGCACTTCAACTGCAGACCCATTTCTCTAGCCCCATAAACACCTACACTGAGGCTTCTCGCACTATATGTGCACAACACTCACCTGGAGACCTTGCTAGGAAGCCAGTTCCTGAGCCGCAGAGATACCTTAGCAGTTAAGGTGCTTGCTTGAAAAACCTAAGTACCCATGTTCAACTCTCCAGGTCCCATGTAAGCCAGATGCACAAGGTGACACAAGTGCACAAGGTCGCACATATGCACAAGGTGGCACATGCATCTGGAGTTCGAGTGTAGTGGCTGGAGGTCCTGGTGCAATTTTCTCTCTCTGTCACTCTCTTTCTCTCACACATAAAAAAAGAGGAGTCTGTTGGACTTGTCTCAAAAATATAAAATAAAATAAAATACAGCTGCTTCCTGCTCTGAAGGCTCAAACACCAGGTCTGCTGCTCTGTAAATGATTACCAATCTGCCATAACTCAACCATTCATACCATGGAAGATATAAATGTCTTTTAAATTTGCAGTGATATACATATGATGGAACCAATACATAGAAGATGCCTACTGGTGGCATCTTGCCATAGCTTAGACCACTCACAGTTTTCCTGTAAAGGTGTCACTCTGGTCTCCACTCTACCTGGGTACTGTCTCTATCAGATTGTACTGCAAACAACATGACAAGGCCCATGCATGTGGAAAGACAGTGAAACAGTGATGTTACCCTCTCCTGGTGCTTAACTGCTAAGCCATCTCTCCAGCCTACAAAGCCTGAGTCCTTTGGCTTTGACAGAGAAAGAGGGAGAGAGAGAGAGAGAGAGAGAGAGAGAGAGAGAGAATGAGTGTGCCAGGGTCAGCCGCTGCAAACGAATTCCAGATACATTGCCACACATTGGGCACAAGGTCAAGGCTCAGAGGAGTCATTGCCACACGCCTTTCCTTCAGTTATGCTTCCTTATATGTAAGTCTGTTTGAGGTAGGGCAGATTCCAGAACCAGTCATGATATGGAGCCCTAGCACTCGGGAAGCAAAGGTAGGAGGATCACCAGGAGTTCAAGGCCACCCTGAGACTACACGGTTAACTGTTGCCTCAGTGTAACGCAATGCATAGCAGATGTGGGGTCCCATGGCAAGTTAAGTGAATTGCGTTAGCTATAGCAGCGAAAGGCTTAGGCACAGATCATTTCGAGTAGTCTGTGGAACTTTCCATGATTTTCCTTTTTGGAGTTCCAGGGATAAATTATTGGTGAGTATTGTATTAGTTACTGTTCTTGCTCATGTGATAAAATGCCTTTCAATACCATCTCCATGAAGGACGGGTTTTGTTCTGGCTTGCGATGCATCTTGACCGGGAAAACATGGCAGCTGGCGGAGGTGGTCACACTGCACCCAGTCTCATCTCCTTGGATCAGAGAACCGTGAGAGCTGGTCTTAATTAAAAGTGCTTGCTTGCAAAGCCTGAAGGCCTAGGGTTTGGTTCTCCAGTACCACAGGAGGCCACATGCACAAAGTGGTGCATGTGCTCTGGAGTTCGTTTGCAGTGGCAAGAAGCCATGAACAGCCGTACATTTGTTTTCTCTTCTCTTCCCATCTCTTCTCCACTCTTTGCAAGAAAAGTTAAAAAATCAATACATTTTATCATATCATAACCTTTCTAAAAGATTAACGAAGGTCATCAGCAAGACCCTGAGTGTTCCTGGCCCTTGGGGGGAAGGCTGTGGATGAGAGGAGCTCTGGGGGCCAGGACAGGGCATGAATCCCCAGGCAGGCTTCTGGAAACAGCAGGAGACTCAGGCAGGACCAATGGCATTATCTGCTCTGCATGGACGCAGCACATTGCAACAGCGACACCGTCTGGTGATGAGGCGCAAGTGCAACCGGGTACCGAGGCGCTTCCTTAAGGCCAGAGTGTGTAATTTTGACCCAGGGCTTCAGATAACCCCTGGGCTTTGGGTACAATTTCAGAAGTAGAGACAGGCCCCACCTAGGAATATTCGCCTGCACGTTACAGAAAAGGGGACACTTCATCATCACCAGGGACAGGGGAAAGTGGGAAGTCCACGAAAGTGGACTCAGGCGTTCTCCAAGATTTTCAAATGTCTGAATGCTTGATGTGTGAGGCAGCCTCTCCTGGTTTGTAAGCTGGCCCGGCACTCATGGAGGCCCTCCTCCTTCAGCCAATTAAAGGGTACTTTCTGGAGCTCTCTTATTTCCAGAGAACCACATCCTCCGGGCCCTGCTCCCTCACATTTCAGACATCCCCATGCCAGTAGGCTCAACACTTGTAAGTGAGGGGGTGAACCAGAAAAAATTGCTCAATTTGAACAAGAATGACTCGTGCAGGCATATGGCCGTGTCTCAGCCACCTTTGTGGATGGGATAAAACTGACCCATTTTCTGAAGACAGCCGATTCCCTAACCTACAGGGAAAACTTCGCTCTCACCCTAGGTTAGGGAATCGGGAGCTTTTCGGACTGAGAGTATGCCACGACCATGCAGGGAATCTCTGTGCGCTACGGAAAGGAGGCCCCTGACACACACGTGACTTAAGTGGTCACATGTACATGGGACATGCAGAGCTTACAGGTGAAGTGAGACACTACCTATGAGTCCTGAGCCCCTTTCTAACCAGAGGACTGACGTCTGTTTGAGGCAGCAGACACACAGAAGTGTCCCAAGTTCGAGAGGGCAAACAGAATATGAGTAAAACCCATATGCAAGTATGCACATTTTTCATGCCTTATAGGCCCAGGGCAAAATTGCTGAAGCCAGGCCAGGAAGACTTAGGAGTGTCGGCTTCCAAACGTGTACTCTGAGGGTTTTTGTACGCATTTGCAGGCTCTCGAGACCATCGTGACCCGACAGTGGGTGCAGGTGGAATGAAGGACCAGAAGGGTAAGTATTGGAAAATCACGAACGTGCCCCTGGTTCACGGAGTAACGTTCACACACATCAAGGAAACTATGGTAAGTACGTAACACACGGTCCACTGGGAACACAGTTAGACTTTGCTGTGGCCTCACTTGCTCCTCACAATCATGACAAATTCAGGCTACGTCCTGAAGTGCAGCTCAGCCGCTACTAGAGCTCAGGAATAGCTGGAAAAAACCAAGGAAAGAAGACCAGGGACGGGCACTGTGGGAACCGGGAGATGGCCTGGAGGTTACAGCTTTTTGATGGGAAGCCAAAAGAACCCCGTTCGAATCCCCGGGACAAATGCGAGCCCGATGCACAAGGGGGCGCTCATGTGCGGTAGGGCACCCGGTGTGCCAGTTCCCTCTATGTCTCCCTTTCTCCTCCCTATCTCTGTCTGTTTCTCTCTCACATTTAAATAAGTAAAACACTTTCTTTTCCTTGTGGGGGCGGGGGGACGTTAATGTGCTAAACACAGGTTTCTGAAGAGTGAGGGCCTCCTTGGCCAGCACCTGTCATGTGTACCTAGGAATTTTATTCTGATTCAATTCCTATTCAAAACACGTCCAGAAGGAATGAAAGAACCTATGTGAGTGGCGTTCCACCCAGAACCAAGAATCCTGCCGCCTCTGTCATTGGGTGGAAGCAAAGCACCGCTCCTTAGAAGTCCTGGAGTTGTCAGCCTGTCTCTCAAGAATCCTGGACCAGCATCCCTGCACGTTTCAGAAAAGGGGACACCTCATCATGACCAGGGACAGGGGAAAGTGGGCAGTCCACTCATGTGGACTCAGGCATTCTCAACGATTTTCAAATGTCTGAATGTTTGATGTGTGAGGCAGCCTCTCCTGGTCTGTGAGCTGGCCCGGCACTTGTGGACGACCTCCTCCTTCAGCCAATTGAAGGATACTTTCTGGAGCTCTTTTATTCCCAGAGAAAAACACCACACCCGCCATGATCTGCTCCCTCAAATTTCACACATCCCCATTCCAGTAGGCTCAACACTTGTAAGTGAGGGGGTGAACCCGAAAAGATTGCTCAATTTGAACAAGAACGACTCAGGCAGGCAAATGACCGTGTCTCAGCCAACTTTGTAGATGGGATAAAACTGATCCATTTTCTGAAGACACCCAATT
Source organism: Dipus sagitta (assembly GCA_036346955.1). NCBI lineage: Eukaryota > Metazoa > Chordata > Mammalia > Rodentia > Dipodidae > Dipus > Dipus sagitta. The sequence goes on along the minus strand of CM070789.1, from coordinate 9,158,041 downwards.
CCCTAACCTAGGGTGACAGCTTCTCTCTCACCCTAGGTAAGGGAATCGGGAGCTTTTCGGACTGAGAGAATGCCACGACCATGCAGAGAATCTCTGTGCACTAGGGAAAGGAGGCCCCTGAAACACACGTGACATAAGTGGTCACATGCAGGTGGGACATGCAGAGCTTACAGGTGAAGTGAGACACTACCTATGAGTCCTGAGCCCCTTTCTGGCCAGAGGACTGACATCAGCTTGAGGCAGCAGACACACAGAAGTGTCCCACGATCGAGAGGGCAAACAAAATGTGAGTAAAACCCTCATGCAAGTATGCACATTTTTCATGCCTTATAGGCCCAGGGCAAAATTTCTAAAGCCAGGCCAGGAAGACATAGGAGAGTCGGGTTCCAAACGTGCACTCTGAGGGTTTGTGTACGCATTTGCAGGCTCTCGAGAGCCATCGTGACCCGACAGTGGGTGCAGGTGCAATAAAGGACCAGAAGGGTAAGGATTGGAAAATCACGGACGTGCCCCTGGCTCACGGAGTAACGTTCACACACATCAAGGAAACTATGGTAAGTACGTAACACAGGGTCCACTGGGAACACAGTTAGACTTTGCTGTGGCTTCACTTGCGGCTCACTATCATACAAATTCAGGCTACGTCCTGAATTGCAGCTCAGCCGCTACTACAGCTAAGGAATAGCTGGAAAGAGCAAGCGAAAGAAGACCAGGTACGGACACTGTGGGAACCGGGAGATGGCCTGGGGGTTACCGCTTTTTGCTGGGAAGCCAAAGGAACCCGGTTCCAATACCCAGGACACATGCGAGCCCGATGCACAAGGGGGCGCTGATGTGCGGTAGAGCACCCGGTGTGCCAGTTCCCTCTATGTCTCCCTTTCTCCTCCCTATCTCTGTCTGTTTCTCTCTCACATTTAAAGAAGTAAAATACTTTCTTTTCCTTGTGGGTTCGGGGGGACGTTAATGTGCTAAACACAGGTTTCTGAAGAGTGAGGGCCTCCTTGGCCAGCACCTGTCATGTGTACCTGGGAATTTTATTCTGATTCAATTCCTATTCAAAACACGTCCAGAAGTAATGAAAGAACCTATGTGAGTGGCGTTCCACCCAGAAGGAAGAGTCTGCCGCCTCTGTCATTGGGTGGAAGCAAAGCACTGCTCCTTAGAAGTCCTGGAGTTGTCAGCCTCTCTCTCAAGAAACCTGGACCAGCATCCCTGCACGTTTCAGAAAAGAGGACACCTCATCATCACCAGGGACAGGGGAAAGTGGGCAGTCCACGCATGTGGACTCAGGCGTTCTCAACGATTTTCAAATGTCTGAATGTTTGATGTGTGAGGCAGCCTCTCCTGGTCTGTCAGCTTGCCCAGCACTCGTGGAGGCCCTCCTCCTTCACCCAATTAAAGGATACTTTCTGGAGCTCTCTTATTCCCAGAGAAACACACCCTCCAGGATCTGCTCCCTCAAATTTTAGACATCCTTATTCCACTAACCTCAACACTTGTAAGTGAGGGGGTGAACCCGAAAAAATTGCTCCGTTTGAACAAGAACAACTCGGGCAGGCATATGGCCGTGGCTCAGCCGCCTTTGTAGATGGGATAAAACTGACCCATTTTCTGAAGACATCCGATTCCGTTACCTAGGGTGACAGCTTCTCTCTCACCCTAGGTTAGGGCATCGGGAGCTTTTCGGACCAAGAGAATGCCATGACCATGCATGGAATCTCTGTGTGCTAGGGAAAGGAGGCCCGTGACACACACGTGACTTAAGTGGTCACATGCGCATGGGACATGCAGAGCTTACAGGTGAAGTGAGACACTACCTATGAGTCCTGAGCCCCTTTCTAGCTGGAGGACTGACATCTGTTTGAGGCAGCAGACACACAGAAGTGTCCCATGTTCAAGAGGGCAAACAAAATATGAGTAAAACCCATATGCAAGTATGGACATTCTTCGTGCTTTATAGGCTCAGGGCAAAATTGCTGAAGCCAGGCCAGGAAGACTTAGGAGTGTCGGGTTCCAAATGTGTACTCTGAAGGTTTGTGTATGCTTTCGCAGGCTCTCGAGACCCTCAAAGTAATACTCTTCCCTCTGCCCCCCACCCCCCTTGTTGCTGGAATGAAAAGCATGTACCAGCACATCCTGGCCCCCTTAGCTATTCTTGATGGGAATTAGCTTTCCATAGTAGGAAGAGTTAATATTAGGGAACTACACTGAGGAACTCCATGTTGCTGTCTGCTTCGGATGGAAGCCATGTGTTTGCAGCCCCTCCCTTCTGGCTGTGCAGAGCATCAGAGCTTTCCCTGAGGGACTTGGTCCTGTAAGCCTTGATATCTTTCCAGACACTTTCTAAAACCACTGGCTTTCCTGGTGTTATCTGCATTTTCTCCTGTTGTGAGTGAAGATGAACTTCAGGGATTTTGTTTTGTTTTGTTTTAGATCTCTTATGATACCTCAGGTTTCAAAGCATAGGTAGTAGGGCTGGAGGATGGCTTAATGCTTAAGGCGCTTGCCTGTGAAACCTAAGGGCCCATGTTCGACTCTCCAGAACCGACTTAAGTCAGATGGACAAGGTCATACATGTGCACAAGGTAGCACACTTGTCTGGAGTTTGTTTACAGTGGCTAGAGACCCTTGTGGGCCAATTCTGTCTGTCTCTTTCTTGCTCTCTCTCTCTTTTGTAAAAAAGAGAGTAACAACTAAAAGAAGCCTGTAAATATAATACAGGGTATTTTGGCTATTGTGCTAAAGGGTATTAAGGCTATTATGCTAAAAGACACTGAATGATAATGTATTCCCTCATTTAGTTTCTTTCGAGGTAGGGTCTCACTGTAGTCCTGGCTTGCTTGGATCTCACTTTATAGTCACATGCTGATCTTGAACTCATGTCAATCCTACCTCTGCCACCACACCTGCATATCCCCCTTTTTTAGTTTCTAAGAGGGCATAGGAGTTTTCTTTCTTTATTTTTATTTTTTAACCCCTACTAAAACCTGCATGGGTGTATTTGTATGTCACTGCACTTTATATTGCAAAACTAGGTAGCAGTCATCTATGTAACATATACAGCATACTGGTGAAATATCTTAATTGCTTATATAAGTCCTTCTGCTGGCCACTTTCAGGGTTGCTAAGTATTTGCTGTGTGTCTGTTGCAGTGGGAAACCCTGTTTTGAAATTTGAGCCACTGCCGTCTTTGCTATATCATATCCTGGCCATTTAATAATGTTCCAATTGTCAGTAACTGCTTTTGGCAGGTGCCTGTGATCATTCAGACATAAAATTAAACATATATCTTTTGAGGTAGGATTAGCCCAGGTTGACCTGGAATTTACTATGTAGTCTCAAAGTAGCCTTGAACTCATGGCAATCCTTCTATCTCTGCCTCCTGAGTGCTAGTATTAAAGGCATGCGCCACCACACCTGGCAATATATTCATATTCTTTCTTTCTTTCTTTCTTTCTTTCTTCTTCTCTCCTCCTCCTCCTTCTCCTCTTCCTCCTCCTTTTTTGGCCAGCACTACAAGTGAGGATAAAAGAATTAAAACTTGATAAATGTCAGGCGTGGTGGCACATCCCTTTAATCCTAGCACTCTGGAGGTAGAGGTAAGAGGATTGTTCTGAATTTGGGGCCAGCCTGGGACTACAGAATGAGTTCCAGGTCAGCCTGGAATGAGATCCTATGTCGAAAATAAAAAAGAAAGAAAGAAAGAAAGCGGCTGAAGGGATGGCTTAGTGGTTAAGGTGCTTGCCTGCAAAAGCAAAGGACTCAGGTTGAATTTCCAGGGACCCATGTAAGCCAGATGTACAACGTGATGGTACATGCATCTGGAGTTCGTTTGCAGTGGCTGGAGGCCCTGGCGTGCCCATTCTCTCTCTCTCTCTCTCTGCCTCTTTCTCAGTCTGTCTGTCTTGCTCAAATAAAGGAAAGTAAACAAAAAATTAAAAAAAAAACCTTAATATGTATCAACTGCTTTTAAATTTACTCTTTATTCTTATTTTTGTAAATTTTATACATAACTGGTTAGTTTAAAATTTGTAGTATTATGTACTGAGCCCAGAGCCTTATACTTCCTGAGAAAGTGCTTTACTACCACATTACACACCCAACTGCAAAAAACTGTGTTACATGGCAGATAGGACCATGTAAATGATGACTTAATAATGGTATTTATTTTTTCTGTTATTATTTGAGGCAGGATTTTGCTATGTGGCCTAGGCTGGCTTTGTACATACAACTATGTCTGGCCAGTGGTATGAATTTAGACCATTAGTTGACTCTCTTTATCTATTTAACTAAATGTTTATTTAGGATAGCTTATAGATGTATTTATTATTGTTATTGTTATTATTATTGTTGTTTTTGGTTTTGTTTTTGTTTTTCGAGGTAGGGTCTTACTCTAGCCCAGGCTGACATTGAATTCACTGTGTAGTCTTAGGGTGGCCTCGAACTCATGGAAATCCTCTTATCTCTGCCTCCCAAGTGCTGGGATTAAAGGTGTGTGCCACCACACCCGGCCTTTTATTTTGTTTTTTTCAAAGTAGGGTTTCAAAGCTCTAGCCCAGGCTGACCCTGAATTTACTATGTAGTCTCAACATAGCCTCAAACTCACAGTGATCCTCCTACCTCTGCCTCCCAAGTGTTGGGATTAAAGGTGTGTGCCACCATGCCTGACTGTAGATGTATTTATTGATCATGATGAAAGGTGTCAGCACAGTGGAAGCCCTTGGGAGTCCAGGGCCCTGGATTGGGGAGCTTGAACTCACAGCTGTGAACATGTGCTGCTTCTCAGCCACCGTGTCTTCTAGTGTGTCTTCATTCATCTTGACAAATCCTCACTTCTTTGAAATGTGAATTTTCTATCCTCTGGGGTACTTGAATCTGGCCCGGCTCAGGGCATCAGCCATATGTTTCTTATTCCGCATCATGCTGGATATGATGATCTGGTCAGTGTGAAATCCTCTCTGTATCTTGGAGCTTTTCAAATACATTCCACATATCTGCATGCAGTATAGATTGGTGACAGCATGATATCAAAGCCATGAACATTGCCTGTTCTGTCTGCAAGGTCCCTTAGGGGCAACCCATACAAGCAATAGTCACATGCTTTACAGCCATCATACACCAGGCCCCATGAGTGATGGGACTTGGTAGTCCTAATTGACTGTAGATTGAACTGAAGTGGTGAGTGAGAACCATTATTAACTTGGAATCATTAACAACATATATTTATTCCATATTAATAAATTATGCCAGCTTTATCTTCATAGTAGTCTCATTATTTTTATTAATCTCATATTTTGTAGTGATTCAAGAACACTGCCTTACTCACCTAAACTTCCTTCCCTTGAGTCCCACCTCCTCAATGCTCTGCCTCCCACTCATGTCCCTGACTATGAAACTAAGCCTTCAACCTTAGGGGAGCATCCAAGATACAAACTATAGTAGTTTCCCTTCCACCATTAAAGAACCCCATTAAAAAGTATTCATGTACTGTGTCCCAGGGGACAAATCAGGCAAACAGGTTTCCCTTTTCTGAACATTTGCATCTTCAGTTTTCTTGGGAATTGGACCTGGTCTTGGGAATGGAGAGATGGTTCAGCAATTAAGATACTTGGCCCGCAAAGCCTAATGACTGAGATTTGATTCCCTAGAACCCACGTAAAGCCTGATGCACAAAGTGGTGCATGCATCTGTAGTCTTCTTTCTTTCCTTCTCTTCTCTTCTCTTGTCTTCTCCTTCTTCTTCTTCTTCCTCCTCCCCCTCCTCCTCCTCCTCCTTTTCTTCTTTTTCTTCTTGTTTGTTTCTTTTGAGATAGAGTGTCACTTTACCTCAGACTGACCTGGAATTTATGTAGTCTCAGGGTGGCCTCAAACTCATTGTGATCCTCCTTCCTCTGCCTTCCAAGTGCTGGGATTAGTGGCATGTGCCACCATGTCCAGCTACATCTGTAGTTTGTTTGTAGCAGCACTTTCCTTTCAAATAAATTAATTTTAAAAATAAAAAAATGAATTGGATCTGAGACAGAGTCAGATATAGGCTTTTGGTTATGGCTTTAATCCATGAGGAAAGTAGTTTGCTATCTTAAAGATTCTCCCCTCTTGTCTTTTTTTAATTATTTTTATTAATTATGAACCTCACTGCTGAACAAATCATGTGTTGGTCCTATTCCTCTCATGGTATCCCCTATTCCCCATCCCCATTCCACTGAGTATCCTAGTCTCTTTTGGGAAGGTCCCTTCTTTTTCTTTCTTTTTTTATTTTTATTTATTTATTTTGGTTTTTTCTCAATTTTTATTAATATTTTCCATGATTATAAAAAATATCCCATGGTAGTTCCCCCCCCCACTTTCCCCTTTGAAATTCCATTCTCCATCATATCCCCTCCCCATCTCAATCTTTCTACTTACATATATACAATACCAACCTAATAAATGCCCTCCTCCCTTTCGTTCTCTTCCCTTTCTATCTCCTTTTTAACTTACTGGCTTCTGCTACTGAGTTTTTTCCTTCTCGCACAGAAGCCCAATCATCTGTAGCTAAGATCCACATATGAGGGAGAACATGTGGTGCTTGGCTTTCTGGGCCTGGGTTACCTCACTTAGTATAATCCTTTCCAGATCCATCCATTTTTCTGCAAATTTCATAACTTCATTTTTCTTTACCGCTGAGTAAAACTCCATTGTATAAATGTGCCATATCTTCATTCTCCACTCATCAGTTGAGGGACATCTAGGCTGGTTCCATTTCCCAGCTATTATAAATTGAGCAGCAATAAACATGGTTGAGCACGTACTTCTAAGGAAATGAGATGAGTTCTTAGGATATATGCCTAGGAGTGCTATAGCTGGGTCATATGGTAGATCAATCTTTAGCTGTTTTAGGAACCTCCACACTGATTTCCACAATGGCTGGACCAGATTGCATTCCCACCAACAGTGTAGAAGGGTTCCTCTTTTTCCACATCCCTGCCAACATTTATGATCATTTGTTTTCATTATGGTAGCCAATCTGACAGGATTGAGATGGAATCTCAATGTAGTTTTAATCTGCATTTCCCTGATGACTAGTGACGTAGAACATTTTTTTAGATGCTTATATGCCATTTGTATTTCTTCCTTTGAGAATTCTCTATTTAGCTCCATAGCCCATTTTTTGATTGGCTTGTTTGATTCCTTATTATTTAAGTTCTTGAATTCTTTGTATACCCTAGATATTAATCCTCTATCAGATATATAGCTGGTGAAGATTTTTTCCCATTCTGTAGGTTGCCTCTTTGCTTTATTCACCGTGTCCTTTGCAGTGCAAAATCTTTGTAATTTCATGAGGTCCCAGTGGTGAATCTGTGGTTTTATTGCCTGAGCAATTGGGGTTATATTCAGGAAGTCTTTGCCAAGACCAATATGTTGAAGGGTTTCCCCTACTTTTTCCTCTAGCAGTTTCAGAGTTTCAGGTCTGATGTTAAGGTCTTTAATCCATTTGGACTTAATTCTTGTGCATGGAGAGAGAGAGAGAAGAATCTATTTTCATCCTTCTACAGATATATATCCAGTTTTCCCAACACCATTTGCTGAAGAGGCTATCTTTTCTCCAATGAGTATTTTTGGCATTTTTATCGAATATCAGGTGGCTACAGCTACCTGGAGTTACATTTGGGTCCTCTATTCTGTTCCATTGATCTACAAGTCTGCTTTTGTGCCAGTACCATGCTGTTTTTGTTACTATGGCTCTGTAGTATAGGTTAAAATCAGGTATGGTGATACCACCAGCCTTATTTTTGTTGCTCAGTATTATTTTAGATATTCGAGGTTTTTTGTGATTCCAAATGAATTTTTGGATTGTTTTTTCTATTTCCATGAAGAATGCCTTTGGAATTTTGATGGGGATTGCATTAAATGTGTAGATTGCTTTTGGTAAGATTGCCATTTTCACAATATTGATTCTGCCTATCCAGGAACAAGGGATGTTTTTCCACTTCCTAGTGTCTTCTGCAATTTCTCGCTTGAGTGTTTTAAATTTCTCATTGTAGAGATTCTTTACTTCCTTGGTTAGGTTTATTCCAAGGTACTTTATTTATTTATTTATTTTTTGATGCAATTGTGAATGGGAGTGATTCTCTGATTTCATCCTCTATGTGTTTGTTGTTAGCATATATGAAGGCTACTGATTTCTGTGTATTTATTTTGTATCCTGCTACTTGGCTGTAGGTTTTTATCAGCTCTAACTGTTTGCTAGTAGAGTCTTTAGGGTCCTTTATATATAGAATCATGTCATCTGCAAATAATGATAACTTGACCTCTTCCTTTCCAATTTGTATCCCTTCTATGCATGTCTCTTGCCTTATTGCTATGGCTAAGACTTCCAGAACTATATTAAATAAAAGTGGGGACAGTGGGCACCCTTGTCTTGTTCCTGATTTTAGTGGAAAAGCTTCCAGTTTTTCCCCATTTAGTACTATGTTGGCTGTAGGCTTATCATAAATAGCCTTTATTATATTGAGATATGTTCCTTCTATTCCCAGTCTCTGTAGGACTTTTATCATGAAGGGATGTTGGATTTTCAAGATCAAAATGCATTGAACATGGCTATATCCCCATTTACACTATTCTCTGAACTTGATGTTGTAACAAAGACATGAAAAGCCTAAAGTAATTAGTATCACCCTTCACAGAGTAAGTTAATCACCAAGGTAAAAGATGGTGTTATATAGCGATTAAGTTTTTAGACTGATCATTGTACTATGATTCCGTACAGGTATTTCCTGTTTATAGGAAATATACACTACAATTTAGTTGGATGAAGGGTTAAGAAATATCTTATACTATATATGTGATATATATGTATATATAGCAAATATGAACACACATTTGATATATAGATTTAAGGTATTTCACTCTATATAGATATATTTTACATGCATATTTACCTCTAAGTAAGTAGCAAAATGGAAAGATTAGAAAAGTAAAAAGGAAAATTAAGTAGGCAGTTTTTGTGAAAGCCATGGTCTAGCATAAATATTTGTGAAATCTGGAAAATGCATGTCTGAGAGTTCTTTGTATTTTTCTATATTTTCATAGTTTTCTAAAACATGATACCTGTCAAAATATGCACATTGGAAAGAGAAGTGGGGAAAACTTAGCAGCCTTCTTTTGACCTGTAATATTTTTTATATTCCTTGGCTGTATTTTGTTTTCTCTTTTGTAAGTTTTCTTAGATTACCTTTTAAATCTTTCTGTAATGAGATATCAATAAAGGCCAGCTTATTTCTGTATAATTCAATATTTTAAAAATAATTCTCCTTCCTCATGCTTTGTAGGAAAGCTAATGATACCCCTAGCACTTCTCTGAGATCTAGGAGGGTGTGGAGGATACAGTTACCTTTCTCATCCCTCAAAACGCCAGGCCTCCAGTGTGTCTGGGACCTCATTTTACTTGCAGTGCTTTTTGTAGGACTCTCTTTTCTGCCAGCTCACATACTGAACTTAGCCTGTTTTTCAGATTATTCTGAGAAAAAAAAAATCATATATATGTAGGGGAAGGTTACAGTTATATTCTACCCATCTTCCTTCTAAAAGGTGTAAGATTTCACTATACCTGGTTGGGATGATCTCAGTGCTCATATTTTTCCATTGGTGCCAGATTCTGACTATGTCACTTAATCTTGTTTCTTCTGTAACTTCAGCTCCACCAAATTGAGTTTCTCCTGTATTATTATAAAGAGCCATTAAACAAAATGTTCTCAACTCTATGCTGACATTTGGACCTCCATAAATTTATTAATGTTTTTGCTAAAGAATGTTATCATGATTCTGAAGTCTCTACTCAATGCCCACATTTGGATCTCCATAAACTCAACAATGTGTCTGCCAAACAAAAGAGATTGTGATTCTGAGGTCTCACCCTTCCAGATACAATTACTAGACTCTACTCTTTTTATTCCAAATAGTTGCATGTATTACATGTGTTGCATTATTTTTTACAAAAACAATTTAGTATTCATTGATTGAGAAAATTTGTTCTGTATCTGATGGTATTGCTCAAGTCACACCTCAGAGCCCTGGAAATGGAAATACCAGAACTCAGATCATAAATATTCTCAGTGGTGTTTGAAGCCAGAAGCAGACTGCATTTGTTTATACCTTGGATCAATAGACCAAGTAATAATCCCTTTACTCCTTCCTGCAACAATGGTATGAACCTTGCAATAATGCAGCTGTTTTGGCACACTCATGTAAATAACACCCCACTTGTGCTCTGTAAGTTAATCCAGTAAACTGGTTGGTTCACCTAGCTGGACTTTGGTTAAGCACTTGCCTGTGAAGCCTAAGGACCCCGATTTGAGGCTCTATTCCCCACATGTAAGCCAGATGCACAAGATGGCGCATGTAATCTGGAGTTCGTTTGCAGTGGCTGAAGGCCCTGGCGTGCCCATTCTTTCTCCTCTCTCTCTCTCTCTTTCTCTGTCTGTTGCTCCCAAATAATAAATAAATAACAATAAACAAAAAATATATTAAAAAGTATTCATGTGCCCCAGTCCCAGGGGACAAGTCAAGGCAAAGGTTTCCCTTTCTGAACATTTGCATCTTCAGTCTTATCAGTTGGACCGGGTCTTGGGAATGGACAGATAGATCAGCAGTTAAGATGCTTGGCCAGCAAAGCCTAATAAGTGAGGTTTGATTCCCTAGTACCTATGTAAAGCACAATGCACAAAGTGGTACATGCATCTATAGTTTGCTTGCCTCCTGTCTTGCCTGCCTGCTTTCTTTCTTTCTTGTTTTGTTTCAAGGCAGAGTGTCACTTTAGCTCAAACTGACCTGGAACTTACTATGTACAGCTGTGGAGACCTTTTCTCTTTTATTGTACTTCCCTCCCTCCCCTTTGTGTGTGTAGCCAATTGAAATTCCCAATAGAGATGTGGAACATGGTGGAATTTTTCTTATATTTTTGTTTCCTTTTCAGTGAAACTAGGAGGAAGTGTTACTATGTAATGGTAATGATTGGATATGGAATGTGGGTGGTCTGAGAATAAATAAGTGACATAATCACTATCAAAACTGAGAGGGAATTAAGGAAATGTAGAATTTCCAGGTTCTTGTAGTTGAAAATATAAAACAAGAGCCTGGCTTGTTGACTTGTTGTTAGGAGTCACTGAGATGCTATTAGATGACCTGAATGTATTTGTAAAATCATGGTATTAATATAATACATAAACTTGAAAAGAAAACAAACCATTTTGTAGTGAATTGCTAAGCACATATTCCATGACTTAATATATCCATCCTTACTTCATATGGTCTAGTCAAGTGCTCTACATGGAATCAGGCACATTTTTTTTTTTTTTTTGAGGTACAGTCTCGCTCTGTAGCCAGGCTTACTTCCTACCTCTGCCTCCAAAGTGCTGGGACTAAAGGTGTGTGCCACCATGCCCTGCAACATCAGCCACATTTTAAAAAAAATTTCTAAGAACTCACATGATTCAAACATTGAAGAGAGCTACAAAGATGTAGCACTCCTCTCTCCCTCTGTGCCTATCCATCCTATCTTCCCTGTTGTTCCCTAGAGATAAGCGTTTGTGACTCTTCCTGAGTGACTGTGATAGTACAAACATTGACCCTTCTAAAAATGACTTTTATTTATTTCTTTGCAGGCAGAGCGCAAAGGGGGGGGGGGAGAGAGAGAGAGAGAGAGAGAGATGTTGAGAATTGGCATGCCAGGGCCTCCAGGTGCTGCATACAAACTCAGGATGCATGTGCCTCTTTGTGCATCTGGCTTATGTGGATACTGGGGAATGGAGTCTAGGTCATTAGGCTTTGCAGGCAAGAATGTTATCTACTGAGCCATCTCATCAGCCCAGTTGATCCCCCTTTTTAAAAGTTTTTATTGACAACTTCCATAATTACAGGCAATAAACCATGATGACTCCCTCCCCTCCCTCCCCTACTTTCCCCTTCACAAATTCACTCTCCATCACATCCCCTCCCTCTCTCCATTAGTCTTTCTTTTATTTAGATATTATCATCTTTTCCTCGTGTTATGAGGATCTTGTGAAGGTGTTTCCAGGCATTGTGAGGTCATGGATATTGAGGCTAGTTTCTGTCTGAACCAGTTCATTGTAAGCAGTCCTACCTTTCCTTTGGCTCTGACATTATTTCTGCCACCTCTTCCTCAGTGGACCCTGAACCTTGGAAGATGTGGTAGAGATATTTCAGTGCTAAATACTCTTGTCAGTGCTATGGTTCCTGTTGGGTCATCCCAGTGGTCACCACCATCTGAAAAGGGAAGTTTCTCTAACCCAACGTGAAAGTAGCATTAATATATGGGTATGAACATTAAGTAAAGTGCTTACAGGGCAGTTTGGTGAGCACAGTGTATGCATTTAGCCACGCAAGAGCAGGCTCATGGCCTCCCTACCATAGGCTTTTGATTAGGTTTTCAGTACCAGGCATGTATTCCGTCCTGTGGAGTGGGCCTCCAGTACAATTAGCAGTTGTTTTTGCCCATAACACATATGCCACTATTGCACCTGTGTGGTCATTTGGCCTGCCTGGCCAAACTTGACACAGTGCCCACTGTTTTCACCACTGATGACTTCTGTCTCCCAGAGGGCTGGATGCAGTGCAACTTTTTCCAGCTTCCAGTTGGCTGTTCTACAGGAAGGAGGTCTTTAGCATAGCTCCAGCTTGATTTCTCAGTGACCTTGCAGCCAGGGCATTTGGAATCTTCAGCAATAGGGACTTACCATCTGTTTCCGATGGGAAACCTGTTGTCAATGGCCTGTAATGTTTCGGAGGCTTCAGGGACCCCATTGTCCAACAACTCACTGGAAGGTATCCATGGCACTGAACTTTTTCTATTAACAGTCTATGACTCTGGGTCTTCTGTTATTCAAAAAAGTAGATTTCCGTATAGCTTATTCAGAACATCTCAACTTTTGATTAATGCTCCTCCACCTTTCCCATGACCTCACTTATGCCATTGTACCACCCAGTAATCTGTTCATCTATTTACATATATACAGTACCATCCCCTTAAGTCCTCCCCTCTCCTCCCTCTCTTATAGCCCTTTTCTAGCTTACTGGCCTCTGTTACTATTTTTTATTCCAACTCGTATAAAAGTCCAAAAATTTGTAGCTAGGATCCACATATGAGAAAGAACATGCAGCACGTGGGTTACTTCACTAAGTATAATCCTTTCCAAATCCATCCATTGCCCTGCGAATTTCATTTTTCTTTACCACTGACTACAACTCCATTGTATAAATGTACCAAATCTTCATTATCCACTCATCAGTTGAGGGACATCTAGGCTGGTTCCATTTTCTAGCTGCTGTGAATAGAGCAGCAATGAACATGGTTGAGCAAGTATCTGTCAGGAAGTAAGAAGAGTCCTCTGTATATTTGTCTAAGAGTGCTATAGCTGGATCATATGGTAAATCTATTTTCAGCTGTCTTAAGAACCTCCACAGTGATTCCCACAATTTCTGGACCAGATTACATTCCCACCAACAGTGTAGAAGTGCTACCATTTTTCCACATCCTCGCCAACATTTATTGTCATTTGTTTTCTTGATGACAGCTTTTCTGACAGGAGTGAGATGGTATCTCAAAATTTCTCATTTCCACGAGTGTCAATCAAATCTTTATAACATACATAAGGTAGAAAATGACAATGCAAACAATATTGTAACTTGATTTAAATATCCAAATATACTACTTTATTTTGTGTGTGTTTTGAGATATGGTATCGGTATAGCCCAGGATGACCTGGAATTCACTATGTAGTCTCAGGGTGGCCTTGAACTTATGGTGATTCTTCCCCTTTCTGATTCCCAAATGCTGTGATTAAAGGTGTGCACCACCACACTTAGCTTAATTCTTTATATATTTTTTAACATTTTTAAAAATTCATTTGCAAGCAGAGAGAGATAGAAGATAGAGAATGGGCTTGCTAGAGCTTCCAGGCCCTGCAAAATAACACCAAACACATGCACCACCTTGTGATTCTGGCTTTAAGTGGGTACTGGGGAACCAAACCTGTGTCCTTTGGCTTTCAAGACAAGTGATTTAACCAGTAAACCAGCTCTGCAGCCACTGGCTTAATTTCTATTTTATCTGCTAATTCATAATTAAAATATAGATGTAATATGGATTCCATAATATCCAGGGAGCAAAGCTTACATTGTTTGCAAGAACTATTACTTGTTAAGACTTTGAGAGTGGGTCTTAAGAGGCCCATATAACAAGATGTCATGTCTCCCTTAAATGCCAGGATCCAGGGAAATGTAAAGAATGTGCTGGATGGTAATGAAGAAGTCACAATAAATTATTACTATGTGCCTGCACTTGTAAGTACACACCTGCAAGGGTGTAAGGGTTAGGGTGGGGATTTACACAGGGTTAAAGTTATAGTTAGGGTTGGGTTAGGAATGGGCTTGGATTACAGAGTAGGGTTAGGGGTTAGGGTTGGGGGTTAGGGCTTAGGGCTTAGGGTTTGGGTTTAGGGTTAGGGTTGGGGTTGGGGTGGGGTTGGGGTAGGGGTTAGGGGTTAGGGTTTAGGGTTAAGGGTTAGGGTTCAGGGGTTAGGGTTGGGGTTAGGGGGCAGGGGGTAGGGTTAGAGGGTTAGGGTTAGAGGGTTAGGGCTAGGGTTAGAGGGCTAGGGTTAGAGGGTTAGGGTTAAGGGTCAAGGTTAGGGTTAGGGTTTGGGGTTTGGGTTTAGGGTTTAGGCTTTAGGGGAGGGGGAGGATTAAGGGTTAGGGGTTAGGGTTTAGGGGGAGGGGAGGGTTAAGGGTTAGGGGTTAGGGTTAGGGTTTAGGGGTAGGGGTTAGGGGCTAGGAGTTGGGGTTGGGGTAGGGGTAGGGGTGGGTTTAGGGTTTAGGGTTGGGGTTGGGGTTAGGGGTTAGGGGTTAGGGGTTAGTGGTTAGGGTTAGGGTTAGGGGTTTAGGGTTAGGGTATTAGGGCAGAAGGTGGTGATTTGAATGTAGAATGGCCCTATAGCCTCATGTGTCTGCAGTTAAGCCTCATACTTGATCCTCAGCTGGGAGAGACACTGGGGATGGAGCCATGCTGGCACAAGTGGGTTGCTGCGTTCTGGCCTTGGGATGATCCAGCCAAGCCCTGTTTGCCCCACTCAGCTCATTCTCTTGACTTCCTAATGGTGCTGCGGAGATGTGATGCCCGCTGCCTGCTCCTGCCATGATGCAGCTTCCCTTGGAAACTGTGTGAGCCAGAAATAAGCCCTTTTTCCACCCACAAACTGCTCTGCAAGTGTTTTGTCCCAACAAACTGGATGAACACAATAAATTCTCCATATCAAGGTCCTTAACCTTAATTACATCCACAAAACCCCTTTTGTCCTGTCATGCAATATATTCACAGGAAAACATGGCATGCCATCTTTGGGGACTCATTTTCGGCCTACTATAAATATTTTGAAGTATGAAAACATGGCTATTCACAAGGGCCAAAATAGAGAATCAACTGAAGTGTCCTCATGGTTCGTGAAGGCTGAAGAAAATTTACATATACCCCATAGAACAGCACTTGATCTTTGAAAAGAACATCCTGTCGTGTGTGGGAGCAGAAACAGAGCTGGAGGCATCACGTTAAATGAAGTAATGTAGGACCCCCAAAGTCAAATGCCACAGGATTTCACTTCTATATGGAATCCAAACCTTTGCACTCACAGGACAGAAATGCATTACTAAGAGTGAAGTACAGGACAGTGTGGTCATCGGATGCAAAATTTCAATTAGATACAAGGAAGAAGTTCAAGATCTGATATTCAGTGTGGAAGCTGTAGTTAATAACGTGTTTTTACCCTTCAAACTTGCTCAAAGAGATCTTAAGTGACCTCACTAACAGAAAAATGAGTGTGCAAGGTAGTAATATGTGAATTAGATCAATTTAGCCATTCAACAAAGCATACACATTTCAGAGCATGCTGTATACCTTAAGTATAAGTAATTTTGTCAATTAATTTCCAAAACATAAATACATAACTTTAAGACATTTATTAAATATATATTATATACAATACAAATTTTTAATGCTTTGGCTTCAACTTATTAGGATAACATTTATCTAGTCATTCCCATGTTTTCTTCAGCCTATTTCCTTATTCAGCCTGGAGTTTATGAATTGGTTTCAATAAACTCTTGAAATATGTATATTTGAGGTTCAGAGCTTGGATCAAATGGTCAAAGTACACTGTAGAAGATCCTTATCTGAAAATTTTAAAACTTCCAAAAGTTAATATAGCAATGTGTCACGGCCTCATATATGATGGTAGCCCCTAAGTTGTGATAGAGCTGAAAAATTCCTCTTACAGTTAACCAAATGTTGTAGTGTGATGCATTACTTGTGTGTTTATGAAAATGACGGTATAAGAAAACTACTGAACTCCCAGTTATATAAAAATACCACACACAAAGGCTGGAGAGATGGCTCGGCAATTAAAGGTAGCTGCTTGCAAAGTCTGATGGCCTAGGTTCAATTCCCCATAACCTACATGTATTAGTCAGGGTTCTCTAGAGGAACAGAACTGCTAGAATGAATTATTTTAAAAAGGGAATTTATTGCATTAGCTTACGGTAGTCCAATAGCAGTTGCAGGCCCGAGAATCAAGGAACGTGGTAGCTGCTCAGTCCAGGTGGCCAGATGCCTCAGCAGTCCCAATGCAGATCCAGCACTTCAGATGGTGTCGAAAGGCCTGGAGGTTTCCTGAGGAGCCACCTGGGTCCTTTGCCTTTGCAGGCAAACGCCTTAACCGCTAAGCCATCCCTCCAGCCCAGGAATTATTCTTTTTGCTGCAGTAGTTGAATGTATCTACTCTATGGATAAGTGGCTGAACAGCTTGGGTGGACCAGCTACATAGTTGTATCCCATCTATTGTAGACATCCCCTGAAGTGGTTACCTGTTCAAGACTCAGCCACAGAAGATAAGAAGATAAGAAATGGGGGGGGGGGAGAGAAAGTAAAGAGGTGTGCTAAAAATGATTGACTGGGGCTTTCGTGGTTCAGCACCTGCTTTTGTTTCCTGTGAGATGAGCAAAATGCTTAAATAACCAAAACATGACCTAAAACCTAGTCTCTTACAGGCCAGCTGTGTAGAGATGGAGTTCTCTGTTTCATTTCTAACTCAGTTGTGTTTCCATGTGTAACTATTTTATACCATTTCTTCATAATCTTGTTAAGAAATTGGCCAAACATAAATATGCAGTGTTACTTTCAGGTAAAGAAAAAAAAAAAAAAAACTTCATTTTGGGGCTGAAGAGATGGCTTAGCAGTTAAGGCACTTGCCTGTGAAGCCTAAGGACCCAGGTTTGATTTCCCAGTACCCATGTAAGTCAAATGCACAAAGTGGAACCTATGTCTGGAGTTCATTTACAGTGGCTAGAGGCCTTGGTGTGCCCAGTTTTTCTCTCTCTCTCATAAATTTTTTAAAAATTTTGAAACTTCAATTTTCACAGAAAAGTACAAATGCTATTGAAAGATAGCTATGTTTGCGCTAGCAGAAAATGCTGCCCATACCAAGACATATATGGAAAATATTACAGATGAAAATGGTCAAGATATAACAATATCCACTTAGTAATATGGAAAAGGCTGTGACTACAAAAGAATAAAATAGGAACACTTCTTTTTGTGGTAGGATTTTACTCTAGACTATTAGTTCAAGGCTGGCCAGCCTTGAACTAATAGCAATCCTCCTAACTCTGCCTCCCAAATGCTGGGATTAAAGGGATGAGTCACCATGCCTGGTTTTGAACACTTTCTTAACCGAGAGCTTGCACAAGGTCCTGGGTTTAATCCCCAACACTACCAACCCACATAACACCTTTCTTGGCAACAGAATGTTGTAGATGGCCACACAATGGAAACTATGTGGCAAGCCTTGAACTGTGTATTTCAAATTGAATGCTTTTTACTGGATGCAAATTGTTCCTTATGGATTTCTAAGAGCATTTAAGGATGCACATAGGGGTTGGGAGGGATGTGGGGTAAGAAGAGAGAATAAGGCCAAAAGTTAAAAAAAAATCACTCTAAAAATTGCACATATCCTATTTATGCATTTATGAAAATTATATGTGTATGTATTTTTAAAAATGTTTGTCAAAAACCCAGCACCGCACTCCAATTCACGTACAAGCCAGGGGCAGAATAAGAGATGGGATCCAGATGGCGATGGTGTGCAGAACAATGGAGGGGGTGGGAAGAGGTGAGTTTATGAACCTAACACACTAGCTTCACTTAGAATGTGTTGCTAACCTCTGGGGCAGCAAAGGAGAAGGAAGGAGTCCTGGATGTGACAATTGTCGCTATGAAAACTGTATTTCCTAAAGAGTCACGCCCATTTCACATGAACCCCTTTCCTGGGAAATGCACTCAGCTCATGGGGTCCAAGGGTGTTCCGAGCCTTTCTGGACGGAGCATGGCTTGGTGTCTGGCAGCTGTGATTTCAAAGACAGTCCAGGCCTGGAGACACGGCTCAGGCGTTAAAGGTGCTTGCTCTCAAAGACAGAAGTCCAAATGTGGTGGGGGGAGATGGGTCAGTGGGCAAGAGTGCTTGCTGTGGAAAACAAGAGGACCTGTGTTCCATCCCTGGCACCAGCGTAAAAAGCCAGACATGGCTTTGTATACATGTAACACCAGCCCTGGGGGGGCTGGGGGGGGGAACAGAAGGATGGCTCCAGCTCCAGAACCAAGAACCAAGCTCCAGGTCCAGTGAGAAACTGTCTTGAGATCAGGTATAGAGTAGGCCGTCAGACGTCCCCTGCTGGCCTTCACATGGGTGCATGCACACCTATACTTCCACGCGCCCACCACACACATTCTACACACCACGAAGCACATCGAAAAAGGAAAGAAAAGGGGGCTGGGGAAATGGCTTAGTAGTTAAAGGCGTTTGCCTGTGAAGTCTATGGACCCTGGTTTGATTGCCCAGGACCCAAGTAAGCCAGATGCACAAAGGAGTGTGTGTGTTTGGAGTTCGTTTGCAATGGCTGGAGGCCCTGGTGTGCCCACTCTCTCTCTCTCTGCCTTTTCCTCTCTCAAATAAATAAATCAAATATTTTTAAAAAAGAAAAGGTAGCTCGTGTGCAAATACTCATGGGAGCTAACAAACATTGTTCTCTGGTGAGAAGCAAATGCTCACATTAAAATAGAGATGGCACCAAGCTCATTTTGTGGGTTAAGTATTTTAAGAATGTGTGTTTGCAGGACATAGCATGAAACAGTCACACCATCAGTGATGGCCCTATAGTTGCTTCTTTTCTTTCTTTTAGAAAAATAAATAAATATATATTTGAGAGAGAGACAGAAAGAAAGAAGCAGAAAGAGAGAATAGGTACACCAGGGCCTTCACCCAGTGCAACTGAATTGCAGATGCATGCGCCACCATGTACATCTGGCTTAAGTGGGTCCTGGGGAATCAAACCTGGGTCCTTAGGCTTTGCAGGCTGTAAATGCAAAGAATGTTTTTCCTACAGAATCTGCCAGCATGCTGGGGTCAACCACTCATACAAAATGGCCCCAGAGGAGCATGCAGGCCACTTTCAAGCACAACTAGGGAAATTGCAGGCAGGCTAGGTAATCTTTTAAAAGCGGTTGGCTAGGCAAGCAGCAGTTATTGATGGACGGCTCTGATTGGTTGGGACAAAAGGCGCGAACTGGGCATGTCTGGGCATGTCTCCAGGAGCCGGCTTGGCGGCTATCTTCTCCAGCCACGTGTCAGGGTCACTGTTGAGTACAGCCGGCCCTTTCCCAGAATTCTTCGCTGCCTTCTGGGAAACTGAAACTTGGGCCTAGTTAGGGCGGCGCCTTACTGAAGCCTGTCATGGTCAGTCTGGTCCCTTCACAGGCAAGGCCTTAACCACTGAGCCATCTCTCCAGCCCTGGCGGTACTTCTCGGCCTGGAAAGAACTTAGGACTCGGGCTAGGACGCCACAAACGGCTACAGACAGCGTAAGAGATGAACGGACAGTGGGCAAGCCGTCCATTCCCGCCGGTGTGGGGCTCGAAGCCGCCGTCCAGCCCCGGGCAGGTGGACGCGGAAGGACTGACGAGCTCAAAGTCGCGGCCCTGCTGGTCCACGTGTGCAGCCAGCGGGGTCCCCGACCCTGTCTGGAAAGGAGGACGAGGAAGCGGGGTCCATGCCAGGGAGCTGGTTACGGCCTGGACTCACCATGAGCGCTGCTGGGAAACTGTCCTTCCAGTCCCGGCTGAAAATCGGGGCTCAGTTATCCACTCCACACACTCGGTCTCCACAAAGGGGTCTTCAGCCCGGGGAGGGGCTGGGCTGGGGGTGCTCGAGGACGGGGTGAGGGGTGAGGGGGCGGGGCGTGGTCTGAGGGGTGTCTGAAGGGGGCGGGGCGTAGCGTGGTCCGAGAGGTGTCTGAAGGGGGCGGGGGCGTGGTCCCAGGGGGTGTCTGAGGGGTGACGGGGGCGGGGCGTGGTCCGAGGGTGTCTGAGGGGTGAGGGGGGCGGGGCGTGGTGTGAGGGGTGTCTGAGGGGTGACGGGGGCGGGGCGTGGTCTGAGGGGTGTCTGAGGGGTGAGGGGGCGGGGCCCGTGATCGGAGGGGTGTCTGAGGGGGGCCGGGGCGGGTCTGAGGGGTGTCTGAGGGGTGATGGGGCGGGGCGTGGTCCGAGGGGTGTCTGAGGGGTGAGGGGGCGGGGCGTGGTCTGAGGGGTGGGTCTGAGGGTGAGGGGGCGGGGGCGTGGTCTGAGGGGTGAGGGGGCGGGCGTGGTCTGAGGGGTGTCTGAGGGGTGAGGGGGCGGGCGTGTGTGCGGGGGTGTTCTGAGGGGTGAGGGGGCGGGGCGTGGTCCGAGGGGTGTCTGAGGGGTGAGGGGGCGGGGCGTGGTCGAGGGGTGTCTGAGGGGTGAGGGGGCGGGGCGTGGTCCGAGGGGTGTCTGAGGGGTGAGGGGGCGGGGCGTGGTCCGAGGGGTGTCTGAGGGGTGAGGGGGCGGGGCGTGGTCCGAGGGGTGTCTGAGGGGTGAGGGGGCGGGGCGTGGTCGAGGGGTGTCTGAGGGGTGAGGGGGCGGGGCGTGGTCGAGGGGTGTCTGAGGGGTGAGGGGGCGGGGCGTGGTCCGAGGGGTGTCTGAGGGGTGACGGGGGCGGCGTGGTCCGAGGGGGTTGAGGGGTGAGGGGGCGGGGCGTGGTCTGAGGGGTGTCTGAGGGGTGAGGGGGCGGGCGTGGTCGGAGGGGTGTCTGAGGGGGGGGGGCGGGGCGTGGTCCGAGGGGTGTCTGAGGGGGTGCGGGGGGCGGGGCGTGGTCTGAGGGGTGTCTGAGGGGTGAGGGGGCGGGCCGTGATCGGAGGGGTGTCTGAGGGGGCCGGGGCGTGGTCTGAGGGTGTCTGAGGGGTGACGGGGGCGGGGCGTGGTTGAGGGGTGTCTGAGGGGTGAGGGGGCGGGCCGTGATCGGAGGGGTGTCTGAGGGGGCCGGGGCGTGGTCTGAGGGGTGAGGGGGCGGGCCGTGATCGGAGGGGTGTTGAGGGGGCCGGGGCGTGGTCTGAGGGGTGTCTGAGGGGTGAGGGGGCGGGGCGTGGTCCGAGGGTGTCTGAGGGGGTGAGGGGGCGGGACGTGGTCTGAGGGGTGTCTGAGGGGTGAGGGGGCGGGGCGTGGTCTGAGGGGTGTCTGAGGGGTGAGGGGGGCGGGGCGTGGTCCGAGGGGTGTCTGAGGGGTGAGGGGGCGGGGCGTGGTCTGAGGGGTGTCTGAGGGGGTGAGGGGGCGGGGCGTGGTCCGAGGGGGGTCTGAGGGGGTGAGGGGGCGGGGCGTGGTCCGAGGGGTGTCTGAGGGGTGAGGGGCGGGGCGGAGGTCCGAGGGTGTCTGAGGGGGTGAGGGGGCGGGACGTGGTCTGAGGGGTGTCTGAGGGGTGAGGGGGCGGGGCGTGGTCCGAGGGGGGTCTGAGGGGGTGAGGGGGCGGGGCGTGGTCCGAGGGGTGTCTGAGGGGTGAGGGGGCGGGGCGTGGTCCGAGGGGTGTCTGAGGGGTGAGGGGGCGGGGCGTGGTCTGAGAGGTGTCTGAGGGGGGCGGGGCGTGGTCTGAGGGGTGTCTGAGGGCTGAGGACTGGTGTTGGGGACAACCTCCTCCAACCCTGGGCTATGCTGCGCAAGCATCGGGATCCTGAGCTGTGGACACTGTTGCTGTGGCCAAGCAGTGAGAGCAAAGGGCCTGGCTCTGCTTCTCTTACAAGGTCGGCTCGATGTCTCTGCCTGTCGCAGGTGGTCCTTGGCTCGATTGTATCAGCTTTGCCAGTGTCACGCCGCCGCGTGGGTGGAGGAGCACTGGGCAAGATGACCACCTCTGCTTCCTTTTCTGCTCCATGCAAGAGGCACCTTTGCCCACTGTCCCCACTGTTCCCAGAGGATAGCCAGGAATGAGGCACCGGGAGGATGTGCTTCAGGCTGAGGGTGTGAGCAGGAAACACAAAGGCCGAGTTTCCTCAGGTCCACAGCAGCACATCCTCCTGTCACGTGACGGTCCTCAGAACCCTAGCACTGACCCTCATCCTAGGAACCCTGACTCCATGCTGTCCAGGAACACAAAGTACCAGCCAGTGAGCCCAGGGCCACAGGGCTCTCAGGGGACACTGGCAGGATGCACTAGAGTGCGTGGATGGCTGCCTTCCTTATTGTGGCATTCTGCTGGGGTCAGCCCTATTGTGCCCTCCTTCCCCCAGATCCTCTTTCCCAGTCTGCCCTGTTGCTGGCATTACAGGCCTGCACGTTGTATCTGAAGAACAGAATTATTCCTACTTCCCAAATGAGGTATTGGCTAACAAACACCATTCAGGTTTCTCTTGTCTTTGTGTGTGTTGTATAGCACAGAGAGAGTGGAAAATTCACTGTGAGGAAAGTCCTCCACGAAGTCCACTGCCCTATACTACATGATCAAAAATGATGGGCTGGAGGGATGGCTTAGGGTTAAGGTGTTTGCCTGCAAAGCCAAAGGACCTAGGTTCGATTCCCCAGGACCCATGTTAGCCAGATGCACAAGGTGGTACAGGCGTGTGGAGTTTGTTTGCAGTGGCTGGATGCCCTGGCACGCCCATTCTCCCTCTCTCTCCTTCTTTCTCTGTCAAATAAATAAATGAAAATATAATATTGAAAAATAAATAAATAAAGCTTACTTAAAAAAAAAATCTCAAGCCAGGTGTGGTCGCACATGCCTTTAATCCCAGAATTCAGGAGGCAGAGGTAGGAGAATTGCCATGAGTTCAAGGCCACCCTGAGAATTATATACTGAATTCCAGGTCAGCCTGAACTAGAGTGAGACTCTACCACAAAATAAAAAAAGTTCAGGAGACTGTAGTACTAAAATGACACACACACACAAAATTAAAAGCCTCTGTAAATTAGGATGGCCAACTTTTAATGTGAAATGGCCCTAAGAAAAAAACACTCAAAGTAACTAAAATTACATATAGGGAAAAATTCTCCTATTCTTAAAAGTTATAAACTTGTATTCAAAAAGTTCACTGGCATAATCTACTTGGCTTATAGAGATCGATTCATACCTCACAAGAAAATGTGGCTTCTTAAGTCTTCATCTTTAAGATAGGCTTAAATCCATTTCTAATCATAGACTGAGGAGGGAGTGAGAGGGGTTATGATGAGGGTACCCTCTATTGTACCTGCTGTCATCCAATAGTGATTGTTTTTAAAAGACTAGATGTACGTTGGCGGGTTCTAGACTCCAGGACGCCTGGGTGGGTGGGTGGGTGGTCACTGCGTGTGGACCCTCTGTACCTGATGCAGGATGCTGGTGTGGGCGGGTGGTCCTTGTATGTATCCTTTCGTGGACACCATGTACTGGATGCAGGACACTCCTGTGGGTGCATGGTCCCTGCGTGCCCCCTTGTACCGGATGCAGGATGTTCGTGTGGGTGGGTGGTCACTGCATGCATCCATTAGTGGATCCCGTGTACGGGATGCAGAACAAATGCCAACGGGTGTCTGCTAATGGGTCAGTGCACGCGGACAGGTGACCAGTGACTGAGGACAGGGAACCCCCAGAGCAGGAAAAGAATTTCGAAGTATTTCCCTTTATAAACATTTTATTTAAAAAATAAAACTATAAACAAAATACAGAAAAATATTGACACCTGTGGTAACAAGGAAATGACTTTTAATCTTTAGGGCAAGTCATTGCTCTGAGAATGAAATCACAAGTTTTTTATAAAGTAATGTTTTAGGCAAAGGAGGAATGTAATATTTAAGACCATTTGCAAGGGCATTTGGCATTGACAAAAGTATTCCTATATGTACAGTCAGTGTTTTGCAGCATATTTACCTCAAGTTACCTTTTCAAATTCTAACTGAACCACGATTCTGGCTCAACATCATAAACCATAAGATATCACTACAACTCCACGTATTCGGTAGAAGTAAAATATAATATTATTAGAAAATAATTTGTGATCCTACTAGGTCAATCATATTTTCAGAACTTCAACCAATTTCATGGGTGATTTCTTTACAGTTGAAGCCAAGACAAACTTCTAAACAAATGACTTAGCAACTTGAACATGGCCAGTTATGAAATGGTACTTCCCCTCCATACTTGACAACAAAACATTCAAAGGAAGTTCTTTTACTGTACTTGGGGTGCATTCAGGTACGAGCTGGAGAGTTGTAACTCCTTTTGAAAAGATGGCTGAAGTACTTTCCCTGTTTAGTTACCATTTAAAAAAGATGGAGAAAAAAAGAAAAATCTGGTATTCTGAAAGCCTCCGGTAGTCTCATCCTCTTCCCACACATACTCTTAGATCAGCTCCTATGCACTGGCAGCCTGTGGGTTTCTGCAGTTTTTCTAAATCACAGAAGCTACCTATCTAGTTTCCCGAGAATCTTCCCATTTTCATTTCTTAAATTCTGATTTTATTAAAATCAACATAAATTACAAATAACTTCCATACTGAAGGTGCTAACATTCCATGAGGCCTGTATATTAGACCAACAAAACATTAAGGATTCAAAATTCCCATCCTTCAATACAGGCCAACAAATCAAGTGTCCTCATAGGATATCAGTTCTTTCTTAATTATGTCAAATTGATTTTCCTTTGTCTATGAATAGAAAGACAACAATGGAGACAGACAGATGACCTTCGCTTAGCCGAGCTAATTTTTCTTCAGGTTGTGACGTCTTCTCCACTGCACAGCGGCTGGCAGTTGACAGGAGGTTGCTGAGTCGACACCACCTCTAAGTCAGATTCACGGACAAAAACGACAGCGTCACCACTTACATTTATGAGACACTGTGCCTGTAAGAGTACAAGGAGGAGGTCAGGTATACACAACGATGTGCTCATAAGTTCATGAAAGGGTCAGAGTGACAGAGCCACAAAAAGGTGAGACTTGGAAACCTCTAAGCGCAGGCAAAGACCTGGGGCACCAGTGGCACAGGGAAGGCTGCGCAGAAGTCCAGCCACTCTGGAAGGCACTTGGGTGCCACCGCCCGGAGCAGAACAGCATGGACTCGGTGACCCAGCAGTCCTAGGCCCAGAAAAAAAGCTGACATGTATGCAGAAAAGATGAATGCATGACTTTACCACAGCATGCCTGCAATGAGGAAAGAACTGAATAACATAACTGTCATCAAGAAGGGAATGGAGATCTAGAACATTCATTCCTGAACTGCAAACCAGATATGAAATACACTACATAAAGCCCATCTGGCTAGACCTCATAAATGTGATACATGAAGTGTGCAGAATCATCTTGGTGAAGGGAGGCTGTCAACACCTCTGAACATAACACAGGTGTATGCTGACTCAGCAATTCTGTGTTCTTGTGAGTTCCTCTGAACATAACACGTGTATGCTCTGACTCAGCAATTCTGTGTTCTTGTGTGAGCTCACCTCGAGGCATGTGGTAGTTTGAATGGGTGTCCCCCAATAGATTCAGGAGTTTTATTCAAGCTTGTAACTTGGTGTGTCTGTGGGTGGATCCTAAGGTCCAGCCCTAAGGTGTGGGGTGGGTGTGGAGTTCAGACTACAGATACGCAGAGTGCGTGGGCTCTGCCTGGGGTTCCTGGAGTGCGCCTGTTTGAGGTGCAGCTGGTGGTTTTTCTGCACAGACCTGTGAGAGGGGCCAGCTTCTTCCCCACTGTGGAACTTCCCCTGACCTGTAAGCCTCAGTAAATCCATTCCTCCTCTAACTCGTGCAACTCCCAGCACCATGAAGCTCACTGCATCACGGCACTTGTCAACATGTGAATTAATCCATGAAGTATGTACATCTTACACCATGAAAAACACCAAACCACAAACCTAAATCTCAAAGAAAAATAATTAAGAAAAAATCTTTAATCATACTGAAGAACCCTCATCTACTAAATAAAATTATTCAAAGTATTCTATTGAAACAAGGTTAATTCCAAACCGCAACCTGCTGTGTGATGAGCTTTTATTAGCATGTCCTTAGTTATTTCCACACAACCTGCACTGAGGTCGATCTCCCTCCCTGGCTCTCCTGTGGCTGTAGCTGCTCTTTCGGCTCCTCACATACGCCTACTGTTCACTCTGCACAATGTTCTTGGTTCCAGATCTCACCAGTGGCTCATCATGAACGTAAAATGTCAAGAAATGCCACTGGACTCTAGAAATGCCCCAACTCTCTACCAGGAATCGCCCAGAATGTCTGAGAGGTTCCCTTCCCATTCTACCGCCTTCACCACCATCAGAAATTTATCAGAAGCCCAGTGCAGTGATGCATGCCTTTAATCTTAACACGCACACACACACACACGTATGTATATATACATACATATATATATATATGAAAATTGTTTTATAGTTTCATGCCATGACTATTTTTTTTTAATTTTTTTGTTTGTTTATTTATTTATTTGAGAGCGACGGAGAGAAGGAGGCAGAGAGAGAGAGAGAGAATGGGCGCACCAGAGCTTCCAGCCTCTGTAAACGAACTCCAGATGCGTGCACCCCCTTGTGCATCTGGCTAACGTGGGTCCTGGGGAATTGAGCCTCGAACCGGTGTCCTTAGGCTTCACAGGCAAGCGCTTAACTGCTAAGCCATCTCTCCAGCCCACCATGACTATTTTTTAACATCAACTAATGAACATTGTAAAATACACTCAAGTAATAAAAATATATAAAATATAAAGAAAAGTTGTAATTTTTTTTTTTCAAGGTAGGGTCTCACTCTAGCTCAGGTTGACCTGGAATTCACTATGTAGTCTCAAGGTGGCCTCAAACTCACAGCGATCTTACTTCTGCCCACCGAGTGCTGGGATTAAAGGCGTGTGCAACCACACCCGTAAAGTTGAATACACAAAATATCTTTCTGAAGAAATTAATTAAAATTAATGGCTCTAAAATAAGCTAAAACTAGTTTTTGAGTTTCTATACTGTCTTCTTAAATCGCTTACACATTTAAGACAACATCTCTCTGTGACTGAAAGATAATTTGGAGGCTTGGGATATGGGTTATTGGATAAAGCCCTGGGCCACCAACTCTGGGAACCTGAGTTTGAATCCCCAGACTGCACATAACCAGAGCTGTGAGCCTCTGTGATTCCAGTGGACCTACTGTAAGAAGGGAGGTGACACAGGACAGCTTTCCAGAAGGTCACAAGTGAGGCAGAAAATAAGATGTAGCCTCAAGCAAAGTGGCAGCCAGGGCTGGCTGACAGCTGTCCTTGACCTCCACACGCACACATGGCACAGGCCTCTGCACTCTCACCTCCCATGCCCCGAACTACAACGAATCAGCAAGTACAAATAAAAGATGAAAAGATAAGGGCATTAATTTAAATGATTTATTTTTGATTATCTAAATCTAGAAGCAAAATGTGTGTATGTGTGTATGAATGAATGGTGATACATACATACATATATATATATATATGTATTTGTATACTTATGTATTCATTCTTACTCCTGCTCCAATGATGAGTAATTAACAGCCTGCACTGCAGCTTCCTAAGCGTTATGCTTCCCAAATCATCAGCCCTGTTGATCTCCAGGTGCCACTAAGCAAAAGCATTTTGATGCATTTATCACTGTACAACACACAAAGCATGTGATTTCTAAGGTGTGGGACACACTGCCTTTATAATAGCTTAGATGACTTATATAGTTATTTAATTTTCAAAGGAATCTTTAAAATATTTTGATCTATTAAAATTGATAAAAAGAATGGTATTCTACAGTTAACTGAAGCCGCGTCTATGCTCCAGAAGAGTAATCTTTAGGCAGACACAAGCAGTCTAGGCCCTTGACATACTGTTCTCTAGCAGCAGGGGCACTAGACATCACTGCATAGAGGGAAAGACGGCTTCTGTTCTCAGTGTAGACATCACTGGGTTCCAAATGCCAAACAAGAAACTGGTAGAAACAGTAACTCAGGAGCAGAGATTCCAGAAATGATTAAGAGTAATCACTAGTCATTTTAGATATGGAAACAGTATGTCCATGGCTATTAATAAATTCGTTAAAAAAGTTTTAAGGGCTGGAGAGATGGCTAAGTAGTTAAAGGTTCTTGCTTACAAGCCTGAAAGCCTGACGTCTCTGGTGTGACTCTTCAGTATCCATATAAAGCCAGACACACAAAATGACACATGTGGACTTCCTCTACAGTGGCAGAAGGCCCTGGTGCATCCCTGCTCAACTCTCTTTCTGTCTGCCTCTTTCTCTCTCTCTCTCCCTCTCTCAAATAAATAGAAAAAAAAAAAAAAAATATATATATATATATATATATATATATATATATATGTGCCAGAAAAATGGCCCAGTGATTAAGGTACTTGCCTGCAAAGCCTAGTGACCCAGGTTCAATTCTCCAGTACCCACATAAGCCAGATGCACAAAGTAACACATGCATCTAGAGTTTGTTTGCAGTAGCTGGAGGGCCTGGCACACCCATTCTCTCTCCCTCTTCCTCTCTCTCTGCTTACAAATAAATAAAATGTTTAAAAAATATTTTTTTTTAAGGGCTAGAGAGATGGTTTAGTGGTTAAGGCATTTGCCTGTGAAGCCAAAGGACCCAGGTTCAATTCCCGAGGACCCATGCAAGCCAGATGCACAAGGGACACATGCATCTGGAGTTCGTTTGCAGTGGCTAGAGGCCCTGGTGTGCCCATTCTCTCTCTGTCTGTCTCTCTTCTATCTCTCTCTGCTTGCAAATAAATAAAGGAAATTTATATTAAAAATATACATGTCTTTTAGGAAAACAAAAATAAGTGTTTTAAGCACCTAGAATCAAAGAGCTTTGAAAAACGATTCTCTATTGGGGGGAAATGAAGGTTGGCAGTCCTGTGGTATTCCATCAGGTTTCCTCAAGAAACACTTTGAGCTGCAGCTCACCTGGTTCTTGTTTGGGTTCTCCATGA
The DNA here is from genome assembly GCA_036346955.1 of Dipus sagitta. Classification (NCBI taxonomy): domain Eukaryota; kingdom Metazoa; phylum Chordata; class Mammalia; order Rodentia; family Dipodidae; genus Dipus; species Dipus sagitta. The sequence continues at coordinate 9,128,701 of CM070789.1, read as the reverse complement.
AGACACACTGTTTCATAATGTAGGAGACAACGGCGTTCCCTCCCAACGCAGCAACGTGAGCTCTGACCATGGCAAAGACTTCCGCAATGAAAGCATGGAGAAAGCCACTGACGCCTCCTTCCTACAGGAAGCACAAGACAGTCCTGTTACACGCACAGAGGCAGGAGTGCTCACAAGACTGTCGTGTCACACACACGGAGGCAGGAATGATCACAAGACCATTATGTCACACGTATGAATATAGGAATGCTCACAAGACCGCCGTGTCACACAAACGAATGTAGGAATGCTCACAAGAATGCCGTGTCACATGCATGAATGTAGGAATGCACACAAGACTGTCATGTCACACGCATGAATGTAGGAATGCTCACAAGAATGCCGTGTCACATGCATGAATGTAGGAATGCACACAAGACTGTCATGTCACACGCATGAATGTAGGAATGCTCACAAGAATGCCGTGTCACACGCATGAATGTAGGAATGCTCAAAGACCACCATATCACATGCACAAATGTAGGAATGCACACAAGAACGCCATGTCACATGCATGAATGTAGGAATGCTCACAAGACCGTAGTGTCACACGCACGAATGTAGGAATGCTCACAAGACTGCTGTGTCACACACACGAATGTAGGAATGCTCACAAGAACGCCATGTCACACACACGAATGTAGGAATGCTCACAAGACTGTCGTGTCACACACATTGAAGCAGGAATGCTCACAAGACTGTCGTGTCACATGCACAAATGTGGAAATGCTCACAAGAACACCATATCACACGCATGAATGTAGGAATGCACACAAGACCATCATGTTACATACACAGAGGCAGGAATGCACACAAGACAGTCGTGTCACATGCATGACTGTAGAAACGCACACAAGACTGCCATGTCACACGCATGAATGTAGCAATGCTCACAGGAACGCCGAGTCATATGCATGAATAATAGGAATGCACACAAGACCGTTGTGTCACAGGCATGAATGTGGGAATGCATATAAAATCCTAAACAATGTGTACTGATCCACTCCAAATTTTAATACAAAGGCAGCAAACAAACAAGGCTTTAAGGAACACACGTCTGCATAGGGATTTATTACCTTTCTTTACGCATCTTTGACTAAAGCTCAGAAAAGTTGTGATTTGCCCATGACCAGCTATAATCACCACATTAGTCCCTATTACTTAAAAAAAATAGCTTTTTGGGCTGGAGGGATGGCTTAGCAGTTAAGGCGTTTGCCTGCAAAGCCAAAGGACCCAGGTTTGATTTCCCAGGACCCACGTAAGCCAGATGCACAAGGGGGCGCATGCATCTGGAATTTGTTTGCAGTGGCTGGAGGCCATGGCGTGCCCATTCTCTCTCCCCTTCCCTCTTCCTCTGCCAAATAAATAAATATTTTAAAAAATAGCTTTTAGGGCCGGGAGTAGTGCCACACGCCTTTAGTCCCAGGACTGGGGGAAGCAGAGGTAAGAGGACCACCATGAGTTCAAGGCCATCCTGAGATTACATAGTGAATTCCAGGTCAGCCCGAACTAGACTGAGACCCTACCTTGAAAACCAAAAAAAAAAAAAAAAAAAAAAAAGAGCTTTTAGAGCTGAATGTAAATTGTGTACATGTGCATTACCCGGGACCCACATTAGCCAGATGCAAAAGGGGACGCACACATCTGGAGTTCCTTTGCAGTGGCTGGGGACCCTGGCACACCCATTCTCACACTCTCTTTCCCTCTTTCTCTGTCAAATAAATATAAAATATTTTTTTAAAATAATAGCTTTTAAAAATCGGTGTGTGTGTGTGCACGCGTGCATGTGCATTTGTGCCAGGGCCTCTTATTCTTGCTAAGGAACACCTGTCTAGCTTTGTGTGGATGGCTGGAGATTAAATTTGGACTGGCAAGCTTTGCAAGAAAGTGCCTTTAACCACTGAGCCATATCCCAGGCCCTCCAAATTTAAGTTTAATCATAGCTATTCTAAGAAGAAACAGCATTCTTGTACACTGTTAGAAAGCCTAAGGGTGGGCTGGAGAGATGGCTTAGCGGTTAGGCACTTGCCTATGAAGCCTAAGGACCCCGGTTCAAGGCTCGATTCCCCAGGACCCACGTTAGCCAGATGCACAAGGGGGCGCACACATCTGGAATTCATTTGCAGTGGCTGGAGGCCGTGGCACGCCCAATCTCTGTCTCTCTCTATCTGCCTCTTTCTCTCTCTGTCTGTTGCTCTCAAATAAATAAATAAATAAATGAATAAATAAGAAAACCTAAGCACTAGTAGTCTTAGTCTCTTTTAGAGGGAAGAAACCATAGAACTAAAATATAATATCACAATAGACATGTATCTATCATATAACATACTATTTCTAAATATGATCCCTTAAATTTGCTATTTAAATGTATGTCAGGCAAATAACTACTGAGAAAATAATGTTCTTTCTGAGTTGTTTTAAGCCTTGAGTAAAACACAAGATAAACAAGATAAAGATCTAGAATTTCTACAAATAAATGGGCTTAAATCTAATGTAACTCTTATAATACTCGCTGTTGTGTGATATTTGATAAGTCTAATCCAAAATTCTACCCAAATAGGTAATATAGAAATAGATTAGTAACTTGCAAATGTATATGCTGGTTATAAGTTAAAATAATTTAAATAATTTAAAACTTGGTTTTATTACTAAATCACAGAATTATGTTTTAAATGAAATTAATTTCTAGAAAATTACCTCACGAAGAGAAGTGGTTTCTCTAATAAAAAACATGTTAATTATCCCAAGATACTTAGTTATTTTTGCTCCCGGGATAAAAGAAAGAGGTGTCATCTTAACAACCCCAACTGTAGAATTTGTGCAGGGTGGGGCAGAGCGATTCCGGAATGTTCCTTCACCCAGTGGACTTGCTTTTTCAATTGTCACAGCTAAAATTGAAGAAAGACAAGATAACATTAAGAACAGACACCGATAACTCGCTCGCCCCCTAAGGTTTCCAAACAAGTGTAAGTGGTGACAACATTCAGCTACCTGTGCGGCTAAGCCATGTCATGACAGGAAAGAAATTATCGTGCATTGCATGCAATTTAAAGAGACAGAAAATATGAGGAAATGCTGGGGTGGTACTCTTTTGGAAGAAATGGCATTCCTGCAAAAGAAAATACTGCTGCAGTGTGACTACGGAGATGGCTACAGTGAAGGAGGAAAGCGGCACAGCGCTACGGTGATCTGCTGTCGAGCACTTCTTACAGAGTGTGAAAGTTGTTCATTCCCAGCACACTGTCCATCTTTCTCAGACAACTCTGTCATTATCAACTTGAAGAGAAGCCTTACATTAACTAGTTCTGATATATTTCTTTTCCAAACCTTTTGTTTTAAACAAACTCATCATTTTAAAATTTTAACAAATGACTTTGGCTGTTGAAAAGTTGTAAAGTAACAAATAAAATAGCTACTCCTGTTAAACAACTGCACTAAGCCAGAAAAAAAAATGCAAATGTATGTGTCTGACCCTTGCAGTAAGCCACCAGCATCCGTCATCATCACCCCATAAGACATGGGGACACTGAGGATCACAGCAAGACTCAGCTGGCTGAGGCCACCTCGCTATGAAAATATGAAAATGGCATTTCTAGGGTTCAAAAACAGATCTCACTGGCCCTACTTCCTACGTCCTTTCCTTTCAAATGTGGTCCTGTTCCTCTTACTATACTGTGACTCAAAGTCATATCAAAACCTACCAAAATGCACGGTCACAAAGAGCACCAAATCAGTGACCTGAAGTCTGGCAGTGAGACAGCTAACGACTCTGCAGGAGCACTTCTCTCCCAGGTCTCTGGATGTCACCTTAGTGAGCTGACAGGTGCTACTGAGTGGGTCCTGGAAGAGTGTTTCTCGAGTAAGAGAACTGCTAATTCCCTTCCATCTAATCTGATGTAAAACCTATTTATGAACTTGTAGGAATAGCTTTGCGAAAATGTACAATTTGAACAGCACAGCCCTACAGTTAGAACTAAGCCACCGAAGAGCTGCTCAATCGCTCTTCAAAACGCCCATCAGCGTCTGCAGCTTTCACACTCGAATGTCTGCGTGATCGGCAATGTTATTACTAGGCAGTAAGGTCTAGCCTTCCCCACTGGGCAATCAGGAATATGCTTCTCAGATCATCAGAATGTGGTAGAAACATCCGCCTACTTGTCTTAATTGATCCGCGCCTTATGGTCTGAGCTTTCAGTTTAATGAGCTCTATCCAGCTGCTGCATCTGTCTGCAAAGGAACTGTAATCAACTGACGTTGCTGAAAACACAGACAGAAAACAAAAGAAAAAACAAAGAAAAATATGGATGACGTCTCTTACTCGTCGTAATACTCCTTCCGACGATGTCACTTGACTGTAACTTAGGAAGAGAATGGTACTTTCAGTCATGCAAGAGAGGTGGTCAAGCCAAGTTCAGGCACTGATTTGTCCAAAACCAAGTTCCCGCTAAGCGGGCTGAGCGTTTCTCATGGTGTCATGCTTATGGGGTCTCCCGGGGAGACAAGTGGCCTTAGCCTATGTGCCAATGAAAGGACCAGACTCTGCTTGGCTAGTTCCCATTCTTTTAATTTACCATAGTTTAGTCGCTTCTATTACAAAATTTTAATTTACAACCCAAGCATTATGATTAATTCCCTTCTATATTTTCTATCCTAAAATCAAACTAAAAATGAAAATCAACTGTTGAAGAATAATTGGAGGGGGAAAAAAAACCTGCTGCACTAACTGACTTATTTCTTCTTAAAGTATCTTCTTTTCACCATCAGTAATTCAGCTATTAAATTGACAGACAACCCACAGGGTCATGTTAACCAATATTTTGTTTCCATGCCTGATTTTTGGCAAAAACCTCTGATAATATGGGATTCGGGGGGTGCTGTGAGTCTAGCAAGTGCCCCTTTTATAAACAATAAAATTTTATATTGCTAAATTGCAGAAAAAAATGTTAAATAGCTAAAATTGTATAAAGTGGGAAAGCTATTAAGATGCTAAGCTTAATGAATGGGTTTTAAAGAACATATTCTAACTCCAACAAAGCCACACTGTAGTGTCCACTCCACTGGGCGGCGCGTTTCTATCGGAGGCTGTGTGTACCACTGAGCTAGATTCGCACCTCTGCGACTGCGCGTCATCAAACTCACCTCTCTGTGCAGCTGGTCTACCTGAGTTAGCACTTGCACGCTCCGCATGTTCTAATAAGACAACATGAACAACATTAGCTTGGATGCTAAGTGCAAGGCAGCCTCTTCTTTGCTGTCTGTTAATGTCTTCTAAAAGCCAGGAGAAGAGGAGTAAGTCTTAGGGCTTTATTATGAAAGCAAACCAAATACAAGTATTTAGGTTCCAAATGCAGTTTCTATTATATGAAAACTAGCCCCAGTAAGCAATACCATGCCAAGGAAGGCTGTTTCCTTGTTATAAGAGAAAATGAGTTCCAGGAACATTATAGTCACACAAAAATATAAACAAGAGCATGTTAGTAGGATGATGGCAAGATGTAAGGAGACAGAACAACGGACCAGTGTGTTGAGAAGGATAAGAGAAATGAAACATGGAAGGCAAATGGTGGAGGGCTGAGAGACCGGCAGTACAGTTAAACACCGCACACAAGGTAACAGCCTTTGCTTCAGACACAAGCCTCCACTCTCTGGTCTCTATCTGCATTGGACTGAGCTGTCAGCAGTGCCCTCTGGTGGTAGCTAGACTTTGTGCAACTAAGGGTACCAGAGAAATAACTAGGAATTTCAAACATTCTAGAATCACTTTCCAGTAACCTCATGAAAGCAGGAGCTAAACGTCCCTCTGACATTTTATGAATTTATTAGGCATATTTAAGACATTTTGAAAATTAAAAAACACTCTAATCGTTCAGCCTTTTTTAATGTCCAGGCTCTAGCCACACTAGCATATTCACTTTTGCTCCAAATAATTTTAAAACTGAAAAAAAAAACACTGTGAATTTAGAAATAACACAGTAGAACCACTGAGAATAATTTGACCTAATCAATTTTTAAACATATTATAAACTAACAAAATATATTTTTCATCTTTACTTAATGCATTGATCTTTGGTAATACTAAACACTCAATCTCTACACCTGTGCTTCGTAAGAACATGCAACCTCTACACCTGTGCTACGTAAGAACACACAAGCTCTACAAATGTGCTACGTAAGAACACACAAGATCTACACCTGGGCTATCTAGGGACACACAAGCTCTACACCTGCACTATGTAGGAACACACAAGCTATACACCTGTGCTATGTAGGAACACACAAGCTCTACACCTGCGCTATGTAAGAACACACAAACTCTACACCTGCACTATGTAAGAACACACAAGCTCTACACCTGCGCTATGTAAGAACACACAAGCTCTACACCTGCGCTATGTAAGAACTCACAAGCTCTACACCTGCGCTATGTAAGAACACACAAGCTCTACACCTGCGCTATGTAAGAACACACAAGCTCTACACCTGCGCTATGTAAGAACACACAAGCTCTACACCTGCGCTATGTAAGAACACACAAGCTCTACACCTGTGCTACGTAAGAACACACAAGCTCTACACCTGCGCTACGTAGGAACACACAAGCTCTACACCTGTGCTATGTAGGAACACACAAGCTCTACACCTGCACTATGTAAGAACACACAAGCTCTACACCTGCGCTATGTAAGAACACACAAGCTCTACACCTGTGCTACGTAAGAACACACAAGCTCTACCCCTGCGCTATGTAGGAACACACAAGCTCTACACCTGCGCTATGTAGGAACACACAAGCTCTACACCCGCACTACGTAAGAACACACAAGCTCTACACCTGCACTATGTAGGAACACACAAGCTCTACACCTGCACTATGTAGGAACACACAAGCTCTACACCTGCACTACGTAAGAACACACAAGATCTACACCTGCGCTATGTAGGAACACACAAGCTCTACACCTGCGCTATGTAGGAACACACAAGCTCTACACCTGCGCTATGTAGGAACACACAAGCTCTACACCTGCACTATGTAAGAACACACAAGCTCTACACCTGCGCTATGTAAGAACACACAAGCTCTACACCTGCGCTATGTAAGAACACACAAGCTCTACACCTGCACTATGTAAGAACACACAAGCTCTACACCTGCGCTATGTAAGAACACACAAGCTCTACACCTGCGCTATGTAAGAACACACAAGCTCTACACCTGCGCTATGTAGGAACACACAAGCTCTACACCTGCGCTATGTAGGAACACACAAGCTCTACACCTGCGCTACGTAGGAACACACAAGCTCTACACCTGCGCTACGTAGGAACACACAAGCTCTACACCTGCGCTACGTAAGAACACACAAGCTCTACACCTGCGCTATGTAAGAACACACAAGCTCTACACCTGCGCTATGTAGGAACACACAAGCTCTACACCTGCGCTATGTAAGAACACACAAGCTCTACACCTGCGCTATGTAAGAACACACAAGCTCTACACCTGCGCTATGTAAGGAACACACAAGCTCTACACCTGCGCTATGTAGAACACACAAGCTCTACACCTGCGCTATGTAAGAACACACAAGCTCTACACCTGCGCTATGTAGGAAACACACAAGCTCTACACCTGCGCTATGTAAGAACACACAAGCTCTACACCTGCGCTATGTAAGAACACACAAGCTCTACACCTGCGCTATGTAGGAACACACAAGCTCTACACCTGCGCTATGTAAGAACACACAAGCTCTACACCTGCGCTATGTAAGAACACACAAGCTCTACACCTGCGCTACGTAGGAACACACAAGCTCTACACCTGCGCTACGTAAGAACACACAAGCTCTACACCTGCGCTACGTAAGAACACACAAGCTCTACACCTGCGCTACGTAAGAACACACAAGCTCTACACCTGTGCTATGTAGGAACACACAAGCTCTACACCTGCGCTATGTAAGAACACACAAGCTCTACACCTGTGCTATGTAAGAACACACAAGCTCTACACCTGTGCTACGTAAGAACACACAAGCTCTACCCCTGCGCTATGTAGGAACACACAAGCTCTACACCTGCGCTATGTAGGAACACACAAGCTCTACACCTGCGCTACGTAAGAACACACAAGCTCTACACCTGCACTATGTAGGAACACACAAGCTCTACACCTGCACTATGTAGGAACACACAAGCTCTACACCTGCACTACGTAAGAACACACAAGATCTACACCTGCGCTATGTAGAAACACACAAGCTCTACACCTGCGCTATGTAAGAACACACAAGCTCTACACCTGCGCTATGTAGGAACACACAAGCTCTACACCTGCACTATGTAAGAACACACAAGCTCTACACCTGCGCTATGTAAGAACACACAAGCTCTACACCTGCGCTATGTAAGAACACACAAGCTCTACACCTGCACTATGTAAGAACACACAAGCTCTACACCTGCGCTATGTAAGAACACACAAGCTCTACACCTGCGCTATGTAGGAACACACAAGCTCTACACCTGCACTATGTAAGAACACACAAGCTCTACACCTGCACTATGTAAGAACACACAAGCTCTACACCTGCGCTATGTAAGAACACACAAGCTCTACACCTGCACTATGTAAGAGCACACAAGCTCTACACCTGCACTATGTAAGAACACACAAGCTCTACACCTGCACTATGTAAGAACACACAAGCTCTACACCTGCGCTATGTAGGAACACACAAGCTCTACACCTGCGCTATGTAAGAACACACAAGCTCTACACCTGCACTATATAACAAAAATAACACTCAGCCTACAGTACAACAGGCTGGAGCTCTCACCAAGCCGCTCTCCTGGGGAGTTAGTACTTAGTGTAAGGAACAGTAGTACACCCTTCCCGTGACAATCAAGCCATGCAACACTTGCTTTCTCACAGTTTCTTTTCCTTTTTATACATAGATTGTTCTACTTTTTTTTCTTTCAACAAAGTTGTCATTAAAACCAGGATTGGTGGTGCACTCCTATTTTCCCAGCTCTTGAGTGGCTAGGGCAGGAGGACCAATGAGAGTTCAAAGCCAATGTGGGCTCCATAGCAAGTACCAGGCCAGCCAGGGGTATATATACAGCAAGACCCTGTCTTAGAAGAAAAACATAAGCTCTCCAGGGTGATAACCATCACTCACAAATAAATCAGAGGAGACAATGCAAATGGGACCGAGAGTAATTATTTTCTTAAGTTACTCAGCATATCTGAGCAAGCCCTCTGTCTACTATCATGTGGACTACAACTACCCAATGTGAAGACCGTTCTGTAGAGATCAGTGCGTTAATGATCCCTCCAAAGGAAGTGGCCAGGGCTCTTCCTCAACTGTACATTCTCCAGTGTGTCTAACGTTTGAGATGTCTCTCTTCTAAACAATCTGTCAGATCAGTGGCAGAGTATTTTTCAGCTGTTGCTGTAGTTTGAATATCTATCTATCTCTTTCAAGACACACTTTGAGATGTCACTGGAACAGCAGTAAGAGGCAGGACCTGACAAGGGAGTTAGACCAGAAGCATTCCAAATCAATCCCTTCAAGGTAACAGTAAGAATGTCTGCAGTTGTGCTTTTTAAACTGTCTCTGCCATTTAATCATAATGACAAAATATATTGTATTTTTAAACTACAAAAACAACAGACATGCAACAGGATGTTACTATAGAAATAGAGTTAAGGCCTCAATAGTTTGCAGGAAAAACAAAAGCTAACTTTTATAGTCTTATAAATCTGTAATTTTACTTGCTAATTTAAAATAATCTTAGGCAAATCATTAAATTAAAGCAAATTGTCTTTTTTTCTTTGTTTGTTTTTCAAGGTACTGTCTTGCTCTAGTCCAGGCTGAGCTGGAATTCACATCCCTGACACTGAAAACCTAAAACAGGGGTAGTCATGAGTCCTGGGGGTATAATGTCTGCTGCTGTCTGGCTAAATGTATATACTATGCTCATCAAACTGCCCCCAGTAAGCACTTCTCTTAATGTTCATACCCTTATATTAATGCTACTGTCACTTTTGGCTAGAGAGCCTTCTCTTTTCAGATAGCAGTGACATTGGGATGACTCAGAAGGCACCATGGTGCTGAGAAGAAGTGACAGAGGAGTGCTCAGCACTGAAATATATCTATCACACTTCCAAGGCTCAGGGTCCGTTGCAGAAGAGGTGGCAGAAAGAATGTGAGAGCCAAAGGAAGGGTAGGAATCCTTACAACATGCTCCTCCAGACACAAAATGGCCTGGATATCCATGACCTACAGTGCCTGACACTACCTACACAAGACCATCATAATAGGAGGAAAAGATGATGACATCAAAATAAAAGAGTGACTGATTGAGAGGAAGAGGGGATATGATGGAGAGTGGAGTTTCAAAGGGGAAAGTGGGGGGAGCGAGGGCATTACCATGGGATATTGTTTATAATCATGAAAGTTGTTAATAAAAAAAAACTGAAGTTGATAACCTCTGATAGAATCCAGTGCCTTGTAGGAATAGGCCAATTTGTGTTCTTTAAATCAAAAGGCAGGTTTTAGCCTACACTGCCTACCATGCTCAGCAGCTGAGGTCACAAAGAATCCTCTGCCGGCCCTCAAAAGCCAAGGGAAAGCAACAGCACAGCTGTCATCAACAGAAGACAAGAACTAAATGGTCCTAATTAAATCCCTGAAAGCATTAAAGTGTCGATGTTCGAATAAAAACTGTTGGAAGTGTTGTTAACGTAGCACGCCCTACAAGCGACTCAGCTCCTCCGCTCTACAGCGTGTCGGAAGCAGCTCAAGGAGGTTTATGTCCAGACATGTCACACACACTCAGGTCACATACATCACACGTGCATTACATACACGCATCACACACATCATACACACATGCATTACATACATTCTAACATGAAATTCTTGAAAATTACTTGCATTCTGAGAAAAATGTTAACTATTTTTCACTTTTTACTCAGAATTCCTAGACTCCACATTTTTACAATATTTACTATCTCTCTTTTCACACACATACATACATACATATATATATATATATATACATATATAATTTATACATATCTTGAAAAACATTTCAGCAAAAACTGATAAGAGTAAAAGCATGAATGCAGTATGAAATGTGTAAGAGCTGTGTTTCTCTCCTGACACAGCCTTACATGAAGTCATCTGTGGTGACACCATGTCATCTATGTTCCTCATGATGTTCAAGAAATTCTGGCATCCTTCACACGATAGGAAATTATGGAAGCTCAGCACTTTCAGAATCTCAAGTCAAATAACTAGCAGTGAAACCCCAAGTTGGCCACGAATGAGACATATGCGAGACTCTTGTTACCTTGAAAAACAAAGTCGAGCAATGCATTGTGAAAGGAAAGACCAAGCGTGGATGGACAGTCCAGGCCTGCTCATGCCACACAGTGGATGAGAACACCCAGCACCAGAAGCATCGCTGTGTCACGAGACATCGGCTCACTCCCACTAACAAAGACCCGAAAGGCTTATCTACAAGTGAAAAGGTGCAACTATTAATAAATATGCTCCTCTTAACCCTGGAAACTGCTCTCCTGGTCAAAAGAGGATGAAGTAAACAACTCTTCCTATGTGATAAGGAAATGATACAAACTAGAATTCAGAGCTGTTGGAATTTTATTAAAGAAATAAGTCTAACAGCTTAGCTGACCAACTTGAGAGAAGCTGTAAGAACCGCACATTCGCTGCGCAGTTCAGTGTGGACGCCCACGTTCACAGGAGAGCACAAGTTCCCTGAGCCCCTCTTCTAGTCCTCTAATTACCAGCCTTCAAGTTTTACACAATTTCCTTTCTATTCACTACTCTCTATCATGTTACAGCACATACATACACCAATCATGTTTCATGACTATTAGTCTAGTCTTTCAGGCCTTTTCAACACCCACCTCACCCTCAACTCTTCCAAAATATTTTGAAATAACTTTTAAAGACATCTTTAGCCCATGTTTCTGAGCAGACTCCAGGAAGTGAAGACCACGGTGAGAAAGCATGCAGCACAGACCACACTTTACCAAGCTTGCCAGGAGGAGGTGCAGAATTTCTGAGGTGCTTACTGATGGGTGTAAAATGGGACGTTCAAGGGAAATGACACAGGTTTACATTCAGCACTGGTGACAGTGAGTTTCCATAGTGCAGCGGGAGATGTGATGATGCCAGTAATTATGATGGGGAAGGTGGCATGATCTGATGCAATGTTTTTCAAACTTCTGAACCCAAAGCTATGGAATCGAAGCTGCCCTGGCTCAAAGATGGGGTCAGATCTCGCTCCCCGCCCTGCTCAGCCCCTCCCATCCTGAGGCACCATAGGAAAACCTCTGGGGCTTGGGGGAGAGGAGTCTGAGCTTACTGGTTTAGATGGTTGGTGCTTCTTGGAAATACTTGTCAAATTATGGAAGTTCTTCGACCTTGGGCACTAATTCAGCTTCTGATTTACCTTTTTAGTAACATAAATATGCTAATAATTGAAGAACCACCAAATACAGAAACCAAAGGAACTGCAGTACTTAAAGGCTACAAGGAAGCGTAGCCCTTTCTTAATACATGAGAATCAGAGGCTCATGGAGGCGAAGTCATGGGCCCCTTCTCACTGAAGACTGCGGGGAGAGCCATGCTGTTGCTTTGAACCCACCTCAGGCTCCTCGCCAAGCTGCCGAAAATGAGTACGTGTTCAAATATGACATTCTACTAAAATATCTCTTTCTTATTGTTTAGTTCACAAAACATCCCACGGTAATGACCACCTAAGCCTTGGCTGAAGCCATCAGCACAGACAAGGCAAACGCATGTTCAGTGTCATCTTCCACAGAACCGGCCCTATTGACTCCCTCACTCACTGAGCCAAGTGCGCAACCCAACTGCGCACACGCGGTCCCCGCAGTGAGCACTTGCTCAGATCTTGACTGATTATCGACATGAAGGGTGTCTGTTTGCTCACTCGGCAGAGTAAGGACGAATGATCCCTCAAAATAAGTGATTCAGGGACTGGATAGATGGCTCAGCAGTTAAGTGCTTGCCTGCAAAGCCTAACGACCTGAGTTTGATTCCCCAGTACCCATTTAAAGCCAGATGCACAGGGTGACGCATGCATCTGGAGTTTTTACAGTGGCAAGAGGCCCTGGTGCATCCATTCTCTCTCTGTTTATAAGCAAAAATATTTTTTAAATGCCATTCAAAACTAACCCTGTGTAAATACACGTTTCTAAATAAAGTTGGCAATTTTAAAAAGCCATAATAAGCTCAAGGAAAGATCTTTAACAATGTTTTCTGCTGTAGAAATTATATTCAACTCAGAAATCTGATTCTAATTTGATTTACTCTTTCAAAAGGGTTGTGGTACGCTAAAATGACCTATTATTTTCTAAGTTGGAACTGTAGTGGTGACAAAGAAAAGACGCTTAGGCTGGAGAGATGGCTTAATGGTTAAGGCGTTTGCCTGCAAAGCCAAAGGATCCTGGTTCAACTCTCCAGGACCCACATAGGCCAGATGCACAAGGGGGCCCATGTGTCTGTAGTTTGTAGTGGCTGGAGGCCCTGGCGCGCCCATTCTCTCTCTCCCTCTCTCTGCCTCTTTCTCTCTCTTGCAAATAAATAACATAAAAATAAAGGTTTTTTTTTTTTTTTAAAGACACTCAAAGTCATCTGGTTTGGAAGGTTCAAGGCTGAAAACACTACCTCTTCAAATCCTTCAACTATGACACAAATGTGTGTCCTCAGGGGCAGACCCTGCCCTGGCTTAGTCAAGACTCTTTTAATATGTATGCAAAGTAAATATACAGTTATTGTTTAATAGATCATTTTGGTATCAGATAAAATTACTTTACTTATATTATAAAAATCAGAATAGCCAATTTAGTGCTAAAGAATCTGTCATTTTTCAAATTGACAACTAAGAAAAATATGAACTAGACTTACTGAATATATAATACAAGATTAGGCACAAAAGTTTTGAAACATAATAAAAATTACATTGAAATCAAATGGAAAATGGGGAAAAAAGAAACAAAAACCAAAAACCTCTCCTCTTCTCCATTCACTACATGAATCAAAAGGGTTTGCCCTGAGACAAGACAGAGATATTGTCAGTCTTATAAAAGTGCACAGTGGGCAGTGTCTGCAGTTACAGCAGAGCCATAGGAGTCAGGAGGCGAACCTCTCACTGACTTGTACTGACCCCCCCCCCCAGGCCTCTCTGTGTACCCACTGAGGAAAAACTCATCAGAGTCTATGAAAACACAAAATTTTATGAAATATTTAGATTACTGCCTCTTTGGAAGAAAACTTATCAAATATAATATAGATGCTAAATATACTGTGTGGGAAATTATATGGGGAATTCCAGATCGTAAAACTTTAGCACAACTCAGATAAAACTTATCAAATATAATATAGATGCTAAATATACTGTGTGGGAAACTATATGGGGAATTCCAAATCGTAAAACTTTAGCACAACTGAGATAAGAGATTGCAACACATGAAAATTACCTTCATAATTTAAGGTGACACTTGTTGACAAAATAAGAACATTGCTTCACCCCTTTATGAACGTGGGAAAACACACAGTGAGAGGATCAGGGATAAATTTCCTCCAGATCAAAAGCTTGTCTCTAGTCACGCAAGAAGAGAAAGCCTAGAAGCCGGGATTTGTGCCTACGTGTCTTACTTAACCAACCTTTAGCTGGTGGGAAAGGATGAGACGGAAGGGAATCTGAACAGAGTTCCAGTGGAAACTGCAGGAGTTCTTCATTATCTGTGGAGGCTTGAGAGGCAAGAACACCAATTATTTAGCAATGACCTACTGCTAAGTCCTTTAAAAACTAAGAGCCTGTGATAACATATATATGGAGTGCGTGTGTTTCTTCACTTCACCGCGCTTCTCTTTCCTCCCTGATGTCTTCCTTAGGGGCTCTCATGTGGCCCACACTGAGAGGTGAGCCACCTTTGCTAGGAATGTTAGGAGCGTGTAGAGAATTAGTGCTGGCAAGTCACTCAGTACACTAGCTTGTAAATGGGGAACACTCAGTAATTATTCTTACACTTGGTGCCCACTGGAATCTTTGATTAAAACAGATTATCTAATGTCTTTGACAAATATTTAAATTCACAATTATTCAATATAGCTGTGTGACATTAGTTCTATGCTGGAATCTTATCAATACCACACAGTAGAACATAAGCAATGTGAAGCCTTTGGGCTCACCATGAATATTTTGTGATTTTAGAAGGTATTATATCTGGAAGGTATTGTATTTCTCCCTTGTTTTTGTAACTTACTTACTTATTTTTACCAAAACAGCTACATTTACATTTGAGCTTCCTGATTAAGTATGGCCTGTCCTGAATGTCAGAGGATGGAGGACATCTCTAAGAGTCCCCTGACTACAATGGGGGTGTCTGGCATACAATTTGATTACTCTTTCAGTAGGTTTTCAGGTACCTTGAGAAACTTGCCAGACATCTTGTCATATATAGCAACACCTGAATTACAACAGAATTAACTTGCTATAATCTAAGGAGACACACTAGTTTTCCCTGTATAAATGCTAAACACCCAGTTCTGGCTAAAAAAAAATACAACCCAGCATGTTTATCCATAGTTATCTTGGTAAACTTGGACAGGAAAAATGGCTAACTGTCTTTTCAAAACATAAATGACTATTTAGTCTCCCTGTGCTCTACACTTTATCATCACACTGTCGTGCAGACAAGCGTGGGCTTTACCCCAGACAGCCCAGATTCAGTCTCCCTGTGCTCTACGCTTTGTTGTCAGACTGTCGTGCAGACAAGCGTGGGCTTTACCCCAGACAGCCCAGATTCAGTCTCCCTGTGCTCTACGCTTTGTTGTCAGACTGTCGTGCAGACAAGCGTGGGCTTTACCCCAGACAGCCCAGATTCAGTCTCCCTGTGCTCTACACTTTGTTGTCAGACTGTCGTGCAGACAAGCGTGGGCTTTACCCCAGACAGCCAAGATTTACCTCTTTGCAGGGACTTTCCAACGTGGGGTTTTATGGCTGTTTGTAACGTCTGATTTTTGTCAAAAGTTATGGCAACTGCTGTGACTGTAACCTAGAATCACAGAAAAAATTATGATTGGCAAGATAACCACTGCTAAATCAGGTTTCTGATACACTTCTTCAGTACCATGGGAAAGCCTGTATCAACTGGCTAATCTGTCTTCCCTCCTTAAAATCCTCAATGAGAATGACACATAACTTCAGACATTCAACATGTGTAACTAAACCCAGACATCTCAGGACGCACCCGAAAGCCTTCTCTAGATGGAAGCGGGTAAATTCCTGTGCCCCTCGTATATGCCGAGTCACCCATGCAGAAAGAACTGCAGAGAACAGCGCCAAAAATGAAATATGTGGCCCAACTCATACTAATCTATGTTTGAAGATATTTTGAATTAAAAATTATGTGAAGCTATTTAACAGCAAAAAAATTATACTGAAACAATGAGGACAAAAAGGTAGAAACTGCCTTGGGAGATAGCTCAGTCAGTCAAGAGCTTTCGATGTAAGCATGGGGACATGAGCTTGACCCCAGAATCCAGGTAAAAGAGCCAGGCACTGCGCTACGCACACACGAAATCCCAGCACAGGGGGAGACAGTGGATCCCTGGGGCTCAGTGGACACCCAGTCTAGCCTGACTGACAAACACCAAGCTACTGACAGATCCTGTTTCAAAAGAGGTGGACAGAACTTCTAAGGAATGACAGGAAGTTATCTTCAGGTCTCCACACACATGCACCCCCCCTCAAAACACACATTCACAAACACACTCACTCACACATAAGCTAGAATATTCACTAATGAGAGACTAGATCTTAGTTACCTGAATTAATTCATCTTCAGGCAGTGACACTGTAAAATTTACATGGCAAAGGCAGCAAGGAGTCATAGACCGTAGTTTAAAATATAAGCTCTGTGGAAAGGAAAGACAGGTAATGATCATGTAGAAAAGTTGGTTCTGTTACCATACGTACATACATATATATATACGTATACATATACATACATAAATACACACATACAGATATATATATCTATACATATACATATACATTATACTGGCAACTGAAAAGTTTAAAGAGTCAAACTTATCTGTTTGTTTAGTCTTGTATTAAGAATACATTTAAGGGGCTGGAGAAGATGGCTTAGCAGTAAAGGCATTTGTCTGCAAAGCCAAACGACCCCAATTTGATTACACAGGACCCATGTAAGCCAGATGCACAAGGAGGCACATGTGTCTGGAGTTTATTTGCAGTGCCTGGAGGCCCTGGCATGCCCTTTCTTTCTCTCTCTCAAATAAATAAATATATAAATAAAATATATTTAAAAAAAAGAATACATTTGAGCAGTCATAAGATTCAAGTGTCACATGTACGGATGTATATTATTAGTATGATGCACACACAGATGACAGAAAAGCGGAAGCGGGCGTCTTGGAAAAGGAAGGACATGAGTGGGCGGGGAGGAGGGAGAAGAGTGAGCGCAGCATCACTGTGGTCAGAGGACTTGAACGAAAGTCTCTCCACGAACCATCACTATGTTCAATGCCTATGTGCCAACGAAAATAGGATTACATTTGTCAGGAAGTCACAGAAATAGTTTTTTTTAAAAAAACTTACATACATATATTAGATTTTAAACTATTAAATAACTTAATTTCTCTTGTATAACACCATCTGTTAACAGAAAGACTTGGGCCTCTCACTGGTGGCACAGGTAAGAGACAGGTCTACCATCTGAGCCTTTCCCAGAAGGTGCTCAGACCTGAAGTGACACGTAGTCAGGAGCTTCCTACCTTGAGCAAGTTTTCGCAGAGGTCGTTGAAGTTCTTATTGAGAGCTTGATTAGTCAGGTTCAGGCTGCTCAATCTGACAACTCGTACCGATGTAAACATCTACAACAACATGCCACCTTGTTATTTTTAACAACAACACTGATAAAACTGGTCAAAAATGAATGGCAACTCTATAATAAGAAAGTGAATAGAAATTTTAATTGTAACTAGGAGATTAAAAAGATGTTTACATGGAATTTCCTACTGGGCATTTGCTTCAAATCAGTAATCTATTTACCTGTATTTCTGATGTCCAATTATTTATACCAGGCATAATTTCTGTGTTACAGCTATAAAAACCTGCCAAAACAAATTAAAATAAAAATGTGTTAATATTTTACTGATTTTGTGATACAGAATAACATCTTTCAACTACTACGGGAAATTCTAGATAAAATCCTCACTTCATGTTGTTGCGACAGGACCTCGTTTCCTAGGCTTGCCTTGAACTCTTAACGCTCTTGCCCCCACCCCGGGAGTACTGGGGTGATAGCTGTGCACACCATGCTCAGGTCATCACGCAGTGCTGGTGTCAAGCCTAAGGCCCTGTGCATGCTGGGCCAGCGCTTTACCAACGGAGCAACAGCTCCACCCACTCATTTTTCCCCCTAAAACTCTGTATCTTCATAAATTATAGGGTATCTTTTCCCACATATAAATATAAATGAATTTTAAATCTGTTCCATCTAGGTTCAAACATTCTTAACATAAGGACTTCCAAGGTGATGCAATTTTAAGTCTTGAAGTATGACAGAATGTGACACTGTGACAAAGCCTTTCAAATAAGGCCAGCCCTGTAGCTGTTCTGAACTAAAATTCTGCCACATGGAACCCATGTGCCACTTACCCGAGGGAGGAGGAACATCGGTGAGGAGAGAATGGACGTCTTCCATGGCGTCTGTGTCATCTATCTGAAAAGGAGAGGACAAAGACCATCACACGGTACTACCTTCTACTACTGGCTAAGGAGAAGAGTTAAGAACTAAGAAAAAGGCAAGTTTACCTGTAAAAATGTAACATGAAGCAAAACTGCAATATTGGCAAATTTCTCCATGATGATAATTTCAAATACTTCTAGGGGCAACATTTTGTACATTAAAATATCTTGAGATGCTTTGAGGTAGACTTTTCTCAAGCTTTTATGAGAACATTCGAAAGACAATCACCACATGCATGAACTAAGGGCAGTGTTCTTACATTACAGCATTCCACTGTGAGCAGCAGTGACCTCATCCAATTGGGGGTCCCTGAGTACTGACAGTCCCGAGGTTCCCACCCATGGCCCTCTAGGTCAGAAAGCTCATGTGCCCGTGGTCAAGATCAGACTCAAAATCCCTGTCCCCAAAGCACTCCTCAAAGACAGCCTCCTGCCTCTCTGTCCTTCCTCTTCTGAAACTGCCCTTCATCCTCATCTTCCCCAGGACAGCGTCCTTCCCCTCAGATGTCTTCCTCTTCTGAAACTGCCCTTCATCCTCATCTTCCCCAGGACAGCGTCCTTCCCCTCAGATGTCTTCCTCTTCTGAAACCTGCCCTTCGCCCTCACCTTCCATCCACATCAGTGATGCTCTGTCGAAGCCTAACCCTGGAGAGTTTGTTAAAGCATCTCCTGGGCCCTGTCTTGAAGTTCTTTAACTAGCTCTCACGTTGGTTCCTGAAATCTGCATTTCTTGCAAACTCCCAGGAAATACTGATGCTACAGGAGTTACAACACTTTGCACAGCACTGTCTTAAACAGTGCACTGACCTGCTACCTCCTAGAACTCACATACGCTTCTACTAAGCTCTGGTTTTCTTCCATCCTCTGACTATATAGAGAAATGGAAGAAAAAAGATGTAAAGACATATAGTTTGTGTTCTCAGAAAATGAACATTCCCCAGAGGTAAGTCCTCCTTGCCTCTTGCAGCTGACAATCTTACCGTATTCGTGGGTGCCTTTCAGCCCACCATTCCACAGCAGCTCCCTGACTCCCTGTGGTCACAGCACCAACTTCCTCCCTCCAACATTCCTCTCAACTAGCATCACCAGTTATATTCCTTTCATTCCGTATCAATAGGGAATTTCCTACCACTCCCAAAGCTACAAAGGGAAAGGAAAGGAAGTGCGAGTTGATCTGTGAGCACTGTTCATTCACCCAGGATTTTCTAAAGGAAGTTCAATTATAGTTCCTACTCTGAGATTATTGTGTATCATATGTGGCCATTATTACAGTAATACAAAAGGCAAGTGATCATTATAGCATGTTCCAAATAGCACCTTTGCGGGCATTGCAGCGCCCGGCACCTGCTGAGAGGCAGAGGTAGGATTGTCATGAGTTTGAGGCCAGCCTCAGACTACACAGTGAACTCCAGGTTAGCCTGAGCTACAGCAAGCCCCTACTTTGAAAAACAAAAAACAAAAACAAAACAAAACAAAACAAAAAAACTGGGCTGGAGAGATAGCTTAGCAGTTAAGTGCTTGCCTGTGAAGCCTAAGGGCCCTGGTTTGAGGCTTAATTCCCATGGACCCACGTAAGCCAGATGCACAAGAAGGCACATGCATCTGGAGTTCGTTTGTAGTGGCTGGAGGCCCTGGTGTGCCCCTTTATTCTCTCTCTCTCTCACTCTCTCTCTGCCACCTTCTCTCTCTGTCTGTCACTCTCAAATGAATAAAAATAAACAAACAAACAAAAACAATGTACCTTTGTCAGGCATGGTGGCACCCAGTACCTGTGGCTTCTCAGCACTTGCTTGGCACACATAGGAGGACTGGCATGAGCTCAAGACCAGCCTGAGACTACATGGTGAATTCCAGGTCAGCCTTGGCTAGAGCGAGACCCTACCTTGAAAAACAAAACAAAACAAAAGAAAACAAAAGAAAAGGGTACCTTTCCTTATTGAAATGAGCTCAAGTTTATAAAATATTTCCAAGTGTTTAATATTATAGGTTGAGTATCTTTTTTCCAAAATGCTGGGGCCAGAAGCATTTTGGTTTCAGATTTTTCATGTTTTGGAATATCTGCACAGACTTTGAGTTGAGCTTCCTGCTCCTCAACACCAAATACTAAAGTGCTCCAAACCCCAAAACTTTTTCAGTAAAATTTTCAATTCTGAGATTTTGGATTTTTAGCATACACTACACATTCAATGATTGTTTTCAAACTTCTGCATTCACGTCTCAGTTACCAAGTTCTGCTATCACCTCACCTGTGAAACTCCTGGAACAACATTATCCTAATCTTTGCAGCAATTTGAACACCACAAAGGTCACACGTGAGCTTAGGACCTAATGGCAAAACGCACATGCCCAAACCTCTAAGAATTCAGTCAACACAAAATTACCTCTAAAACAAAGGCGTCTTTCTTCCCATGTGAAAGATCTAATTCTGCAACTTCGTCAGAGCTTTCTGACTGTGATCGTAAAAGCCTTGAGCGTTGTCTGGGTTCTGGGATGGGTGACCCTATAATCTCTTCCGGTACCTCCTGAAAGAAATATAATTGCTTTATGTCATATCAATTTTTTAAAAGTTTGTGTTGTTTTAAAAATATATTTTATATTTACTTATTTATTTGTCAGAGAGAAGAGGGTAGAGAGAGAATGGGTGCGCCAGGGCCTCCAGCCACTGCAAAAGAATTCCAGATGCATGCGCCACCTTGTGCATCTGGCTTACATGGGTCCTGGGGAATTGAACCTGGGTCCTTTGGCTTTGCAGGCAAGTGCCTTACTGCTAAACCATCTCTCCAGCCCTAAGTTTGGTTTTAAAGTTACATGTTAATAGCCAACTTCCAGTGGAGAACACTGTCTGTAAAGTAGATTCAATGAGCTCTATATTTAACCTTTCAGACTATGTGTGGAGCACATGGCTGTTTCCTTTCATCTGTCACAGCAGCCTTACTGCTGAACAATCCTGATGGCAGGTGTCAGTCACAGGTGGAACAAGTCCAACTTGACCTCTACTCTGCACACAGAGCACCACAGTGAGCTCAGAAATTTATGACTCCACAACATGCTGGGTTTTATACTAAGCATTTTCAAACCCTAACTGGCCATGAAGATTTAAAGGTTTCTTTCCCAAGAAAGCACAGTAGCCCTTTATGCCCTTTCTTACCCAGTGGCAATTCCCCAAAGCTCTACGGTAATAAAATGTGAAGAATGAGGAATGTATGTAGATGTGAACAGATAACATATAAACATCGACTTACATCTACTACACGTGTATCTGCTGTGAAATTTATGATGTTAAATCATCAAGAGCTACAAAATTGATCTTCTAAAAGTCAGTGTGAGATGTAACCCACTATGGATGAGTGAGCTTTTCCCATTACACAGCCAATGGTCTGCGCCAACTAAAGGTTCTAAGTCACTGTTGGCCACACAGAGGATCTGCACATGGGGATATGAGCCCAGATAAAAAAGGCCGAGCCTATCCCTGACGGGCCAGCTCTATTACTGACAAAAACAAGAAAAATTGTAAGTAGAGGGTCTTCAAAGCATCAAGGTGTCAATGCCCGTTGCTAGTCATTCCTTAGGTAAGTCTCTATCCATTGGTGTTTCACAACCTATGGGGTGCTTTCCTGTGCATTCATATGACTTGCACTCAGTCTGACCCTGCCCCACATGAATGTGACAGGATGAACATTATAATGAATACAGAATGAGAACAGTTGGGATGCCAAGGGAAAGCGAATCTCCTGAACAGAAGCGGAGTTAGGGAACTCTGTGGCAGTTTGCTGTTGTTGCTGCTGTTTTGCTGGTGGTGATGGCGTTTGTTTTTGTCTTCTCACTGGAAGGTTTCATAGTAGTTTAGAATTCTGTTATGGCTCTGTTCACTGTATAATTGACCTAATAAATGCTACCTCTCCAGTATTTACTATATACTAGACTCATAATGATGTTTCATCACCAGCCCTGTGAATCTAAAGTCTGCATGTTTTTTCAGTGCCTTACATCATCTGAATAAACCTCCATTAGAAATAGTTCTCTTGAGTTGAGAAGACCATGAAACCGGAGCCCACACCTCAGCTGGGGCTGTCTTCCTTGGCAGAGGAAGACTCTGACCCCACTTTCAGGATGGCATACATTGCTGTGTAAAATTAAGATGACAAAACTCTACTGTTCAGTGGTGTGGGAAAGAGCCCTGTCCACTAGCTCTGTGGGACAGTTTCCAAGATGCTGTGCTAATGTACGGTAATGTCCTTAGTATCTTAACTAGGAAAAGACAAAGTAGAGGGAAAGTCACAGCAGATTTAGTCCCACCTCAAAATGTCAGGATGGGGCGCTCAGGAAATATTGATGGACTGAGGCAACTTCATTTACATTCTTAATGAAATGTGTCTTCAAAAGGATCTTAGAGCATCCCTCAGTATCCACAAGGGAATGGTTCCAGGACCCCACAGAGATCAAAATCTATGGATGCCTCCACCTTGTATACAAAACTACAGTGTTTTCATATTCATTCACACTTCTCTGTGTGTGTGTGTGTGTGTGTATGTGTGTATACCCAAATGCACACACACACTGCACAGCTGCAGAGACTGAGGAGCACGTGACCACTGCGCACACACTGCACAGCTGCAGAGAGACTGAGGAGCACGTGACCACTGCGCACACACTGCACAGCTGCAGAGAGACTGAGGAACATGTGACCACCATGCACAGCACTCTAGGGTGCTACTTCAGGAATGAGAAATTCAGCCATAATGGAGCATGATACCACTGGTAACACACGAGAAGGGAAATTTAAGACCTATGTATGGTCTCATAAGTGGCTAGTAAATGCACACACAGAGGTGAGAGTTACTGAAGGGCTGGAGTTAAGTGTGCTTCCTGTGCAAGCATGAGGGCCAGAGGGGTGCTGACAATGCCAGAGTTCAAATCTGCAGATTCTTGTAAGCAGCTGGGCATGACCACACAGCCCTGTGAACACATGCCCACAGGGGAGCAGAGAACCAGGAACTGTAGGGGTGGGGGCTCCACAATCAGGAAAGAGACTACGGCTCAAAATAAGATTAGGGGGACGAGTGATGAGCTGGACCCCTGATGTTCTTCTCTGTTTACCACAGGCAAGCACACCCTCCCCTCACCCCAGGAGGACATAGGAGGTGCCACATCACACCATATTATGCCAAACACACACACACATGCATGCACCACATTATACAGACACACACCACATTATATAAACTTAAACACACACACATACACACACAGTAGAACACACACACAACATACTACACAAACACACACATTACACAAACACACACAAGCCAATAAATTTTAAAAGTAACTTTAAAAAAAATTAAGGCAGAGAAAGGTGACAGAAAGTACCACCAACGGGAAGGAGAGGTGCAGTTTACAGACTGAAGTTCATAACAGGCCCTGCGCTAAACAGAGGCACTGAAGCAAATATGTGAAGAGAGGTGGAAACTTTTATATCCAAAATAAGATAATCTCACAACATATATCTGAGCTGTCAGGGGTGTGTTCACTGTGAAGCTTATTTACTTACCACTGGATTGATTTCATACAACTCCTTGTTCTTAGCAATCATGTCATTTATTTTCTTCTGTATGTGGGAGATGTGCTGTTCATAGGAGCCATCGTTCGGAGTCTTCCCGGCAATCTGAATACCCCCAGGCATCGGCAGAGCTGCTAAGTAGACCCCTGTGGCCGACTTGCGAAAGAAACGGGAAAAGATCAACAGAGCAGCACGGAATTCAGGGTGCTAAGCTCCACGTGTGGGAGCATGGGGCGTGCTCTTCACATGGTCTCTGCTCCACAGGGAGGACAGTTGAGCAGTGGCCAGAGCCCAGGTGTGTCCTCTAGGACCCCAGAAACAGTCCTGGGGATGGGATGGTTTCCTCTTGTGTGAACCCACATTAGATGGGGAACAGTACTTTTCAGTATATGTTCAACTGCACTTTAAGTTTTTTAAAAAATATTTTATTTATTTGAGAGAGAGAGAGAGAAAGATTGAAAGAGGCAAATACAGAGAGAGAGAATGGGCGGGCCAGGGCCTCCAGCCACTGCAAAAAAACTCCAGACGCATGCACCACCTTGTACATCTGGCTTACGTGGGTCCTGGGGAATTAAACCTGGGTCCTTAGACTTTGTGGGCAAGCGCCTTAACCATTAAGCCATCTCTCCGGCCCCCAACTGCAGTTCTTAAATTTTTATAGCTGTCAAAAGTTAACTGGAATCTGGGAGGCTAAAGAAGGGGATCTCAGTTCAAGGGCAGCCTGGGCTCCATGGCTTGCTCCAGCCACCCTGAGCTAGTCTGAAAACCAGTCTCAAAACACCTTTAGATTACAAAAAAAGGAAGAAGAAATAAACTGAAATCAAATACACATTAGCAGGAATACACACACACACACACACACACAAAAAATGAAAAGATGGGACTGGGGAGATGGCTCTGCGTTAAAGCCTGTGGCCCGGGTTCAATTCCCCAGTACCTACCTAAAGCCAGGTTTACAAAGTAGCATGTGTGTCTGGAGTTCGCTTATCTTTTTTTTTTTTAATATTTGTTTATTTGCAAGGAGAATGAATGAGTACACCAGGGCCTCTAGCAACTTTAAATAAACTTCAGATGCATGTACCATTTTGTGCATATGGTTCTATATGGGTACTGGGGAGTCGAACTCGGGTCACTAGGCTTTGCAGACAAGTGCCTTAACTGCTGAGCCATCTCTCCAGCCTGTGGAGTTCATTTATCTGTCGATTTTTGAAACAAGATCTTGCTATGTAGCCAGACAGGCTTTGATCTACTAATCCCCACCTCAGCCTCCTAAGTGCTAGATGACAAACTATTTCTCAGGCACATCCAGTTAGGCGATGTCTTCTCCTCCCACCCCCCCCCACCCCCCCGCCCTGAAGTAGGGTCTCTTTCTAGGCTGACCTGGAATTGACTATGGAGTCTCAGGGTGGCCTCAAACTCACTGTGACCCTCCACTCTGCCTCCCGAATACTGGCATTAAAGGCGTGCACCACCATGCCCGGCTAAGCAATAAGCAATGTCTTCTTAAATGGCCCGTGACCACACAAAACGGAGCCCACGACAACCACAGACGGCGCAGAGCGAGGCCAAAGCCTCGGTGCTTACCGCCAAGCCCATCACCATAGTCTCGCCCACGGAGACCTGGGTCCGCAGTCCGAACACAGCGTTCATGCCTCGCAGCTTGAGCTTGGTCATCAGCTGTGTGTGCACTTCGTATTCCATGAAGGGCAAGAGGTTGCTGATGGCCGTGGCATTGGCCTCTGCCTGTGCTTTCTTTTTCAAGCGACATAACCTATGAAGGAGAATCACCCCGTCAG
Organism: Dipus sagitta; assembly: GCA_036346955.1. Lineage (NCBI taxonomy): Eukaryota > Metazoa > Chordata > Mammalia > Rodentia > Dipodidae > Dipus > Dipus sagitta. Next base: position 9,102,466 of record CM070789.1, on the reverse strand, counting down.
GGAGAACCACCAGTACAGCAGATTTTTGGAGCCACCTTAAGAAGGAAATGTGCAGGCTTACTGGTTAAAGCTCTTGCCTGCAAACCCTAAGAACTCACGTTCAAATCTCCAGGTTCCACGTAAGCCAGATGCACAGTGACACGAGCACTCAATGTTGCACATGTGTACGAGGGGGTATGTGTATCTGGAGTTCAACTGCGGTGGCTAAAGGACCTGGTGTGCCCATTCTTTCTGTCTCTATCTTTCTCTCTCTCTCTCTCAAATAAATAAATAGATAATAAAAAGAAATAAATGTACACCCAAGGGTGTGACTCAGTGGTACAGTACTTCAAAAACAAAGTCCAGGGCAGGAGAAATGGCTTAGTGGTTAAGGCTCTTGCCTACAAAGCCAAAGGACCCAGGTTTGATTCACCAGGACCCACTTAAGCCAGATGCACAAGGGGGAGCACCCATCTGGAGTTCACTTGCAATGGCTGGAGGCCCTGGCACACCCATTCTCTCTCTTGCTCTCCCCCTGCTTATTTCTCTCTCTCTCTCAAATAAATAAACAAAGATTAAAAATCAAAGTCCAATTTTTAAAACTTTCTAAAAAATATGCTTAATAAAATACTTACAAGCAGGTTTGTTATATCAATAATGGTTTTTAGTATTTTTGTCACTACACAAGCCTGTATTGAAAGTCATATTTTAATAAACAAAAATAAAAAAAAATCATGATCTGTGGAAAAGAAAAAGCTATTGGCCCAAACCACTAGATAAGAGAAGACATGATGCTCTGTGAAGGGACGTGATCTGGGCAGGTGAGGAGCAGGGAGGACAGGCGGCGGGTGTTGGCTGTGTACTGGACAGGTCGCCCGGAACACAATGTCAAGTCACTGCAGTGCTTCTCAGCCGCAGCGAGGAGAGGCAGAGGCAGCGTGGGGCGATCGGCACTTTTCTCAGAGAAAATCATTACAGCATAAAAATATTCTGAACAGCAATTATGATCATGGTGTATTGTCTAAACACACGGAAGTTGTCAATTAAAAAATGTTTAAAATAGAAAAGTAAACACGTTTTCCACATACACAGTGCATCACCAATAGGCTCATGAGAAGAAACACAACAAGATTTATCCTTCAGGAAAAAGAAAAACAATCCCAAAGGAAGTCCTAAGATACAAGACAGAAAAAAATTAAATGGAACAGATATACATTTCAAATAAATCCCCAGTTTACCTTTGTAACTAATCTGAGAGAGAGAAATGCCAAAGAACCCAAGTCTGACGGGAGCTGCAGGTCACTATTCACTTAAAAGAGGTTAATAAATGGCAACAACCATCAGCTCAACTTCAATAATACGAGACATCTACGACTCACCAAAATAGGAGTGAAGTAGAACTTGCATGTGTGTGTGAAATAGAATGTGCATATGTGTGTGAAACTCAAAAGATGGCTCTGGGCTAGAGTTATAAATTCGGGACTCACAGCCACAAGCATAGCATACACATCTAGGATTGGTGAGCTCCAAACCTACAGCTCACACATATCAAGAAATGAAGACAAAGGCTGGAGACATGGCTTAGTGCTTAAGGCACTTGCATGCAAAGCCAAAGGACCCACACAGGCCAGATGCACAAGGTGGCACATGCATCTGGAGGTTTTTTTTGCAGCAGATGAAGGCCCTGGCATGCCCATTCTCTCTCTGTCTCTCATAAATAAATAAAAATAAAATACTAAAAAAATTATTAAAAAAAAACAGGCTGGAGAGATGGCTTAGCAGTTAAGGAGCTTGCCTGTGAAGTCTAAGAACTCATGTTCAAATCTCCAGGTCCCACATAGACAGATGCACAGTGATGCATGCGTCTGGAGTTCAACAGTCAGCAAGCAGACCAAAGCCTGCGAGCGGTTCTGGCAAGGACTAGGTTTGACTTGATGGAGCCCATAGTTCCCGGGGTAAAGGACTGCTTGGCTTTCAAGTAAGATGAAGACAGAAATGTCCAATAAGCCTGGGAACTTGGCAGCTGGTGACACGGATGTGTATCAGGATTTAGGATTTTCTACTCCAGTGCTCAAAAGTTAAGCAAAGGCTGGGGAAATGGCTTAGCCATTAAGGCATTTCCCTTGGAAGCCTAAGGATCCAGGTTTGATGCCCTAGGACCCACGTAAGCCAGATGCACAATGGGGTGCATAAGTCTGGAGTTCATTTGCAGTGGCTGGAGGCCCGGGCACACCCATTCTGTCTCTCTAACTACCTCTTCCTCTCTCTCAAATAAATAAATCAAATATTTTAAAATATATGTGTGTATATATATATATATATATATATATATATATATATATATATATATATAAAGAAAGCTAGTGACTAGCAAAGGACATGCCACATAGCACTGTTCTTGAGGAAAAGAGAAATCCAGCTCAGAAAACACTGAAGGACTTTAAAGCAGCTGTACACAGTCACCCTGGGTCAGCAGGCAGGTCGCTGCGACACTGACAAACATCTGCACGGCTCAGGTGAGGCGACAAGAGTACTTTTGCAGAGCCGGTGATGAGAGTTCATGCAGGGTGCAGCTCCTCCCAACGGTCCAGCTCATCCCCACGAATTTCTGGCGGAGCTGCCCCGCTTCTCCAGGGCCCCACAGGGCAGAAACCATACACAGGTGAGAGCACACCTGTGACCTGTGACACCACACCACAAAGTTGGTCACGCACATACCTTGCTTGAATAAGGCAGCCTTTTCCAACCACTGTGGCCTCGGCTGGGAGGTCTATGGTCGTGAAGAGCACGTCAGGCACTTTTTGTTTCCGGCAGTTGCAGCAGTAGGTGAGGTGAGCCGGAAAGGGCATATTCAGTTCATCATATGGTATATGGCAAAATCCACAGCCTGCAGGCAAAGTTTCTTCAAGCCTATACAAGTACATGAAAAAAAAAATGATAAGACATTCTATTCTGGGCTCCATACCTCCCTCAAAAAAGAAAGAGACAGCCCACAGGACATGTTTGGTGGAGGAGAACAAGATATATCAACATATATCAATATATATATATCTGCAGATATATATAGTGCTTTATTTTGTGAAATGAGACTTTCATTTATGAAAACTGTTTTATGACCTCTTTTTACTTTTCAGAGTAAGACAAAAGCAAAAAAGAGTCAAACAAAATAGTTCCATTGTGTGACAAAGCCACAAAAGGAATGCTTCAAAGTCTTCCACTGATAGTGATGTACAAATAGAGTGAAAAAGCCCACACTGCCTTGTTACCGTGGGTCAGTTAAAATCAGGGGCGTGCTTGGTCCCCATTCCAACACTGTCCCACTGTCAGCCACCCCTTAAAGAAAAGCCATCTTGGCTCTGAGCGCTCAGTCACCCTCGCCCTTGGCCGCCCTGAGGGAGTCAGGCCCCCCGTGAGCACCTGTGCTCCAAGCCACCCTCCATGGTGCCATCCTGCAGAAACCGTGGGTTCAGCACAGCCGCCGTGCCCGAGGCTGACAAGATGCACACCTCCTCACTGCAAAAGAAACAAACATAAACTGGTTACTGTTTTCAGGGAGCATGCCTTGGAAAATGCTAAACCTCAAAATACTTATACAGAGAAATTAAATTCAAGGTAGCCTTTACAAGATATTAAATAATATTATACGATTACCTCCTAACCCTAAGATGAAACATAGAATTGTGTGTTGAAGTAAAACAGAAGTGCTGTGTGGTGGTTTGATTCAGGTGTCCCCCATAAACAGGTGTTCTGGGCGCTAGTTCCCAAGCTGGTGGCAACTGGAACTTAAGGCTTCCTGGAGGTGGTGTATTGTTGGGGGCGGGCTTATGGGTATTATAGCCAGCTCTCCCTTGCTAGTGTTTGGCACACTCTCCTGGTCCTGTTGTCCACCCTCTGCTCATGCCATCATTTCCCCCTGCCATCATGGAGCTTCCCCTCGAGCCTGTAAGCCAAAATAAACCTCTTTTTTCCAACTAGCTGCTCTTGAAAGTACAGCTTGATGGACTATTCTGGTCAGAGTTGAAAGACCTGAATGCAGTAAGAACTATGGACTGCGAGGTTTGGCTTATGAGGGGGAGAAAGAGCTTTGTTTGGACTGGGTTAGAAGCAGTTTGAGAGGTTACCTGTTATGGCCCTGTCCTGAGAAGTTGTACAGGGCTGACTGGAGGGATGGCTTAGCAGTTAAGAACTTGCCTGTAAAGCCTAAGGATCTTGGTTCAAGGCTCAATTCTCCAGGACCCAAGTAAACCAGATGCACTAGGGGGCAGACGCATCAGGAGGTCCTTGGCAGTGGCTGGAGGCCCTGGCATGCCCATTCGATCTCTATTTATCTCTTCCTTTGTCTGTCTGTGGCTCTCAAATAAATAAAGTAAAAAATATTTTTAAAAAAGAAGTTGTGCAGGGTTGCTTTGCGTAGAAATGGACTGATGTGGGCAGAGGGATATGGCACAGAAAAACTGAAATCTTTGGATCTAAACTGCTGCCCATTAACCTGCAATTGTTTGAGAGATTACAACCTTTGAGACTGGGCCAGTTGATCCGCACTGGAGCAACAGGAAGAATGTAGACTCTTTTAAAGGGGTCTGGATGCTCAAGGAGTGTCCTGTTCTTCAAAGTCTGCTTTATTCCCCTCTAGATTAACAAATTGGCACCCTACCTGGTATTGTGGAGTATAAGAAATGCAAAAAAGAGAGGATCCTTGAGTTTGCAACATGGTCTTGTGTTCTGGAAACGGCCATGGGCAGTGCGAAGCAGATTTGCTGGATGCCTGCATGGAGACCCCATGGGGCCATAAGGATGAACTGTGGATTGCAGTGGAGACCCATGGAGACTCCGTGACCACGAGATGTTGGCTAGGGAAAGCTGAAGGCCCCGATGAAGATTGCCAGCACCAGCTGGAGGGGCGGAATTAGAACTCCAGAGACTTGTTGCTGCTTATAATTATTGGACTTGGAGATTTGTCACTGGCTAGCGTTGTTGGACTTGGAGCTACAAAGTTTGGTGTTTGTCCCGGTTGTTTTAAATTTTGTATTGGTTGAATATTTTGCTATGCTCAGTACCATCTTTTGCAGTGTCAGTGTTTATTCTGTGACATTGTAGGTTTTGGGGGGAGATTTTTTTGGTATTATGGCTCAGTTAAAAGACCTTGGACTATGGGGATGTATGATCCTCATTGGAATTGATATAAAATATGGGGACTTTTAAAGTTGGATGAATGCATTGCATTTTACATCATGTATGGTTATCAGTTTATGGGGGCAGTGGTGGAATGTGGTGGTTTGATTCAGATGTCCCCCATAAACTTAGGTGTTCTAAATGCTAGGTTCCCAGCTGAGGGAGGCTAGGGAATTAATGCCTCCTGGAGGCAGTGTATTGTTGTGGGCGGGATTATGGTATTAAAGCCAGTTCCCCCTTGCTAGTGTTTGGCTCACTCTCCTATTCCTGTTGTCCACCTTATGTTGGCCAGGGGGTAATGTCCACCCTCTGTTCATGCCATCATTTTCCCTGCCATATTGGAGGTGTTCATGAAAGTGCAGAGGGCAAGAGTTTTTTACAATTAAAATTGGAAAAGAGCTGGGCTTGGGGCTGCACGACTTTAATCCCAGCAATGGGGAGGCAGAGGTAGGAGGATCGTCATGAGTTGGAGGTCACCCTGAGAGTACATAGTGAATTCCAGGTCAGCCTGTACTAGAGTGAGACCCTACCTCAAAAAAAAAACAAAATTGAAAAAAAAAAATATATAAATGGCATAGGATCTTGAAAGAGTAAAATGATTCCACTGTAAGTAGCAACAAACCATACTGATATGGCTCCAGTAATAAGCTGTCAAAGTACATTAAAATATTTTCAATGCCAATAAAGTCTTATTAAAGTTATTGTAAAGCACACCTATGTAAATTACATATATATATATATATATATATATATATCATTATAGTTTATTCTGAATTAGAATAATTACAAAGGCATCTAAAGTGATATCAAAATATACCAAATGCAGCTAATACTCTATCATCATACACATAGATGACAGGAAGCTGATTTTATAAGAAATATCTTAATTTCCTTATTGCATATCACTAAAGTAAAACTTTAAAAAATTAATTGGCTGGGCATGGTGGTGAACGCCTTTAATTCCAGCACTCGGGAGGCAGAGGTAGGAGGACCGCTGTGAGTTCAAGGCCACCCTGAGACTACATAGTGAATTCCAGGTCAGCCTGAGCTATAGTGAGATTCTACCTCAGAAAACAAAAGATATATTCAGTGGTAGAGTGCCTTCCAAATATGCACAAGGCCCTGGGTTCAATGGCCAGCACCACAGAAACAAAAGCTATCAGTCACCACAACTGAAGAGCAGAAGAGAGAAGCCGAGTCTGGGGACAAGAGGACAGAGACAGAGTGGCCACAACAGGACCCTGAGCAGCAAAGGGACAGAGAGGGAAGCCAGGCCTGGGTGGGGGGAGGGTGGGTAATGTCAGAAGACACAGCTGGAGACTTGGATGGTTTTTATGTCCAGGACTTGTGAGCAGAAATGTGGTTCAAAGAATATCATCAAGTACCAGTAAACAGGATGGGTTAGAACAGGATAAATTAACGAGGAGGGGACATCAATGCAAGAGTGTTTTGAGATTTCGATGGGGAAAGGTTTTAGCATGTAAATTCAAGCTGACAAGTGAATTCATTAGACTAATTTAGAGAATAAGTACTGCACGTGTGACCCAACATTAAATTGTCAGTGGCCTACCCCTGCCTGGGGACAAAGGTGTCCCAGATGCCATAGGGTAGTAATAAAGGATTCCAGTGCCAGGGACGAGCTACCGCCCAACGAGTTGTTCATCAAGGAGCTAGAGAGGCCCTAAAACAACATTGCTCTTGGTAGTCCTGCAAACCTAGACGCTAAGGCCCTACTGCAGAAAACAGCACATGCTTCCGGGGCAGGGTGTCGAGAAACCAAGCTGGAGCCGCGCTGGAGGCGCCCTTCCTGCCTGCTAGTTCGCTCTCTGTGAGCGCAGCCATGCGAGCTGCTGGGAGAACAAAAGACATCAAAAATCTCCTCATGAGAGAATACCACATTGGGAACACAAGAATAAAAAGTGAAAAAAGGGCTGGAGAGATGGCTTAGTGGTTAAGGCACTGCAAAGCCAAAGGACCCAGGCTCAATTCCCCAGGACCCACATTAGGCAGATGCACAAGGTGGTGCATGCATCTGGAGTTTGTTTGCCGCAGCTGGAGGCCCTGGTGCACCCAAATTCTCTCTCTCTCTCTCAAATAATAAATATTTTTAAAAATTATTATAAAAAATCCAGTAGGTCAATGGATTCTACACAATTCTACCATAAGGTACTGCCACAGATAAGGATGGCACAAAAGTGAGCACGAGAACCCCAGACAGGCACTGGCAAACCCTTGCCTACGACTAAGGGTCAAAATTCAGCAGAAAGGAGCCAATGAGACTGGTGGGAAACACCGCATTGTCATCTAAGAGCAAAATTGTATAGCTTTAGCAGACAACAAGTCCCAAGTACGATTCACAGTTGAGTGGCAACAGGGCAGCGTGACGAGAAGCTCCAAGCTGGGCTGCGAGAAGGGAGAGGAGCTGGCACTACTGGAAGAGAACCCGAGGGCAGCGAGGGCAGAAGGACTGAGCCGTAGACGGTGGCACCGACTCTCGGTGGAGAGACTGCTCCAATGGGAGGTGACATGACAGAGCACGACGATGGAAGCCCCTCCGAAAGCCGCCGGGGCTGGCCTGCAAGACTTCGTTCCAGGAAAATCTCCTTGTGGTTAGTAAGTGCAAGCAGAATAGCCCCGCAGAGACATTCTGCATACGCTTGGCAACTGATTTACAGAAGCTGGCATTCCAAATGTGCCCCTGGGAGGAGCGCCCAGTCACATGAAATACCTGCTGTGTCCCTCTCCTTTTCTCATGCAAACCCGCAGACACCTGGACAGATGGTTTCCATCACCTCAGACTGAAGGAATAAACCGAGGCTGCAGGAGCTCCGCAGAGATCACGTGGCAAGGTGGCATGTCGTGTGACCTGACCCCTTCCCTGCCCTCCTATGCGGAGACCCGCAGACGCCTCTCCTACTTCCGCGTCCGGAGCCCATCGCGGTCTCACTCACCAGATGCTCGTCGACTCGCTGTAGCCCACCACGGCGTGGCAGCCTAAGGCTTTAGCGTGGGATTTGATTTCTTGTCGGATTTCCGCCCACCACGCATCTCGAGTCTCTGGTTCATCTGAAAAATAAATTTTAGATCAGTTGACTACTCAATAGCCCTCACACATGAATCAGCAATGCTCACAGCAAGTGCAGCTATGGGTGAGGAAGCCCCAGCCCTTCAACTTTAAAGTGCTCCTGTGCAAAACCATGAGATTTAAGCCTCAAGCTGGCCGCTAGGAAGCAGACCACTGGCCTCTCTGCTTCACTTCACTGCCTTCAGTGATGTCCACAGGCATGCATTTTATTTTACTAGATGTAACTGCAAATGTACACACAAACTCTCTAGTTTCTGGTTTTTCCTTGAGACAGGCTCTCATAACTCAGACTCTCTCTGGAACCAAGGTAGGCCTTGAACTTCTGATCCTCCTGCCTTCACCTCCCAAGTGCTACGACCACAGGGAACTGGCTCCGACTCTAACCTGAAAGGCCCCTAGGTCTCTCCTCACTGAGTGCGTGCTTTCGGCGTCATGGTTTCAGTTCTGACTCCATCCTGGCCCTGGTTCTTTCTCATAATATCCTACGTGCTGTGCTCTTGCAACAGTCATAAACGACAACACAAAGGTTGAATGTGCCATTCTTTCATAGCAATGTAAGTCCCAGGACAAAATAACATGAAATAAAGGGACTAGTCAATTCAAAATGAAAAAAAAAAAAAAAAAAGGATAACAGAGAAAGAAAATACATGAAAAATCTAATACAAATAATTAAGTTAACGACTATATAGAGGAACAAATGTCAAATATAATCCATACATGGTCCTGTAACTTTCAAAAGTGGCTTAGATGGGCATGGTGACCTGTGCCTTTAGGTCCAGCCACTTGGGAGGCTCAGGCAGAAAAATCATTGAGCCCATGAGTTTGAGAGAAGCCTGGGTAACAAGTGAAACTCCATCTCTAAAACAACAACAGAAGGTTGGTCTAGCGGCTAGGGGCATAGCTCAGCGGTAAAACGAGCACATGGAGGCACTGGGTTCAATCCCCAGTACTGCAAAAAAGTAAACAACAAACAAGTGCTTGGAATTGCACTCTATCTCACTGCTGTCGGGAAGGGCAGTGTCCCTGGCAACGGGACATTGAGTGGACGAGTGTCACACATGTGTTCTCATCACCAACAGCTGAAAACTAAATCAACCTCCTATGTGTAAAGAGGCAGAAGCAGGACTGGTCCATTACAAGTAGGAGATGCTGCCTGGTTTGCTTTGTAGCCAATTCCTACTCGGACATGATTTGAAGACAACTCTAAACAGGGTGCTAAACTCTTCTTGTAAATGTTCCAGATAAAAGGTCATACTAGAACTAAAAACCAGGCAAACCCCACTTCCTATTTACAGTGCAGTAAATGTCAAAATTTCAAATAAATGAAGGAGGTCATACTCACTAGTAAAGCAGAGGAGAGAGCAAAGGAAAGAAAGGCTAAGAAGCTGTGAGAGCTCACGTTCCTCCAGGAGGAGGAGGCCAGCAAAGGGAGAGAGGAGACAAGAGCCAGAGCTACAGTGCTGTCAGCCAGTCCTTGAATTAAAGTTTGGGACTCGAGACAGAGCTACCCTAAAACTTCCTTTCAGAAGAAAAGAAAGAAGTGCAGACGTCAGGAAACTGAGGAAAAGATCAAAGTACAAGATAAAAAAGACGGAAGAAAAACAGAAAAGTACAATATGGAGTTAGCAATTGATATTATGAATTGAGAAATACAGAAAACACTTATGTGGCCCTGTTTTGCATATACATTACTGTGTCAAAGACTTTGTTATATTATGAACTGTAATGTCAACATTAACAGCACTGGTACACTTACAAAGTCCATATTCACTTTTGCTAATAAAATACATCTCTTTACTTTTATGAGGATTTTTTTATTGTTGTTGAGGGTTTTGTTTTGTTTTGTTTTGCAGCAAGGTCTCAGTAGCTCAGGCTAGCCTTGAACTCACTCCGCAGCCCAGGCCTCAGTCTCCTGAGTGCTGCGACTGCAGGCACGAGCCACGATGACCCTAGACCTGCGTGCCTTGAGAGCTCCCTCCTAATGCCAGCCTTTCCTAGAAGAACATTTTATAATGAGAGCAACTGGCACTGAACGAGTGTTTTCATCTATCAAATTGTTCATGGCTCAAGGACAGTTGAGATCATGAATACTAGCCGAAGCATGTTGTAGTTGAGAACCTGGTCACTGGAGCCCAGCATCCACCAAGTCTGACTCCCTGACCTCACCGATGGAACCTGCTATCCACTTTTTACATCATTCTCGATGTCTGAAATATTATCTTCTAAAGAAAAGCATTGTATGCTATATTTAAGTGGGTAGATTTCCTCACATTAAGTTTACCTACATCAGTACTACTAAATAATATATGCTAGCTACTGTGTTTTTTAAAAATGAGTTTTATAGGAAGTAATTCATACCACTGTTTTAAAAACTAATGAAAACTAGAGGAAGCTACTTATTTATTTTTGAATCATATGTATTTAGGCATGCCTAACATGTACAAACAGAAAAGAATGCAGTAATAATTCCTTTGAGATATGTGTAACCACAAAGAATACAGTCACTTTACATCAAACTTACCTTGGTATAACACAGAAAATAATCACATAATTACACCAAACACCATGGAAAAACAGGTGGCTGATTGAAATCAAGAAGCAAGAGTGAGAGCTGACGCAGTGCCAGTGAAGCGTCCACGATCCTGGACAAGCTCACGAGCAGCTCTGACTGGCACAGCCGCACAAGCGCATGTGGGAAGCACCAGTGCCCGCAGGAAGGTGTGACAGTGTGGGGAAGCCGGGCACAGAGCACGGGGCGGAGGAAGCAAATGCGGACATCCACACTGCGCGCAGTTGTTAACTGGGGTTTGGCTAAAGCAAAGCTCAGGGGACACAGGGTTGGCAAAGCGGGTTCCGCAGCTCAGAGCAGAGCGGTAAGACTTGGCGCATGCTTGGACCAGGTGACGTACAGACTGAAAACTATGGCAGCTCACTGAAATGGTCACAGAAAGTAATGGCCCTAGCCTCCAGGTGAGAGCAAGGCAAGCGTACAGTCACTGTGGTCACCATCGAACCTACCACTGCAAGAGCAAAGGATGAATTTTGTGGGTATTAAATTTAGATGTTATTTAATCACAATAAAGATTAACAATTTATGTAGTAGTTTTTAAATCTTTTTTTTTTTTTTTTTTTTTTTTGGTTTTTCGAGGTAGAGTCTCACTCTAGCTCAAGCTGCCCTGGAATTCACTCTGTATTCTCAGGGTGGCCTCGAACTCATGGCAATTCTCCTACCTCTGCCTCCCGAGTGCTGGGATTAAAGGCGTGCACCACCACGCCCAGCTTTTTAAAATATCTAACTTCGAAGCCTACATTACAATCATGCTAGAAATGAGCCACAGAGTCCTCAAGGAGTAATGATAATTAAAATGAACTTATTAAACTGAAAATTCAGAAATGTTTGACTTTTTTAATTCCTCTAACAGAAGTTTTAAGTTTAAGCACTACCAGCTATGGTATTACAGGAAGAACACTCCTCAATCAGAACTATTTTATTCAACTACCAGAGTGTAATTCTGACTACAACCACACTTTTATAAAAGGCAAAACAGTGTGGTTAAAAAAATTAGCAATTATACATGCCACACATGAAAATGGATGCGATTAGTTATTTTAAGGGTATACAGCTGAGATGTGAGCTCTTATTTTATAAGCATTTCAAAGACTTTAAAAATAAATCTCTATTTTAAACACCATATTTTTCAATCAACTACAACTATTTATAATTATAAAAGGGTATCATTTTAATTATTATACAAATTATATTTCATACCATTTTAAGTTTTTCTCTTGTGGGTCAAATGTTTTATAAGGAACCCAGCCTCCAGACTGACTCCTTCAGCAGTGGATGCGAGGCGGCATCTAGACCAGCACATCTTGACTTGAGTGTGAGGTCCCCACATGTGGACTGACACCACAGCTTCCTAGCCTGCCATTCTGTCATGCTTTTCTGTGTCTCAGAAAGTACAGATGAATGTAATAGACTTTCCTATACTCAGTCCTCATGAACCAGGAACTGCATGAGGAATGGAGACGCACTCATCCTCTGAGAAGCGCTAAGGCTTGGGTCTTTTTATACGACTCTGGCAGGTAACTGTATGGACAATCTCTGGATCTACGTGGAAAAGGAAATGAATAGTTACGCAAACTATTTTTCTATTTTGGGGACAAGGTCTCACTATGTAGCCTGGGCCTACCTCAAGTTCACCCTGCTCAGTGTTGGGGTTACAAGTGTTAGCCATCACATTCAGCTCAAACTAATTTCTAAATGAATAGGAGGAGACACAGTATTAGATTGGGTCAAGTAACAATTTGAACACAGTAGTCTATTTTAGTCTATTTTGCTAAGAACAGTGTGAAAAGCTACATTCCCAATACCTGAAAATAATATTACTAACAATAATAACCACAAAAGATAAATTTTCCCTAATGTAACTGATTAAGAGTTTGGGTTCAAGGGACTATAAAGCCTCAAGATGGGTAGGGGTTATAATCAGACTAGGGAAAAGATTCTCATTTAACCTGAGTTGTGTTCAAATATAAACAAAGAAAACATCAGGATTGGGGAATTTAGACAAGAGTAGCTAGTATATATCTATACTGGACCAAACTCAAATCTTTGGGATCTGCTTTTAAAAAAAGAAAGTCAAATATGTAATCTACTCCTTAACTGTGAAATTTCCTTGCTTTTACACACGGTGTAACTACAGTCATTAGTTCAAATCAATGGCAACAGAGAAAAGTTAGCATAACATACATGCTGATTTATGACTCCTTCAGTTCTACCTTCTGAAAACTTACTAAAATTACGAATCAAAAGCTGTTTAACTTCTTTAAGTTTAGTTTTAATCTGCTCAGAAAAGTAACTTTCCAAGACAGCCTACCTTCTATTTTCACGTATCTCCTACATGTTTATGAATCAGACTAAACTGGGTGTATACACAGGTATCTATGTGGTTTCGTGGTGACCCCAGTCATAACAACAGTGCTGAGTGCATGTGAGCATACCATAATACCGACTAAGGATTCACAGATGATTAAGGTTTATGAAAACTAAAACAGAAGGAATCAATAAATTTAGATGAGTAGAAGAGTGCTCTATAAATATTTCCCTATATATCAGCTGACTCACTTTGTAACATTAAATATTTTGCAGTCATAATTAAAAATTAAACATTTTTCTAGCTGTTAACATAATTACTGCTCCCACAGTAGGATAAGTTTTCTTTTCTTTTTTTTTTTTTTTTCTTTGTTTTTTGAGGTAGGGTCTCACTCTGGCCCAGGCTGACCTGGAATTCACTATGTAGTCTCAGGGTTGCGTCTCAAACTCACAGCGATCCTCCTACCTCTGCCTCCCGAGTGCTGGGATTAAAGGCGTGCACCACCACGCCGGGCAAATTTTCTTAGTCACTGCTATATATTGCCTCCTATGACGAGCTTTCTAAACAAACATAACTGTAACAAAACACACAGAATTTGTTTGTCTCATCACCAACCCTATTAAGTTATTGAGAGCTGGAGAGATGTCTTAGCAGTTAAGGCACATGCCTGTAAAGCCTAAGGCCCTATGTTCAACTCTCCAGATCCCATGAAACCCAGATGCACAAAAGTAAAGCAAGAGCAGGGTCACACATGCCCACTAGGTGGCACAAGCATCTGGAGTTCCATTGCAGCAGCTGAGACCCTGGCATGCCAATCCTCTCTCCCCCTTTTTCTTTCTCTAAAATAAAAAAATATATTTAAAAAAGGTATTGAGATTGAAAAAAAATCTTAGGTATGTCTTAAAATCTATGATTCATCTGAAACATTTGTAGAGATTTAGAGAATATTCTCAAATGCAAATATTATCTAGTTTGTAAAAGTTAGTTTACTGCTTCAGGACATAATGTATCAAATCACAAATACTGTATAAGGTAATAGCTACTATATTACTATAAATTTCTCCCTGATAATCACCACTCTCTACTACACAGATGTGTGTGCTACACCGTTATCACGTGATCACTGGCTGTAATGTATGATGTCACCACTCTACTACACAGACGTGTGTGCTACACCGTCAGCACAAGGGATCATTGACTAAAATGCATGATGTCACCACTCTCTCCTATAGTCGTGTGTACTACACTGTTATCACATGTGATTACTGACTGTAAAGTATGACATCACCACTCTACTACAGTCGTGTGTACTACACCATCACCACATGTGATCACTGAGCAGCACTGACTGTACTGTATGATGTTACCACACTGTACTACACAGGACAGTGTGCTATAGTGTGCTTGCTATATTCCCAGGTTTCCATGTTTCAGAAGCAAGAATGTCTGATCAATAGTAAGTACATTCAATATGGTACTGCTACTCTTTCCTTCTCTTGGAATGCTGTTTTGAAATTGACAGAGGCATCATACAATACATGGTATCACAGAGTCCAGGAAACAAAGTATGAATAATTCTAGGGTTAATAAAAACAATATCAACAACTATTTTTCTTACCAATGTGGTCAGTTCTTGATTCTCTATGGTTACATAGAGTAGCAATAGGTGAATACTTCCAAATTACAGAACACATGGAAAAGGATTTGACTAACTTCACCAGATACATCATAGTATCTTAGAATTATCAAGTTACTTTTACTAAACTAACATCAAAATGAGCTTTCTTTCTGAAGACACACTCTTTTGGGGGGATCCAGGAACCTAATTACCAACATACAATTACCAGCGCACTGGACCGTGTCACCTTCATACTCCTTTCATATTCTACATCACTGCACACCACGACCAGCACACTGGACCATGCCTCCTTCATACTCCCTTCATATTCTACATCACTGCACACCACGACCAGCACACTGGACCGTGCCTCCTTCATACTCCTTTCATATTCTACATCACTGCACACCACGACCAGCACACTGGACCGTGCCTCCTTCATACTCCCTTCATATTCTACATCACTGCACACCACGACCAGCACACTGGACTGTGCCTCCTTCATACTCCTTTCATATTCTACATCACTGCACACCACGACCAGCACACTGGACCGTGCCTCCTTCATACTCCTTTCATATTCTACATCACTGCACACCACGACCAGCACACTGGACCATGCCTCCTTCATACTCCTTTCATATTCTACATCACTGCACACCACGACCAGCACACTGGACCGTGCCTCCTTCATACTCCTTTCATATTCTACATCACTGCACACCACGACCAGCACACTGGACCATGCCTCCTTCACACTCCTTTCATATTCTACATCACTGCACACCACGACCAGCACACTGGACCATGCCTCCTTCATACTCCTTTCATATTCTACATCACTGCACACCACGACCAGCACACTGGACCGTGCCTCCTTCATACTCCTTTCATATTCTACATCACTGCACACCACGACCAGCACACTGGACCGTGCCTCCTTCATACTCCTTTCATATTCTACATCACTGCACACCACGACCAGCACACTGGACCGTGCCTCCTTCATACTCCTTTCATATTCTACATCACTGCACACCACGACCAGCACACTGGACCGTGCCTCCTTCATACTCCTTTCATATTCTACATCACTGCACACCACGACCAGCACACTGGACCGTGCCTCCTTCATACTCCTTTCATATTCTACATCACTGCACACCACGACCAGCACACTGGACTGTGCCTCCTTCATACTCCTTTCATATTCTACATCACTGCACACCACGACCAGCACACTGGACCGTGCCTCCTTCATACTCCTTTCATATTCTACAACACTGCACACCACGACCAGCACACTGGACCGTGCCTCCTTCATACTCCCTTCATATTCTACATCACTGCACACCACGACCAGCACACTGGACTGTGCCTCCTTCATACTCCTTTCATATTCTACATCACTGCACACCACGACCAGCACACTGGACCGTGCCACCTTCATACTCCTTTCATATTCTACATCACTGCACACCACGACCAGCACACTGGACCATGCCTCCTTCATACTCCTTTCATATTCTACATCACTGCACACCACGACCAGCACACTGGACTGTGCCTCCTTCATACTCCTTTCATATTCTACATCACTGCACACCACGACCAGCACACTGGACCGTGCCTCCTTCATACTCCTTTCATATTCTACAACACTGCACACCACGACCAGCACACTGGACCGTGCCACCTTCATACGCCTTTCATATTCTACATCACTGCACACCACGACCAGCACACTGGACCGTGCCTCCTTCATACTCCCTTCATATTCCACATCACTGCACACCAC
Organism: Dipus sagitta; assembly: GCA_036346955.1. Lineage (NCBI taxonomy): Eukaryota > Metazoa > Chordata > Mammalia > Rodentia > Dipodidae > Dipus > Dipus sagitta. The sequence continues at coordinate 9,085,937 of CM070789.1, read as the reverse complement.
GACCAGCACACTGGACCGTGCCTCCTTCATACTCCTTTCATATTCTACATCACTGCACACCACGACCAGCACACTGGACCGTGCCTCCTTCATACTCCTTTCATATTCTACATCACTGCACACCACGACCAGCACACTGGACCATGCCACCTTCACACTCCTTTCATATTCTACATCACTGCACACCACGACCAGCACACTGGACCATGCCTCCTTCACACTCCCTTCATATTCTACATCACTGCACACCACGACCAGCACACTGGACCGTGCCTCCTTCATACTCCTTTCATATTCTACATCACTGCACACCACGACCAGCACACTGGACCGTGCCACCTTCATACTCCTTTCATATTCTACATCACTGCACACCACGACCAGCACACTGGGCCGTGCCACCCTCACACTTTCATATTCTATATCACTGCACACCATGACCAGCGAACTGGATTGTCCCACCTTCATACTCCTTTCAGATTCTACAACATATCCATCTTTGGGGGAGGATTGTTTTTGTTTTCTTTTTTTGTTTTGTTTTTTGACAGAAGGTCTCTGTAGCCTTTGGCCTAAACTTACTGTAGAGTCCAACCATCAAAGTTGCAATCCTCCTGCATCAGTCTCCCAAGGGTTAGGACTACAGGGTTGAAGCACTATGTCTGGCTTCATTTCCATCTCTTTTCTCTTTATGTCCTCCCCACCTGACATCATTTTAAGTAAAGGTGAGATACTGTTTTTCTTTTTGCCAAACTGCTTCTGCTTGTGTGGGACACTGTCTTTATGGTTGTAGAGTTTAATTTTTATCTTTTCACTTTTCAAGACTGTTGTTCATCTGACCAACATACATCCTACCCTAAAAACCTCAAAAAGAACTCACTTCCTTCATTGAGCAGACACTGCACTCTCAACATCTTTTTCATACACAGCCTTTTTCTTCTTCTTGCACTATACTTTTATGAAATAAATCCAACAGGATATATTATACCTTTCTCACTAAAAATCAGCCCTAGGTAGTACACTGATACACAATCAGGTTAATTCCTATCAATGCCAGCACAATAGCAAAACCTTGTAAGGAAACAGGGTCATTCCTTATGGACTCACTCACTGAGATAGTCTGTATACAAGGGTGACCATCAGTGTTACCAGGGGGTCTCAGGGCTGTCTGTGCCATGGGCACGAGGTGCTTCAGGGTCAGGCGATACTTATATCAGAACATGTATGTTTGACTTCTAAGTGTAAGAGAAGTTTAAATAGTAAAAAGATAGTATGTTATCTAAAATGGTAAGCCATTTTAAGTTTTTTTCTAAGATATACTTTCTGACACAAGGATTTTAAAAAATTCTCCAAAATATCAGCATTTATACTGAATTAAAAGTTACAATATTTAAATCTAAAATAGATTACATGAGATTTTAAGTATTTTTATTAGTAAAAAATATGCTTTTATCAAAAAGAGAAATTAGTTGGTTCAGACTAAACCACATCATCAGCTGTACAGTTCTATAAACTAGATTTCTTTAAGGCTACAAATTATATTTAAGGTACTTTAAAAGGAAAGCTGCATTCTTGTGTGGAAGGAGGGAGGGCAAAGCTTAGGAAGTTGTTAATCTCCCCCCAAAATCTGTTCTTGATACTAAAAATACTAAGTCACATGTTAGAGTATTTATAGAATATTAAGTGTATTTTATTCAAATCAAAATATGCAGCTTAAATATGCTTTAAGGTTTATAAACTAGTCATTCACTATACATAACAAATATTGCTTAATCATAAAGCTAATGCCTCTATCATTTACTTGATATAAAAAACTAGCCAAAATGTATACATATAATTTAATTATTATTCCAAAAGTTAATTATGTAAAAAGTCACTCATAATTTATGGTATCCTTTTGATTCATTTTAGTTAATACAGATTAAATTTGTATTTTCATGGAAAGTATAAGTTATGGCATATTGCAGGTTGTATCTGTGTAACTGAATTGACATTAACCCTATTTAATCCAGAACATTTCTAAAATCTTCACTGAGCTGCCATAATTTACTGTCAGCGTTATGTAGTACTGAATGACCATTAAAATACCTGAATTGAAACTATTCCAGTCTAGCAGTTTGTAAGATCTGGTGTTACCCATAATTCCGACAAAGGCTGAGTTCAAAACAGCAAATTAGTAGATCAGTTTTAGGTGCAGAAGAGGAGGAGTAAAACAACACACTAGAAACAAGAAGACAGCTGACGCACTGGACAGGAACTGGAAAGACACGACAGGGTTAATAGCGGAGGCGGAAGAGCAGGAGAAGGCACTGTGGTCGGCTAATGTTGGACAGCAACCTCCTTGTCCAATGACCTGGAAGCATAGGCCGTCCTATTACACCCCTGTGTGTGCGTCTGTCTCCTCAACACTTGACAAGGTTCTAAAACCCACAAGATAATAACCCATACTGGAACATTGCCAGTGGTTCTGAATTGCTTGTTTCCTTTTATCCTGAAACAAAATAAAAATGTCTCATATTCATTAGCCACCCTACCCCCCAAAAAAACACACCAGCTGCAAGATTAATTTGACACATGCGCTGCAACGCCCCGTAAGTCTCTCTGGGCAGAGTGACATGTTCCAACACTCCTACATCATCAGCACCTGACCCAGGATTTCATCTCGTGTTTGCGCTCAGCTTCCCCTACAAGGCTACTCAAGGGGCTTGGAGATGAATAAATGCTTGTAAGAGTTCCCCTTCAGTGCATAATACATGCACAAAGCAATCCAGAGAAGGTGCTCTTGAAATCAAAATACAACACGGGAACCATCAGAATATGCAATTAATACATAATTAACCGAAAACAAACCAAAATAAAACTGGAACTCCTACATGACTAAAATCACTAGTATGTACATGCCCATAAACTTCGGAGGACAATCCATCAGTACCTGAGACTTCCTACATATGAACAGAAAAACTATTGCGAAAACAGAGGAAAAGGAGAAAACTGGGGACCTGGTAGTTACAAAACACACACACACAATTCCGTAAGAAAGATTCCTTTCTTCCTTCCCTTCAGCCTTCAGTCTTCCACACTGGGGCGAGCTGCTAAGTATAACGTTTTTAGTGGAGTGCTCCATTTCAGCTCACTGAAGTGACCTTCACTTGTTCGCCCGGACTCTAGAATCTACTCTGAGCTCATTGGAAAAACACAATGACATAAAAATGTTTTCAGTGAGCGGAAGGTTATCAACTGAATATTAAATATATTCCTGAAAGCACTGTGGGAAGTGTCCTGTCAGTAGATGCTATCAAATAAAATATCAGCCAATCAGCCACAGCAACACACGTAACTAGCCGTGGGTCACTCAGTTCATGTCAAAGTCTTCCACTTCTCAGGTCACTGAAACCCCTGAGCACAACTTGACATTGTCATCAATATAGTTAGTAATAGAGTGACGAGCGCCAGTCCCAGTCCTCCTCGAAGGATCACAGGATGTGCAAACTCTACAACACAGCCAGACCTAACTCGACTAAAAAGAAACAGAGGAGAAAACATAAATTAAAAAAAAAAAACCCACGCATGCTAAGCTTTACAGCTAAATAAATCTGACTAGCATTGCTTTTCTGAAATCTCATGTAGAGTCAGAAAAATGCTACTCTGCTTCTCACATGAAAACAAACCACGGAGCTTCATTAAATTTAAAGATGTTTAAAGCATGTCAGCGCTCTCCAACATCTCACAGGCACTATCTGCAGCATGTCCACCCAACAATTCAAAACACTCTGCTTGTTTTCATAACTGCCAGTATAAGTACCATGGAGTAGTTACTCAGTGAATTTCCAAAAATTTCTAAATGTAGAGATGCCAAAGAAAACTACTGTACAACTTCAGGCTTAAGGCACATCATCAAAATAACCCGTCTGAGCCCATGACTGGGCAGCCAGCCCATGACAGCTGCAGGAACACATCCTGCACAGGAAGCTCGCACCCAGGCTGTGCTCGTGTCCACTGGGGAGTCACCAGCGCCTTGTCAGCCCCACTCCGTGAAGCTACCAGGACTTTGCCGCCCACCTGCATCTACCACTGTGGACCGTGCCCGAGAGAAATGAGCGACTGCCCTTAGTGTGTCTGCTCAGAACAAAAATACACACAAGAAACCAAGAAAGCAGCTAGCCTACTGGTTGTTTTAAGTCTTTGATACTCTATAGTATTCACACTTACAACTCAAGAGAGTGTCTCTTTTGAGAACAAGGAACTTAATCTATGAAGATGTGCTGCTAGTGAAGAGAATAAATGGCCATGAAGATCAAATTATAAAAATCTTATCTACTTGGAGCAAAAATAGAAGCTAACTCAAAAATTATTATTATTGGGTTTTCAAGGTAAGGTCTCACTTTAGCCCAGGCTGACCTGGAAATGACTATCTATTCTCAAGCTGGCCTCGAACTCAGAGCAATCCTCCCACCTCTGCCTCCCGAGTGCTGGGATTAAAGGCGTGCGCCACCACCTCCGGCCTCAAAAATAAGTTAAGGTTTCCCTCAAAGTGATACCTTGGCCAAAAATAATTCCAGATCTGTTCGTGTGTTTCGCACATAAATATAACTGAAATATACATCTACTTAATTTACGTTTAATTAAGATTACTAAAAACATTTAAAAATGTGCCAGTTTATACTTTTCTTTTCTCAGTAAGTTTGCTTAACAAGTGTAAAGCTCGATTTTAATAAGCGCAGTTTACAGAAAGGACGACAGTAAAAGCCCGCGTCTTAGAAAACCTACCAGGATTGTGGATCCTGTCCAGCAGCTTCACCGAGCGCGCACTGACAACCCCGCCCACGTGCACCAGAAACCCCGGGGGAAAGGCCGTCAGGGTGAAAAATGGAAACTCCTGGAAGAAATAAAGCGAAATACAACTGACCATGTGGGAACACAGCTCCCTGCTTGTTGCAGGCTTGTCCTGAGCAAATGCATTCTACGCCCGCAGACAAGCACGTCACACACGATGCTCACAACGCCAGGCCTGTGTCCATGCACCCACACCGCTCACAATGAAGATAACCTGAGCAGTTCTGAACGACGAGAAAGGGTTTTAAAAGTTCCAATGTTTAGTCAGGTGTGGTGGTGCACACCTTTAATCCCAGCATTCAGGAGACAGAAGCAGGAGGATCGTCATGAGTTCCAGGCCACCACATAGTGAATTCAAGGTCAGCCTGAGCTACAGTGAGACCCTACCTGGAAAAACCAAAATTAAAAAAAAAAAAAATCCAATTTTTGAGTAATTTGGAATACGCCCTTCTTTCTTTTCAATCTCCATCACTGATATTTCTCAGTAAGATGAAGATTGGCCAAGCACTCAGCAAAATGTCCCTTTACATAACCTAACTAGAGCTACTGAAAACAGTTGTCCAAAGATGGGGCACGAGAGAGACACTGGAGGCAGGAAGGGGTGAGATGTGGGCAGTGTGGGTGAGGAGGATGAAGACTGGGCACCAGAGAGAAAGTGGAGGCAGGAGGGGTGAGAGGTGGGCAGTGTGGTTGAGGAGGAGGAAGACTGGGCACCAGAGAGAAAGTGGAGACAGAAGTGAGTGAGAGGTGGGCAGTGTAGGTGAGGAGGAGGAGAGGCCTTGGCGAGCTGAGGTAGGCAATGACTGGGTGGAATTATCTCCTTTCCTTTCTCTATGAAGCCAAAGCAGCAGGAGCGGGCGCAGGCACACACGTCTCTAGGAAAGGAAGATGCTCACAACCATAGGAGGCACCAACACTATCCTATGGAGTCTTCCCAGCCTGAGCTCCCCTTCTTGCCAAATGACATAACACCGAGAGCCACAAGAGGCAAGGAGAAGACCTCAAAAAAGAAATAAGAAAGGGAAGCGCTTGCACTAGCATGAGGGAAGACAGGAAGGCCTGTAGTTTCCCAACAGACAAGACATTTAAGTTATAGAAGAGATGTAAACGAGGTAATTGTTATCCGACCTATGGATAAAGATCATGCAGCTCCAAAGACCGGAAGTCACTAACCAGGTCCCCCAACACTTTTGAACCTAACAGAGAGCTTGAAAAATAAGCCAAACAGGGCTCTGGGAAGTCAAAAGAACTATGAGAATGGCAGCACTGAGCTCATGTTTGATTCATAGGCTGTCTCCTGGGATGTACCCACCCTGGCATGTGGCAATGACATATGCTAAAGTACACACAGCTCTGAAACTCATCATCATGTCTGGTTGACAGAAGCAGATGAAATGCCACAAGTAACAGGTGAGAGAAGTGGGCACATAAACACGCAGCAAGGTGACTTCCGGGGAACACGCCCGGATGCAAAGCGAGGCAGCTGGAGCCATGCGCGCAGAGGCCCACGGTCCACACAGCGGCGCCCTGGAAGGCTGCGTGTGAAACGTGCACGTGCGTGTGCAGACACAACACGGAAATAAATTCAGTGAGAATTTAGGAGTAATACTTTACAAGGGCAAGAAAAAAATTGATATTATGTAAGAAAAGAGCAAAACAGCAAGTTGATGGGACTGTAGGTTTGACCAGAGGAAGACAGGGGAAGAACGTAGGTAAGTACATCACTTCAATGTACTGTAAAATATTGTGAAAATGCAACCCAATTGCTATTTAAATTTTTTCATTTAAACTTGAAATTTGAAACAGTATAGGCAAGCTAATGTTACTAAAAATGTATTTTTCGGCTCGGTGTGGTGCCACATGCCTTTAATCCCAGCACTTGGGAGGCCGAGGTAGGAGATTGTCGTGAGTTCGAGGCCAGCCTGAGACTACACAGTGAATTCCAGGTCAGCCTGAGCTAGAGTGAGACCCTACCTCAAAAAACAAAATAAAAGAAGTATTTTCCTAAAAGTTTGGCTTTTAATGAGTATTCTTGTTTTTTTTTTTTTTTTCAGAACAAAAGTATACTTTATATTTAATCTTTATACTCAAACCTTTTAAATAGTTAGACAAATGATACTGTGAGCAACATTTTTCTAAGCTAGGGCTGGAGAGATGGCTTAGCAGTTAAGTGCTTCCCTGTGAAGCCTAAGGACCCCAGTTCAAGGCTACATTCCCCAGGACCCACGTTAGTCAGATACAAAAGGGGCACATGTGTCTGGAGTTCCTTTGCAGTGGCTGAAGGCCCCGCCACGCCCATTCTCTCTCTCTCTCTCTCTGCCTCTTTCTCTCTCTGTTGCTCTCAAATAAATAAAAAAAAATTAAAAAAAATTTTTTTTCTAAGCTAAATGGAAACAGCACTGAGGACTGTAACTCAGCCTTGCCCAGCTTGTGCCAGGCCTCAGTGACAGTGAGGGGCCCTGAGCTTTGAGCCTGGATGAAGGTGCGATAGTGGCAGCTTCGTTACTGGTCAGAGCAATGGCTGCTCTGAGAGGCAAAAAGCTCCTGTGCTGATCTGCCTCACATGGGCCCAGTTCACTGATTCACTTTAAAGTATCAAACTTAACCTACAGCAAACAGAAATCTATAATAGAACTCTCATCGGCCGGGTACTGTGTCCTGAGGAGCTGCTGAAAAGCGCAGCCGTCTCCAGCGGCATCACCAGCAGAGGCTGCGGCCCACGTCACACGCGCTGGTGTCTGGAGAGAGCACTGAAAACCGCGCTTCAGAATCTCCCCAGGCCCGGTAGGATGCTCAGCTTTAGTGGACTTGATAGGAGTTACAGTCACCACAGAAAGACACTCCTGGCTATGTTTATGTAGGTGTTTCCTGGGCAGTTTATAAAATAGATCAGGGAAGACCTACTCTGAATGGGCACAGCACCACCCATGGGCTGGAGTCACACACTAGGTAAAAAGAGAAAGCAACATGGTGGTGCACACCTATGATCCCAGCACAGGGATACTGGAGTTCAAGGACAGCTTCAACTACATGAGAATTTCAAGGCAAATCTGGGCTAACTTAGGCCTGTCTCAAAAAAGAAAAGAAAGAAGGAGGAGGAGGAGGAAGAAGGGAGGAAGAGGAAGAGGAAGTGAACTGAGCTCTAGTATCTGTCACTCTGCCTCCTGACTGAGGAAGTGATGTGACCTGCCTCCTCACACTCCTGCTGCCATAATGGACTGACTCCAAATAAACCCTTTCTTCTTTCAGTCACTTCTGTCAAATAAACCCTTCTTTCGGTTATTTCTGACACAGATATAAGAAAATTACCCTAAATACGCCGCAGACGATAAGAACTCAGACTCCTATGTAAGGACACGAAAGCAGGTGGGGTGAAAGTGAGCGCACTCTGGCCTCGGTGCTGGTGAACACACGTGCACCCCTTCCCTCTGACCCCGTTCCCCACGGCTTTCATCTCTGGCACCACCTGGTTTTAACAGCTGGTGTGACCGCTTTAGGTGAGCCTCTGCTGGCAACAGTGGGTTATGCCTGCCAAGGTGTGAGGGCAGCTGGCAGGTGAGCACAGGAAATGGAGAGCTGCAGGGCTGGGCACAGCACCCCATGTCGCGCCGGCCTCGCAAGTGTGAGGCCCTGCCCTCCCTGTACTGCAGGAGCCCAGAGCCCTGGGCAGCGTCACCAGGTGACCGCCTCCCTTGGCTCTGCAACTCCAGCTGCCCCGCGGTAAAAGGGACAACATTACTGCTTGCCATACTGGATTGGGGGGTTCTCCTAGGAAAATAATACATTATTTGTAATAACAGAACTGGGAGGGGACCTTCTCAAGAGCCAAATTTCAGAAAAGAAATGAATCCTTTTAAAAGTATTTACTATGTTTCAAATTTTTCCTCCCAAATTCTAGTATGAAATGAACATGTAAATAAAATTCTGTAAATGCTTGCAGCATCTAAATATGACATAAAGAAAGCTATGGAGGTATGTCTTAAATAAAGGGCAAGACATAAAATCATGCACTGACTCAGTAGAAAAAGAGAACACGAGCTTAACAGTGCTAATAAAAAATAGCAGTATGAAAAGAAAAAAGCTGGTAACATTTGAGAAAAGCTTAAATAAAACTGAAATGAACAAGATCCAAACTGGAAAAGCTTCTAAGGGAAGAAACAGGCTCTCACCCATGTTCAGAAACATACCCGCCTTCTACAGAACCTGTGAGGCGATCCTCCCTTAGCAATGAGGTTTATAAAAAAGAGAGAGAAAAATCACCCAAGAACCACAGTCTTTCCTCATCAGCGAATGTAACCAGGTAACATTACTCAGTGGACATATGGAAAATGTACACTGATTCCTGAGGTTGACCAGCAACAAAAATAATCTCAGCAAAATATACCAATACAGTAAAGGGTTATTTGTAATATAGTAAATATACCAATATAGTAAAGGATTCTTTGTAATGCAGTAAAATGCTTCCGATTATTTTTTTGCAAAAAGAAAAAATTAACCATTTTCTTTAGCATATTATAATCTTAATGGAAAATTAGAAATGACTTCTGCATTCAATAGATATTCCCCAAAGTAATATCTCTAACAAAACACTGAAAAACAAAAATTATAAACTTTTCCAAACCAAAAGTAAGTATTCATAAGCAAACAACTTTGATGAACATATTTGAAGTTACAAATTATAGTATTTCAGGCATAATGAGAAATAATGGATGGAAGTATTTAAGAACACAGTAGTGGGACATTCACATTTGTTGTGTCAGGATAAAGAATGTAAGTCTTACCCTTTGCTCCAACGCTGACTGCGTCTGTTGTCTCAAAAGGGCTTTCATTGGGCCCCCTTCCTTCCCAGCACTACCACTTGCCATTCCTACAGGGCATCACACAGAAATGACAACCAGAACAGAGCTATGGAGACAGGATGTTTAATAGAGTTCATCTTCACAAACAGTGAGCCAAACATGAGAAAATGATGCACATATTTAACTCTAATACACTAAAATTTGCCTTAGGAACATGTCAAAGTTCTCACCATAGCTAATTCTAAAATCAATTATTTAAGAATAAGAAAAGAATGGTAAAGTGATAAATCTCTTTATAACACTCCATTTTTAAAAGCTGAGTCTTATAATAAAAAATCATCAAAATAATAACTTACTATACTAAAAATTTAAATTCACTGTCAAAAAGTCTCTTAACATTAAAAGAAATAGAAATGTTAGATATTTGGTTTAAAATATAGAGAAGGAAAGCACAAACTGTGCTCAGTTAAAGTATCACAAGCTCTAACGTACATAAAAATTTACATAACCTTGACATATACTAAATTTACTTTTCTGGTAATTTCTAATTTTGAAACATAACATCATGCTAAAACAGGATCAATGCCATACTTGTCAACTGTCATTCAAAAAATCAACATGAGTTTTCTGAAAAAAAACTAAAACTCACATGTATGTAATAGACATGTCACAAATGTACATAGTTGTGGATGAAGAATTATACTTCCCATGCGCTTAGATCTATTTTGAAGGCTGAATTTTAAATTTATTTCCCTGTCTTATTCAATACTTCTGATACAACCACAAGACCAACTATGGTCCAAGAATTCTACAAGATGGGCAGACAAGAAGCCAGTGTTCTACAGACTAGAATTAGTCCCATCCTTTCCAAACTAAAAGATGCATACAGTCAGCTTCACTCAACGACTGAGCAGTGCACTGACTTGACACTTTAGCTGTTCTTGGATAAGGAAACAGAGTTTAGCATGTGTGTAGTCCCATCCGCTCTTTAAAACCAAAATCTTTCTTAGAGCAGCCTAAACATTATCTTTAGGACTATACAATGCTAAACAGAAATAAAACCAAGGGTTTTATATGGAGCATATTAAAAGCCACAAAATAAAAGGTAAATTTGTAGTGATAAATCAGAAAATATAGCAGAATAACTTGATTAATGCAGTGAATAAAAAATACATAATTAAAGAATATCACAAAAATGAGACTTAAACTGGTTCAAACAGAGTAATTTACTAATGGATCAATATGGTTTAGCAACAAGATGGCACAGGTCCAATATGAATGGAGTTGGTATGAATAGAAAGAAAGAAAAGTATCTAAAACAGGAGCTAGTAATGAGAACCTAAATAATTATTGCAAATATCCAGCTCTATGTCCTTAGACATAAATTTTAACATAATTTAGTGAATATTTACAATTATGCATCAAGTAATCTCCATAGATCTCTCTATGACAATCCTGTTTAACTGTGCCTACTGTTAAGTACACAATAAGTACATCCTGTATATAGCATGCAATAATGCTTTATGGTATGAGATAATTAGGTTTTTTTTTCAAAGATGACTTAAAATAAAGGGATTAAAAAGCTGACGTAATGTGATCCTACCAGAAGCAGCCAGGAACAGCTCGTCACTGAAAGAAACACTTTTCCTCAGAACTGGGCTGACAAGGCTAGAGTGATGAGGGGTTAGGCTAGATTCCGAGAAGAGTCGGGACTTTTTAAGGTGAAGGGAACCACAAGAGAGAGAGGGGGAGCTGGGACACAGGTAAATCCTAGGACCCTGTGCGTGAGGTGCTGTGGAGGAAAGTAGCAAAGATGCAGGTTCAGAAGATGAGCAGGAGATGCAGAAGGCAGCAATGACGAAATAAACATGACATAAACACGAGAGGCCACATGTTCAGATGAAGCACACTGACGGGGAGAGTGGTCACAGGACCCCCTCGCCGACCGGGTGCAGATGGAAACGCTGCCTGAGACTTAACACAGCTCGTCTCACACTCTGCACTTGGGACAACGATTTCACTCACTTTTACCTGACTTCTCCCAATACTTAAATTTCCTGCCCTTTTCTTTCTTAAGAACATATAAGGCTGAAATGCATCACATTCTGGAGTGTTACAGTTAGAAACCTATTGCTTCCATTATAAACACTTATTTAATGGGTAAAGTATGGCACTATCAAATGTCATTAGCTAAAAGCTGTCACATTTTGCCATTCTAAGTGATTCCCATTTAAAAATAATAAATAGTACTGCATTAGTAGCTGCCATTATTAACTGAAAATCAACAGCAATTTTTCAATATATTGCTTTTTCCTCTAAATTTTTTCATATTTTATTCTGATCATAATATTGTTTATATTTACAGAGATTTGCATACAGGGTCAAATATCCTCTGGATCTAAAAAAATGTATATATGATAATAACAGTACCAAAAACGTAAAATTGAGCCCCCCAAAGTGTCAAATCTATGTCATAACACTAGCATTCAAAAATTCTACTTCTTGGGCTAGAAGGATAGCTTAGAGGTTAAGGCCTGCAAAGCCAAAGGAGCAAGGTTTGATTCCCCAGGCCCTACATAAGCCAGATGCGTAAGGTGCTGCATGCATCTGGAGTTCATTTGCAGTGGGGGGAGGCCCTGGTGCACCCTCTCTCTCTCTCTCTCTCTCTCTCTCTCTCTGCCTCTTTTTCTCTATCAAATGAATAAATAAAAATAAAATAGTTTTTAAAATTCCACTTCTTTTAGTTGATTGGGAGAAAAACAGAATTAGAATCTGAAGAAATGGGAAAAATTTAATGGAGACCCACCAGAAAAACAGTATTAATTATAAACAACAACAAAACAAAACAACTTCCACAGGCTAACCTCTATTGCCTTAGTTCTAATAAATTGAGCCTACACAGTTAATCTCACTATTTCTCTAAAGACTGAGTTTGCATGTAGGTGAATTAGAAAGCAGAGAATCCTAGCCTGCATGCTAAATTACAGCTTTAGAAATTCTGAACATAATCCTGCCATTTCCTATCTAAATTAGAAAATGGAATGCTCCTCAGGTTTATTCCAAGAAATCTGAGAACTTATGCCAAAACCACGTGGCTAAAAACTGCTCCGTAGTTTATAAATAAGCTACTGAGGCCAGGAACCATTACAGGCAAACAAATTAATGCACATAGAGGCATCTTATAAGTAAATAAATAAGGAATAATACAGAATTTGTAAATAAATTTTTAGGAACTAATAAAACAAAGTTTCACTGCTACTACAATGGACTATGTATCAGAAAGCTCAGAGAAAAGAGATGCCTGCCTCACTTATTTACACGACAATGTGCTTTAGGCTTGCTCTTATTGGTGAACTAAGAAATAGAATGGCCAAGAAAGTGCTTCCAAAACTTGATCTGGGGAGAGGGCTCAGCAGTTAAAAGCACCTATTTGCAAAGCCTGCTGGCCTAGGTTCAATTCCCCAGGGTCCATCCACATAAAGGCAGATAGTGTGTGCATCAGGAATTCCTTTGCAGTGGCAGGAATCCCTGGCACTTTTATACTTTCTCTCTTTTTTTCTCAAATATGTAAATAAAAGTTGTTTAAAAAAAACTTGATCTGGAGCCAGGCGTGGTAGCGCATGCCTTTAATCCCAGCACTTGGGAGGCAGAGGTAGGAGGATCACCTTGAGTTCAAGGTCACTCTGAGACTACATAGTGAATTCCACGTCAGCCTGGACTAGAGTGAAACTCTACCTCAAAAACAAAACAACAACAACAACAACAAACGTGATCTGTGGAGTGATAAATAAAAAAAAAAAAATAGGGAAGAACACTGAGAGGTAGAATACAGTTAGTGGACTGGCTCTCAGGCAGGGCCTGGTGGCACACGCCTAGATAACCAGTCACTCCAGGAAGCTGAGGCAAGATTAGTTGAGCTCATAAGGTAGAAACCAGTCTGAGCAACCGAGCACAATCCAGTCTCCAAAAAGAAGAAACACATCCCAAAGCCGGGGGCACAGCTCTCTGGTAGTGTGCTTACTCAGCATGAGACAGGGGCTTGTGTTAACCCCAGGACGAGGCAGGGAGAGAAAATGTCATCCTTAGCCTTTTCTGTTCTAATTGTCAGGAAGGTTCAGTCTCCAGTCTTTAAAAAAAAAAGGGGGGGGGGAGGGGGCTGGAGGGATTGCTTAGTGGTTAAGGCGTTTGCCTGCAAAGCCAACGGACCCAGGTCTATTCCCCAGCATCCACATTAGCCAGATGCACAAGGGGGTGCACACGTCTGGAGTTCGTCTGCAGTGGCTGGAGGCCCTGGTGTGCCCATTCTCTCTCTCTCTTTCTCTGTCAAATAAATAACTAAATTAAATAAAATATTTAAAAAAGGAACTACAATTTGAATAGCTCATTTTGTATAGCACAAAAATGGTAAAAAAAAAAAAAAAAGGGGGGGGTGGGAAGGGGGCTGGAGGGATTGCTTAGTGGTTAAGGCGTTTGCCTGCAAAGCCAATGGACCCAGGTCTATTCCCCAGGATCCACATTAGCCAGATGCACAAGGGGGCGCACACGTCTGGAGTTTGTCTGCAGTGGCTGGAGGCCCTGGTGTGCCCATTCTCTCTCTCTCTTTCTCTGTCAAATAAAGAACTAAATAAAATAAAATATTTAAAAAAGGAACTACAATTTGAATGGTTCATTTTGTATAGCACAAAAATGGTTAAAATGCCACATTCCAAAGCATCCGTTACTAAAAAGAAATGCTGAACTTCAAGGGCATTCATCATTACATATAGGCAAACTTCAGTATCTGTAGGGACTGGTTCTAGGAGCACCACAAATACTCCAGTTCCTTACATACTATGCTATTATCTGCATAGAATCTATATTTTAATCATTAGAGTACCTGTAACACCAAATACAATGTAAATGTGTAAGAAAAGCTGTTTTAGTATATTACCTAGGTAGTAATGACAAGAAAAAAATTCTGTTTGTGTTTAGTGCAGATGCAATCTTTTTCTTAGTTGTTCCCCCCCCCCCAAACAAACTCCAAATGCATGTGCCACCATGTGCATCTGGCTTACAAGGGTTCTGGGAAATCAAACTTGGGTCCTTAGGCTTCGCAGGCAAATGCCTTAAGCCATCTTTCCAGCCCATTTTTTAAAAGCATTTTTGACCTGAAGAAACCACAATGGAGGACTGTCACAAAAGATGGACATATTCAAATCAAATCCTCTTCCTGCTTGTTTGGACTATATTTACAAAAAACAGATAGCAAGGCCACAGACTGTTAACAGCCTGTCCTCTAGAAATCTCACTGGTCTGGAAGCAAGGGATTTCTTTTCTTTCAACACTTACACAAAATCTGAAATCATTTTATAAATTTCTCTTCTAACACTAAAATTAAACAACACTAATGGTTTTGGAAGATGGTAAATTCAAAATAAAACAAGTAAAATCTATGCTTTAACCAATCCAGTGGGAAATTGCCAGATAAATGCTATTTAAAATACTGAAAACTACAATTTTTTACATGTTTGAAGCTTATTTTTAGTCTTTCTTAAAAATGATTTAAATAAGTTTGTTCTTTTTCAGGAAGAAACTAAACTTTACTATAAAATGTATTCATTAAAAACCTGTAAACTTTAAAAAAGACTATTTTCGTAAATACACAAAACTAACTCTGAAACAGGCATAAAGGAGGGCTAGATGGGCTCCATGCTGGTGAGGGAACCGCATGCAAGGCCATGTGACCACGGGCTGCGGGAGTCACTTTCTGTCAATGCCTTGTCATGGTTTCCTCAGAATTTGAACATGAAGTAAAAAATGGCCACACCCAAATATAAATTTGGACTTGGCAGAAACAATTATTAAATTAATTAAAATGTCACTTTTCAAACCAAATTATTTCTGAACTACAGAAAAATCCCCATTTAACTGGAGTATCTGAAATCATTAGTATTCACATTGCCATTGAACTGAAATGCAAAAACAGAAGGAAAGACTTGGATGGAAAGCTAGTAAGAAACAAAAACGCACTTTAAAGGGCGAGGAGAAGACGAGAAGGTGGAGACAGCGCCTTACCAGTCTTAGGCGTCAGGCTCAAGTCTGTGTCAGAGGAGGAGGACTGCCGGCTGTAGGGCTTGGAAGGTGAAAAGGAGTGAGTTTGGTTTTTCAGAGGGGTGGAGGGTCCTGACGAGTGAGTATTGGGGTTGGGATCTTCACTGAAGGGGATCCTGCCGAAGAAGGTGGAGAAATATTAAGTAATCATGTGCCAGAGGGCTCGATGGGCCGGCGGCAGCATGACCCCCACATTGGGAGAGGACTGGGGTGGGGCCGGCGTCCCTGCTAAAGTGTGGAGCTGGGACAGGCCAAAGACAGCAAGACTGCCGACCATCGCCACTCTCCGGGAAATACGATCTGCATTGAAACAGTTAATAAGCCGAGTGAAAAAGCAAAAAAGCATGAAATGACAAACTGAACAGGGTAAAAACAAACAATAAAAGGAGAAATCAAAGGAATAAATATATGACAAAATATTTCAAATAAATGCTTCTAACTTACAAAAGAAAATGATGGCCACAAATGGTGTGTGGAAATATCTGTATTTTCATATTTACACACACACATATCTTAAAAGAAAAAAAAAATGTTTCCTTATCCTCTAGCATCCAGTGCCACAGCTAAACACAGCACAGAGGAAAACGCACACAGCTACACGGAGACCTGCAGCCAGTGCGGAACGGACGCTTACCTGTCTCCAACAGCTCTCTTCCACAGAACGGAACAGACCCACTACCGCAAAAGCCCGCCACTTTGGTACATAGACAATCAGCAGGTCAGGAGCTTTGATCTCCACTGCACTTAGAACCTTATCAACTGCACTTGTCAGCAAATGCAGAAATAGTCACGTGAACACACACTGGAAGGTTCTCAAACTCACAGTGCACGTGAATCACAGGGTTCGGACAGGATCTGTGGAAGAGACTTTGGAAGCTGGAAGAACACCTTCCTTCCAGAGAGCTCGCACCTCTGCGGCCGCTAAAGACAGAAGTTGACTGCGGCTGCACGTGGAGGGAGAGGGAGGAAGCAGAGACCGGAGCCTGCCTGCGCTACCTGCCTGCCTGCCTCTGCAGCCACTCTGCCCGGCCTGCCTCTCCCCAGCTCTGGAGTCTGAGCAGTCTCGTACCAGTATAGATGAGAGTGGGAACAGACACAGAGAAGTTCTGAGTAAGTCGTGAGCCAGTAGCAGTGTGAATTGGGCTGTTGTGAGTCGAGCGGCATCCGTGGCTTGGAGGCTGAACCAGCGGAGACCTGAAGGAATTTGTGGTCATAGTGGAAGAAAAGAAAACAATACACACACAGATTGCAGTTATGTTAAAGTAATTTCCAAGGAGCTTTAGTTAAGGGAGAGAACTTATTTTTAACCATTAGCATGCAAAAAACAAGTTGAAATTGAAAAGGAACGGCTGATATTAATGTTAGGATATAGTTGTAGTTTTAAAGGAAATGGTTGATAAATTGAAACTGAATAAAAACAGCAAGGATAATTGTCAATGGAATTAAGAAAAGTACTAAGATTTAGATGTTGAGTTGCTTTAGCATATCTGTTTTTATTTTCATCAAAACAGAACTTGCCACTATGTTTATAGAAGGAAACACCCACAAGTGAAAAGTCAGAAAGATATAAAATTCTCAGACTAAGATATGAACTGCTTGTACAATTAGTTCTATTCTTACATGAAGAAAGCTTAGCAATGATTTCTGTGTGTGATCTCAAGGTAAGGTTACTTAAGAATATGAAAAATGACAGCAAGAAGAGAAAATGAGTAAACTGGGTGTATATGAGCAGACATGCACATTTCAGGAGTTAACAGACCAAATAGCTAGCTTCTGAGAGGCTATACCTGAGCCCAACAGCGAGGGAGTTAAGCATTCTCAAAAGCGATGTTAGTAGTGTTGTCTGCTTCTTATACAAAATTATTACATAAACAAATTTGGGATTGAAATTTCCACATATCCAAGCAATAGACCATATTTCTCTGTGTGCACATAGATGTGTGCATGTTTCTTCAAATTTTCAAAGAAATTTGGCTAAAACAGTCACTGATGGGATAAAAGGTATGTTATACAAATAACAACTTGGACTTCATATTAACAATTATTTCACTGGGCAATGCCTTTGCTTCACACGACAAGGGAAAACAAGCACAAGGGAGAGCGAACCGAAACACACTCATTTTCACAACTTTCCCTGGTGGTGTTCTCTCCCGCTACTATAATATTTACTGACTGCCCAAGCAGCACACCCATAAATCACACCAGGCAAAGGGCTTGGAGCAAGCTGTCCCGATGGACCCCAAAGGCTTTTCCTGGGTCGACAGATTGCCTTTTGAAAATATTACTGATGGAAATAGGACTGATGTTTGTTTCTACCATAAATTTAAAATGTATTTTAGTACAATACCTGACAAAAGTCAAACATCTTTCTTTTTTGTCTTGCTTTGTTTTTTCAAGGGTAGGGTTTTACTTTAGCCCAGGCTGACATACAACTCATTCTGAGTGCCAGGCTGGCCTCAAACACACGGTGATCCTCCCACCTCTGCCTCCCAAGTGCTTGGGATTAAAGGTGTGAGCCACCATGTTCAGCTAGGTTTTCTTTACATTTATTTCTCCGCTAAAGTGAGAAAATCTAAGAATTCCTAGATTTGGAAGTCTCAGATGCATGGGAGGGAGGAGTTATGCCTAGTGCTCTGAGAAAGCCTGTTTAAGTACAGCAATGATAAATCATTCTGAATTTCCACCAAGAGAGTTCAGCTACAAAACATCAAAAGGATTTATATTGTGCATTAAAGGATATAAATTTGTGTACCTAAAATGTACACATAAACTCATGAATTATCATCAACATAGATAAAATAAAATCAACATTGTAAATGTTCAAATCAATACATGAAATAAAAATTCAATCTCTTGGAGTCCTACCATGACACATTCCTGGAATTCTACCAGTCTCCTTGTGCGAATGGTGGCTCACAGTGATGTTTCCAATATTAAACCCATTCTAATAACTAATGAACTCAAGTAATCAATTAAATCCAGTTTAATTTCTTTTCACCAAATTCCTATCTACAACCAACAATATTATATGATGATCAAATGCTACAATAGTTATCATCAGCCAGATCATACAATAAATTTTGAAATAGCACCCAAATTGATTCCCTATCACAACTACATAAAGGCAGCTGAGCGAAAGCAGCAGTCCTGGGGTTTCCCTCAGCACGGCCACACAGAAGATGCTGCTCGGGACGCCTACCTAAGCAGCGCAGACGTGTCCCTGCCGAGTGCTTGTCTCACGACTTCAAGCACAGGCTGGAGACACGAGAACAGCTACAGAGCGGCCGCCAGCTCACGTTCTCTCTGAAGACACGTGAAACACAGTGCTGGTTTCTTCCTTCTAAGGTTCCCACAGGTAATACAGCTTTGTCTTTCACTAGGCAACGATTTATACCTTAAAAGAAATTTTATTTATTTGTGCACTAGGACCTCTTGCTGCTGCAAATGAACACCAGTCATTTGCCCACCTTCTGCAGCTGGCTAACGTGGGTGTCCTGGACACTGAACCTAGAGACTGGCAGGCTTTGCAAGCAAGAGCCCTCACCACTGAACCACCTTCCCAGCCCTCCACCAGATAACTTAAAGAGAACATCAGGCACTGCAGCCGCAAGAGCCAGGCCTCCTCAGATGGCACAGGGAAAGCCTGAGGGGAGCAAAGGGACAGACTCCTGTTTTCTTTGTCTTTGTTTGCTTTACTTTGGTTTTTTTTTTTTTAAATGGAGACTTGCCAAGTAGCCAGAGGCTGCATCCACTCAAAATCTTCCTGCCTCAGTTTCCCAAACACTGAGATGAAGTGGCTGAGATCCACATCTTTAAATAAAGTCCGCCATGGAAAGAAAGGGGAAATCTGAGTGCGTGTGCGAGCTGACTTCCAACGGCAACTGACCCTTTCCAAGGCGGGGTTTACCGTGCTGTTAGAGCTCTCACAACAGGGCAGACGTGCTCCACCCAGCGCTGAGCTACATCGACATCCCCAGTGCAGGGCATATCAGAGGAAGTATGAAGCAAATCCATCAACAAGTAACTTTTTAAATTCTGTCATAGGAAAATGTGTTTCCAATTAAAATCAGGCAATAATAAATAATAATAAATAATATATAATAAATAAATAAATAAATAATGAAACTGATCCCAAATAACTAGAGGTCAGCAAAGGTATTGGTAAAAACAAAACAGCATCCGTAGAGAGGAAAATCTCATTTTAACAAGATGGCTTCAAGATCATGAGTGCTTCTGCACCTCTTCTGACTATGCCAGGACTCGGAAGTGTGCCAGGCTCTCTGACTACAGCATCTCCACCGCCCCCCCCCCCCCCCCTTGAACTATGGTAAACTACTGCCTGGAGGCCAGTTCCACTTGACCTCTACTTTACAAAGAAAGTCTCATCAGACACAGGCACTGCTTTGTGAACTGTTCGCGATGCCGTCACGCGACCAAGGCAAAGTTATGCAGTAGCATCAGGAAAAATGAAATGATTTACCTATCCCATCTGGTCATTTAAACAAAGTTTGCCAACCCTGTCTAGAACTGCCCCTCAGTCAGTGGTCCTTTATGGATGCACCAGCGCCATCTGGGATGGAAGGAGGGTTCTTTGTACAAAGTGCTCCCACTGGATGAACCTGAGCAACACACAGAAGACCAGTGTCCACGCTTCAAACAGTGCCCGCTGCTCGGGCTGAGCAGCACTCATCTGACATGGCCGAGACCAATGCTACAGTTGGTTCCCACAAGTGGGAGGATCTGCTCATACTTTACTAGGTGAGCAACCCTAAATCTAAAATCGAAAACGCTCCAAAATCCAAAAGCTTCTGAGGTTTGGCACTCACAGAGTTTCACATTGCAGAGCAGAGCACTTCAGACCTTAAATTTCAGGTTAGGGTGCTCATTTTATACTCCACCAGCCCTTCTGGTAACTGTCTGCCTTTGACACAAATAATGGCATGCAGCCAATTAACCAGTAGAAGTGTTCTGCTCGGTGACAAACAGCTTTGAAAAGAATGTGAATGTCAGCCAAGCATGGTAGAGCACACTTTTAATTCCAGCCCTTGAGAGGCAGAGGTAGGAGGATCGCCATGAGTTCGAGGCAACCCTGAGACTACATAGTGAATTCCAGATCAGAGTGAGCTAGAGTGAGACCCTACCTTGAAAAACAAACACACACACACACACACACCAAAACAAACAAACAAACAAAAAACAGTGAATGTCTACAGTCCTTTAGATGGGGGACTGGAACACTCATTTACTGTATTTCTTACAAGGCTTTCTGTTGTTTGATTTAGTTTCTTTGTTTGTTGGGGATGACTTTCTTTTTGGGGGGGGGTTAGATTTTTTGCTTTTTGTTTTGTTGGTTCAGTATTTTATAAAGACAGATGTATGGGTATCTGAAATATTTATTCCTTGACCTTTCAAAGTTTAGCCAAGCTCAGAGGGACACCAGCAAACTCAGCTCTTACAATGCTCAGGAGCAGAGCCTAAGCCTAGGAGTTTCAGGCTAGCCTGGGCAGCAAAGTGAGAATGCATCCCAATAATGGGAAAGATAAAAAGAAAAAGAAGAAAAGGAGAAGAGGCTTTAGGGAAGAGCAGGGAAGACGAGGCATGTGCCAACCTTGACTCTGTGGAGATCTCCACATCCCTATTCAACTAGACTTAGTTGTTATTTTTATAAATTGCCTGGCCTTGGTAGACATTGGAGTCTTGAGATTTCTGCAGAAGTCAATCCTTGGTCTTCTCTACGGATGTTGCCAATACTAAACATAACTGGATTATTACATATAGAAGGCTAAGATTCAAATTCCATAGTGTATAAATATTCAGGTTAGGCTTTAGATTCATAATGTCTGAAGTTTTAGAATAGTGTATAATACTTAATTTGCATTTCATATTGATAGTACATAAATTATTTGACATATCTAATCCCATTTAAGTTTTAAATTCAGGCATTTATAGCATAGGAAAAATTATGTAAGTAAAAAAATATATTTTACATTGCTACAAAATGTTACAAAATATATACAGGTATATTGAACATTGCTATTAAAAATGTTACAAATCAAGTGCAAATGCATAGGTAAGGGCTAAACCCTCCATTGGAACAACTTCATTGTCTCATACTTACTCCTTCAGTTCTGTGGATGGGGAATTACATGCAGGAAGGAATGCTGTTGGGCTACTTAATTTATCCAGAGTACATGCTGTTCCTATGGCTCGTACCACTAACCCAGACTCGCCTTCCAGATCAAAACACTGTAAGTATCCAACAACTGCATTTCCTCTCATTTCAAGTACTTTCAAGCCAATCTTTCTTTGTAGTTCACCTAGGAGAATAGAGAGAGAGAGAGAAAAAAGAAAATTCTTTCTTTGGCTCATATCTCTACATTACCTAGTTTCGTAAAGGTGGACGTGGTAGTGAGAGAAAATCCGTTTAGATCTTGAATGGGATCTGACTAGGACC
The DNA here is from genome assembly GCA_036346955.1 of Dipus sagitta. Classification (NCBI taxonomy): domain Eukaryota; kingdom Metazoa; phylum Chordata; class Mammalia; order Rodentia; family Dipodidae; genus Dipus; species Dipus sagitta. The sequence continues at coordinate 9,063,764 of CM070789.1, read as the reverse complement.
AGGGTCCTCAGTTCAATTAGCCAGACCCCCTTTAGAAATGTCCCCTGCCACCCACGCAGGTGCCCTGGGCCCAACATCTCGACTGAGACCCGGTTGGGTCCAGGGACTTAAGTTCAAGCAGCCAGATTCCCTTTAGAAGTCCTCTCACTGGGATGGAGAGGTGGCTCAGCAGTCAGAGGTGCCTGCTTGCAAAGCCTGACTGGTGCAGTTGGATTGCCCAGTACCCACATAAAGCCATATGCACAAAGTGGCACATGCACCTAGAGTTCATTTGCAGTGGCAAGAGCCCCTAGAATGCCCATTCCTCCCCTCCACTCATATACACACATTCTCTTTCTTTCTGCTTGCAAAAGTCAATAAATACATAAAACATATAAAAAAGAAAGAAAGAAATCCTCCCCCTTTACCCTCGCGCTGGTTGCTTTCACACAGCAGTGGAAGGGAGGGAGGGGTTCATTCTGGTTCACAGTCTCGGGGAGGAAGCTCCGCGGTGGCAGGGAAGGGTGGCAGAGCAGAGGCTGGCCAGCACTCCTGCCCACAGCAGGGATGAGAAGCAGCAAGACAGTGAGCTGAGCTCTGGCATGCAGGATTCTGGGTTACCCCACACCACAGCCCACTCCACAAACACACAAGACTCATGTAGTTTGGAACTTATGGGAAGGAACTTAAAATGTCATCTGGTTCAGTTCTCCCACTTCCAGGGAGGCAAGGTGCTATTGGGTGCACGTCACAGGCTCCTGCGCTGCTGCGCCCAGCTGACTGAACACGTTGTGGTTCTGTATATGTGTGCATACATGCTTCCCTTCTCACACGTGCCTGACACACGCGTGAGCAGGAAAGACCAGCTCCATGGCTAGTGGTGGCTACTCGCTGCTGGCTACAAGCACAGTAACTGGGAGGGGGGCAAGGGGGAGGTGGGAGGATATTATGACCATGGTATGCCCTCTAGAATTATGGAAGTTGTCCAAAAAAAAAAAAAAACTGAAGAAAAAGACAATAAATGAGCAAATAAACCAATTCAGAGAATACGTGAGAATAAACATGACCTATAGAACACAGAAATAATTTTATTATATGCTATAATTATATGCATATATTACATAACATAGCACACACACACATATATATAGAGTGTACAGGTGCAGTACATGTGTATTAAATATATTTATATTTATCTATAGTATTTACTATTTATATGTTTACATACAGTATGTCTATACTTGTTTGTTTTATATTGACATATATATACAAACAGGTATATTTTAGATGGTAAATACATTCAGGGCAAGTGGCAGGAGGGAAGAGTAGCAGGTAATATACAGTGTGGTCTCAGGAAGGGACCAGAGCACAAGGGACCAGTGGCAGATCTAAGCAATGGCCTAGGCTCTGATGACAAATACTTGCTGTGGGAGGAAAACTAGAACTGTCCCCTGCTCCAGGCTGCTTCTGGAATCTCCTTTTTTCCATGAACTCCGCTGCAGTTTCCTGGTACTACCTGGTTAAACAGGGGCCTCTAAGTTCTGACTCAGAGTCCCACTTGCTAGAGGTATGCACAGGACTGGGCCTCAGTAGGGAATCAGCCAGTTGCAATTCACAGCCTTAGTTATAGTTATAGGTAGCAAGTGAAAGTAGAAAATTCAACAAGATTAAAAAAGATCAAAAATGCAGTTCTTTTACTACAATACCTGACATTAAAGAGATGAGTCTCTGTCTGGCCTCATTTGATGCCCTTGGGGTGCGAATGCGATCAATCCATTGGTATTCAGGGTCTTCATTGACCACAAGCTCTTCTACAAAGCCATGAATCAGCACAGCTCGATAGCACTTTGGGATAGATGTTGCTGTTAAAATAAGTGATCTATTATGTTGCTATTTACACAAAAGAAAATTCAGTTCCTCACAGAATGCACATCTAGGTGCTTACACTCTGGAGAGAGAACACGAGAACATCCTTCACTATATAACCACAATGTAATTACAATACTTCTAAGTCAGTCTCCTAAAATGGGCTTATCTTTAAACATATTTTCTTTCATGTGGCCTCTCACTTTTCTTACAGAGTAGTAAATATAAATTCTATTTTTATGATTTAGAAATCAGCTGTAGAAATTAAACAGCATTCGATACAAAGTTTTGAAAAACAAAATTAAATAAAGTATCACAAGGTTCTACATAAATGTGTACAATTTTTGAGCTTTTAGGTATGAATTGAAAAATGTATTGAAGTTTAAAAGGTCAAAATTAAAGTTAATGAGATGATTACATTGGGCATTAGATGAATTTGAATTGATGAAGTCGAAAACTTTCAATTATTCAAAGTCCTCTGAAACATTCTTCTGCATATGTCATACTGCAGACCCAAAAGTCACAGTCCCTTTCTGAACAGAGAACTCACAGGGTCCTGTAGTCTCTAATAGAGGCTGTGGCCACAGAACCAACCATCTAGTGACCACTGTACTAGTTACCAGACCCACTGAATCATTCAACCACCATTCCACTGCACTTAAAGAAGAGCTGCTCAGACTCCAAAAGAGAGAGCCTGAGAGCATCGACCCCACCACCCTCTCAGAAAGTCACCCGTGTCTTTAAGCCCAGCACTCGGGAGGCAAAGGTGGAGGCATTGCCGTGATTCGAGGGCAGCCTGGAGGGTCTACAGAGTGAGGTCTGGTCAGGTACACTCACATGTCAACGTTAATTTGGGGTGCTTCAACCCAACTAACACAGGTTGACCTGGAGGACCCCAATCCTCCCAGTCCAGACCCATACAGTGCAGAGCTCTGTGTGTGCTGTGCCTATCTTTCAGTGCTTTACACCTCAGGAAAATACCACTGGGCTCTTCTAATGACACTTTTCATAAGCTTGTAAAAATTGGACACCACTTACTATGATATGTAGTCATAAAAGTACAGTGACTATTTCTAGAAAATTAGCAATTTTCTCACTGGCATGAAAATCAAACTCTAATACTTTCTCTGTTAGCCTTTCAAAATGCTAACCTGATTTTCCATGTTTAGGTTATGAACAGTCTGCTAAATGAGAACACGTGTACTCACTGCAGAAGAACTTGACTCCACACGATGACTGGCGGAAGCGGTTTAAGTCATTGAAGAGGTCGACTTTGACAACAACATTGATTTCCCCACGAATACCTACACATCCAAGAGAATTTCTACTTTAAGAAAATGATGCAGAACTGAACAATGAGGTAAACAGCTACCGATGACTGCTGTTAAAATAACGGGTCATCGTAATGGTAATGTGGTTCCCTCACTATTTTCATCCTTAGCACTTTCCTTATTTCATTTTTGGAGGCAGAACGTGACGGCACTAGAGCATGTGCAATGTTCACTCTGACCTAAGTCTAACTGGAAAGACGTCCCACATAAATCGATAACAAGCACCTGTAATCACAGTATTCGGGAGGTAGAGGCAGGAGGGTCAGGAATTCAAGGCCAGCATGATAAGTTCCAGGTCAGCCTGGGCTGGTGTAAGACCCAGCTTCCAAAATAACATACGTCAACAGACACACACACACACACACACACACACACACACCCCTATTAACAAGTGCTTTCAGAACTTGCTATAAGACCTGGCCTTCGCTGATAAATACGTATTTAGAACTAGGTGTTTTCTACAGCTGACCTGATTTCATGTCAAGTTCACACATAAGGTAGAAGACACTCTAAGAAAAGTAATTTGCTAATTTATCTTTTGAAAGAATATGAGATTATATTTTAAACAAAAAGCTTAATTATATTAACCAACTATACATAATATTTAATATTAAGTGGCTGGAAAATTCATCTGTTCACATAGCTATTGCCTTAAATCCAACCTCAAATTACTTTCTCGGCATCATTTTTGATTCATGTACTTTGTCTGAGACGGGGAAGTCTCACTGTGTTGCCCAGGTTGGCCTCAATTCCTAGGCTGTCTTTCTCTCTCCTCATCTTAGCAGCTGGACCAATTAGCACAGGCCACAGGCCTGGGCAGCATATTTTTTAAAACTGATATTGTAACATTGAATTAGATTTTATTTCCTTACTACAAAGATAACATATATACATTGTAGAAACAGAGAGAAGAAAAGATAGGAGGGAGGAGAGGAAAGGGGAGGAAATGGAGGAGGGAGGGGACAGGAAGAGAAATGAAATTACACAGTGCCTCAATCACTAAGCCATCTCTCTTGGCCCCTACTAGTCTACTTTTTAGAGGGCATCTTTCCCAAAGAGAACATGCTGGCACAACCACCTCTACCCTGTGGCTCCTCACCATGGATGGTGTCGTAAATAGGAAACCAGCCTGAGATGACTGTGGCCGCTTCGCTGTACAGCAGAGGGTCGATGTCGATGTACACTTTGCCAATGGCGTCATTTGCGCTGTAGGTGTCGTGGTCGAGAACTGTGATCTGCAGAGGCTCGTCTTGTAAGTCCTCATCATCCACCTGCAAAGACGCCTTGAAATGAAATCTTACACATTTTTACAGTCCCAAGAATCACAAATCTATACATGCATCAAATGATAAAGATGATATATTGCTGAAAAGAAACTGCATGGATTATCTCTAAGGACAAAGGTAGAGAGATAAGGACACACACATACACACACGTTGTAATAGGCATTAAGGCTGAACATCAGGGGTAGAGCTCTTGTCTAGTATCCACAAGGCCTTGACTTCAATCCCTAAACTGTGAAAAATAAAATCTTTCTCAGAAATCCTTTAAATGTTTATTTTTTTTTTTTTTTTTTTGCTATGTAGCAAAATGCTCCACTAAAAGACTGTCTCTCCTAGACTCTCTTGCAGCTGCGAGGGTAAAAGCACAGACACCACAGTGGTGGGGTGCAGGTTAAGGTGCCTTGTGTTGAGGCCTCCACTGGGGGGCAGTGTAGGCAGCTCAATGCTCCCTCCCTCCCTCTGGGAAAACTGGTGTGACCCCCAAGCTCCAGCTGGAAGGGCCCTGGTCCCAGATGACTGCAGGAGCTACTGGTCTACCCTTTACTTCTGTGGCGGTTCTACAGAGAAAGTAGCATTCCTAAGAAAAAGAAAAACATCTATTAATTTAAAACATGTGAGTGTTCAAAACATTAAGTACCTGATATTCACAACTAAAAATATAGGAAAATGCTTTGCAACTAGCAGCAATTGTCAGCACATTTAAGTACACGTTCACACTACACACACTACTGCAGGAACACTAGTCAAAGGAGTAACTTACTAAACTTTAAGAGCAACAGTTGGTAACTTGAGCTTCTGAAATTCACTATTCCCATTCACGTGCTTTCTAAATATTTATGTTTATACCATAGATTAGTGCTGTTCTCGGCTTTGGCCAGAGAAGCTTTTTTTGCACTGGGTGGCAGTTACTGTCGATTTATACCTGGACAAAATGCCAAGAATAAGAGTTCGTAGAGTGCTCAACCCTAAACGGGGACATCACCTTCTCCACGGCACAGAGAGCAATGAAGAAGAGTAGGTAGAAGGAAAAAGAGCGAAGGCGGGAGTGCTGGGAAGGCCGTCTTCTGGATAGGACAGGGCCCTCGCACTCCTGAGCTCCTAATTGCTGCCCAAGATTGGGTCCATCAACATTCCAGCATGGATGGGAGAGGGGCTCACGAGGCCCCACCCCTCCTTGAGAATCAACAGGCAGTTAATAGCTGCTAGGAGGGAAGGAGCTACTGGCAGCTTTTGGTTGCCAGGGAGGGAGAGAGTGCTCAGTGGTGTAACTGCTGGGGAGCTACCCATGCTCCCACGCTCTGGCAAACAGCCCCTCACCCATGCTCATATGAGCAACCGAAATTATATTCACTGGATCACCTAAAAATAAATGGGCTAGCTGAGAGAAGGAAAAGGTTCAGCAGGAAAGGGAGAGGGACAAGAGAGGTTAACAAGGAAACAATATGATCAAAATACATTATATGTATTATGAAATTGTCAAAACTTAAAAATACATGGAAGCCAAAAATATGGTAATAGCATATAGAGAAACAAACAGATTAGCAGAATTTATTTATTTTAACTTGTTTCCAAGGTAGTGTTAGGTAGCGTATTGACTTCTGGCAGAACTGGAATCAGTAGAAACTCCCTCCCTTGGATAGCTCTGCTTGGCAGCCTCAGCAGAACAGCCAGGGGAGGGGAGAGCAGGTTCACAACTGAGTCCTTTGGCATGCCACACTTCCACCATCACATTAACTAAAGGACAGAGAAGTGTGAGAGGCTAGTTTAAGAAATAATGGCCAGCCAGGCCAAATGAGCCAACAGGGTGCAATAGTGGCACATCTGTCATGGTGGAAACCAACTGCCCTCTAATTGGACTGGAGGCCCGCTCCATGGGAGGGAATACATCCATGATACTGAAAACTTAAAACAGGGGTAGTCAGGAGTCCTGGGGATGTAACATCTGCTGCTGTCTGGCTAAATGTACATACTACACTTATCAAACACTCCCAGTAAGCACTTCTCTTAATGTTCATACTCTTATATTAATGCTACTCTCACTTTGGGTAGAGAATCTTCTCTTTTCAGATGGCAGTGACCTTGGGATGACTCAGAATGCATCATGGTGCTGGAAAGAAGTGACAGCAGTGCTCAGTACTGCGATATCTCTAGCACACCTTCCAAGGCTCAGGGTCTAATGCGGAAGAGATGGCGGAAAGAATGTAAGAGCCAAAGGAAGTGTAGGACTCCTTACAACATGCTTCCCCCAGACACAAAATGGCCTGGATATCCATGACCTCACAGTGCCTGACACTACCTACACAAGACCATCATAATAGGAGGAAAGGATCATGACATCAAAATAAAAGAGAGACTGATTGAGAGGAGATGGGGATATGATGGAGAATGGAGTTTCAAAAGGGAAAGTAGGGGGAGGGAGGGCATTACCATGGGATATTCTTTATAATCATGGAAGTTGTTAATAAAAAAAAAAAATTGTTTTGAAAAAAAAAAGAAATAAAATCACAGGACGAAAAGTGTTTGCCATTAAATTTAAGCCTTAGTATATACCAAATAAGGTATATACAGCCATGAAGTCCATATCTAGAGACAGAGGAACCTTGATTATTATCTCTGTGTAAAATGCCTGCATTTCTCAAAAGAACTACCTTATCAGAGTAGCTTGGGTGATCACTTACGTTTAGGGGTTCAACATGAGCCTGAGCAACAGAGCAAGAACCTACCTCAAAAAAATAAAATAAAATAAAGGCTGGAGGGATAGATTAGTGGTTAAGGTGTTTGCCTGCGAAGCCAAAGGACCTAGGTTCAATTCCCCAGGACCCACGTAAGCTAAATATACAAGGGGCACATGCGTCTGGAGTTCATTTGCAGTGGCTAGAGGCCCTGGTGTGCCCCTTCTCTCTCTCTGTCTCTCTCCTGTCTTCTCCGTCTTCTGCTTGCAAATAAATCAAATTAAAAAATAATAAATAAAATAAGACAATTAAAAGCTGGGTGCGGTGGTACACGCCTTTGATTCTAGCACCCAGGAGGCAGAGGTAGGAGGATCGCTTAGAGTTTGAGGGCAGCCTGAGACTACATAGTGAATTCCAGGTCAGCCTGGGCTAGAGCGACACCTACCTTGAAAAACCAAAAGTAAGAATAATAATAACTAAATGGGACATGGTGGCACATGCCTTTAGTACCAACATCCAAGAGGCAGAGGCAGTTGGATTGCCATGAGTTTGAGGCCAGCCTAAGACTATATAGTGAATTCCAGGTCAGCCTGGGCTAGAGTAAGATCCAACCACCAACCTCAAAAAGAAAAAAGAAGAAAAAGAAAAATCAAATGTAGCTGGGCGCAGTGGCACATGCCATTAATCCCAGCACCTGGGAGGCAGAGGTAGCAGTATCACCATGAGTTCGAGGCTACCATGAGACTACATAGTGAATTCCAGGTCAGCCTGAGCTAGAATGAGACCCTACCCCCCCCCCAAAAAAAAACCAACATAAATAAATAAACAAGTAAGTAAGTTAAAACCAGGGCTGGAGGGATGGCTTAGCCGTCAAGGTATTTGCTTGCAAAGCCAAAGGACCCCTGGTTCAATTCCCTAGGACCCACGTTAGCCAGATGCACAAGGAGGTGCACACATCTGGAGTTTGTTTGCAGTGGCTGGAGGCCCTGGCGTGCCCATTCTCTCCTCTCTCTCTCTCCCCTTTCTTTCTCTGTCATATTAATTAATTAATTTAATTTAACTAAAAGAAAACAACTGTGGACTATGCTTCTCAGCCATCAAAGGAAGGAACTTTGATGCATGCTCCGTGCATGAACCTTACACACAGACACCACACGGACAGGGACAAGTGCTGTGTGGCTGCACTCTGTGAAGAGCCCAGCACCAGCACACTGCCGAGACGGGAAGCAGACCAGAGCTCGCAGGGTCTGGGCAGAGGAAGGAATAGGGAGGGAGGGTAGTTCTTAGCTACTTAGGAGGGACAAAGTTTCTGTTATAAGTAATAAAGATTAGTCCTGAAAAGAGTGGTGATGGTTGCAAAGCACTCTGGATGTAACTGATGCTGCTGAACTGTACACTGACCAGTGGTTAAGAGGAGGCTGAGCTCAGTGGTGCGCCCCTGTAATCACAGCTTTTTGGGAGGCTGAGGCAGGAGGGTCTCAGTTCAAAGCCAGCCTGAGTAATATTTCAAGACTTGGTCTCAAAGAAAAAGGAAAGGTAGAACTGGAGAGATGGCTTGGTGGTTAAGGTGCTTGCTTGGGAAGCCTAAGGACCCAGGTTTGATTTCCCAGTACCTACATAAGCCACATAGAGGCACAAGGGGGTGCATGTATCTGGAGTTTGTTTGCAGTGGCTGGAGGCCCTGGTGTGCCTATTCTCCCTCCCTCTCCCCCCCTCCTCTCTCTCTTCCTTCCTCTTTCTCTCTCTCAAATAAATAAATCAAATATATTTTTAAGAAAGAAAGAAAAAGGAAAGGTTATGAGCAGCTAACAACAAGCGTGGCAGTGCACACTGTAATCCCAGCTCTTGGGGCAGAGGCATAGATAAAGAGGCAGAGATTAGCCTTGCGCTGCATGAGACCCTGTCTCCAAAAAATGAAACTGTCAAAATAGCAAAAAAATTTCTCAAATCTGCTTATTGCTCTTAAGTGATTTTTGGTATGCAAAAACCCAAAGAAAACTACAATTTTACTACCCATAAGGACTTCTTAGTTTTTCATCTGCATTATCACATACTTTCTTAACTTTAATATAATTTTAGAAGCTTTAATATTCTCAGTAAGCAGAGAAGGACATATGTCTTGGGTCACAAAAATGATTAAACTTACAATAGAGGACACACTAGGTCATTCTGGGAAGAAGGGGACACACACTAAAAACTGCTGATATTAAACAACTTACCTCAAATTTAAACCACTCTGAGTTCCACTGGGGATTGAGTGACTTGAGGTACACATCTGTCTTAAAGGTGGTATTACCAAACTTTACCTAGAAACAAACAAGAAACTTCAATCAGCCATGTGATGAAAGGATTAACCACTGAGGGAAAAAAGGATAATGTCCTAAGACAAAGGCAAACAGTACGGTCTTGCCAGGTAAACTATGTGTGGGACACACAGCTGGTCCACTTGGCCCCCAGGGAAACTGGACGTCAGGACTGAGGAAGGAGTCAGGGGGGACGGGAGGGAGGACAGCTGAGGTCAAACCAGAAGGGGAAGGACCTTCCAGTCCCCTTAAAGAAGCCACTATCACAAAAACTTAGCACTATTTCCTAACCTACCATTTGTGTTTTCGTCCCTCATCTGTGCACATAATGATCTGTGATAAGCTACCTGTGTTCTGTGCTCCCATTGTGAAGATAATAAAAAGGGTTGCATGAGGAGACCATCTTAGTTTACAAGCCATCTTGACAAGCAGTACATTACCAAGACCCCAAAATAAGTAAATAAAACAAAGACGTTTGAAGAAGCAGGTTTGAAACAAAGAATGGTGACCATGAAGCAAACCTTGGACGAGATTTAGAAGTGGTCAAGAAGTCTCAAAGGGCTGGGAAGATGGCTCAGTCGTTAACGGCACTTGCTTGCAAAGGCCTGCTAGCCCAAGCTCAACCAAGGTTCAGGTCTCCAGTACCCATATAAAACCAGATGCACAATGTGGCACATGCATCTGGAGTTCCTTTGCAACAACATGAGGCCCTGGTGTGCCCACTGATATATTCATTCATTCTCTCTCTCTCTCTCTCTCCTTGCAAAAAAAAAATTTTGTTTTAAAGGCTAAGAGCAAATAAGCTAAGCAACTACTTGCTACCTTGCCTAGGCATGAACTACCATATATGGCTGTATTATCCATTAAAATAATTTATTTGAGGCAAGAGCAACAGACTGGCCTTTTTCTTATGCAAGAGATAGAGAGAAAGAGAACTGGTGTGCCAGGGCCTTAGCCATGAAATTGAACTCCAGACACCTGTGCTGCCTAGTGGGCATGTGTGACCTTGCACTTGCCTCACCTTTGTGCGTCTGGCTTACGTGGGATCTGGAGAGTCGAACATGAGTCCTTAGGCTTTGCAGGCAAGCGCCTTAACTGCTAAGCCATCTCTCCAGCCCTGCTGTCAGTTTTTAACAGGTTTATTTTTCATGGTTATGTGTGCAGTGTACATGTGTGTGCATATGTATGTTTGTGTACATTGGTGCACAGGTATACACAGGTGCACATGCGTATGTGTGTCTGTCTGTGGACAGAAGCCAGGTCAATGTCAGATGTTCTCCTCTACCTTGTCTTTTTGAGACAGGGTCTCTTCCAGAACCCAGAGCCCCTCAACTCATCTAGAACGCCAGCCAGCAAGTCCAATGCACCTGCCCATCTCCACCTCCCCAGTGCAGGGGACGCAGGCATGAACTACGATGCCCAGCATTTTGCATGGGTGCTAGGGATCCAAACTCAGGGCCTTTCCTCACTGACCCATCTCCCCATCTCTTTAACATGTTTATTTTAAAAATCAAGGCTGGAGAGATGGCTTAGCAATTAAGGCAGTTCCTACAAAGCCAAAGGACCCAGGTTCAATTCCCAAGTACCCACATAAAGCCAGATGCACAAGGTGATGCATCCATCTGGAGTTTTTCAACAGAGGCTGAAGGCACTGGTGCATTCATTCTCTTTCTCTCTCTCTCCCTCCTTCTCTCTCTCTCAAATAAATAAAATTTAAAAATATCAAAAATTCCAGGCAGCAGTAACTTTATATTGATTAAATTATAGAACTCCGGACCTACTTCGAGGAATCTAACCTAACAGTATCTTCATATAAGTGCCACCCCCCAAAAAATGTAAAACCTTAATAATTGTTCAATAGGAAAGTGATTGACTTAATCATACCCATTTCCAACTAAAAAAGAGATAACTGTATGTATTATCATGCAAACTGGCAGTAAAACAATGTGGCAGAAGATAGAGTATAACTAGGTCTGGTTTTAAAATATGTGATTTTAAAAGGTTTTTTTCTTTTGGGAAGGACAAGGAGATGAACACGGCATTCCCCCCCCCCCAAAAAAAGTGATAGCAGTTTTCTCTGAAGAAGGGATTTGTGAAAATGTAGGGAATACTTACAGTTTACTAAATAAGGAGTTTTCAAATTACTGCTGTGTATTCAAATGTGTATGTACCTGTTTGTTTGTCTACACAAGGTCTGCTGTAGTCCAGACTGGCCTTGAACTCATCGGCCTAGCTGGCCTTACACATTTTTTTTTTTTAACAAATTGAATTGTTTAAAATATATTTTATTTATTTGAGAGCAAAAGAGAGAGAAAGAGAGAATGGGCACGCCAGGGCCTCCAGCCACTGCAAACAAACTCCAGACGCATGTGTCCCCTTATACATCTGGCTTATGTGGGTCCTAGAGAATCGAACCGGGATCCTTTGGCTTTGCAGGCAAACGCCTTAATTGCTAAGCCATCTCTCCAGCCCCTGGCCTCACACTTTTGATCCTCTTGCCTTTACCTCCCAAGTGTTTGGATTATAGGTGTGCACTGCCACACCCAGCTTTCACATATTTTCAACTGGGAAGTATTCATGTATTTTTATAATGCCTTCTTTCATATCACAACATTACAAAGATATAAGTTAACAGAGAAAAGACACCTGGGAAGGAGGGAGGCTCCTGCTCACTTACTAATCCGGCTTTCATTACAGTTCATTATATAGACCATGAGAAGCACAGCCCATCAACTGATGATGGTTCTGCTCACAATACTTTTACTTGACACTAGTGTAAAAGCGTACTATGCTACCATCGGGTTTCTCATTTCCATGCAGTAGTCAGCAAATCACAAGAGACATTCAAAAGGTCATTATAAAGCAGACCTGGACTCCAGCAGTAGGCTAATGCAGAAGGCAGGTTTCACTTTGAAGACTGGTACCTTAGGGGTATTTACTGTCCTTCTGTTTCTTTTTGAGACAAGGTTTCATTCTGTATCCCAGGTCAGCCTGGAACTCACTAAGAAACCCAGACAGGCCAGAAACTCTCAGTAATCCTTCTGCCACAGCCTCCCAAGCACTGGGATTACAGGGGTAAGCCACCATGTCCACCTTGTAAATGCACTCCATTTCTAATTTCAGTTTACTGGGGATATATGGAGATGTGATCCAATGATCCCTATGGCAAGTGATGGAAGACCTGCTCTTTTTAAAGTATTTAGATACATTATTGTTTATTTACCTCAAGCTGCTGTACAGGTAAAGTGAACTATCGTCAGGGGACTTATAAAACAATGCAAGTGCCAAATATATTAAGGGTTCTGACTCATTTACCAAAAAAGCACATAGTTTTGGGTTGTAAGCACACAGCCCTCTGTTTTCCACAACAGTAGCTGAGTTAATACTGTCCCTTTTCTGTCAACTGCCCATTCTAGACATAGTAAAGATCAGAAAGTCCCTAAACTATATTAAATGAACAAAACATTCAATTTCAGGAAGAGGAAGAAAGTCTGCTTTGCCAACACTATGATGACTTCCCTTCAAGAGAAGGAGGCCATGGATCATTCAGTCTTACTTAATTCAAAGGAGATTTTATTACTTTGCAATTAAATGAGCGCCTTAAATCTTTCTAAAGAACACCAGGGATCTCAGTGGAGAGCCTCACACTCAAGTGTTCTCTATTTCCCTACTCATTAGTTAAAGTACCCTGGGGAAGTTATTTCACCTGTTCTGAAAGCAGTTGCTGTGCACACTTCAGAGATAATGCACGTGGAGACCTAGGAAAACATCTGGTTCAGTGAAAAAAACACTGATTCAATATTAATGTCTTTTCCTTTCCTTGCTCCCTAAAAGGCTCCTCAATAAACACACACACACACAAAAAAAACAGTGCACTTTAGCCAATGTGCAACATGAACATTAGTAATGAGATGTATTTCATTAATACTTCCTTTGTACAAAACCGCCTTTTACCCTAGAGACTCCTACAGAAATCACCCTTTGGTTTGGGGTTGTTTTGTTTTGTGAAATCCTGGAGACTGAACCTAGGGCCTTGTGCATTCTATCATGAGCTGCATCCCCCACCTGTCCAAGGGTAATCATCTTTAAGCACCACTTGGTCTTCACTTGCTCCCTGAACTCTTCATATGATATCATACAAATTGTTTCAGCCAGCCCCACCTAGATCAATACATGGTCACTTATTCTAGTAGCTTGGTTAGATCAGAGAATCACTAAAAACATTACAAAACTGCACACACTTTAAAATATAATACTAGGGCTCGAGGGATGGCTTAGCAGTTAAAGGTGCTTGTTTGCCAAGCCAAAGGACCCAGGTTCAATTCCCCAGGACCCACATAAGCCAGATGAACAAGGTGGCGCATTCATCTGGAGTTCATTTGCAGAGGCTGAAGGCTCTGGCGCTCTTGCGCTCTCTCTCTCTCTCTCTCTCTTTCTCCCTGCCTCTTTCTCTCTCAAATAAATAAATTAATTTAACACTAAAGTATGCAAATATTCACTTCTGCCTGGTAGTGTGTGTATGGTATGTGTGGTATGTGCATGCAGATATGCACATCCCATGCATACAGGTGCAGAGGCCAAAGAAAGACACTGGAGTGTCTCCCTGTATTGCTCCTCCATCTTATTTTCCTGGGACAGTCTTTCACTGAAATTGGAGCTCCCCACTGTTTGGTTAGACTGGCTGACCAGGAGCCCCAATGATCCTCCTGTCTCTGCCACTCTTGGTACCAGAGTTACAGGTGTGCACAGCCATACCTGGTTTTTTACTTGTGTACTGAGTATCGAACCCAGGTCCTCCTGCTCAAACAGCAAGAGCTTGCACCCGCTGAGCCGGCTCCCCACCTGTCACACCTGTTTGCTAATGTCAGAGGTCCTCTGTCTCCTTTGAGGTCCACTACTTACAGTTTGACATTATCAGTTTTTAATAAACCACATTCATAATATAGAATCTGTGATTTCAGGTTTGGGTTTATGCAGTGGCAGAATTCAAAGTTACTTGTAAAAAAATGTGAACAAAGAATCCTATGTATTTTTTTACAATCGTTTCTCCATCTAATTCAAGTAATTTTCAGTGACTATTTCTATAATTCTATACAGCCTTATTAAGTATTTTTGATACTCATTCTACCAATTTAGATAAGATTCAAATAAACTACAATACCAAATACAGTTGACAAAAACAGATTTGGAAGTAAATGTAAATGCTTCCTAGTAAAGGGTATCAGCCACCTGGTAGCAGAAAGCCTAGGCGCCACGGACTTGGTCTAACACAATGGGGTGGCTGTAACACGCTTTAGGAAGACTTTAGTGCCAAGCCCTGGACTCAGTGAAACCAGTCAGGGGAACTAGGTAAGCGAGCTTCTGCTACACGGTTCCTGTCCTCAGCTAGACTGTCAGCACGCCCTGCTCCCTCACCCAGCACAACTAGGACCCACTTATCTCCAACATGGGCCCTCCTAGTCGCACATGCTCCGTCCTCTCCCTTTGCCTGTCCCAAGTTTGTCTTATTCAACTGAAAAATACCTTCTCCTTGCTTATTGGAACTCAACTGTCCTCCAATCCCAGGGTTCAGTTTTCTCTTAACCAGCCAGGTGTGGCAATGAATGCCGGAGTCCAGCCCTTGGGAGGTTGAGGCAAAAGAACCACTTGAGAGCCCAGGAACTGGAGACCCGACTGGACACAGACGCATGCTTCTCTGCAGGGGAAGAAGTTTCCAGCAGTAATTAGTAGCTAGGCTTCATTATCTCCCCTTCCTGTGAGCTTATGTTACTTAAGTCAACATTATATAACTTATCCTTACTCCTTCATTATCCTTTTCATCCCGCTTTAGTTTTCCCCTTCCTGCTGGATGAATCCTGTTAACACAGAAACATGTTCTAGAATCCTATTTCCCACACGGTCCTCAAGGAGTGCAGTGGTTTCCCCTCCCTCTGGGGCCCAGTTCTTAGACGGCATCCAAGCCCTCGCTCTCCACATCCATCGGCTCTGATGCCTCACCCTGAGCGTCAGTCTCACCAGGATTCTCACTGAGACCGCTGACAAGTTCTACACTGTTCAGTCTTCTCATTTCTCTTCTATGGGTTCTCTCTTTTTTTTTTAGGTAGAGGTACGATTTCACTGCAGCTCAGGCTGACCTGGAATTCACTATGCAGTCTCAGGGTGGCCTCAAACTCATGGCGATCCTACCTCTGCCTCCCATGTGCTGGGATTAAAGGCCTGCCCCACCACGCCTAGCTTCTATGTGTTCTTCTGTGTCCTTCAGGGCCACTTGATAGTTGAGGACTTCTTTCTAGAAACTTCCTCTCCAACTAACATGTTACTTTCCTTGTTTTGCTCCCAGCTAACAATCAGTTTCCTTCCTCTACAGCGTGTCCTCTAAGGAACTCTTACTATCAATGTTTTTTAAAGATACATCCCACTCCTGTGCCCACTAAGTTAGAGGACAGGACGTTTCTGACTGTGTTTGAAGGGGCAGTGGATAATCACAGTATTTAGTCAGGAAGGGCAAGAGTGACTGCACGTCCTACAATGCAAGACTCCCCAACAAGGAGGACCTGAAAACCCCACCCACCGTAGTCACGTAAGAAATCTGAAGCCCGTGTCTGCTTCAGCAGCACAGATCCTAAAGCTGGAAGGACACAGAGAAGATCCGCACGGCCTCTGTGCAAAGAAGACATGCCAATACATGAAGAGACCCGAAGCCTGGCATGCCAGCACAGGTCTGCAATCCACACACCCAGCCTGGCATGTTGACACAGTTCTGCAACCCCCGCACCCAGCAGACAGAGGCAGGAGGAGTCAGTTCATATCGCTTGTGCCATGTATCAAGAACCTAACTCCAAAGAAATATGCCTAAAAACTTATTTTGCAGATCAAGGCATAGTGACAGGGTTTCAGTACTGGAATCCCAGTTCTTGGGAAGCAGAGGCAGGAGGAAGATGGACAAGACGGAAATCTGAGGCAGGCCAGAACTACAACTTAAGTTCTTCCGTACTGTGTAGTAAAGGCAGAACGGCCACCAGCATGTTCAAAGCAGTGACAACTCTGCTTTTCCCAAAATGGACCATTTTGGAACATCTGATAGCCAATGGCGAAGAAGATATATGTGAGATGCCAAACTGCAAAGGGCCTCACCAAGTGAAGGGTATTGACACCCAAGTGACTTTTCACACCACTGAGACATTCCTCGACCTATGTCCCTAGTCTGTTTTCTCCACACAGGGACTTCTCACCACCTAGCATGCTGTGTCTTTTTCTTAAGGATCTTGTTTATGCACATGGAAAGGCAAGAGCCATAACTCAAGAATTCCTCCCTAAATCCCCACCATCCACTGGTGCCTCATAGAGATGGGCCTCCAGGTAACCCACCTTACTCTTCCCGCTTCCTCCAGCACTGACGACCCACCGCCTCCTTACTGAAACAACAAACCCTCCATCACTCCACAGGGCTGTGTCATTATGAGTACAAACTATCCTAGCTAAGAGCGTCAGAGAAGACTTCAAATATTATTTAAATGGGATGCAGGTAGTATGTGTGAAGGCCTGTGTGCAACCCCCAGTACCACCAAGAAAAATAGTAAAAAATAGAGAGGGTGCTTGTCTCATAGGGTTGAGAAACACCAGCCTGTGTGAGGTCACTTGTAAATCAGAACTCTCTTTTGACTATCTTAGTCAGAAATCCAACTGTCTCCTGGACAAGTGCTTTTTAGAGGTTCTAAAGCCACCTCAAGCCCAACATGCCCAAACTGAAACTTACTCTCCTCCAGTGAATGTCTGTCATTCCTGTGGGGCTTGAGAAAAGCCCCCTGCTGACTTCAGATACCCAGATATGACCTGCTCCCCATCTTTTCCTTTTTGGTCTCCAGTCTCAGACAGACCCTCTGGTCCACTTTCAAAACAGATATAGACTTAATCTGTTTCTCCCCTTTCCAAAACCATGGTTAGCCCTATTTTCTGTTATTTAAACTATGACAGAATCTCCTTCCACTCCCCCCTTCAACTACTCTGCACGGCAGCAAAAGTCCGTATTATCTGTGGGCTGGAGAGGCAGCTCTAAAGTACTTGCATAAAAGAGCTCGTTTAATAACTGTTTCCCGCCAAATGTACAATGATGAGAATAAGTGGTGGGTGAAACTCAGCCAAGAATGGGATCTGTACCTGTATCAGTCTCTCCAAGGCTCAAGGCACATCACAGAAGGAGGGGCAAAATGAATGTAGAGCTGTAGGAAGGGAGAGGAAGTGACATGGGCCTCATGCGCTGTTGCGTGCTTGAACTTACGGAACTGTGATTACCCACACAAGATGTGCACAAGAGCCAGTCGTGTTGGCACACACTTTTAATCCCAGCACCCGGGAGGCGGAGGTAGGAGTAACACCATGAATTTGTGTAGGCCACCCTGAGACTACATAGTGAATTACAAGTCAGCCTGGGCTAGAGAGAGACCCTACCTTACAATGCACTCTTCCAGACACAAAATGGTCTGATATCCATGACTGCGCAGTGCTTGGCACTACCTACACAAGACCAGTATTATAGGAGGATAAGATGATGACATCACAATAAAAGGGACTGATTAAGAGGGAGAAAGTATATGGTGGAGAGTGGAGCTGTGAAGGGGAAAGCAAGGGTGGAGGGAATTATCATGGTTTATTGTCTATAATTATGAAAGTTGCCAATAATAAAAATAAAATAAATAATAAATAAAAATAAGTGTGTACAAGATTAGGCCTGCCACACCCTCACAAGCTGTGACAGCCACATACCACTTTTTACTCCAGGTGCATCTCAGACTAAAATGGCTGCCTGAACGCTCCATGAAACACATTCTGTCCCTTTTGCCTTTGTGTGACCCTCAAGGCCCAGCTCAACTGTCACTTTCTTAGGACTGCTTCCTGAGCTTTCAGAGGCAGAATTCAGTCCCTCATTCTAACAGGACACTCGTCATCACGCCTGGAATGCAGTACTGGCAAGATTTTTAATCTTAGGCAAGTTATTTCTGGGATCACTCATAAAGCAGGACTGTTGTGAGGACCAAGAGTTAAAAGTACTTAGCACAGGTGGCTGGAGAAGTGACTCAGCGGTTAAAGGCACTTGCTTGCAAAGCCTGACGGCACGGGTTCAATTCCCCAGTACCCACGTAAAGCCAAATGCACAAAGTGCCCCAAATATCTGGAGTTTGTTTACAATGGCAGAAGGCCCTGGTGCACCTATAATCACTCTTTGTCTGCCCTTTGTCTCTGTCTGAATAATACATAGGTGTGTGTGTGTGTGTGTGTGTGTGTATGTGTGTATGTGTACTTAGCATATATTTGACAATAATGAAATTGACATGTTAGCAATTAGTTATTAAAGTAAAAATGTATAAAATTAAAAACAAAAATATTAAATAATAAAATAAAATAAGCTGTGTGAGTTATTCATTCCCTGGGCTATCTTAAAGCAAATACTATGCATTATTTAGTTGTAACTATATATTACTTAACTGGCCCAAGAGCATGTAGAACTTTTAAATGAAAATGAAATTGGGGTTGATAGTTTCCTTGAAAATGTAACTATCGAGCTGGAGAGAGAGATCAGTGGTTAAGGTGCTTGCCTACAAAGCCTAAGGACTCAGGTTCGATTCCCCAGTACCCTGTTTGCACAAAGTTGTGCATGCATCTGGAGTTTGTGGTGGCCAGAATCCCTGGTGTGCCCATTCTGTCTCTCCCTGCTTGCATATAGATAAATAAAAACTATAACTATATATGTACATAATTATAGGATAAACTAATTAATTAGGTTACAGAATCTTTTAAGAATTTTTTAATTAATTTATGAGAGAGAGAGGAGAAACAGAAACTGGGCATGCCATAGCCTCTTGCCACTGTAAATGAACTTCAGATGGATGTGCCACTTTGTCCATCTGGCTTTACATGGGTACTGGGGAATCGAACTCTGGCAGGCACACTTTGCAAACAAGTGCCTTTAACCGCTGAGCCATCTCCCCACCCCTTTAAGGATAATTTTATGTGGAGATGAAATCAGGTTGCATACTATCATATATCTTCCAACCCTAAGCATTAATCGCCTATATGATTACTGCTCTAATGGCCTGGCTCATCATGTCAACTTTTATTACCATTCCCCGCCCCCCTTGGTTTCTTTTCAGACTTTGGTTTATTAGTTTCTGGGGCCCTAGGCCTGTTGCTAATTTTGCATGACTTTAAACCATTAGATTTAGAAGGCAATTTTGCAATTGGCACTTTTAATTGACTTCCTACCTCAAGGCACTATAAAATTACCCTGAGACAGCTCATCAGACCGGTGTACCAAGTCCATATGGGGTGTATGTATGAGGGGTGGGGTGGTACAGAAACTGCTAAGTGCTGCTGGATCCCATTGGATCATCCAATGTCAGGCTAAGGAGTGCACATCCGGGCACCGCAGGGCTGCGGATGCACGCTCACGCAGCCGTCCATCACTAAGGGCGACAGGAGCCATCCCTCCCTGCATGGGGTCGTCGCCGGCACGCAGGGCGCCCCATCACAGGGTGGGGGTGGGGGTTAGGTGGTGGTCCAGTGGTCCAGGCGGTCCTCGAGGGACACGCACGGGCGGGGTGGTGAGGGGACGGGGACCGTGCACCCACCTCCACGAAGGCATCCGTCAGGTCACTAGCACGGTCCATAACCGGCAAATGGCGTCCGGCCACGATTTTCACCTTCAGCTTGCCCGGCATCGCGGCGGGCTTTCGGCCTCGGCCAGGAGAAACAAACCAGCGAGCCTGCGCGGCCGGGCGGGGACGGGGGGGGGCGCGCTCACGCGCGTGCGGCGGGAGCGCGCTGGCGCGGGCGCGCAGACAACTGACGGCGGAGGGAGGTCGGGCGCGCGGGAGAGGGACGCGGGCCGCACTCAACGCTCCCAGGATGCCCCGCGTGCGTCGTCCGGCGCGGGCGCACAAGCGTCATTGCGGACGAGCTGAGCGGAGGAAAGACCCCGGCCGAGGTTGAGGCCCTGACCCCAGAGCTCTGGGAAGACAAGTTCAATCCGGTCGGTATCGCCGCGGAGGTTCCGCTGCGCCTCCCGCCTTTTCAAAAAAAAAAATGGCGGCCTTCGGGGAGGAGAAGACCCCGGCTGAAAGGAGCATCGATGACTCGGCGCTCGGCCCGGTCGGCTGCGGAGGGGGCGGGGCGTTGGGGGACTTTGAACACCCCCCCCTCCCCCGGGAGAAAATGGGAGGGGGCGGGGCTTGCTCGGTTAAGCTGCGGCTGAGCAGGGCGGAGGGTCGAGCCCCGCATCATCCACCGAGCCGCCGTTCTGGATAGGCGTGGCACTGGAGCCCGGAGCCGCTCGCTGCAGGGACCTGGCCCTCGCGCTCCTTTTAAGCGAGGGCCGTCAGCGCCACGGTGCTTTCCAAGACTCGTAGCTGAAGGCGAAACTGCCGGAGGAGTCGGGCTTGGAAACAGCCGTTTAGTGTTTCCTCAAACGACTGCCAGAAAGGGGTGCAGGTGCACGTGGTCTTTTTTTCTTTCTTTCTTTCTTTCTTTCTTTCTTTCTTTCTTTCTTTTTTTTTTTTGCTTTTTTTCTTAAACTATCCCAGTATTTGCATAGCTGAGGCAGCAGAATTGCCAAGAGTTTGAGGGCCAGCGGTATATTGCAGACCAACCCAAGGCTACAGAGTAAAAGTCTTGTCTTAAAAAGGGAACTAGGAGCCGGGTGTGGTGGCGAACGCCTTTAATCCCAGCACTCGGGACGCAGAGGTAGGAGGATCACCGTGAGTTCAGGGCCACCCTGAGACTACATAGTGAATTCCAGGAGAGCCTGAGCTAGAGTGAGAACCTACCTCAAAAAAAGGGGGGGGGGATAGAGGGCTGGAGAGATGGTTTAGCAGTTAAGATGCTTGCCTGAAAAGCTAAAGGACCCAGGTTGCATTCCCTAGGACCCACGTAAACCAGATGCACAAGGTGGTGCATGTGTCTGGAGTTCTTTTGTAGTGGCTGGAGGCCCTGGCGTGCCCATTCTCTCTCTCCCTCTCTCTGCCTCCTTCTCTCTCTCTCTCTCAAATGAATAAATAAAACTAAAGTATTTGGGGGGAAAAAAAGGAAATAGGCTTTGCAGGCCCAGGTTCAATTCTCCCAGTATCCATGCAAATCCAGCACTTGGGAGGCAGAGGTAGGAGGATTGCCTTGAGTTCAAGGCCACCCTGACACCACATAGTGAATTCCAGGTCAGCCTGTGCTAGAGCGAGACCCTACCTCGAAAAATAAACAAAAAATAAAAAAAAGGAAATCGGGCTTGAGGAGATGGCGCTGTGGTTAAAGGCACCTGCTTGTAAAGTCCAGAGGTCCTGGGTTCAATTCCGCAATACCCATGTAAAGCCAGATGCACAAAATGGTGCATGCGTCTGGAGTTCATTTGCACTGGCTAGAGGCCCTGGCATGTCCATTCTCTCTCTCCTCTCTCCCTCTCTCTTTCACTCACTCCCCTTCTCTCTGCCTTTCTTAAATAAATACATAATTTTTAAAGTTCCAGAGCTTGTCGGATACCTTAGGTATTACTTCCTGAAATGAAATCCCTTGATTCAGACATGGTTGGGTTATGATGTACTGTGGAAGGAGGGACACTTTGAAACCTAAAGTCACTGCTTGAAAGAGCCTTATGCTCATCTCGGTGTGATGTGTTTGTTTTTGAGATGGGATCGTGCAATAGATAATTGCTGGGTTGGTGCTTAGCATGTAGCCCAGGCTGGCTTCAGACTCTAGTCTTACTGCTTCGGCCTTGCAGCTGCTGAGGTGACAGACACACCCCAGTACACCTGGCTGTCAGTGGTAATGATGCATAGACTAGCCTGGAGGAGTGCCTGCCATGGAAAAGCAGAAATAATGAACGCCAAAAAACAACTGATATCCTTAGGAATCAACTCTATTGTATATACATCCTCCAAAAGGAGGCTGTCCCATAGGTTCACACCATTAGCGCAAGACTGGGGTTGAGGCACACACATGACAACAGTCATTCCATGCCATATGTCAAAACCAGCATTAGCAACATTCTCTATAGCAGATGACAAAAGCAACAATTAAAATGCCAGAGGACGGGGGTGGAGAGATGGCTTAGCGGTTAAGCACTTGCCTGTGAAGAAGCCTAAGGATCCTGGTTCACGGCTGGATTCCCCAGTACCCACGTAAGCCAAATGCACAAGATGGCACATGCATCTGGAGTTTGTTTGCAGTGGCTGGATGCACTGATGTGCCCATTTCCTCTCTCTCCCCCTTCTCTGCCTCTTTCTCTGTCATTCTCAAATAAATAAATAAATAATAAAATGGCAGAGGAAAGATTGTGAAGCATTCCATTTATTAGGAAGTTTTCTATTTATTTATCTGCTTATTTACTTGAAAGAAGTAATGGTGGGTGCACTGGAGCCTCTTGCCACTGCAAACAAACTCCAAACATATGGGCCACTTTTTGCTTCTGGTTTACATATGGAACTGGGAACCTGAACCCCAGGCTGGCAGGCTTTGCATGCAAATGTCTAACTGCTGAGCCATCTCCCCCGGTCTCAGGAATGGAAAATTCCTAAATGAAGATATCAGCATGATCTTTTTAACTTAAAACACACTCAACAGGGTAGAATAATTACTCCAATCAGCAGTGGCCCTGTAAGATCTTTTCAAGGCAAAAAAAAAAAAAAGTCTTTCCAGAGAAGGGGTAGCTCACCTAAGTGAGGAGCTGAAGAGAAAAGGAAATTAACTGCTCAAGAAGAAAAAGTCTGAACCATAAATTCTGCTGACTTTTTGGACTGGAGAAGCCTTTGACTATATAAAGTATGACAAGAAGAATACAATACCCAGAATTGTATTTGATCCACCTGTAGCTCTTTTCTGAGCCCTGACTTTCCTTAAAATGAAGGGTCCATGGTCTGAAGAGATGACTCAACATTTAAAGGTGTTTGCTTCCAAAGCCTGGTGGACTGGTTTTGATTCCCCAGTACCCACAGAAAGCCAGATGCACAAAATGGCCCATTCATCTGGAGTTCATTGCAGTGACAAGAGGTCCTGGCACATTTGCACTCTCCCAGTTTGCTGCTTTGTCTCTGTCTCAAATAAATGGATTAATTAAAAAAAAAAAAAGAAGAAGGGTCCAGCTGAACATGGTGGCACACGTCTTTAATCCCAGCACTTGGGAAGTGGAGTTAGGAGGATTGATCATCATGAGTTCGAGGCCACCCTGAGACTACACAGTGAATTTCAGGCCTGCCTGGGCTAGAGCCAGACCCTACCTCAAAAAACCAACAACAAAAAAAGAGTACACTATACTATGTAATCAATGGTCTTTAAAAAAAAAAAAACTTTAAAAATATTTTTCTTATTTGAGAGGGAGAAAGAGGCAGGCGGGGGGTGGGGGGATCGTGGAGAGAGAGAGAAAAAGAGAGCACCAGGGCCTCTTGCCTCTGCAAACATTTTAGTAAATGTTTACATAAAATACTTTTCCTGCATCTTTTCAGCACCAGCCCTTGTCCTTTCCTACCTGGTAAGATTTGACTTTCTGGCCCAGAATTTTTGGTGGCCTTTGTCCACTTTTAGCCTGGTGATGGATAGCCTCTTGCTGGAGTGGATGCCTACGTGGACAATTGTGTATTTCCCTGCTGTACCCACTCTGTGTGGATGACACCTTCCCGTAAACCTGGGTGACTTTGCCCACTACTTTGCCTGTCCTTGTACAGCCCCAAATTCGTCACCCTGTCACATGTGCATAGCTCACACAATGTACTTCTGTCACTCTCTTTGGAAAGAGGGGAAGAGAGAATCTCCTTCACATGGGGGGAGGTTCATTGAAATAGCCTGTACCATTCTTCCTTCTGTCAGAAGTCTGAAAGGGAGTGAACCATTTTCACCACTACCACTCCACTAGTGGCAGCAGCGAAAAGACTTTTTTAAAAACATTTTTTAATTTATTTTTTATTGACAACTTCCATAATTGTAAACAATATCCCATGGTAATTTCCCTCCCTACCCTCCCCCACTTTCCCCTTTGAAACTCTGCTCTCCATCATATCCCTTTCCCCTCTCAATCAGTCCCTCTTTTATGTCATGATCTTTTCCTCCTATTATGATGGTCTTGTGTAGGTGGTGTCAGGCACTGTGTGGTCATGGATATCCAGGCCATTTTGTGTCTGGATGAGCACATTGTAAGGAGTCCTACCCTTCCTTTGGCTCTTACATTCTTTCCGCCACCTCTTCTACAATAGACCCTGAGCCATGGAAGGTGTGATTGAGATATTTCAGTGCTGAGCACTCCTCTGTCACTTTGTCTTAGCACCATGGTCATCCCAAGGTCACTGCCATCTGAAAAGAGAAGTGTCTCTAACCAAAAGTGAGACAAGCATTAATATATGGGTATGAACATTAAGAGAAGTGCTTACTGGGCAGTTTGGTAAGCATAGTATATACATTTAGCCAGACAGCAGCAGACATTACACCCCTAGGGCTCATGACTACCCCTGTTGTAGGTTTTCAGTATCAGGGATGTCTTCCCTCCCGTGGAGCGGGCCTCCAGTCCAATTAAAGAACAGTTGGTTTCTCCCATAATAGACGTGCCACTCTTGCACCCGTTGGCTCATTTGGCCTGGCTAGCCAAATTTAAGGCTTGCAGTGTCCACTGGTATCTCCACTGGTGATTTCTCTCCCATTGAAGTGCATGCAGCATAGCTTTTTCCAGCTTTCTGTCAGCTGGTCCCCATGGAGGAGGTTTTCAGCTCAGTTCCAGCAAGATTTCTCAGTGGCCTTGCAGCCCAAGTATGTGGAGTCTTCAGCAATAGGGTCTTACCATCTATTCCTGGTGGGAAACCAAGAGCCTTGGCAATGGCCTGTAATGTTTGGGCAATATTAGTGACCTCCCTGGCCAACAACTCGCTGGAAGGTATTCCACACCTGGCACTGAAAATTTTCTAGTAACAATCTGGTTTCTGAGTGTTCCATTGTCCAAAAAAGTAGGTTTCAATACGGCTTATTTATGTCCTCTTAGATTTTGATTAGCCCTCCCTCCACCTTTCCTTTCCTCAATCTCTTCCCCTGACCTCACTTGGGCCTTTTCACCCCCATTAGTCTGTTCTTCTACCATCCTATTAAGTACCCCTCCCACCCTTTCTATCCCCTTTATAGCCCCTTTCTAGCTTACTAGCCTCTGCTGCTGAGTTTTATTCCTACTCACTTAGAAGTCCAATCATTTGTAGCTAGGATCCACATGGGAGAGAGAATATTTGATGCTTGGCTTTCTGGGCCTGGGTTACCTCACTAAGTATAATCCTTTCCATTTTCCATCCATTTTCCCACAAATTTCATAATTTCATTTTTCTTTACTGTGAGTTCCATTGTGTAAATGTGCCATGTCTTCATTATCCACTCATGAGGGACATCTAAGCTGGTTCCATTTCCTAGCCATTGTGAATAGAGCGACAATGAACATGGTTGAGCAAGTATCTCTAAGGCAGTGAGACAAGTCCTTAGGATATATGCCTAGGAATAGTATAGCTGGGTCATATGGTAGATCTATTTTTAGCTATCTCAGGAACCTCCACACTGATTTCCACAATGGCTGGACAAAAAGACTTTTATTGTTTTGCTAATAGGATTGAAAAAGCTTTTTCCTGAAGAAAATGTATTTCCATCTTGCCAGTATATTTTTAAAGTTACAAAAGAAAAGCCAGGTGCAGCAGCTCACACCTGTGATCCCACCACCCAGAAGGCTGAAGCAGGAGGATTGCCAAGACTTCAGGGCCAGCCTGGGATACAGAGTGAGATTGCGTCTCAAGGAGAGTATGGGGGGGGGGGACAGTGAGAGCAATATCACAGAGCTAGACATGTAGTACAGCGGAGCTACAAACAGACAAATAATTTTTAAAACACACAGATAAATTTTTTCACACACATACATACAAACACACACAGGAAAATACAAGAAAATTGAAGTTTAGCGATAATCTGGAACGGAAAATCATTCTCTGAATTACAAGGTGTTGTGATGTAGAAAGTATTTGCAAATTGCACAATTAGAGGTAACAACCTCAGGCTTCTAATTAGACTGTTCTTGTACATACCTGTCCCTAGGCTTCAGCAACAGGAGATTATAATTAAGATGCTTCCTGAAGACGCTTTGCAAGGAATCAAGCCTGACTTCAGTTTAACTGCTTCCTAATAATTGTGCTCATTTGTTTTAATTAATGCTGGGACCAGTCCTCGCTTTCTTGACAAGTATGTCATGATCTGACCTCTAATGACCTTCAGGGTCACATCCTGCTGTTCCTTCTGCATTTTAGATTTTATAATGATAAAAAATAATGTACGCTGAGCATTTGCTATGTGCCAGATACTGAATCCACAGATTTTAAGCTTCACCAAAATCCTGAGGTAAAATTTATCAGTTCTTTTTGTTTTGTTTTGTTTTAGTGTTGAGGATAAAGCCTGCATTTCTTTTTTATTTATTTAAGAGAAAGAGGCAAATAGAGAGAGAGTGGGTGCACCAGGGCTTCCAGCCACTGCAAACAAACTCAAGATGCATGTGCTACCTTATGTGCATCTGGCTTACATGGGTCCTGGGGAATCGAACCTGGGTCCTTAGGCTTCGCAGGCAAGTGCCTCAAACGCTAAGCCATCTCTCTAGCCCAAGGCCTATATTTTATAATTGAGTAAATTCTAATCTGGGATTTTTTGTTTGTTTTGTTTATTGAGACAGAGTCTTACTCTTAGCACAGAATGGCCTGGGACTCATCATGTAGCCCAGATTGGCTTTGAATTCACAGCAATTCTCCTGCCTTGGCCAGAATCAAACCGGGATCCTTTGACTTTGCAGTCAAGTGCCTTAACCACTAAACCATCTCTCCAGCCTGGGAGACAAGTTTTGAATGAAGGCAATGACTCCCCAAACCCATGCCTTTTAAAGGCTGTTTCCTAATAAATGGTTCTTTTCCTTGTGCCTGGAATATCTTTCTCCTGGTCATTTTAGCGAGCAAGTATGAAGTAAAAATTCAGTTCAGGGCTGGAGAGATGGCTTCGCAGTTAAGCACCTGCCTGTGAAGCCTAAGGATCCCAGTTCAAGGCTCGATTCCCCAGGACCCACGTAAGCCAGATGTACAAGGGGGCACATACGTCTGGAGTTCATTTGCAGTGGCTAGAGGCCCTGGTCCGCCCATTCTCTATCTGCCTCTTTCTCTCTGTCTCTCTCTGTCGCTCCCAAATAAATAAAATAAACAAAAAAATTTCAGTTCAAGGTTAATTAAAAAATGTATTTTTTGGTTTTTTTCAGGTAGGTTCTCACTCTATCTAGCCCAGGCTGACCTGGAATTCACTATGTACTCTCTGGGTGGCCTCGAACTTGCAGCAATCCTCCTACCTCAGCCTCCCGAGTGCTGAGATTAAAGGCGCGCGCTACCACACCAGGCTAATTTTAAATATTTTTAAATTTTATTTATTTGTAAGCAGAGAGAGAGGGAGAATGAGTGTGCCAGAGCCTCTTGCCACTGTAAACAAACTCCAGATGCATGCGCCACTTTGTGCATCTGGCATTACATAGGTACTGGGGAATTGAATCCAGGCAGTCCAGCCATGTTTGGATAAACACGAAATGAACACACCACAGGCAAAATATGATTTAATGGAGGGTCAGGGCGATGAGTTTGAATGCTCCCCTACTGACTGTGCTCCAACTTTTGTTCAGATTCAGGCAGTCAAAGCAAGGGGGTTCAGAGCGTAAGACAGATCGTGAGTTGTTTGTTTAGGTTTATTTCATCAGGAAATCTTTGGCAAAGCTGTAAGTTTCCCATCTTCAAGAAGCTCCATCCAAGGCTTCCAGTTTTCCAGGTCCCCGGGCTTATTAAGCCTGTGCAAAGATTATCCTTATTCCACCCAGTAAGCTCGCTGTCCATGGCAGGCAAGCGCCTTTAGCCGATGAGCCATCTTTTCCCGTCCTCAAGGTCCTTTTTCTTCTAATCTCTTAAAATTTTCATTAAATAAAGCAATTTAATATTTTCATTAACACATAATTAGTTTTGATTAACCTCCTCACCCTCATTTCAAACAGTAATCTAGACCATTGCTCAAGCCCTAAACTCATTGATTTAAGGTTGAAACACTTTGACTCAATTTAAGAATGTTTTTGAGGGTTTGGGAGATGATGAGAATTCAACCCAGGGCCTGGGGCAGAGCGTGGCAGATGTTGTACCACTGAGCCACATACTCCCCCGTGGTGGTTTGATTCAGGTGTCCCCCATAAACTTAGGAGTTCTGAATGCTAGGTTCCCAGCTGATAAGAGATTTGGGAATTAACACCTCCTGGAGGCGGTGTATTGTTGGGGACGGGCCACCCTCTGCTCCTGCCATCATTTTCCCTGCCATTGTGGAGTTTCCCCTGGAGCCTGTAAGCCAAAATAAACCTTTTTTCCCACAAACTGCTCTTGGTCAGGTGATTTCTGCCAGCAATGCGAACCTGACTGCAACACCCCCCTCCCCCGCCCCCCGAGTTCAGTTACTTTTGCTTTGAGTTAACACCTATAGCAGAGAAGCAGCTCTGTAGAGAAGAAAAAATGACATGAAACTAGAAAGGGGCCCATAAGATGGGAGGAAGAGATCTTAAGGAAGTGGAAAGAGTAATGGAACACATGCTCCGTGAAAACAGAAAGGACTATGTCAGTGGAGGGAGGGGAACAGCAAAGGGGACGGGAGGTGAGAGAGGACAGTGGACGATACACATGTATGAAAATGTCAAAATGAGGGCTGGACAGATGGATTAGTGGTTAAGGCATTTGCCTGCAAAGCCAAAGGACCCAAGTTCGATTCCCTAGGACCCACATTAGCCAGATGCACGGGGGCGGGGGGGTGGTGCACGCGTCTGAAGTTCGTTTGCAGTGGCTGGAGGCCCTGGTGCGCCCATTCTCTCTCCTCTTTCTATGTCAAATAAGTAAATATAAAAACAAGAAAATGTCAAAATGAAACCCACTACTTTGTATGTTAATTTTTTAGGAGGGAATAAATGTGATATAAGTATCTAGGTAGCCTCATTCTCCCATTCGTTCCTTTTTATTTATTTTTTGGGGGTTTGGGGGATTGAGGTAAGGTCTTGCCCCAGCCCAGGCTGACCTGGAATTCAATCTAGTCTCAGGGTGGCCTCGAACTCACAGTGTTCCTCCTACCTTGGCCTCCCAAGTGCTGGGATTAAAGACGTGTGCCACCACACCCAGCCTCTATAGGTTCCTTTGTGTCTCCTGAAGGCGTCGTTATGTATGATGGCTATGAGAAGGACTGTTAGAGTGGGAAACGTCGGTTTGTATCAGTACTTAACCAAAGCGCTGTCAAGTCATGGTACCCAGAGGTAACGAGTGGGCACTTGCATACTGTTCCAGCTCCAGGACGAACTCCCCTAATTAGTGGTTATGCCCTAAGCCCAGCTGTGGTAAAGGGTTTCCATGTAAGCCTACCGCAGTGCTTTGTAGAACGCTCTAGCCACAGTGACTAATCTTTGATTCTTCTCCTCACTCGCAATCACCAAGTCCTGTGGTTTCTAATTCTTAAAGATCTCTCAAATTCTTCTGTCTCCGCCGTGATGCATCACCTACGAGACAGCCTTCCCCACTGCCACTCCTGGGATTCCCTCATCGCTCCGCTGTGAAGCAGTTGCAGGAGCTAGGGGTCCACTATGCAGCCCAGGCTGTCCTCAGACTCACGCTCCTCCTCCCTCACCTCCAGAGCACCAGAATGACAGGCAGGCTTCCTAATGCCTAGCTCGGGGATGTTTTCAAACAGCCAATGTGTACCGCTGTCAGATTTTGTGTTCACACACCAGAGGACAGTCGCTTTTCTTCTTTTTCTTTTCCTTTGAGGCAAGAGCTCATAGAACCCCAGGCTGGCATCCAACTCATTATGTAGCCAAGGATGACTTTAAACTTCTGATTCTCCTGCCTACACCTGCCATGTTCTGGGTTTACAGGTGTGCATCAGCGCACCCAGTGTATGCAGTCCTGGGGGATTGAACCCAGGGCTTTGTGCATAAGAGGCAAGCATTCTGCCAACTAAGCTACATCCTCAGCCCTCCCTTTTCCTTATCAGAAAATTTGAAAAAGAAATGAGAACTTCAAGAGACAAACATCCATGACATCAGTAATAATTATTTTTTTTTTTTTGCCATCTTGGATTTGTTTGCAGTTAGGCTCTGTGTCTTCCCAACCTTGCATTCACCTGTCATCTGTCACCTAGGCAAAAGCATGTCATTTTAACATTATCTACAGTCAGTCTCAAACGCCTCAACTCACTGGATCCAAGCTATGCCTCAAATTTTAATCTAACTCTATTTCGTCTTGTGCACTTCATGTCTCCTTTGCCAATTTACCTAGCACTAACAGAGCTTTTATAGTGTTATAAGCCATTATCTTCACAGAGGCACTAACACTAACTAGATTAATTAAATTGACACATAATTCCCCAACTCATTTGTTAACTTCCTACCTTTTTCTATTGTTGGAGGGACAGGCTGATAATGTATCAGATGTACTTTAAAAAGAAGAGCTAGATATATTTGCTAAATTTTTAATGAGCTCAGCTTCCAGGCCGAAGCCACTTGTGGATTAGCTTTCTTTATAAGAGGCTTGCTGGGAACAGATAGAACTTAACTGCAGCCGTTTGCTGGGAACAGATAGAACTTAACTGCAGCCGATGGAAGAGGACAAAGTAAGCCTCTTCCATGGCTAATATTCCTGCGCTGCTGGCTCCACACCAATGCGTGAGGGCTTTCGAAACTGGCTGGAGGGCTGTGTGGCTTGCCAGAGGACAGAGGAATTCCACATATCACCTGCACGCAGCTACTGCGATTCAGAGTAAAGCTGGCATTTCAACCCTTAGGAGCAGTGTGCATGGGAATCAAAATACAAAAAACAAGGTGTGCTGGCACATGTCACAGAAGGCCATGGCAATTGGATTGCTGAGATTCCCAGGTTATCCTAGGCCACATAACAAGACACTGTGTATAAAAACCCAGACAATGCCCTAGGCGTGGTGACACACGCCTTTAATCCCAGCACTCCGGGAGGCGGAGGTAGGAGGATCACCATGAGTTCGAGGCCAGCCTGAGACTACAGAGTGAATTCCAGGTCAGCCTGGGCCAGAGTGAGACCCTACCTTGAAAAACAAAACAAAGCAAAAAAGCTAGACACGTGTGTCTTTTCATAGCATCACTGTTGACGCTTCAGCCTGGCACTGTGGCTCGTTTGTTACCTGCCTTTCTGGAAAGGTTGAAGCAAGGTCCTGAGTTTGAGGGTAGCCTGTGCTATGGTGAGATGACCCTCTCCCAAACAAAGGGGAACAGAAGATGTTGAGGTTTGATGACCCTAAGGATAGATGTCACCTTCAGTCCCTGCTGCTCCCCCTGTTTTATATTCCATTTGAACAAAGAAACTCATGATCACTAGTGGGGCTTGCGTCCAGCACCCTTCCGTACACACTTCCCAGCTTACATGTCACTCCATCTACTGCCAAGAAGAGAAAACTGAAATTTCCGATGTAATCACCTACAAGACATGATGCATCGAGACATAAAACTCCCATCTCCTCCCCCACGTTCCTAGCCTTATTTCTCGTGACTTCTGCTGCTCTATTCCAAAAATACATTGATCTTTTTTCAACTACATAAAAGCGCCATGGACTTTCCCTTAATATTGGGATAGCTGGATACCCTGTATGGAAAAGGGAAAGATTGGATCTATTCTTTGCATCATAACATACAAAGAATTAACATTTCTGATACATAAAAGGCTTTTAAAGCTATGAAAGTTAAAATCTTCTTTGGAAAAAAAATTCGCAATAGGGGCTGTGGATGTAGTTTAAAGGTACAACATGTGCTCAGCATGTACAGTATCCCAGGTTTAATTTTCAGCACCACCATCACACACACACACACACACACACACACACAAGTGAAAAGGGGAGAAAAGAAAGTAAAAGAAAAATAGACAAGAAATATAAACCAACGCATTACTGAGAAAGTGAAATGTATTAGTTGCTTTTCTTGTCCCTGCTACCAACCACCAGACAAAAAGAAGCTTAAGGGAGGAAGGATTTATCCTGATTCACAGCTTAGAGAAATAGTCCATCCAGGTAAGGAACACATGACAGCAGGTTTGATCAGGGGACACCAACCAGGAATGCCAGCGCTCAGCTGTCTTTCTTGTCTTTCCTTATTTATTTATTTATTTATTTGGTTTTTCGAGGTAAGGTCTCGCTCTAGCCCCAGGCTGACCTGGAATTCACTATGTAGTCTCAGGGTGGCCTCGAAGTCATGGCGATCCTCCTACCTCTGCCTCCTG
Organism: Dipus sagitta; assembly: GCA_036346955.1. NCBI lineage: Eukaryota > Metazoa > Chordata > Mammalia > Rodentia > Dipodidae > Dipus > Dipus sagitta. The sequence goes on along the minus strand of CM070789.1, from coordinate 9,031,009 downwards.
AGCGCTGGGATTAAAGGTGTGCGCCACCACGCCCGGCTTTCTTTCCCTTTTTATCCTCTTAAGGATCCTAACCCACAGAATCATGCCACCCACATTCAGGATGGGTCTTAACAAACCCTTACTTGATCATCTCTGGAAAAGTCCTCACAAACACACCCAAAGATGTGTCTCACGAATGTCCTACAGGTTTCCTTTTTTTAAAAAAAACATATTTTATTTGAGAGAGAGGGAAAGAGGCAGGTAGGAAGAGATCAAGAGAGATATTGAGAATGGGCATGCCAGGGCATCCAGCTGCTACAAACTAACTCCAGACACTTGTGTGCCACCTTGTGCATCTGGCTTACAATGGTCCTGGGGGAATTGAACCTGGGTCCTTTGGCTTTGCAGGCAAGTGCCTTAATTGCTAAGCCATCTCTCCAGCCCCTACATGTTTCTTAATCCAACAGAGTAGACAATCAAAAGTAGTCGTGACACCGTCTGTACAGAAGCGACAACCTGTATCATGATGCATTACCACTTCTTACATGTAAGCTGCAAATCCAAAAGTTGGACAGAGGGTAGTCTATTGACAAGCTGTATTCATTACTTTTGACAAAATACCTGGGGGGGGGGGAAGGAATGGCCTAGAGAGATTGCTCAGTAGATAAAGGCACTTACTTACAAGGCCTGACAGCCCGTGTTTCATTCCCCAGAAGCCACATAATAATAAATAGTAATAATAATAATAATTCCCAGAAGCACAAAGTGGCGCATGCATCTGGAGTTAGTTTTCAGTGGCAGCATTCTGTCTGTCTGTCTGTCTGTCTGTCTGTCTCTCTCTCTCTCTCTCTCTCTGTCTCTCTCAAATAAATTAATAAAATATTTTAAAAAACAAGGGACTGGAGAGATGGCTTAGCAGTTAAGGCGCTTGTCTGCAAAGCCAAAGGATCCAGGTTCGGTTCCCCAGGACCCATGTAAGCCAGATGCACAAGGTGGTGCACACATGTGTCTGTAGTTAGTTTGCAGCGGCCGAATGCCCTGGTGTACCCATTCTCTCTCTTTCCCCCTCTCTGCCTCTTTCTCTGTATCAAATAAATAAATAAAAATAAAATATTTTAAAAAACCAAGGAAGAGAGGGTTTATTTTGGCTTACAGTTTCCATGGTTGGAATTTGCAACATCACTCACAGGCTCATAGATTGAATGACAGGCTCATGCGTTGAACATTTGTGCCCAAGTGGTGGCGCTGTTTAGCCAGGTGGTGGAACTATTAGGAGGTGGAGCCTCGTTGGAGGAAGTAAACTGCGTTTGAGGATTATATCTGGTTCCAATTGCTTTCTTTCTCTCTCTCTCTCTCTCTCCTCCTTTCTCCTCTTCCTGTATACTATGAGTGAAAATAAAGTTTTGCCCCTTTAAGTTGTTTATGTCTGGTGTTTGTCACAGTGACGCAAAATCGAACACGATTCTCTGTAAGAATCTATGACTGTGGGTTTTCTTATTTCATCGTTATAATTGTCATTTCTTTTTGTTTGTGTGTAATAAGGCTGCTGTTCAGAACCCACAGAAATACAATCTTGATGAATTGAACTTGTTAACATTATGAAGTAACCTGATAGCATTTTTTAAAAAAGCCTTCAAGTGTATTTCATTTGTGTTAACATAGCTAGTTAACTTTCATTGGGGCAGCATACCAGGGGTAGATTTCCTCTCAGCCACTTATATGTTATAGTTGTTGTTTGTTTATGAGAAGCAGTGTCATTGAATAAATGATTTGCGAATGGAAGCAGTCATTGTCACAGAAAGCAGAGGTCTCATCTACCTTGTTTGATCAACATTTGCAGCTTTGTGGGGTTTTTTTTTTATTGTTGTTGTTTTGGTTTAGACAGGGCCTCAACATTTAGTCCAGTATGGTCTTGAACTCACTATATTATTCAGGATGACCTCAAGGTCAAGTTCCTTCCCCCTCAGCCTCCCTGGGATGGCAGGTGCATGGTAGCCTGCCAGCTTATTCGCGCTTCTGAGGACCTTTGAGGAACTCTTGACTACAGGGCTCTATCTCCCTCACACAAACGGGGGTCCTGAGGCTTTTATTTCCTCCCTCCTAACCACAAGGCAACTCCAGCTGGAGCCTCTTAGGTATAAAAATAGATCCTTTTATTTTTATTTATTTATTTATTTTGTTTTTGGTTTTTCGAGGTAGGGTCTCACTCTGGCTCAGGATGACCTGGAATTCACTATGTAGTCTCAGGGTGGCCTCGAACTCTCAGCAATCCTCCTACCTCTGCCTCCTGAGTGCTGGGATTAAAGGCATGCACCACCATGCCCAGCAGATCCTTTAATTTTTTAAAAAAATATATTTATTTTTATTTATTTGACAGAGAGAGAGAGAGAAAGAGAGAGAGAGAGAATAGGCCCACCAGGGTCTCCAGCCACTGCAAATGAACTCCAGACGCGTCCACCCCCTTGTGCATCTGGCTAACGTGGATCCTGGGGAATCAAACCTGGGTCCTTTGACTTTTCAGGTAAATGCCTTAACCACTAAGCCATCCTTCCAGCCCTTAATTTTATATATCAAGAAACTAGGTTAACGTAGTAATTTGTCTTTAGTTTGTGAACACTCCCCTCTTTCCTTCCTGTCATACGTAAACAGTCTAATTTTAAAGTGATCATGTTTTCCATACGTACAAAAGTCTGAGGCAAAAAATGAGTGTAATTAGATCGTGAAGGGGGGGAAAGCAAGAGGAAGAGAGATAGGCAAGTGTTTCTTTCTTCACCTTGTTAAAGAATTAGATTTACACATGATTTGATATCTTTCCCATTTTTGGAACAACCCATACATTTTTCTCATTGTTACTCTTGTTATTCTAGTCTGGGGTAGCCCCATTCAAATTCTACCCAAATCTTACTGTCCCCATCAATACTTAATAATACATTGTACAAAATATGCACCTAAACCCAGTTCACACCTTTAATCCCAGCACTCAGGATGCTGAGGTAGGAGGACTGTTATGGGTTTGAGGCCACCCTGAGTCTGAAACTTATGTTCCATGTCAATCTGGGCTAGAGCAAGACTCTGCTTAAAAAAAAAAAAAAAAAAAAAAGATATGTGTATGCATCTAGTTTTCTAAAAGGGTAAAATTTTTGTTTGGTTTGTTTTCCATTTTTTGAGAAAGGGTTTTATTATGACGATGTCTTGGAACATACATTGTAGCTCGGGCTGGCCTAGAACGCATAGTGATCCTTGTACCTCAGCCTTCTTGGCACTGGGACTACAGACATGAGCCACCACGTCAGATGTTTTGTTTGTCTGTTGGTCTGTGACAGGATCTCACGTATCGTAGGCTGGGCTCAAACTCACTATGTAGCCATGGTCTTGAACTCTGATCCCCTGGCCTCTACCACCAAAGTGCTGAAAAAGCAGGCCTGTGCTAACTCCTAGCCATAAGAAGTTGCAATGTGGGGCTGGAAAGATGGCTTAGCAGTTAAGCACTTGCCTGTGAAGCCTAAGGACCCCGGTTCAAGGCTCAATTCTCCAGGACCCACGTTAGCCAGATGCACAAGGGGGGCACACGCGTCTGGAGTTCGTTTGCAGTGGCTGGAAGCCCTGGCGCACCCGTTCTCTCTCTCTTTCTCTCTCTCTCTGCCTCTTTCTCTCTCTGTCTGTTGCTCTCAAATAAATAAAACAAACAAGCAAAAAATAAAAAAAAAAAAAAGAAGTTGCAATGCACGTGCTCAGGTCAAGTATGCATGCACTAGAAATGGAAGTACAATAAATGCCTGCAAAGCCAATGTCAACTCAGTGGCTTGAACAATAAATTCTAAAGGAGCTCAAAGGAAATCAGGGAGGGGGCTGGAGAGATGGCTTAGCGGTTAAGCGCTTGCCTGTGAAGCCTAAGGACCCGGGTTTGAGGCTCGATTCCCCAGGACCCACATTAGCCAGATGTATAAGGGGGCGCATGCGTCTGGAGTTCCTCTGCAACGGCTGGAGGCCCTGGCATGCCCGTTCTTTCTCTCTCTATCTGCCTCTTCTTCTCTCTGTCTGTTACTCTCAAATAAATAAATTTAAAAAAAAATTAAAAAAAAAAAAGCCGTGCATGGTGACGCACGCCTTTAATCCCAGCACTCAGGAGGCAGTGGTAGGAAGATCACCATGACTTCAAAGCCACCTTGAGAATATATAGTGAATTCCAGGTCAGCCTGGGCTAGAGCGAGACCCTACCTCAAAAAAAAAAAAAAAAACCCAAAAATAAATACATACATAAATAAAAAGAAATAAAGAAAGTAGAGATGAAGTGAGAGGAGGGAGGAATAAAGGAAAGGAAGGAAGACAGTCTTTTTGAGCACTGTTACCACATTTACATTAATGTACTGACTGGAAGCACAGGAATGATGCTTTGTTTATGGTTTTCAGCAACCCAATTATCCTGAAGTTGCATGTAACTATCAGCATAGTAAGATATAGAGAACAATGATAGGGCCATTTGGCTGGAGGTGGGGTTTGTGGCAAAAGGTGGTAGTTTGGAAGAAAGATAGGCAGGCCTGACAATATCACCTGGTGTCCAGAATCAGGAGGGAGGCGATTGTACAGTTAAAACAGTACATAGGTAAAGGACGCCAAAGAGAGATTTTATAGAGGAAAGAAGCTGTATTAAAACTATATCTTCCAGAGCCTCAGAGGCCCCCAACACCTCATCACTGAAGCAGACCAAAAATGAACCCAACATGGCTCAGGGAAATTTTGCGGAAGAGGGGACGGAAAGAATGTTAGAGCCACATGTTGGGTCATGATATGCAGAGACATTTAGCTTACCCATAACTGTGGGCTAACTCCTCAATGCATGACCCGTATACCTCAACAAGGAGGGGCCAAGGGGAGGGAGTAGGTCACGGATGAGCCTAATAATGGTACCAAACTGACTGTATTTGATGAATACAAAACTAAGTAATAAAGAAAAATAAATAAATAAAACTATATCTTGGGGCTAGAGAGATGGCTTAGCGGTTAAGCACTTGCCTGTGAAGCCTAAGGACCTGGGTTTGAGGCTCGATTCCCCAGGACCCACATTAGCCAGTTGCACAAGGGGGTGCATGCATCTGGAGTTCCTTTGCAGCAGCTGGAGGCCCTAGTGTGCCCATCCCCCCCCCGGCCCCTGTCTCTTTCTCTCTCTGCCTGTCTGTCACTCTCAAACAAACAAACAAATAAATAAATAAATAGAAACAAAAAAACCTATATCTTGCCAGGTGTGGTGGCGCACGCCTTTAATCCCAGCACTGGGGAGGCAGAGGTAGGAGGATCGCCATGAGTTCAAGTCCACCCTGAGACTACATAGTGGATTCCAGGTCAGCCTGGGCTAGAGTGAGACCCTACCTTGAAGACAAAAAAAGAAAAAAAAAGCACAACAACTATTGGGGTGGTGCATGCCTTCAATTCAATTCCAACACTCCTGAGGCTGCGGTGGAAGGATCATTGTGAGTTGAGACCAGCCTGAGCTACAGATTGAGTTCAAAGTCAACCTGAGCTAGAGTGAGACTCTGCCTCTGAAAAACAAAAACAAAAACAACAAAAAAGCCAGGCATAGTGGCACACGCCTTTAACCCCAGCACTTTAGGAGGCAGAGGTAGGAAGAACGCCATGAGTTCGAGGCCACCCTGAGACTACATAGTGAACTCCAGGTCAGCCTGAGCTAGGGTGAAACCCTACCTCAAAAAACCAAGAAAGAAAGAAAAGCCACCACCACCACAACAAAAAACTATATCTTACTATGCTGATAGTTAGTTACATGCAACTTCAGGATAATTGGATTGCTGAAAACCATAAGCAAAGAATCATTCCTGTGCGTCCAGTCAGTACATTAATGTAAATGTGGTAACAGTGCCCGAGGGAAAAGGAAGCCTTGAACGCTTCTTGTCCTTTCGGCCAGGGTCAAGTGGAGAAGTCAAGTGGCTGGTACGTGGGTTCTGCAGACAGGGAGCGGAAACCGCGAGCTCAAGGAGGAAGCGTGTCTGGGCCCCAGGCAGGAAGAAAGACGCAATGACAGTTACCAGGCAGCCCGCACGCCCAGAGCAGCGAGCCCAGCGCTGTGCCTGCGGTTCCCTGAAGCAGCCCAGCGTTCCTGACCACTTTCAACTGGGCGACAGGAGGCGTGGGGCTCCCAGTTCTGTGCGGCCCTGCTGGCTTTGTCCTCAGGCAAGATAGATGTGTTCTCATGAGGTAGTTTCTGACAGCATTCCTACAGATCACAAACACTTCTGATGAAACTTCTTGCTTTAATTGTTGACAGAGCTTGAGAAGTTTATCCATGGTCAGAGTCCACTCAGGACCCAATCCCCCCCTCCGCCTCGCAGTTACCTCTCTCTCGCTTTTGGTCCCAAAATTGATATTCAATTAAGGTTTTCGTTTAGAATTTATGTAGGGCATAGAATAAAAGAAGCACACAAACAAACAATAACCACAAAAGTATCTTCATCCCTTTTCTGTTTTTTTTTTTTTTCCTGGTAGGGTCTCATTACAGCCGCCACTGACCTGTTTCTCACTGTACCTCCAGGCTCGCGTCAAATTCACAGTGATCATCCTACCTCGGCCTCCCTAGTGTTGGGATTAAAGGTGTGCACCACTACATGGCTTCCTCTTACCACTTTTGAAATGTATGTGTTGGGAGTCAAATTATCTTAGTACCTTTCAGATACTTTTCAGGTACCTCAGGCTTCTAATGACAGTATATGAAATCCTCTCTCCAGATGAGGGAGAGATTATCACATGGCATATGCGGAAATTTCATATTCCAAGGGTCCTGGTCATCTATAAAAAACAAAAGGGCTTTTGTCTTGTTTCTCTGACTCCTGAATAATAATAATAATAATATAAAACAATGGCTTGAACTTCCAGCTGTGTGGCACCTACCTGTAATGGAGAGAGGCAGAGACAAGAGGATCAGGAGTTCAAGGCCATCCACACAGCAATTTCAAGGCCAGCCTGAGCTATATGAGACTTTGTACTCCCCCCCACACCAGAAAAGGCGTCTGTGGTGGTGAGCGTGCAAGAGTCACTCTCGGGAGACAGTTTCTGTGAACAGCTCTCGGTTTATTGTCAGGGAAATGGGTTTATAAGCAGTTGAGGTGGGAAGAGGGTCCTAAGGGGATTGGCTGTACAAGGTTGCTTGCTTATGCCTAATTCGCATATGGGGACAATCATTCCAGCACACAGGCAAGGGCGGGGGAGGGGCTGTGCAAAGGTGCTGGCTGATACCATATAAGGAGTTTCCTAGGCAACTGGCCAAAGGCCACAGGGTCATGGGCAAAGCCTAAGTCTTATCTGAATGTCCAGGTATCCCGTGCTTGGAGAGGGAGTGGCCTTACTTCCTGCCAATCTCGGGGTCTGGTCCAAGATTTTGTCCAGGGGTCTAGGCTCACTGTGACCCCCAAGAATGGGGGGAGGATCCTGGCTCAATGCAACCCCCGAGAATGGGGGGAGGAGCTCGCCTGCCGGTCTGGTCCCCGAGATATGACTGAGATATGACCAGCGGTCGAGGCTGCTGCTGCTGGGGGTGTCAGACAGCTTAGGTTTGCTTTAACCAGGGCGGTGCCTATGTCCAACAACTTCATGAAACACGCAGGGCACTTTAGTCAATGGTCTCAATTACTATAGTCTTAGGCTAACAAGATAGGAGGACTGTTTAATAACTAAGATAGGAGAAAAAATAGAGAATGCATGGCATCGGAAACTTGCCTAGAAAAATGTTTTACTCGGTGCCAAATGAAACAATACATTAGAAACCGAAACTAGTTAGAAAATATGGTACTTTGGTTTAGATGGTTCAGTGTGTAACAGGATAATAATAATGGTTTTATCTTTTGGTTTTTTTTTTTTTTTTTTTTTTTCGAGGTAGGGTCTTGCTCTAGCCCAGGCTGACCTGGAATTCACTGTGTAGTCTCAGGGTGGCCTTGAACTCATGGCGATCCTTCCTGTGCAGGGATTAAAGGCGTGCACCACCATGCCCGGCGTTTTTTTTATTTTTATTTTTTATTTTTTTGAGGCAAGGTTTCATGTCACCCAGGATGGCCTTGAACTTGCAATGTAATGGAGGATGAACTTGAACTCCTGATCTTCCTGCCTCTACTTTCTGAGAGCTGGTATGACAGGCATGTGCCACCACATCTGGTGATAATAGTTATTTTAAAATTACTTTTAAAAAATATTTATTTGAGAGTTAGAGAGAGAAAGAGGTAGGAAGAGAGAGAGTATGGGCATGTTAGGGCCTTTAGCCACTGCAAACAAACTCCAGATGCATGCACCACCTTGTGCATCTGGCTTATGTGGGTGCTGGATAATTGAACTTGGGTCCTTAGGCTTCACAGGCAAGCGCCTTAACTGCTAAACCATCTCTCCAACCCTGTCTCTTTCTTAATTGTTGGTTAATGTATGAAGAAATCAGTTACACAGTGACATTTTCATACACATATGTCATTATTCTTTATTATTTGTTGCTTTCCCCTACTGCCATCCCCCATCCCTATCCCATATCCCTCTCTTTTGCTGGTCTCCTTCCTCTTCCTAAAAAATGTCTCCTTCTGTTTTCATGTCACATATACCCCATAACTCTATTTTATTCCCCCTACCCTCTCCCTGTAGACCTCCCCACAAAGCTCCTTTTCTAGCTCCGTGTCATACATATGCAGATAATTTTAAATATGGATTCTGCACATGAGACAAAACATGTGATAGTTGTCTTTCTGGTCTGGCTTAACCGTTTGGCAGTGCTTAGGGTGGATGCCAGGACCTTGCCCATGCCAGACGGGCACTCTGCCACTGAGATGCATCCCAGTCCTGAATATATTTTTCGAGTAGAAATCATAATTAACTCACCATGGGCTTATTACAGTACTCTTGTCACCTTGCCCAGGGCCTGGTCTGTCTTCAGAGACTCTATTGACAAGCTTTTGTCATCACATGGTGGTGACAGGAACCATAGAAAATGTGTCCAGAGGAAATAGATGTCTTGCTGCTTGGGACTATTTTTATACTCATTCTCTTTAAAGCGGTTGCAAAAGTCACAGTGTTATTGCTTAAAATATCTATTCTCTGAATAATATGATGGAAATTTTTTTAAAGTTTTGCATTTCTATTCTAAGTAAGGCACACAGGTTCCAATTGTGCATAGCCTGTTGACCCACAAGGCGAAACTCCCAGTTCAGACATAATAGCCGAGAGGGAACTGTCTGGTCTGCTCAGCTTTCATTGAGCTTTCATGGGGAAGCCTCACCGAGGGTACTTCGAGCTCACTTTCTACTCTTCCAGGTTCTAATTCTATCCCCTCTTCTGCTTGTGTGTGTGCTTTAATTTCTTTCTTTAAAAGAGAGACGGGGGGGGGGATGGGAGGGAGAGAGAGACAGAGGCAGATAGAGAGAATGGGCGCGCCAGGGCCTCCAGCCACTGTAAACGAAAATCCAGACGTGTGCACCCCCTTGTGCATCTGGCTTACGTGGGTCCTGGGGAATCAAAGCTGGGTCCTTAGGCTTCTTAGGCAAGTGCCTTAACCGCTAGGCCATCTCTCCAGCCCACACTGATGGATTTTAAGCAACAGTATGGCACAAATGCGCTTCAGTTGATACATCGGTTACTTTCTCATAGCTGGGACAAAATAGTCAACCAGAAACAGCTTAAGGAAGGAAAGGGGTTATTTTCGACTTACAGGTTTTTTTTTTCTTTGTTTTTTTTGAAGTAGGGTTTCACTCTAGCTGAGGCTGACCTAGAATTCACTATGTAGTCTCAGGGTGGACTTGAACTCACCGCGATCTTCCTTCCTCTGCCTCCCTAGTGCTGGGATTAGAGCGCGAGTCAGCACGCCCGGCATTAGCGCAATATTTCTGAACATCAGATGAATACCAAAGAAATTAGATTGATTAACATGATAATTTGAAGTAAAGACATGGTTATCAGGGAACTCATCGAAAGACTGTTATAATAATCCACATGAGGGATGCTGAGAGCAGAGGAATGGCCTTGGGTTATAAAGCTAGTTGGATAGATGAAGGAAAATGACCAGAGGAGTCAGTTGGGTGCTTGGAGTGGAGAGTGGCATGTTGGTGATGTCATTTTGTTTCGTTTTTTTTTTTTTTTTTGCTTGTGTGTGGTGGTGGTGGTGATGTGTATGTAATGTATGTGCCCACGCGGTGCCCCATGCGCACGCCGGTGGCGAGGTGCGTGCGCCTACGATGGCCGGAGCACAGCATTGAGGGCACCGCTCCATTGCTGTCCCATCTCTTCTGACTTGGGCCACAGTGCCTTACTGATCCTGGAGCTTGCCATTATTTTCCTGAGCTCTGGAGATTCTCAGGTCTCTGCCACACCGTGGGACCGGAGTTACAGATACTTGTGATCACACCTAGCCGTTTATGTGGTCCCTGGAGATGAAACTTGAAGTGGCCCCTCTGGTCTCCTCACACGCTCAGGCTTGCATCGGAAGTGCTCTTAACTGCTGAGCCATCTCTCCAGCCCAGGGGTGTCTTTTACCAAAAGCAGACAGAAGTTTACTGAGGGAGAAATGGCTGAATACTTCAAGGGAGGCACTGCAGTTCTGCTTTCAAAACACTGATCTTAAGAAACCTCTGAAACATTCCATGGGAGACGCTGCTAAGCCCTTGGAATGGAAGAATTCAATGAAGCAAAGTTCGGAGCTAGGGAGATGGCTCGCTGGATAAGGCACTTGCAGCTCGAGCCCAAACACACAGGTTTGATTCCCAAATCTCACATAAAAACCCAAAAGCCATGGTGGGCTTCTGTAATCTTATCACCCCGACAAGATGGAAGGAGGCAGAAGTTGCACTCTGACCTCTGCGTGTACACTGTACCTACACTCACCCATGAACACACATATACCATACACATACACACACTGAAAACTGAATACATTTTTATTTGTTTTTATTTTTATAATATATTTTACTTATGTATTTGAGAGCGAGAAAGAGGCAGAGGGAGAAAGAGAGATTGACAGAGAGAGAGAGAGAGAGACAGACAGACAGAATGGGTGCACCAGGGCCTCCAGCCACTGCAAACAAACTCCAGATGCATGTGCCCCCTTGTGCATCTGCCTTACGTGGGTCCAGGAGGGTCGAAGCAGGATCCTTTGGCTTTGCAGGCAAATGCCTTAACCACTAAGCCATCTCTCCAGCCCAAACCTGAGTAAAGTTTTATGAAGGAATGAAGCTGAGTAGGTTTTGTTTTATGAACTGTGGTGCCCCTGTGTTTGGTGCATAAAGATTTATGATTGTGATATCCTTTTGATGGGTCATTCCCTTGATAAGTAGGAAGTGGCATTCTTTGTCTTTCTTGATTATTTTTGGTTTGAAGTTTATTTTATCCGATATTAATATAGCTACACCTGCTTGTTTCTTATTCCCATTTGCTTGGAATATTGTTTTGCACCCTTACACCCTGAGGGGGTGTCTGTCTTTAATGGTGAGGTGGATTTCTTGAAGACAACAGATTGAGGGGTCTCATTTTCTAATCCATTCTGTTAGCTTATGTCTCTTGGTGGGAGAATTAAGGCCATTAATATTTAGGGTAATGACTGTGAGGTTTGATTTGATCCCTGCCATATTGTGTTGGTATATGTGGTTTGGTGTTTTCATGGACTTGAAGTTTTTTGTGCCTTCTCTGAGTTTGGTTATTGTGATCTGCTTCTTGTAGGCATTTGAGGTTGATTATTTGATTCTTCTGTGTGGAGAATTTCCTGAACTTTTATATTAGTTATCTTTTTCTTCCTTCTCTTTGTGGGACACTGACCTGTAACTCCCAGTACCAGCAGGTGGCTATCATCCATAATGAGCTTTTGATCAGAGAGACCTACAAGGTTTCCTAAAAGAGTGACCAGGTTTCTGTCTGAGTACTTGATGACCCACCAAAGGTTAGTGGTAAGATGCTACTGCTGAAGACACCATATGCAATTGACATGTAACATGGAGTGAAATGGCTGGGAGCTGGCAGAGAGTCAGTCCCCAGACTGTCAGTGCGTCTAATGCCAGAAGGTGCTACATGGTCTAACCTACTTAGCAGCAAATAACCTGTCGTGATGCTCACAGAAGTGCAATAGTGGCGCACAGCCATGGTGGGAAACCCACTGCTCTTGATTTGGCTAACTGATCCCCTCAGTGGAACAGGACCCATAGCTGGAGCTGGGAAACAAGTCAGAACTATATCCAAACATGAGCCCACTCTCCATTATCAAGCTACCACTAATCATGGGCTACAAGAGGGCGTACACCTATTAAATTCTCTATAAAAAAAAAGGGTTATCCGATTTATCTGGTGCTAACTTTACTCATCGTTGGAGAGTCTGCTTCTCTTTTTCAGATAGATACAGATCCTAAGGAGAGAACCACCCCATCATACCTCAAAAGGGCCCCAGCTGAAACTAAGAATAATTGGCAAAACAAGCAAGGGTGTTGTTTTCTTGGTGAACCTGTTACCAGCATAAGGGTGAAGGAGATCGACACAGAGAACAATCAACTCCTACCAAATCAGATATCCAGAGACATAGAGGCTCCCAAGACCTCATCACTGAAGCAGACCCAAAATGAACCCAACATGGCTCAGGGAAATTTGCAGAAGAGGGGGTGGAAAGAATGTCAGAGCCACACGTTGGGTCATGATGCACAGAGACATTTCCTCCTACCCATAACTGAGGGCTAACTCCACAATGCATGACCCATATACCTCAACAAGGTGGGGCTAGGGGCGGGGGGAGGATAGGGAGGAGGCTAACAATGGTACCAACTTGACTGTATTCACTGAGTACAAAACTAATTAATTTTTTTTAAAAAAAGGAATGAAGCAAAATTTGTTACAGCCCCAGCTTCCCCGTTTCTTATCTTTCAGTCTCTAAGTTACTAGTATTCCCTTGCCAGCCATTCTTTCGGCAAAATGATAAGAATCTTAACAGACCTATTAAGCATGTAGGAGACAAACTTGAGAGCCAGATTGTGGTTTGAATGTGAAGTGGCCCACATGGGCTCCAGTGTTTGAACACTTGTTCCCCAGCCTGTGGTGCTGTTTTGATAGGTTGTGGAACCTTTAAGAGACGGAGCCTTGCTAGGAAGTGAGTCACTAGGGGTTGGCCTTAAAGTTGGACACGGTGGTCCAGCTTCCTATCTACTGCTTCCTCACTTAGATACAATGTCTCATTGCTGGTGTAAAGCATTGGACCAAAGGGAGCTAATGGGAGGAAAGTTTGTTTGTTTTTTAAATTCTGGCTTACAGTCTTGAGGGGAAGCCCCGTGATGGCAGGGTAAAGTTGATAGAACAGAGGGTGGGCATCGCCTCTGCCACAGCAGGTGGACAACAGCAGCAGGAGAGTGAGGTGAACTCTGGCAAGGACAATGGGGCTATCACACACCTAAGCCTGTGTCCAACAACACACCTTCTCCAGCAAGGCTCCACCTCCAACTTGCTATCAGCTGGGAAGAAGCAGAGCGTATGGGGGATGTAGGATGCAAACCACTATAGGCTTCATGTCCCTGCGGCCATGCCTTCTTGATCTGTGAGCCAAAATAATCCCTTACTCCTTTATTTATTTATTTAAGAGAGAGAGAATGGGAGTTAGAGAGTCAGAGAGAGAGAGAGGGAGACAGACAGAGAGAATGGGCACGCCAGGGCCACCAGCCACTGCAAACAAACTCCAGATGCGTGCACCATCTTGTGCACCTGGCTTACGTGGATCCTGGGGAATCAAACCTGGGTCCTTTAGCTTTGCAGGCAAGCACCTTAACCACTAAGCCCTCCTTCCAGCTCTCCTTGCTCCTTTAAATGGTATGTCTCACACTAATGAGAAAAGCAATTAAGTGACCAAAGACAGCAACTATTATCTGTTAGAGTGCCCTATTTCCTGAACCATCTCTGGTTCATTAAACCTTCATTTTCATTGTTCTCTCATGGTTCATGTATCAACCTCTAACTTCATGGCTGCTGTCACTGACAACCTGTTATTCCCTCTCTCTTGTCAAAGGATTTTCCCTGTAGGGAAGCTACACCCTGTATCTTTTTATTACCTGGATCTTTTTTCACTCTGAGATCTTAAACTCATATGCACCACTCTAGGGCTTGAATCTCCGAACCTTCCTGCACTCATTCCTATTACAAGAGCACCCTGTTAAAGAAATGCATGGAAACAATGCAAGATTTACTTAGAGTAATGGAAAGCTTTTTCTAATCTGCCCCATAAGCCTAAGCCTAGCTCAGAGATTCGCAGACTGGGCTAGCCAAGCAAAAACTCTCCTCTGACGATTTTCTTATGACCTGCAAGGTAAGAATTTTGTTTGTGTATTTCCCTAACAGTTGAAGAAAATCAAAGGAAAATATAATGTATTGTGAAACATAAAATGGCATTAAATTCAAATTTCAATGTTTATAAGTCAAGTCTGGCTGCAACATAGCTTGTCTATAGCTGATCTTGCACCACAGCGCTGAGTAACTGGTAGTAAGGTCAGAGCTCGCAAGCCCTAAACTATGAATTCAACTCCAAGCATGGTGGCTCCAACCTGCTGTGGTGGTTTGATTCAGGGGTCCCGCCTAAACTTAGGTGTTCTGAATGCTGGGTTCCCAGCTGATGGAGATTTGGGAATTAACACCTCCTAGAGGCAGTGTTATGAGTGGTACAGCCAGTGTCCCCTTGCCAGTGTTTGGCACACTCTCCTGTTGCTATTGTCCACCTTATGTTGGCCAGGGGGTGATGTCCACCATCTGCTCATGCCATCATTTTTCCTGCCATCATGGAGCTTCCTCTCGAGCCTGTAAGCCAAAAATAAACCTCTTTTTCCCCACAAGCTGCTCTTGGTTGGATGATTTCTACCAGCAATGTGAACCTGACTGCAGCAGCTGCAATTGCAGCACATGGAGTGAGGTCAGAGGATTGTTGCAAGTTGAAGGCAATCCTAGGCTACAGGGTAAGTGAGACCCTCTATTTAAAAAACACAAGAAAAATAAGATGAAAACTACCTGGCTCATTCCAGAAAATGGTTACCCACCCCTGGTCCAACAGGTCTACTATCTGACTTCCCTGTACCCATATCTGTGCACTGCTAAATATTTGCTGCAGAGACCAATCTCATCAATTATATAGATTTGGTGCCATATAGATATTAGCCACACCTGGCAAGTCAACATAGCCTGGAAACCACGTCACGTTCCCCAGTCAGCTCTCTCTTCTCCTCATCCCTTCACGTGTCTCCCTCTCTGAGCCTCCACACACCTCACCCCCTCATCTCAGCAGATGCTTCCCCTCCTACTTCAGAGTGGAGATAGAAGCCATCTGACTGGCATGCCCTTGGTTCCCCGCGACCATTCATTTACCACCTAGCATTTCAGCACTGGGAACTTTTCACACAGGTCAAGCAAGTCCTTTAACCAGTCCTGTGATGGTTCAATTGTGTGTGTCCATTGGTCTGGGCTCAGAGAAACCCAAATAATGAGTGGAATATGATTTTCTGGTGTCTCTACGAGGGTGTTTCTGGGAGTGATTAGCATGTCAGACTAAGACCCACTCTTGCCAGCGTGGGCAGGTAGGTGTCACTCAAGCCTTCAATGGCTGGGGCAGAACCAAGACTGAAGGAAGCTTGCTCGCTGTCTCTTCTGGAGCGAGGCACCCACCTTCTTCTGCCCTGGGACCTCAGAGCCCTGGATTCTCAGGCCTTCAGACTTTTACCAGCCTGAATGATCCCGTGTACTGGGTATCTGAGTCCGTGCAAAGCTAGTATTCCCAGACAGAATTCCTGATGTGACTGGTCCCTGCCAGACTTGCAAGTTTTGCCTTTGCTCGTCCCTTGAATGACGTCATCATCTGTCTAGTGACTCAGGCAAATAAGCTCGAAGCCATTCTAGCCTCCCTTCCATACCTCACTGGGATAGTCACACTTTCCATGTCTGTGACAAACGCTTAAAGCGGAGGAAGGTTTATTTGACTCATGGGCTTCAAAGAGGTCAGTCCCTCATGATGGGGAAGGCAAGATAGAACAGGGGGCTTCACCAGGGTCAGCAAGGAGATAGAGAGAGAGAGAGAACCTCTGCTAACTGGCTTTCTTCTTCCCCCCTTGTCATTCCATTCAGGTCCCCAACCAAGGAGTTGGTGCGACTCTCATTTAGGGGAGATCTTCACCCCATACTCATCCCCTCTGTAGTTGCTTTTCCAGACAATGTTTGCCTAATCCCCTAGGTACTTCTCAATCCAATCAAGTTGTCAACCAAGATTAACCACCACAGCTATTTTCAATATTTCAACAAGGGCTGGAGAGATGGCTTAGGGGTTAAGGTGCCTACCTGCAAAGCCTAAGGACCCAGGTTTGATTCTCCAGGTCCCACGTAAGCCAGATGTAGAAGGTGGTGCATGCATATGGAGTTCTTTTGCAGTGGCTGGAGGCCCTGGTGTGCCCATTCTCTCTCTCTCTCTCTCCCTTTCTCTCTCTGTGTTTGTCTCAAATAAAAAAATAAAATAAAATAAAAAAAAAATATTTCAGGGCTTGAAAGATGGCTTAGCCATTAAGACATTTGCCTGCAAAGTCAAAGGACCCAGGTTCAACTCCCCAGATACACAAGGGGGTGCATGCAGCTGGAGTTTGTTTGCAGTGGCTGGAGGCCCTGAGTGCCATTCTCTGTCTGCCTCTTTCTCTCTCCTCTCTCTCAAATTAATTAATTAATTAATTAAAATTTTAAAAATTTCAACAAAACTTTTTCGAGGTAGGGTCTCACTCTAGCCCAGGCTGACCTGGAATTCACTCTGTAGTCTCAGGGTGGCCTCGAACTCACGGCGATCCTCCCTCTTCTGCCTTATGAGTGCTGGGATTAAAGGCGTGCACCACCACACCTGGCTTTTTCAACAAAACATTTTTTTGTACTTTTGCTAGGAACCCAGGTCCTGACCATTTCTGATGAACCACACTACTGCTACATGAGTGATGTGAACCACCAGCATGGCTTACCTACCTTAGTGACGTACCTTCCTAAATCATCTGCCTATTTGTTTTCTTGGCTACCTATTTTTGTCTAGCATAGTAGTCAGAGCAATGCTTTTTTAAAAAATATTTTGAGTTATTTATTTACTTATTTGCAAGCACAGAGAGACAGAGATGAGAGAGACAGAGAGAGCAAGAGAGAATGTGTGTGGCAGGGTCTCCAGCCTCTGCAAACGAACCCAGACACATGTGCCACTTTGTGCGTCTGGACTCATGTAGGTATTGGGGAGTTGAACTCTGGTCATTAGGCCTTGCAGATCTTAACCACTAAGCCATCTCTGCAGCCCCAGAGCAATGCTTTTGTAAGGTCATATCATGCCACTTTTTGGCTCATAACCTTTTTGTTTCCTATTTTCTTTCATAACCTTCTAATGTCTTACCATCTCACTTAGAATAAAAAATAATGATTTCATACTATTGTCTAGTAATAACTGCTTCTGCATAAAAATCAAACCCAAAACTTAGTGGAACATTGCTTTCAGACAACATCTATGCTGTTTGCTCATGATTCCGTGGATAAGAGAAATTTAGGCTGGACTCAAGTGAGGGAGTCACACACTGTTCTTGCCTGGAGCTGTCCACGTAGCTCATGGCAACTTGGTTGAGGCCTGGCTGTCTAAGAAGAGCTCACTTACTTGGTGGTTCACACTGAAAATGGCTGAGCCATGTGACTACAGCATGCGGCTGACTGGCTCAGGTTTCCTGTGACCATCTTAAGAAATGGCAAAGCAGGGCTGGAGAGATGGCTTAGCGGTTAAGCGCTTGCCTGTGAAGCCTAAGGACCCTGGTTCGAGGCTCAATTCCCCAGGACCCACGTTAGCCAGATGCACAAGGGGGCGCACGCATCTGGAGTTCGTTTACAGTGGCTGGAAGCCCTGACGCGCCCATTTTCTCTCTCTGTCTCTCTCTCTGCCTCTTTCTCTCTCTGTCTGTTGCTCTCAAATAAGTAAATAAAAACAAACAAAAAAAGTATTAGAAAAAAAAAAAAAAGAAAGAAATGGCAAAGCAAATCACAGGGCCATGCAGAGAGTCAGTGGGAGAGATCACACTAGGGTGTGGATTAGTGGTGTGCCAAGGCAGACAGTGGGAACACTCTACCCTGGCAGCAAGCACTAAAGAAAGTGCCTGCCTGTGAACTTGAGAGACCCATTCACTTTCGCTTTCAACCCAAGATATCCCTGGAAGCTGTGAGTTTCCCACTTTACATGAGGCGGGGTAGGGTCATGCTAGGAAAGAGAGCTAGCCGGGAACAGAGCGTGTCCCTCCTGTCTTTTTGCTCAAATTACTGATCACGCAAAGGGCATTTTCAGGAACGCAAGCATGTGCATTGAAACCTAGGCCCCCCCGATAGGCTTGCTGTTGAGAATGACTTTAGTAAGAAGAGCAAGTTAATTGCATAGACAAAAAAGGATCAAATAGTGAGAAAAAAAAAAAAGCCCACTTGGTTAGTAGCAATAGCCACTTTTATTCTTAGGATGTTTTTTTGGACCTGTCAAAATTGGTGATAGGTGCGTGGGCGGTAGCTGAGTGGGTAGGGTGCTTGCCTGGCACGTGTGAAGTCCTGAGTTTGATCCCTAGTACTGCATAAACTGCGTGTGGTGGCGCACCCTCATAATCCCAGTGCTTGGGGAGGTGGATGCAGTGGAATCAGAAATTCAAGGTAATCCTCGGGTTCCTCACAGCCTTTGTTAAGAGGTGTGTGAGATTCTATCTAACGATAAGAATTTCTGGCTTGGGAGTGGTGGCACATGCCTTCAATGCCAGCACTCGGCAGGCAGAGGTAGGAGGACCGAGAGTTCGAGACCACCCTGAGACTACATAGTGAATTCCAGGTCAGCCTGGGTTAGAGTGAGTGAGACCCTACCTCAAAAACCAAAAACAACAACAACAACGAAAAGAATTTCTGGGCTGGGGGAGGGATTGGCTCTGTGGATAAAGTGCTTGCTGTATAAGTGTGGAAGTATCCAGATTCAGAGCCCCCAGCCCCCATGTAATAGCCAGAAGCTAGGACAAGCTTTCATAATCTCAGCACATGGATGACGAGATGGAAGACTGAGAAGGGAGAACATTCTCAAAGCTTGCATAGACCAGCCAGACTGGGGAATGAGCAGAAAGTCACTGGAGACCCTTGTCAAAGCGGTGGATGGTTAGGATGGTCCAGGCATGTTGTCCTTTCTCCACTTTTCTGCCATAGTATGCATGTGCTCTCACTCACACACATGAACACACACACATATTACATGTACAAAATAAAAAAAAATTAGGGCCGGGCATGGTGATGACGCACGCCTTTAATCCCAGCACTCAGGAGGCGGAGGTAGGAGGATCTCAGTGAGTTTGAAGCCACCCTGAGATGATATAGTGAATTTCAGATCAGCCTGAGCTAGAATAAGACACTACCTCGAAAAACCAAAAAAAAAAAAAAAAAAAAAACCCCAAAAAAACCAACCAAACAAATAAATAAATAAACAAATGAAAATTAAAAAAAAATTAGAGCTGGAGAGATGGCTTAGCAGTTAAGGTGCTTGCCTGCGGAGCCTAAGGACCCAGGTTCAATTCCCCAGTACCCACATAAGCCTGATGCACAAGGGGGCGCATGTGTCTGGAGTTCCTTTGCAGTGGCTAGAGGCCCTGGTGTGCCCATTCTCTCTCTTCCCCTCTCTCGTTCTCTAATACAAAATAAAACATTAAAAAACTTAAAAAAATGAAATAACACTTTCTTTTCTGTTTTTCAAGGAGGTTGGAGAGATGGCTTATCAGTTAAGGCACTTGCCTGCAAAGCCCAAGAACCCAGATTCAATTCCCCAGGACTCACGTAAGCTAGATGCCCAAGGTGGCACATGCGTGTGAAGTTTGCTTGCAGTGGCTTGATGCCCTGGTGCACCCATTCTCTATCTATCTGTCTGTCTCTTTCTCAAATAAATAAATAAAGATAAAAATATTTTTTTTTTAAAAAGGAGAGAGAATTTTTAGCCAGGTTCAGTGGCTCCCTCCTATAATGTAAGTATGTAAGAGGCTGAAGTAGAGGAGTGCCCTAAGTTTGAGGCCAGCATGAGCTTTAGAGAAAGTTCCAGGTTCACTCGAACTAGGGTGAGACACTGCCTCAAAAAAAAAAAAAAAAAAAAAAAAGACAATTTCTAACTTGATATTTTAAGTATCAAAGCTTGCTGGGTGTGGCGGTTCATGCCTTTAATCCCAGCACTCAGGAGGCAAGGGTAGGAGGATAGCTAACTACAGAGTGAATTCTACGTCAGACTGGGCAAGAGTGAGACCGTATTTTGGAAAAATAAAAATAAAAACAGAACAACAACAAAAAAAAACTTAAGTATCAAAGCTTTCTTATATTCCATTTACATGAAATGATGACTTGAAGGCTATGATATATTACACTTTCATTGTATTTCATTAGAATAAAGGTAAAAATTAATATCTTCCAGGGCTATATTGTAAAACACAAGCCAAAGAATCAGTCTTGGGTCCCTTGTCACCCCAGCCTGTGGCAGAGGAAGTTGTTCAGTGTCTGGGAAACCTACAGTGAGTTCTCTGGGCCACATTGGGACTACAGTGCAATATTCAAAAACCAAAACAGACCCCTTTCAGCCGTTTATTACTTAAAACACCCAAAGACTGAAAACTCACATTTAGAAAAACAAATTTCAGTCATTCAACTAAGTAGGGCCTTCTGAGGAAAGGCGCACACGTGTCAGGACTAAGTCCTTGTGAGAAGGAGTGGACGACACTTCAGAGCAGAAATGGAAAGCCACGAGATGCACGTGGTACTCTTCCCCTTTCTGTGTGTGCCAGGGGATGGGGGTGAGGGGCACCCCGAGCCTGACTCAGCTTCAAACCAACGAACCACCTCAGGGCAAAGGTTCATAACCTTGGCTGGAAAAGTGTACCTAGGTCCTTTGAACAGCCTCCAGCTAGGGCTGGGGAGATGGGTCATTGGATGAAGAACGGGCCATGCATGCGTGAGGACCTGGGTTCCAATCCCAAGGATTCCTGGAAAGTCGGACGCTGTAGCCTGAGAGGCTGTCACGCCAGGGGCAGGGGGGTGGGCTCATGACCTCAGCTGGCCCGGAGGCCAAAGTGCTTACTGAAGTGGAAGGGGAAGAGACCAACACCAAAGTTGTCCTCTGACCTCCAACCTCGAGGTAGGAATCTCGCTGTAGCTCAGGCTGACCTGGAATTCACTATGTAGTCTCAGGGTGGCCTCGAACTCACGGCGATCCTCCTGCCTCAGCCTCCCAAGTGCAGGAATTAAAGTCTACGTACTGCGTCCAGCTCAGTCTTCTTTTTTATTCAATCATTTGATTAAAATTAGAAACAAACCTAGAGTTTCGGGTTCAAGACTCTCCTGGACCCCTAGCACCCTGTGACAAGGCAAGCACCTCTTGATGCAGGTAAGAACACCCAGGGCACTGAAAGTCACCACCCATGCCATGCCACACCCACCCCACATCGGATATGCTCATACACAAACGCAAAACAGTAAGATAATGAATGCGAAATAAAGAAGTTGGGGCTGGAGAGATGACTCGGTGTTTAAGGTGTTTGCCTGCAAAGCCTAATGACCTGGGTTTGATTCCCCTGTGCCCACGTAAAGCCAGATGCAAAAAGTGGCGCATGCATCTGGAGTTTGTTTGCATTGGCTGGAGGCCCTGGCGCACCCATTTTTCTCTGTCTATCTCTCTATCTGTTCTATGTCTCTCTGATTGCAAATCAACAAAAATAGTTTTTTTTTTTCCTTTGATTTTTTTTCAAAAAAAATTTTTTTTAATTAACAACTTCCATGATTAGAAGAAAAAAAATCCCATGGTAATACCCTCCCTCCCCCCCACTTTCCCCTTTGAAACTCCATTCTCCCCATCTCAACCAGTCTCTCTTTTATTTTGATGTCATGATCTTTTCCTCTTCTTAGGATGGTCTTGTGTAGGTAGTGTCAGGCACTGTGAGGTCATGGATATCCAGGCCAAAAAATAGCTTTTTTTTTTTTTTTTTTTTTTTTTTTAAGAAGTCTACTTAGTCAGGTGTGGTGACACATGCCTGTAGTACATTTCTTGGGAGACTGAGGCAGGAGAATTGCTATGAACTCCATGCCAGCCTGGGCTATAGAGTGAGACCTTGTCTCAAAAAGCAGATAAAAAAAAAGGGGGGGGGGGGAGAACCGGGCTTAGGAGATGGCTCAGGGGTTAAAGTGCTTGACATGCAAATTCGAGAACTGAAGTTGGGATTGGCAGCACCCGTGTAAATGCTGGCTGGGCGTCCACCTGTAACCCTGGGGTCCCCGAGGTGGGAACAGGGGGATCCCTATGGCAAGGCAACGAGGTACACCAGCTGTGTCAGGAAGCTCTGGGTTCACATGACAGACCCCATGTCAGCAAATACAAGTGGATCAAGAGTCAGGGAGACTTTAAGGCCATGGTTTTTGGGGGGAAGGACAAAAAAGAAGTAGGCTAAAATTCTACAGTGTTTTATTTTATCTTATTAGGAAAATGAACACTCCTGTTTGTCACATGTGGCTTAGGCACACATGCTGTATTTTATATCATTCTTGGTTATCCTCCATTTACTCTTACTGCTCCGATTTTTAAAAGTTTGAGGTGGTGGGGGCTGAAGGGATGGCTTAGTGGTTAAGGCATTTGCCTGGGAAGCCAAAGGACCCAGGTTTGATTCCCCAGGACCCACATAAGCCAGATGCACATGGTGGCGCATGCGTCTGGAGTTCATTTACAGTGGCTGAAAGCCCTGGTGCGCCCATTCTCTCTCTCTCAAATAAATAAAAAAGTTTGAGATGCATGTTTCATGTGTCTGAAGATAAAGTCTGATTAAAGAAGGCACTCATGCCTCTTGCTGACATCAGAAAGCCACAGTAAATTACACAATCCTTTCAATATTGACTTATGATTTCAGGTCACATCAAAATGATTTCAGTTCTTGGACTGCCACTTCATTCATTCCTGTATCAAAAGGGCATGTCTTCAATGGCTCCTTAAGCCTGGTTGCCAGGTACAGCCATGGCAGCCTGAGATTCATGTTCAGTTGTCCATGGCTGTTGCTAAGCTAAAAAGAGCCAAAGAAAGGTGGGGAGAACCTGTGTGTTCTGATCCAGTAAGAGCTTGGGTCCAGTGTTAACCAACCAGAAAATATAGCCCTTTTCCAGAGGACACAGAGATTAAAAAAAAAATGTGTGTGTATGTGGTGGGGGGATGGGGCCGCAGAGATGGCTTAGCAGTCAAGGCACTTGCCTGCAAAGCTTAATGCTAAACCTAAGTACACAGGTTCAATTCCCCACTATCCAGGTAAGTCAGATGCACAAGGTGGCGCATATGCCTGGAGTTTGTTTGCAGTGGATGGAGGCCCTGGCTTGCCATTTTCTCTCTCTCTCTCTCTCTCTGTAATTAAAAAAAAAAAAAAATAGGGCTGGAGAGATGACTTAGCGATTAAGGTGTTTGCTTGCAAAGCCAAAGGATCTTGGTTCGATTCCCCAGGACCCACGTAAGCAGGATGCACATGGTGGCGCATGCGTCAGTGGCTGGAGGCCCTGGCGCACCCATTCTCTCCCTCTCTCTGCCTCTTTCCCTCTGTCACTCTCTCAAGTAAATAAATAAAAATAAAATAAAATAAAAAGAAAGAATGGAGTTGGGCATGGTGGTGCACGCCTTTAATCCCAGCACTGGGGAGGCTGAGGTAGGAGGACTGCCATGAGTTCAAGGCCACTCTGAGAATACCTAGTGAATTCCAAGTCAGCCTGGGCTAGAGTGAGACCCTACCTCAAAAAAAAAAAAAAAAAAAAAAAAAAAGAATGGTCAGTATTTTGCTGTAAAAATGAAAGTTCTTTTAGCAGTCTGTCCTAGAGCCTGGCCAGTCCCTAGCTGGGTTAGCAAGGGTGAGTTATAGCATGTCCAGTTGCCCAGAGGGGAGGGAGTCTGGGAAGTAACTTACAGTTCACAGAGAATCAGTCTGTCACTTTGGAGAAAGGGAAACAGAAGTTTGGGCCTTAAGAAGACTTAAAATTGCTTCCTTGTTTTTGACTTTTTAAAGAAATTTCCATTTCTAAGCATAATTGCTACTGCTCACTCCCTGCGGCTCTCTGTGATTAGAGGGGAGAAGATTAATTGCTGTGTTTGCACCTCACTAGATGCTTCCTGGATATCATGTGTGCTGTTAACTGCTTACTCAATAACTCAATTGAAAACATTTTTAAAAATCAGAATTATGCAAGTGGGGGAGGGGAACTACTGTGAGCCTGTGTTTTATTTATTATTATTATTATTATTATTATTATTATTATTATTATTTTGGTTTTTCGAGGTAGGGTCTCACTCTAGCCCAGGCTGACCTGGAATTCACTATGT
Source organism: Dipus sagitta (assembly GCA_036346955.1). Lineage (NCBI taxonomy): Eukaryota > Metazoa > Chordata > Mammalia > Rodentia > Dipodidae > Dipus > Dipus sagitta. Next base: position 9,006,672 of record CM070789.1, on the reverse strand, counting down.
AGTCTCAGGGTGGCCTCAAACTCAGGGCGATCCTCCTACCTTTGCCTCCCGAGTGCTGGGGTTAAAGGCATGCGCCACCACCAGGCTCTGTTTTATTTTTTAATTTACACTATAGGGTGATTTTTTCCCCCAATGTCAAGTTTTTACCCTGCAGATACTGGAGTATTTATTTATCTATTAAATTGTTATGTTTCTGAGAAAAATTCAGGTTCATAAATACTTAGATTTTTGATTTACTGTAAAATAGCAAAAAAAAGAGATAAGGAAAAAATTACAAGTAAAATGATGACAAAATGATAATTTCAAAAATCTGAATAGGTCATTGCACAAGTGTTTCTAGTTTTATGAAGGAAACTTTTCATAACAAAATAAAAATCAGTACTATGGGGTGGCCTTGAACTCATGGTGATCCTCCTACCTCTGCCTCCCAAATGCTGGAATTAAAGGCATGCACCAGCACACCTGGCTTTGTTATTGTAAGTGTACAAAAGAAAATGGCTTAGCTGTAAAGATGTTTGTGGGTCCTGGGGAATCAAACCGAGGTCCTTTGGCTCTGCAGGCAAGCACCTTAACCCATAAGCTATCTCTCCAGCTGTCTTTCTTTCTTTCTCTTTTAAAATATTTTAATTTATTTATTTGTAAGGAGAGAGAGAGAGAGAAAGAGAGAGAGAAATAAAAAGAAAGAGTGTATGGGTATACCAGGGCCTCAAGTCACTGCAAACAAACTCCAGATGCATGTGCCCCTTTGTGAATCTGACTTTATGTGGGTAGTATAAAAAAAAAAGCCAGGTCAGATCATTAGGCTTTGTAGGCAAGCCTTAACCACTGAGCATCTCTCCAGGTCAGGCCTGACCATTCTATATGAAGAACTTTTAAAAAAAGTATTTTATTTTTATTTATTTTATTTATGAGAGAGAGAGAGCGAGAGAGAGAGAGAATGGGTGCACCAGGGTCTCAAGCCACTGCAAACAAACTGCAGATACATGTGACACCATGTGCATCTGGCTTATGTGGGTTCTGGGTAATCAAACCTGGGTCCTTAGGCTTTGCAGGCAAGTACCTTAACCACTAAGCCATCTTTCTATCTGGAGAACTTTCTAGCCTTTTACATGTTACCATTTCCATTTATGTTAGTATTGTCCTGACTGTATTTCTCAGTTTTTGTTTTGTTTTGTTTGTTTGTTTGTTTGTTTCCAAGGTAGGGTCTCACTCTAACTCAGGCTGACCTGGAATTCACTATGTATTCTCAGGGTGGCCTTGAACTCATGGCGATCCTCCTACCTCTGCCTCCTGAGTGCTGGGATTAAAGGCATGCGCCACCACGCCCAGCTATTTCCCAGTATTTTAAAATAATTTTTGGAGCCTGATATGGTGTCTGGTGACTATGAATCCCAGCTGTTTGGGAGGCTGGGGCAAGAAGATGCTTTGAGTCCAGAAATTCAAGGCTACATAGTGGGTCATGCCAATATGTGACCCACCAAGGCTGGTTCCATGATGGTGACCTCTAAATGGCAAGGGGGAACCAAGGTATACATCCTGCCAGGACCATGGTCACAGCTATGATTAGCCATGTATTCTAGCCATAGTGAATTTCTGGCTGTTAAAGTACTAATCATAGGGGATGGAGAGTTGACCCGGTGGTTAACGGCGCTTGCTTGCAAAGCCAGCCTGCTCCAGTTCAGTTCTCTAGTACCCATGTAAAGCCAGAAGCACAAAGCGGTGTGTGCGTCTGGAGTTCATCTGCAGTGGCAAGAGGTCCTGGCGTGCCCACGCACTCCATCTCTGTGCTTGTAAGTAAGTAATAAATAAAAATTTCAATGATAATAATAACATTTTTCTTTTTTTGTGACAGGGTCTCATGTAGTGCAGATTGGCCTCGAGCTCTGAATCTCATGCCCAGCTCTTGGGTGCTTAGATTAAAGGTGCCACCACATCTGACTTATGTGGTGTGTGAGGTGAACCCCAGGGCACCGTGCATGCTGGGCAAACACTCTGCCAATTTTTTTTTGTTTAAAATTTTTTGTTCATTTTTATTTATTTATTTGAGAATGACATAGAGAAAGAGGGAGAGAGAGAGAGAGAGAGAGAATGGGCGCGCCAGGGCTTCCAGCCACTTCAAATGAACTCCAGATGCGTGCGCCCCCTTGTGCATCTGGCTAACATGGGTCCTGGAGAATCGAGCCTTGAACCGGGGTCCTTAGGCTTCACAGGCAAGCGCTTAACCGCTAAGCCATCTCTCCAGCCCCCACTCTGTCAATTTGTTACCAAGTTCTGGATGCCTTACTCAAAGGACTGAAAATTATGCATGCGCGCGCGTGCGCGCACACACACACACACACACAGCAGTAAGACACTTTCATATGAGCAACACAAAAGTAAACTGGCGACGGGCAGTAGGTCAGCTGAGTGGAAGGGATTTAACAGTTGCCTTCTCATTGCTGGAACGAAACACCCGACCAGAAGCAGAGCACGGGAGGACAGGGTTTATTTTGGCTCACAGTCTTGAAAGGTCTCCCTGTGGCAGGAGGACAGGCTGGGCAGTATCTCCTGCCACAGCGGCTGGGAAGAAGCAGCAGGAGAGAGAGCTGAGCTCTGCAAGGTGGAAACTGGGCTCTAGCGTGTCACCTCCTCTCGCACCTCCTCCTCTCGCAGAGCTTTGCTTCCCAAACTGGCCCCAGCTGGGGAACCAGTATTTACTCAAAACCCGAAGAGGCTACGGGGGCCATTCCACATTCAAACTACCACAGTACACAAGGGCCCCAAGTTATTGTCCAGAGTTTATTTGTAAGGAATCCACGAGGAGAAGGGTTGGTTGCTAAGGCACGTGGTGTGGATGGCTCTTTATTTTGATTGACAAACATAAGTTATACAACCTTTTAGTGTACTGTGCACGTCTCTTCCCATGACGCATCCCACTTTATTTATTTATTTTTACACTGCCATTGTTTAAAAAAATTTTTTTTGAGTTCCAGTGGGCTTTTATTGAGATAAATTAACAACAACAGCAACAACAAAATCAAGATTTTTCCCAACCATCTTTTCTGAACCTTGTAAACTCAGTGTGGACTCCGGTCCCTGTACACTCAATTTCACACATCCCAACAAAAACAGCTCCACTGGAACATTTGCCAATTCAACAGAAAGCCAATTATCCCTTTACCCAAAAGTTATTTTCAAATTTTTAAGTTCTCACTGTTGGCATGGAGCTGCTTCCCTTGTGGCTAGGGACATTAGAATTTTCTCCCATTTTGATTGAACAGAAATTACTTTTCAAGTTTTTGTTTCAAAAAGAGAAATGCCCCCTCCCCAACAACCACTGGTGAAAATACAGTAACCTGTATCTTAATAACCCAGCCCTATGCTCTCCCTTGCCCCTCCCAGCATCCAGCATCATCTACTGGAGAATTTAAATACACTTCTGTTGGAATCTGTCAGCTGTGGAGGGGCAGAATCCGTCTCACTCTGGCTCAGACTGGAATTCACTATGTAGTCTCAGGGTGGCCTCGAACTCATGGTGATCCTCCTACCTCTGCTTCCCCAGTGCTGGGATTAAAGGCGTGCGCCACCACTCCCAGCTATGTATTGCCGATTTTTTAAACTAATTTTTTTTATTGACAACTTCCACAATTGTAGACAATAAACCATGGTAACTCCCTCCTCTCCCCCCACGCTTTCCCCTTCACAGCTCCACTCTCTATTGTATCCCTTCCCCGTCTCAGTCTCTCTTTTACTTTGAGGTCATCATCTTTTCCTCCTATTATGATGGTCTTGTGTAGGTAATGTGTGTGTGTGTGTGTGTGTCTTACCTAAGAGCTTCCTGTTTTTGGTCAATGAGCCCCAGCAATTGTCTAGTTTCTGCCTCTAGCAGAACTAGGGGTACGCATGACCCCAACCTGCTTTTTATAAAAATATTTTTATTTATTTTTAAGCAGAAAGAGAGAATGAGGAAGAGAACGAGAGTGGGCATGCTAGGGCCTCTTGCCACTGCAGACGAACTCCAGATGCATGTGCTACTTTGTGCATCTGGCTTTACACAGGTACTGGGGAATTGAACCCAGGCCATCAGGCACTGCAAGCAAGCACCTTTAACCACTGAGCCATCTCTCCAGGCCCCCCCCCCCGGCTTTTTTTTCAGGGGTTCTGGGAAGTTAAATTCGGGTAGTCTCAGACCTCCCCAGGTTTTCAAGATTACATGGCTGAACTTAACTTGAACCGTCTCCCAAGCTCCAATGCATCTGATTTTAATGATATGCACGTCCAATCATGCATAGGTATAATATGGTAAATAGTTCACTTAGAGGACAGCATTTGCTTCTAAAACCAGCCCAGGCTGGGTATAACCTTTCTGTTTCAGTCCCTGATATATCTAAGAACATATTTGAATAGAAACTGAACACAAAGAGGTGTAACTAATGGTTGCTAAGGGAGGAGAAACTTATGCCATTGTTTGGAGTGGGGTGTATGACCAATTCAGTGCAGGTTGGGGTCGCAGGTTGCCAATAGGTGATTAAAGTGCATTGTGAAGAAAGGGTGGTGTGTTTACTGCCCAAGCCAAGCAGCATGAGGTTGCTAAGCTATTTTTCTCTGCTGGCTTACCTCAAACTGAGCTATGTTCTCATTTACAATAAACTCCAGAATAACGGGGGCTTGCAGACAATTAAAAAGGAGAGAAAAAGATATGGAGAGCATTACTGGAGAATATGAATAGGGCTTTATTAATAAGCTTAGAATTAATTGCATGATTGAAATGTTTTGTAAAAACATTTTTGTCATTTGAATTGTACTTCTATGTAAGCATTTCCAGTTATCTGCAGCATTTTTTATGCTAATACCCATTCTTTGAACGTATGGTTTTTGTTTGTTTGTTTGGTTGGTTGGTTTTGCGAGGTAGGGTCTCACTCTGGCCCAGGCTGACCTGGAATTCACTCTGTAGTCTCAGGGTGGCCTCAAACTCTCGGTGATCCTCCTATCTCTGCCTCCTGAGTGCTGGCATTAAAGGCATGCGCCACCATGCCCGGCTGGAAGTATGTTTTGGTGACCAGTCTGCTCGATGAATGTAATTGACCGAGTGGTGATTGCGTTGTAATTGGATTTATAGTCTTTATAACTTATTTGTGCTCAGAATTTTTCTTTCTTTTTAAAAAATATTTATTTGTCTATATATGATAGGGAGGGAGAGAGAAAGAGAGAGAGAGAGAGAATGTATATGGGTGCACCAGAGGCTCTTACCACTGCAAACAAACTGCTGATGCAGGCGTCACTTGGTGCATCTGGATCTACGTGGGTTCTGGGGAATCAAACCCAGGCCATCAGGCTTTGCAAACAAGCACCTTTAACTGCCCCTCTCCAGCCCATTTTCAAATATTTATTTATTGAGCTGGAGAGATGGCATAGTGGTTAAGTGCTTGCCTGTGAAGCCTAAGGACCCCGGTTCGAGGCTCAATTCCCTAGGACCCAAGTAAGCCAGATGCACAAGGTGGCACATGCATCTGGAGTTCATTTGCAGTGGCTGGAGGCCCTGATGTGCCCATTCTCTCTTGCTCTATCTGCTTCTTTCTCTCTCTATCTCATTCTCAAATAAATAAATATTAAAAAATATTTATTTATGAAAGAGAGAGAGGAAGGAGAGAATGGGTACACCAGGGCCTCTTGCCACTGCAAACAAACTTCAGACACATGCACAGTTTTGTGCATCTGGCTCTACGTGAGTTCTGGGGAATCAAACCCAGGCCATTAGACTTTGTAAGCAAGCCAGTTCCTTTAACCACTGAACCATCTCTCCAGCCCAGTGCTAGACTTTTAAATGTCTCCTATTGTGGGGTCTGAGGAGATGGCTCTGTGGATAGAGCTCTTGCAGTACAAGCATGAGGAACTGCGTTTGGATCCCCAGTCATGTAAATGCTGTCAGGAAGCCTACTACTCAAGAGGCCGAGACAGGGGAATCTCTGGAACAAGCTGGCTAGCTGGACTCGCCCAAATCAGTGAGCTGTGTCTGTCGATCCTGTCTCAGTAAATGAAGTGGAGAGTGACCTCCGCATGACCTCCACATGCCTATGCACACATGAGTATGCACACCCATGCGCACTTGAGCCCACATGTATATTATACTTGCACATGCACACTATATTAGTCAGCTTCAGGTTCACTGAGATGAACTTCCAGACCAGGCACAGTTATGGAGGAAGGGATTTATTGAAGCTTACAGATCCAGGGGAAGTTCCATAATGGCAGAAGAAACTGGCCTGCCTTCACAGGTCCAAGCAGAGAGAGAGCAGTACAAGCCTAAAGGTCAAAAACCAGGCACACTTCAGGAATTCCAGCTAGGCACACTTTGCATATCTTTAGATTGAAATCTCAAACCCACCACCACACCTTAAGATCCACACAATGGCATTGCCTCCAGCCAGGTGGCTAGAGATGCAAACTACAAACAAATAAACAACTGAATATATTGGGGGCCATCTATTCTATTCAAACCACCACACACACATATATATGTAAAAATAAAAAAATATAAAATAAATGTTTTACATAGTTTTTTTGTTTTTGCTTAAATATATCAATTTCTACACGCCCTTTCTGGAAATATATAAGGATACTCAGATATCCCTTATTTACGATTGGGGCTAAGTGTTTTGGCATATGCCTATAATGTCAGTACTTGGGAAGTTGAGGCAGGGGGATTGAGAGTTTGAGGGCAGTCTAGTCTGTACAGCAAACCCAGAGCAACCTCGGTTACCTAGCATGACCCTGTGTTCAAAGCAAACAAAACATTTGGCATTTGGGCATCTCATGATGTATATTTTTTATGGATTTAAAAAATATATATATGTATTTTTTTTTACCAAAAAAAACCCCACACATGGGATAAACTTTCCTTTTCTCACGAGACCTGGTGACTATCATGTTAGTGTCTTGCATTCACCCCTTAGAGAATCTCTGGTAGGTTACATGGTGGGTTTTGTTTTGTTCCCCGCAGCATTTGTTTTGTCTTGGTTTGTCTTGTTTTGTTCTCCTTCCTTCCTGCCTGGCTGCTGCCTGGCTTGCTTTCCTGTTTCATTGCTTTCCTCTCACTTTTTTTGAGTAAAGATGTTTCATATTTATTTTGGAAGATATCTAAAGAGAACAAAAAAAAAAAAAAAAAAACAAAAGCAAACTCTCCCCAGGCAGTGATTATGTTGAGTGTTTTTTTTTTTTTTTTTTCTTTTTGCAATGCAAGGGGAACTCTCTGACTCACAAAGCCATACAAAAATAAGATCTAATATGTTCTGAACAAAAAGCCCTGAGACTCGCTGGAAATAGCTGTTCCGAGCGGCCTCGCTATACTCAAGGGCCTGCGGGGGCTTGAACCTTTCCACAGGGACATCCAGGAATGTCACGGGCCTGCTCAGTTTTCTTGTTTTGTTTTTGTTTTTGTTTTCCGAGGTAGGGTCTCATTCTAGCCCAGGCTGACCTGGAATGCACTGTGTAGTCTCAGGGTGGCCTTGAACTCATGGTGATCCTCCTACCTCTGCCTCCTGAGTGCTGGGGATTAAAGGTGTGCACCACCACGCCCGGCTGGAGACACACTCCTCTTCATGTTTCTCCTCAGCAGTAAACATATGTTAGGAGCAACATTATTTAGGATTTGAACACCCACGATGGAAAATAATGGTTCATTATGCTGGAACGATCCCTTCAGAATGGATTCACGCAGTTGCCTAATATCCTTCAGATACTCTTAAAGTTCTTCTCTCCAAGAATGGCGTACCACACACATTACTGCTTTCCTTTGCAGATGTGGCACACCAAGAAGGTTTCCCTTAGTGTTAGCTGCATGGTAGTGGATAGCACATTGTTTTACCTTCAAGGAAGCTCAGACATAGTTTTTTTAAAAAAAATATATTTTATTTATTTATTTGAGAGAGAGAGAAAGAGAGAGGCAGAGAGAGAGAGAGAGAGAGAGAGAGAGAGAGAGAGGGAGAGGGAGAGAGAGAATAGGTGTGCCAGGGCCTCCAGCCACTGAAAATGAACTCCAGATGCATGCGCCTCCTTGTGCATCTGGCTTATGTGGGTCCTGGGGAATCAAACCGGGGTCCTTTGGCTTTGCAGGCAAATGCCTTAACCACTAAGCCATCTCTCCAGCCCTCAGACATAATTTTTGTTGACTTCCTGGTTCCGTTTATCCACAGCCTCTTAAGGGACTCTTATACTTCTTTATTTAAGTGACATTATAAATTAATAACAGTTCTTGAAAAGTCTGATTTGAACTGAATTCAACAGAACACTTTTTTATGTGGATGCTGTGGTATAAGCAGTTTTATTCACTATAGATAGGTACATAGGTTGGTATATTGGTTTTGAAAATAAGTTTGATGATATATTTTCATCTAAGAATGTGCATTTTCTTTACCTAGAAATTTAACTTCTGGATATTAAGGCAAAACTATATGATCAATCTGGGTGTTGTGGTGCATGCCTTTAATCCCAGCATTTAGGAGGCAGAAGTAGGAGGATGGTTGTGAGGTCAAGGCCACCCTGAGTCTACATAGTGAATTCCAGGTCAGCCTGGGGCTAGCGTGAGACCCTATCTTGGCAAATCAAAAAACAAACCAGACTGTATGATCATGTTTAAAGATGCTCATAGCAATAATTAAATAAATTTCATATATTAAAAAGAAGGGCTGGGGAAATGGCATAGTGGTTAAGGATTTGCCTGCTAAGCCTAAGGAGCCTGGTCCAATTCCCCAGGACCCACGTAAGCCAGATGCACAAGGGGGCGCATGCATCTGGAGTTCATTGGCAGTGCCTGGAGGCCCTGGCGTGCCCATTCTTTTTTCCTATCTGCCTCTTCTTCTTCTTCTCTCTCTCTCAAATAAATAAAAAAAATAACTTTTTATGAGACTAGGTCTCACTCTGGACCTCACTATATAGCTCAGGCTGGACTCAAACTTGTTGCAGTCTTTTTGCCTTAAATTCCCAGTGCTGGAATTATAGGTGTGAGACACCATGTCTGGCTACTTTACTTTTTTAAAAAATGTTTTCATTTTTTAAAAAAGATTTTGCTTACTTTTACTAGCAAACGGTGTTTGGTTTAATTATGGTGTCTTCAAACAATTTTTGTTTGTTTTCTGCCCTCTTTCCACCTTCTTTTTTTAAAATAATTTTTACTTAAAAAATATTTTACTGGGGCTGGAGAGATGGCTTAGCGGTTAAGCGCTTGCCTGTGAAGCCTAAGGACCCCGGTTCGAGGCTCGATTCCCCAGGACCCACGTTGATGCACAACGGGGCGCACGCGTCTGGAGTTCAATTGCAGTGGCTGAAGGCCCTGGCGAGCCCATTCTCTCTCTTTCTCTCTGCCTCTTTCTCTCTCTGTTGCTCTCAAATAAATAAAAAAATATTTTACTTATATGAGAGAGAGACAGAGAGAGAATGAACATGCCTGGGTCTTCAGCCACAGCAAACAAACTCGAGACACATGCACCACCTTGTGCATCTGGCTTAGGTGGGTCCTGGGGAATTGATCCTGGGTCCTTTGGCTTCACAGGCAAATGCTTTAACCACTAAGCCAACTCTCCAGCCCTCTGTCCACCACCTTACTCTCCATCCCCACCCAGGTGGCCTCTCACCCAACACAGCTTCCTTTCTCCTGTCATACGGCATGTGTCCCTTGTCCCTCTTCCTTCTTGTCACCGCCTGTTGCCCTCCTGTCTCAAGGTACAGACCACACTCAGTATCACGTCCCCTTAGTTACATACATAAAACATGAAACTTAGGATTCACATGATGAAAGAGAACACGTGATTTTTGTCTTTCTGGGCTTAAGTTACCTTACTTAGTATGTAATTCTTTCCAATTCCATACATTTTCCTGACAATTTCGTGACTTCATTTTCTCTATAGCCGAGTGGATATGTGCCCCAATCTGGTCATGCCATCATCAATTAATGGGCATGTAGGTCGATTCCATTTCCTAGCTGTTGAGAATAGCCTGGTGATAAACATGGGTGTGCATGTATCTCATGAGCAGGATATAAAGTCCTTTGGGTATATGCCCAGGAACGGTATAGCTGGGTCATATGGTAGTTCAATTTTTAGCTTTTTGAGAAACCCACATACTAATTTTTACAGTGGCTGTACCAGTTTATGCTCCCACTTACAGTGAATAAGTGTTCCCTTCTCCCTCTTCCCTTTCTGTCTAGCCCTGCCGTTATCACTATTTTTTTTTTTTTTCAAGGTTAGGGTCTCACTCTGGCCCAGGCTGACCTGGAATTCACTATGTAGTCTCAGGATGGCCTTGAACTCACGGCGATCCTCCTACCTCTGCCTCCCGAGTGCTGGGATGAAAGGCGTGCTCCACCACGCCTGGCAATTATTACTATTTTTTTCTAGTTCTGAGAAAAATGTCATTGGAACTTTGATGGGAATTGCATTGGATCTGTAGATTACTTTTGGAAACAAAGTCATTTTTCTCCAATCCAGAAGCATGGAAGATCTCTACAATGTCTGGTACCGTATTCGTTTTTTTATTTTTTTTCTTCAGGTTTTCTTTGTAGAGGCCTTCACATCCATGGTGAGGCTCTTTCCTAAGTGTTTGATTTTGAGGGGGCGTTATTGTGAATGGAATGGTTTTCCTAATTTCTTTCCAGCAGGTTGCTTTTCTCGGTCATTCTACTTTATCAGATTATAGTTACTAAAAAACAAAGAGAAGTAGCATGTCTTTTTATCTGTCATCTGTGGAAAACATAGTTATGTATCAAAAGGAAAGAAAATTCATCATTTGAAGCTCAGTTTAAGCATTCTTAAACTGGAAGATAATTCAGGTTCCTTTTTTTTTTTTTTTCAAGGTAGGGTCTCACTCTAGCCCAGGCTAACCTGGAATTCACTCTGTATTCTCAGGGTGGCCTCGAACTCATGGCAATCCTCTTACTTCTGCCTCCTGAGTGCTGGGATTAAAGGCATGTGCCAGCACACCTGGCTTCAGGTTCTTTTTTATTTGCCAGATTTTTCTATGTGCTAGAGAGAAAAAAAAAAAAACAAAAACCAGATATACAAGATAGACATGAATGTCTAGATCGTGGCCAAATTGAGTTTTCTTTTTTTTTTTTTTTTAAATATTTTTAGGCAGGTGTAGCCAAGGTTGACCTTGAACTCCTGATTCTCCTGCCTCTACCTGCCAAGTGTTGGGATTGTAGGTATAAGCCATCGCACATGGCTGAAACTGGGTTTTCTTTCTTTCTTTCTTTCTTTTTCTTTTGTTTTTTCAAGGTAGGGTCTCACTCTAGCCCAGGCTGACCTGGAATTCACTATGGAGTCTCAGGGTGGCCTCGAACTCACATCAATCCTCCTACCTCTGCCTCCCTAGTGCTGGGATTAAAGGTGTGCACCACCATGCCCAGCTGGGTTTTCTTATTAAAGGCTTTGTGAAACTTCCTTTGAAGAAATTTTATCTCTGTTACTCACTTTTATCAACACACTTGAAGCCCCGAGGCAACCATCATATTAATACCAATGTTACTGAATTTTGGCTCGTAAAAATCACCACTTTGAGCTATAGAGATGGTTTAGCAGTTAAGGCACTTGCCTGGGAAGCCTAAGGACCCAGGTTGGATTCCCCAGAGCCCATGTAAGCCGGATGCACAGGGTGGCACATGTGTTTGCAGTTTGTGGTGGCCAGAGGCTCTGGCGTGCCCATTCTCTCTCTCTTCCTCTCCCTCTGATAGATAAGTAAATAAAACAAAGGGCTATCACATTTCCCTTTTAAACAGACTTTTATAAACTTCAGGAGTACATCGCTGTTTAAGGAATATTCCCATGTACGTGTTTGGGTATGCGCCAAGTGGCTAGTTTGCTAGTGATGAGAAATGAATCACAAGACAAAGTTCAGCTGCAGGCTTTCCGGCTTGGCTCCGTGGCATCTGAAGCTGAAAGGTTACAGACCAAGCAGAACGTAGAGCAATTCTTCATTCACTGAAGGTAAGTTGGCTCACAGAGCATCGCACGGCAGCAAGGTGGGAAGGAAGCCTGTTGATCTCCCAATGCACTTATCGTTGTTTGCTTCTTTGTGGGATCCTCACCCACAGCACATTAGTAATACAAATAGTGAATGAGTTACTGGAAGGAAAAACAGCCGGGTAGCATTGCCAGCCTCGGGTCATATTCCGCCTTCCAGCTCTCTCCACTGGCAAATAAAGATCTCCTTTGAAGTGTTCATGCATTTCACCTTCATGGCTTTTGTCACAGCCCGTTGCTAATGGAATGAACTTTATAAGGTCAACTCAATTGTGATGTTTTTGCGACTTATAATACCTGTGTTTGTGTTAGCAATTTGGTGGGCAGCAGGGTCAATTTCAGCTCTGTTTGGTAAATCATCTAGCACATTCATTCTTATCTTCAATGAAGAGTAATTTCGCTAAAAGATGCTAACCATCCCAAACTTAATTGCAACTTTTCAGTAGTGATAAGGATGTGGTTTATTTAATTCATAGCCACTTTTAAAAAATATATTTTATTTATTTATTTGAGAGAGAGAGAGAGAGAGAATGGGTGTGCTAGGGCCTCCAGCCACTGCAAACGAACTCCAGATGCATGCACCCCCTTGTCCATCTGGCTTATGTGGGACCTGGGGAATCGAACTGGGGTCCTTTGGCTATGCAGGCAAATGCCTTAACCAGCTAAGCCATATTTTCCAGCCCCCATAGTCACTTTTAAAATGCCTATTATGTGCTATGGAGAGGGATACAAAAACAAGGTGCCATTCCTACATGTCAAAACACATGTAGGGGCTGGGGGCCTAGCTCCATGGTAGAGCACTTATATAATATATGAGACACCCCTAGATTTGATCCCTAGCACCACAAAATACAAACACAAACAAAAAAGCAGACATTTAGTTAAGGAAAAAGAAACAGAGGATTGTGCTACACTTATATTGGCCAATATTATTTCTAACTTTCCTAGAGGTAGCTAATATAGTGATTTTGAAGTATAAATAGTTCTTATTACTCTGCAAGCCTAAAAGAAGGACTTAGTACAGGTATTTGATTGTCTTTACTAAGCAAAATTCACAAGTGAAAATAATTTAAATTTATGTACTTGCAAGCAGAGAGAGATAGAAGAGAGAGAGAGAATGGGCGCTCAGGGGCCTGCAGCCTCTGTAAACCCACCCAGAGGCATGCGCCATTTTGTGCATCTGGCTTATGTGGGTACTGGGGAATCAAACTCAGGTCTTTAGGCTTTGTAGACAAGCACCTTAACCACTGAGCAATCTCCCCAGCCCACAAGTGAAATATATTAGCATGATAAAGTTAAGATCCATCCCCTCCTCTCAACCTGCCTGTCTCAACCATCCAAACAGCTCAGCTTGCTATGATCTTGCTGTGTAGCTAAGGATGGCCTTGAATGTTTTTGGTCCTCCTTCCTTCACCCCTGAGTGCTGGTTAACAGGCATGTGTCACCACCCCTGCCTTAAGATTGAGGAAAACATTGGGCTGGGAAGATGGCTCAGTATCTAAAAGGCCCCCATTTCGCAAAGCTTGCCAGCTCAAGTTCAGTTCCCCAACACCCATGTAAAGCCAGTTTGCGGCATCAAGACACCCTGTTTCACAGAAGTAAAACACAGATACCTTCTCTGACCTCCACACACGTGCCACGGCACACGCATGCACAACCCCTGAAATAAACAAATGAATATGTTTTTTTTTACAGTTAAGGAAAACAAAGTAACAGTTTTGTTATACTATTTATTATGCTATACAAAAGCCAATAATATCAGATGATTCACATATCCTAAACTTATTTTCTTCTTGAATATATATTATCAGTGTTTACTTAAGCAACCTATTGACTTAGATGTATTTATTTATCTGTAGTAATCTGGGATTGAATGTAGGTATCATAGACATGTTAGATAAGCACTCTACTACTGGCTGTTAGCCCCAGCCATCTTTTTGCTTTTTGAGACAGGATCTCACTAAACCGCCCAGGCTGGTCTTGAACTTTCCATCCACTTGCCTCAGCCTCCCAAGTAGCTAGGGATTACAGGATTGTAATATGACTACAGGTTCAGATGGATATATCATAAGTAGAATTAATTCTTTCTTAGTTCTAAGGTTTTAAAATCTTTAAGGATTTAGAGGATTTATGCCAGAAAATACACAGCTAACTTAATCACTGATGTTTGTTTCATCCACAGGATATAAAGAGAAGGATCTTTTTTTTTTTTTCTCTCTCTAAATAGCTTCAGTTCTGTTCTACCAAATCCCCTTGAGCTACATCTTTATGGTATCTTGGATTTCTGGTGATATTCAGTTTTTCTGCCTAGTTTGACCCACTTCTGCTCACCTCAGAGAGCCTTCCACATAGGATGTTAGCCAGCCTGAGGACTCAAAACAGCTGGCAAATGGTTTTTTTCCCTCCTGGCCAGACCTCTTGGCAGGCAAGTGTGATTGGATCTCGGTCAGCAATAGGATGAAGTAATGCAGACCACAGACTCACAGCTTGTTTACCGGAAGTCAGTGAAGACATTAAGATTTTTTTATAAATTAATATTTTTTATTTTTATTTATTTACTTATTTGACAGAGAGAAAGAAGGGGAGAGACAGGGAGAGAATGGGCATGCCAGGGCCTCCAGCCACTGCAAACCAACTCCAGACACATATGCTCCCTTGTGTATCTGGCTAACGTGTGTCCTGGGGAATTGAACCTGGGCCCTTTGGCTTTGCAAGCAAATGCCTTAACAGCTAAGCTATCCCTCCAGCCCAAGATTTTTTTCTTTTCAGAAATTTTTTTATTAACAACTTCCATGATTATAAAAAATATTCCATGGTAATGTTCTCCCTCCTCCCACTTTCCCCTTTGAAACTCCATTCTCCATCATACCCCCTCCACGTCTCAATCAGTCTCTCTTTTATTTTGATGTCATGATCTTTTCCTCCTTTTATGATGGTCTTGTGTACATAGTGTCAGGCACTGTGAGGTCATGGATATCCAGGCCATTTTGTGTCTGGAGGAGGACGTTGTAAGGCGTCCTACCCTTCCTTTGGCTCTTACATTCTTTCTACCGCCTCTTCCACAATGGACCTGAGCCTTGGAAGTGTGATAGAGATATTTCAGTGATGAGCACTCCTGTCACTTCTTTCCAGCACCATGATGCCTTCTGAGTCATCCCAAGGTCACTGCCATCTGAAAAGAGAAGATTCTCTACCAAAAGTGAGAGTAGCATTAATATAAAGGTATGAACATTAAGAAAAGTGCTTACTGGGCAGTTTGATAAGCACAGTATATACATTTAGCCAGACAGCAGCAGATGTTACACTCCAAGGCTCATGACTACCCCTGTTTTAAGTTTTCAGTATCATGGATGTATTCCCTCCCATGGAGCGGGCCTCCAGTCCAATTAGAGGGCAGTTGGTTTCCACCATGACAGACGTGCCACTGTTGCACCTGTTGGCTCATTTGGTCTGGCCTGCCAAATATGAGAATTGCAATGTTCACTATTGAGTATCATCACTGGTGATTTCTCTCTCTCCCATTGAACTGCATGCAGAATGGCTTCTTCCAGCTTTCTGTCAGCTGGTCTACATGGAGGAGGTTTCCAGCTCAGCTCAGTTCCAGTAGGATTTCTCAGTGACCTTGCAGCACAAATATGTGGAGTCTTCAGAAATAGGGTCTTACCATCTATTCCTGGTGGGAAACCAAGGGCCTCGGCAATGGCCTATAATGTTTTGGGGGCATCAGGGACCTTCCTGTCCAACAACTCACTGGAAGGTATTACCTGCCATCACTACACTGTTCATTCAAAATCTACTTGAGGCCTGAGGGTGTGGCTCAGTGGTGGAGTGTGTGCTTAGAATGTAAAGTCTCAGGTTCCATCCCTGGCACCAAGATAAAAGAGAGAGAGAGAGAGATTTACTGGGCTGGAGAGATGGCTTAGTGGTTAAAGCGTTTGCCTGCAAAAGGATCCTGGTTCGACTCTCCAGGTCCTACGTAAGCCAGATGCAAGGGGGGGGGAGGGTGGGTATGCATGTTTCTGGAGTTCATTTGCAGTGGCAAGAGGCCCTGATGTGCCCATTCTTTCTCTCTTTCTTTTTTTGTTTAGTTTAGTTTTGTTTTTTCAAGATAGGGTCTCCCTCTGGCCCAGGCTGACCTGGAATTCACTATGGAGTCTCAGGGTGGCCTTTAACTCACAGTGATCCTCCTACCTCTGCCTCCCAGGTGCTGGGATTAAAGGTGTGCACCACCACGCCTAGGCCTTTCTTTTTTTCTTTCTTTCTTTCTGATTCTTTCCTTGCAACTAATTTAAAAAGAAAGAAAAAAAGAAGGAAAAGAGGGAAGGAGGGAGGGAGGAAGGAAGGAAAGAAAGAAAGAGGGAAGAAAGAAAGAAAGGCAGGCAGGCACAGATGGGGTCAAAAGAAGAGGACAGCTGACAGTTCCTTCTGGCCTCCACCTGAGCAGGGGCATGGACATCTGTACACACACGCGTGTACCACACCCACCCACCCCAGCCTACACACACTGCACACACGCACAGGAAGTAACTAGGCAGTCTAAACAGAATATTTTCTTTTCGTTGTAGGAAAAATCAATCTAAAAGCAAACATATAAGTTGGGGTGGGTGCTAGCTGCCATATTATTTGATTTCTTTTTTTTTTTTAAGAATACATTTAAGATTTTTATTTATTTTCTTCTTTATTAGAGACAGGAGTAGGGGTGGGGAGAATGGGCGCCCCAGGGCCTCTAGCCACTGCAAACAAACTCCAGACACATGTGCCACCTTGTGCATCTGGCTTACATGGAACCTAGAGAATCAAACCTGGGTCCTTAGGCTTTGCATCCCAGTGCCTTCACTGCTAAGCCATCTCTCCAGCCCTGATTTCTGTGCTCTCTCTAAGTTAGGTAACAGTCTTAGGAGGGAGTTAGACATTTACATGTCACCATGACAAAGCTGACTTGAGCAGCCATGGAAGCATCTTCACTCTATGGTCCTGACAAACTGGCCTTGAACTCAGAATCGGAAGCTAGCTGGCTGCTTGGAGCCATGGCGCATATGCAGGGAATAATATTCTACTGTATGTGTAGAAATTGGGAAAAAGAAGCCTGACCTTGTGGCTCACACCTGCACTCTCAGCACTGGGCATAGAGGGAAGGGAGAGAGGCAGGAGGATCAGAAGTTCAAGGCCAGCCTGGCTTATGAGACCTGCCATGCCTAGTTTTTTTTTTTTTTTTTTTTAGTTTTTCGAGGTAGGGTCTCACTCTAGCCTAGGCTGACCTGGAATTCACTATGCAGTCTCAGGGTGGCCTCGAACTCATAGCACTCTTCCTACCTCTGCCTCCCGAGTGCTGGGATTAAAGGCGTGCACCACCACGCCCGGCCCATGCCTAGTTTATATGGAACAGGGATAGAACCCAGGGCTTACACACACTAAGCAAGCACTCTACCCACTGAGCCACTGAGTACACACCTGTAGTCTCAATCATTTGGGAAGCTAAGGTAGGAGGATTGCAGAAACCCAGGAGGTAGAGGCCACTCTGGGCAAGAAACACAAACAGACACACACACACACACAGAGCGATATTTTTAAAAATTATGAAAACAGAAAAAATCATTGTTGTTTTTTATCATTCCTAATTTAAAAATATTTCTTTCTTTTCTTTTTATTTGAGAGAGGGAGAGAGGAGAAAGAGGCAGATAGAGAATGGGTGCTCAGGGCCTCCAGCCACCACAAATGAACTCCAGATGCGTGCACCCTCTGACTTATGTGGGTACTGGGGAGTTGAGCCTGGGTCCTTTGGCTTTGCAGGCAAATGCCTTAACGGCTAAGCCATCTCTCTGGCCCTAAATATTTATTTTTTATTAGGGAGAGAGAGAGAGAGAGAGAGAGAGAGAGAGAGAAAATGGATGTGCCAGGGACTCTTGACACTGCAAACGAACTACAGATGCATACACTACTTTCTGCACCTGGTTTTATGTGGATCCTGAGGAAGTGAACTCAGGCCATCAGGCTTTGCAAGCAACACCCGTAACCACTGAGCCATGTCTTTAGGCCATTCCTAATTTTTTTAATGCTTTTTAAAAAAAGATTTATTTTTATTTGTTTACTTATTAGAGACAGAGAAAGAGTGACAATGTGTGTGCCAGGGCCTCTAGCCACTGCGAATGAACTCCAGACGCGTGCGCCACCATGTGCATCTGGCACTGGAGATTCGAACCTCAGTCCTTAGGCTTAGTAGGCATGTACCTTAACCACTAAGCCATTTCTCCAGCCCCTATTTTTTTTTTTTTTTTTTTGAGATAGGGTCTCATGTAGTCCAGACCATCTTGAATCCAGGAGGTCCTTGAACTCCTGATCCTCCTGCCTCCAACTTCCCCAAAATTATTAAAGAAGTATAAGGAACCAGAAATTGTTAAACAGAGAGCTGTGTGAAAGTTTGATGCTGGGGGTATGTTTTGACTTATCACTGTTTAATGACATTGACATTTAAAAATTATTTTTATTTATTTGAGAGAGAGAGAGTTAGTATATGGGTGTACCAGGCCCTCTTGCCACTGCAAATGAACTCCAGACACATATGTCACTTTGACTGGTTTTACATGGGTACTGGGGAATTGAACCTGGACCAGCAGGCTTTGCAAGCAAGTACCTTTAACAGCAGAGCCATCTCTCCAGCCTATGATGACATTATTTTAACCAGATCATGTGAAATTATCTTTACTTGTAATTATTAACTCATTTTTAATTATTGCCAAGTAACTTGTAACTTATTTGCAATAATTACCAAGTAGAAAAGGTGTACTGTTTATCTTTGCACCTGTTAATATTTTATAGTTTTTTGAAACAAGAGAACATAGCACAGAAGGAGAAGTTCACACTTATTTTTATTCCTGTGGTGGTTTATTTATTTACTTATTTTGTTTTTTCGAGGTAGGGTCTCACTCTAGCCCAGGCTGACCTGGAACTCACTATGGAGTCTCAGGACGGCCTCGAACTCATGGCGATCCTCCTACCTCTGCCTCCGGAGTGCTGGGATTAATGGCGTGCGCCACCACGCCCGGCACTCCTGTGGTGGTTTTAGTGTAATGTCCCTCACAGACTCATGGGTTTGAGCACAAGGTCCCCAGCTCCTGGCACTATGTGGGGCGGTTATGGACGAGTTGGGAGGTGGATCATTGCTTGAGGAAGTGAATCGCTGGGGATGGCCTTAAGGTCTTGCAGCCTGTATCTGCTGTCTGTTCTCTCATGCTCTCTGTATCCTCCTTGTTAATGTGACAATACGATGATGCTGAGCTTTCTACCCCGGCAATGATGGACTCCACCCTGTGGAATTCCTTCCTGTTCCCAAGCTGCTACTACTGGTCAGTCATTTTTTGCCCCAGCCATGAGAAAATACAGTTCCTGAATTGCTTATTCTGTTTTTGTGGCAGATGCCCAATAGAATTTTCTTTCTTAAAACATATTTTCTCCCCAATGAGTGTTTGAGTATTTTTATTATAGCTAAAGTAATCTTGGCTGAGCTAACAGGATTGATTTTATGGGGCCTGTGTTCTTCCTAATTCCCTTCTCTGGAGAACTTAAAAAGCCCAGAGTTTTTTTTTTTTTTTCTTCTTCTTCTTGCTTCCCCCATGTTGATGATAAAATACTTAAGATCACTATATGTGGCAGCTCATGCCTATAATCACAGCCAGCCTGGGCTACATAGTGAGACCCAAGACAATCTGGGCTAGAGTGAGACCCTGCCTTAAAACAAACAAACAAACAAACAACAACAAAACAGAACAAAACAGAACCCAAAAGCCCCTAAAATTAAAACGTCACCCTCAAATGAATTTCCCATTTATCAGTAGTCCATCTTGTTTATATTGTTTCCATTCAGCTGTTTCCTAAATATCTTTTTAAAAAATATTTTATTTATTTATTAAAGAGAGAGAAAGAATGGGCATGCCAGGGCCTCCAGGCACTGCAAACGAACTCCAGACACATGCGCCTCTTTGTGCATCTGGCTCAGGTGGGTCCTGGAGAATCAAACCAGGATCCTTTGGCTTTGCAGGCAAACACCTTAATTGCTAAGCCATCTCGCCAGCCCCTAAATATCTTTAATATGTTTTCAATGGAGTTTTAAAAATATTTTTATTTATTATTTCTTTGCGGGGGAGAGGGAGAGAGAAAGAAATGGGCATGCCCAGGGCCTCCTGCCCCTGCAACCAAATTCCAGATGCATGCGTCACTGTGCATCTGGCTTTATGTGGGTCCTGAGGAATCAAATCCAAGCTGTCAGGCCTTGCGAGGAAGCACACTTGCCTGCTGAGCCATCTCTCCAGCCATCAACTGTCTTTTTTAAAAAAACATATTATTTCACTAAATCTTTTTAAAAATATATTTTATTTTTATTTATTTATTTGACAGAAAGAAAGAAGGGGAGGGAGAGAGAGAGAATGTGTATGTCAGGGCCTCCTGCTACTGCAAACAAATTCAAGACTCATGCGCCACCTTGTGCATCTGGTTTACATGGGTCCTGGGGAATCGATCCTGGGTCCTTTGGCTTTGCAGACAAGCACCTTAACCACTAAGCCATCTCTCCAGCCCTCAACTGACCTTTTACAAAATATTTTATTTATTTATTTGAGAAAGAGAGAAAGAAAGAGGGAGAGATAGATAGATAGATAGATAGATAGATAGATAGAGATTTGCCAGGGCCTTCTGCCACGTTGTGCCTCTAGCTTTAGGTAGATACTGGGGAATCGAATTCAGGCCGTCAGGCTTTGCAATAAAATTACCTTTCATTGCTGAGCTATCTCTCAATCTTTCAACAGACTTGAAAAAGTATCTTCATTTATTTATTTGCAAACAGAAAGAGGAGAGAGAGAGAGAGAGAGAGAGAGAGAGAGAGAAGAAAGAGCACAGTTTGTGTTTCTGGCTTTTACATGGGTACCAGGGAATTCAACTGAGGCTAAAAGGCTTTTCAAGCAAGCACCTTTAACCATTGTGCCATCTCCCCAGCCCTCAACTTACTTTTTTTGGTTGTTGTTTGTTTGTTTGAGGTAGGGTCTCACTCTAGCTCAGGCTGACCTGGAATTCACTATGTAGTCTCAGGGTGGCCTCGAACTCATGGTGATCCTCCTACCTCTGCCTTCCAGAGTGCTGGGATTAAAGGCATACGCCCCAATGTTGTGCTCAATTTACTTTTTAAAATTTTTTTAGTTTTTATTTATTTATTTGAAAGTGACAGAGAAAGAGGCAGAGAGAGAGAGAGAAAGAGAGAGAGAGAGAGAGAGAGAGAATGGGCACACCAGGGCCTCCTGCAAATGAACTCCAGACATGTGCGTCCCCTTGTGCATCTGGCTAATGTGGGTCCTGGGAATCGAGCCTTGAACCAGGGTTCTTAGGTTTCACAGGCAAGCACTTAACTGCTAAGCTATCTCTCCAGCCCTCAACTTACTTTTTGACTCAGTTTTTATTTGGGGGAAAATGCATTTATTTAACATTGGGCCCTTTTCAACCTCAGATTGATATTTTTGGTTCTATATGGATTGTCATGTGTTCTTTATCTATATTTCATTCATTCATTCACTGATTTATTTATATTTGTGTGTGATGTGTATGTGTGGTGTACATGGTATATACATGTACATTTGTGTGCACATGTGTGAGTGTGTGTAGAGGCCAGAGGTGGATGATGCCAGAGGTATCTTCCTCAGTCACTCTTCATCTTGTTTTTCTTTTAAATGTATTTTATTTATTTGAGAGAGAGAAAGAAGGAGAGAGAGAGAGAATAGGCTTGCCAGGGCCTCCAGCCATTGCAAATGAACTCCAGATGCATGTGCCCCCTTGTGCATCTGGCTTACATGGGTCCTGGACAATTGAACCAGGATCCTTTGGCTTTGCAGACTAATGTCTTAACCGCTAAGCCATCTCTCCTGCATCTTGCTTTTTAATTAATTAATTAATTTATGAGAGAGAGAGTGTGTCAAGGCCTCTAGCCACTACAAAGGAATGTCAGACACATGTGCTACCTTGTGCATCTGGCTTATGTGGGTCCTGGGGACTTGAACCTGGATCCTTAGGCTTTGCAGGCAAACACCTCAACTGCTAAGCCATCTCCAGCTCATATTTTTTTTTTTTTGAGAAAGAGTCTTTCATTGAACCTACAGTTCACCAATTAGGTTAGATTAGCTGGCACTGAGCCCTGGGATCCTTCTATCCCCATCTCCCCAGTGCTGGGGGTATAGGCACCCGCTGCTGCACTGGCACGCATGCTGGGCATACAAACCCAGGGCTTCATGCTTGTGAAACAAGCACTGTGCCCACTGAGCCATCGTCGAGGTCCCTGCCATTCATCATATATAATATAAGTCGCATTTTTGCATCTGTATGTGCATGAGGGTGCATGTACATATGTGTGCTCGTATGTTGCATCTGTGTGTAGGGGGTGTGTATGTGTGGGTGCACACGTATATATGTATTCATATGTTGTATCTGTGTGTAGGGGTGTGTGTGTGTGGGTGGGTACACACGTATATATGTACTTATATGTTGTATCTCTGTGTAGGGGTGAGCGTATGTGTGGGTGCACACGTATATATGTATATGTTGTATCTCTGTGTAGGGGTGAGTGTGTGTGGGTGCACACGTATATATGTATTTATATGTTGTATCTGTGTGTGTGGGGGGGTGCACACGTATATATGTATTTATATGTTGTATCTGTGTGTGTGCGTGTGTGGGTGTGGGTGCACATGTACATACGTGTTTATATGTTGCATCTGTGTGTGTGTGTTGTGCACACGTATATACGTATTTATAAATTGTATCTGTGTGGGGGTGTGTGTCGGTGGGTGCACACGTATGTACGCATTTATATGTTGCATCTGTGTGTGGGGTGTGTGTGTGTGTGCACATGCATATGCGTGTTCATGTGTTGCATCTACATGTATGTGAATGCACGTGTAAATACATGTCTATGTGTTGCATCTGTAGGTGTGTGGGGTGTCTGTGTATATGTTCATGTGGACCCCAGAGGCTAATGTCAGGTATCTGCCTTCACTTCTTTCCACTTATTCACTGAAGCAGTTTCTCACTTGAACCCAGAGCATGCCAGTTTGGCTGGTCTATGCACCCCGCTTGTGTCAGGGACCACCCCCCGCCTCCAGAGCTCTGGGATTGCAGGTGGCCAGCACACCCACCTGACCCTTACTTGGGTCAGTTCCTTATGCTTGCATGGCAAGCACTTTCCCCACAAGCCATCTCCCCACGCCCATAAGAAACATTTCAAAAATCATGCGAAACATAGCAGGCCATGGTGGCGGAGGCCTTTAATCCCACCCTGAGAATACGTAGTAAATTCCAGGTCAGCCTTAGCTAGAGTGAGACCCTGCCTAGAAAAAAAAAAAAAAAAATCAGGCCAAACAGTCTCCAATCCCAGAATTCCGGATAACGAGGCAGGAGTGTGGTGAGTTCTAGGCCAGCCTGAGATACATAGTGAAACTGACTTGAGAGAAAAGAGCAACAAAATCCACTTTGACCCGTCTAGATCCACGCGTCCGTTTTTATAGTGGGTTAGAGGACCATGTTACTCTACTGCTCTGCATATTCCTCTTATCCCCTAGGTCTTGTTCGTTCGTTCTTTCTTTCTTTTTAAATTTTATGTATTTATTTATTTGACAGAGAAAGAGGAAGGGGGGGAGGGAGAGAATGGGCACCCCAGGGTCTCCAGCCACTGCAAAAGAACTCCAGATGCGTGCGCCCCCTTGTGCATCTGGCTAATGTGGGTCCTGGGGAATCGAGCCTCGAACCGGGGTCCTTAGGCTTCACAGGCAAATTCCTTAACCACTAAGCCGTCCCTCCAGCCCGGTCTTGTTCTTCATTTTTCCATCTGGAGGTCTGCACATTGACCACCTTCTACACATTTGCTTTAGACACATGTTTCAGGTCAAGGAATTGTACCCTGGCTTGGGACGAACTGTTCCTCACACCAGACTCAGAGGCTGGGAGTGGGCAGAAACATCTGCTTTTTTGTAAAATGTCTCATCCTTCTTACATAGACTAAAAGTTCTTTGAAGCCATCCTTCATTAGCCCATTTGAAGCGTGTCTTCAACAGTGATACTGTTAACCATTTGCATAAGATCTATGGTCAATTTCCTGTCTGATTAATAATACCGGGTACTGGACCACAGGGGTTTAGCGTGTTGACAGGAAGAATTGCATCTTACTGAAGTCCAAGGAGATTGAGCCCAATGTTTCCTCATTACGGCTAATGGCCTGACACCATCATGAAAGTTAATTAATTAGTGCAGCAGGCTCTGCTCTCTTAAAGCCACAGGGATTTTCCACACTGGGCTCTGAGCTCTTCCGCGTTGTCATCGGAGCACTTGACTGTGGGCTTGGCAGTAGTTATTCAGACACACTGAAAGCTCTTCCTGCCAGTCTGCAGTCGATACATCCGCAACCTGCTCATCTTAACTAAAACAAACAAACAAACAAACAACAAACAAACCAGAGGGAGAGAGATAGATAGATAGATAGATAGAGATTTGCCAGGGCCTTCTGCCACGTTGTGCCTCTAGCTTTAGGTAGATACTGGGGAATCGATTTCAGGCCATCAGACTTTGCAATAAAATTACCTTTCATTGCTGAGCTATCTCTCAATCTTTCAACAGACTTGAAAAAGTATCTTCATTTATTTATTTGCAAACAGAAAGAGGAGAGAGAGAGAGATGGAGGAAGGGAGAGAGAGAGAGAGAGAGAGAGAGAGAGAGATGGAGGGAGGGAGAGAGAGAGAGAGAGAGAGAGAGAGAGAGAGAAGAAAGAGCACAGTTTGTGTTTCTGGCTTTTACATGGGTACCGGGGAATTCAACTGAGGCTAAAAGGCTTTTCAAGCAAGCACCTTTAACCATTGTGCCATCTCCCCAGCCCTCAACTTACTTTTTTTGGTTGTTGTTTGTTTGTTTGAGGTAGGGTCTCACTCTAGCTCAGGCTGACCTGGAATTCACTATGTAGTCTCAGGGTGGCCTCGAACTCATGGTGATCCTCCTACCTCTGCCTTCCAGAGTGCTGGGATTAAAGGCATATGCCCCCATGCTGTGCTCAATTTACTTTTTAAAATTTTTTAAATTTTTATTTATTTATTTGAAAGTGACAGAGAAAGAGGCAGGGAGAGAGAGAGAGAGAGAGAATGGGCACACCAGGGCCTCCTGCAAATGAACTCCAGACATGTGCGTCCTCTTGTGCATCTGGCTAATGTGGGTCCTGGGAATCGAGCCTTGAACCAGGGTTCTTAGGTTTCACAGGCAAGCACTTAACTGCTAAGCTATCTCTCCAGCCCTCAACTTACTTTTTGACTCAGTTTTTATTTGGGGGAAAATGCATTTATTTAACATTGGGCCCTTTTCAACCTCAGATTGATATTTTTGGTTCTATATGGATTGTCATGTGTTCTTTATCTATATTTCATTCATTCATTCACTGATTTATTTATATTTGTGTATGATGTGTATGTGTGGTGTACATGGTATATACATGTACATTTGTGTGCACATGTGTGAGTGTGTGTAGAGGCCAGAGGTGGATGATGCCGGAGGTATCTTCCTCAGTCACTCTTCATCTTGTTTTTCTTTTAAATGTATTTTATTTATTTGAGAGAGAGAAAGAGGGAGAGAGAGAGAGAATAGGCTTGCCAGGGCCTCCAGCCATTGCAAATGAACTCCAGATGCATGTGCCCCCTTGTGCATCTGGCTTACATGGGTCCTGGACAATTGAACCAGGATCCTTTGGCTTTGCAGACTAATGTCTTAACCGCTAAGCCATCTCTCCTGCATCTTGCTTTTTAATTAATTAATTAATTTATGAGAGAGAGAGTGTGTCAAGGCCTCTAGCCACTACAAAGGAATGTCAGA
The DNA here is from genome assembly GCA_036346955.1 of Dipus sagitta. Lineage (NCBI taxonomy): Eukaryota > Metazoa > Chordata > Mammalia > Rodentia > Dipodidae > Dipus > Dipus sagitta. The sequence continues at coordinate 8,980,804 of CM070789.1, read as the reverse complement.
CACATGTGCTACCTTGTGCATCTGGCTTATGTGGGTCCTGGGGACTCGAACCTGGATCCTTAGGTTTTGCAGGCAAACACCTCAACTGCTAAGCCATCTCCAGCTCATATATATTTTTTTTTTTTGAGAAAGAGTCTTTCATTGAACCTACAGTTCACCAATTAGGTTAGATTAGCTGGCACTGAGCCCTGGGATCCTTCTATCCCCATCTCCCCAGTGCTGGGGGTATAGGCACCCGCTGCTGCACTGGCACGCATGCTGGGCATACAAACCCAGGGCTTCATGCTTGTGAAACAAGCACTGTGCCCACTGAGCCATCGTCGAGGTCCCTGCCATTCATCATATATAATATAAGTCGCATTTTTGCATCTGTATGTGCATGAGGGTGCATGTACATATGTGTGCTCGTATGTTGCATCTGTGTGTAGGGGGTGTGTATGTGTGGGTGCACACTTATATATGTATTTATATGTTGTATCTCTGTGTAGGGGTGTGTGTGTGTGTGGGTGCACACGTATATATGTATTCATATGTTGTATCTGTGTGTAGGGGTGTGTGTGTGTGGGTGGGTACACACATATATATGTATTTATATGTTGTATCTCTGTGTAGGGGTGAGTGTATGTGTGGGTGCACACGTATATATGTATATGTTGTATCTCTGTGTAGGGGTGAGTGTGTGTGGGTGCACACATATATATGTATTTATATGTTGTATCTGTGTGTGGGGGGGGTGCACACATATATACGTATTTATATGTTGTATCTGTGTGTGTGCGTGTGTGGGTGTGGGTGCACATGTACATACGTGTTTATATGTTGCATCTGTGTGTGTGTGTGTGTGTGTTGTGCACACATATATACGTATTTATATGTTGTATCTGTGTGTGTGTGGGGTGCACACATATATACATATTTATATGTTGTATCTGTGTGTGGGGTGTGTGTGTGTGTGTGTGTGGGTGCACACGTATATACGTATTTATATGTTGTATCTGTGTGTGGTGTGTGTGTGGGGGGGTGGGTGCACACGTATATATGTATTTATATGTTGTATCTGTGTGTGGGGGGGGTGCACACATATATACGTATTTATATGTTGTATTTGTGTGGTGTGTGTGGGGGGGGCTGCACACGTATATACGTATTTATATGTTGCATCTGTGTGTGGTGTGTGTGTGGGTGCACACGTATATACGTATTTATATGTTGTATCTGTGTGTGTGTGGGTGCACACGTATATACGTATTTATATGTTGTATCTGTGTGTGGTGTGTGTGTGTGGGTGCACACGTATATACGTATTTATAAATTGTATCTGTGTGGGGGTGTGTGTCGGTGGGTGCACACGTATGTACGCATTTATATGTTGCATCTGTGTGTTGGGTGTGTGTGTGTGTGCACATGCATATGCGTGTTCATGTGTTGCATCTACATGTGTGTGAATGCACGTGTAAATACATGTCTATGTGTTGCATCTGTAGGTGTGTGGGGTGTCTGTGTATATGTTCATGTGGACCCCAGAGGCTAATGTCAGGTATCTGCCTTCACTTCTTTCCACTTATTCACTGAAGCAGTTTCTCACTTGAACCCAGAGCATGCCAGTTTGGCTGGTCTATGCACCCCGCTTGTGTCAGGGACCACCCCCCGCCTCCAGAGCTCTGGGATTGCAGGTGGCCAGCACACCCACCTGACCCTTACTTGGGTCAGTTCCTTATGCTTGCATGGCAAGCACTTTCCCCACAAGCCATCTCCCCACGCCCATAAGAAACATTTCAAAAATCATGCGAAACATAGCAGGCCATGGTGGCGGAGGCCTTTAATCCCACCCTGAGAATACGTAGTAAATTCCAGGTCAGCCTTAGCTAGAGTGAGACCCTGCCTAGAAAAAAAAAAAAAAAATCAGGCCAAACAGTCTCCAATCCCAGAATTCCGGATAACAAGGCAGGAGTGTGGTGAGTTCTAGGCCAGCCTGAGATACATAGTGAAACTGACTTGAGAGAAAAGAGCAACAAAATCCACTTTGACCCGTCTAGATCCACACGTCCGTTTTCATAGTGGGTTAGAGGACCATGTTACTCTACTGCTCTGCATATTCCTCTTATCCCCTAGGTCTTGTTCGTTCGTTCTTTCTTTCTTTTTAAATTTTATTTATTTATTTATTTGACAGAGAAAGAGGGAGGGGAGAGGGAGAGAACGGGCACCCCAGGGTCTCCAGCCACTGCAAAAGAACTCCAGATGCATGCGCCCCCTTGTGCATCTGGCTAATGTGGGTCCTGGGGAATCGAGCTTCGAACTGGGATCCTTAGGCTTCACAGGCAAATGCCTTAACCACTAAGCCGTCCCTCCAGCCCAGTCTTGTTCTTTATTTTTCCATCTGGAGGTCTGCACATTGACCACCTTCCACACATTTGCTTTAGACACATGTTTCAGGTCAAGGAATTGTACCCTGGCTTGGGACGAACTGTTCCTCACACCAGACTCAGAGGCTGGAAGTGGGCAGAAACATCTGCTTTTTTGTAAAATGTCTCATCCTTCTTACATAGACTAAAAGTTCTTTGAAGCCATCCTTCATTAGCCCATTTGAAGCGTGTCTTCAACAGTGATACTGTTAACCATTTGCATAAGATCTATGGTCAATTTCCTCTCTGATTAATAATACCGGGTACTGGACCACAGGGGTTTAGCGTGTTGACAGGAAGAATTGCATCTTACTGAAGTCCAAGGAGATTGAGCCCAATGTTTCCTCATTACGGCTAATGGCCTGACACCATCATGAAAGTTAATTAATTAGTGCAGCAGGCTCTGCTCTCTTAAAGCCACAGGGATTTTCCACACTGGGCTCTGAGCTCTTCCGCGTTGTCATCGGAGCACTTGACTGTGGGCTTGGCAGTAGTTATTCAGACACACTGAAAGCTCTTCCTGCCAGTCTGCAGTCGATACATCCGCAACCTGCTCATCTTAACTAAAACAAACAAACAAACAAACAAACAAACAAACCAGGATTTCGTTGAGCTCTTCAGCCATCCCACAGTTTTCACATTCACGAGTCCTTCAAAGCCACACCAGCCAGCCATCTTCCAGCATCTACTGTGGTGTTGGGTGACTTTGCAGCCATGACAGCTGAGCCACCAGGTACGGTTTCACTCGTGTTCTTTGCTCTCTCGTGCTCTTTCCAGGTCATGTTACGGAAGAAAGGGAAGGAACATGATCAGCGTTAGTCCACTTTAAAGAACCAGAGAAAGGAGGCCTCCCCACGGTCTTCACTTTCTCCCTAGAGGCGGTCCCTCCAGCACTGCATAGCCTTCGATAATAAGGAAAGCTAGGCAGGCACTAAATCTGGACTCAGGCCTAGCTTTTTTAAAAAATATTTTATTTCTTTATTTATTTTGACAAAGAGAGAGAGAGAGAGAGAGAGAGAGAGAGAGAGAGAGAGAGAGAATAAGTGCCCCAGGGCCTCCAGCCACTGCAAACGAACTCCAGACTCATGCAACCCCTTGTGCATCTGGCTTACGTGGGTCCTGGGGAATTGAACTGGGGTCCTTATGCTTCACAGGCAAACGCCTTCACTGATAAACCATTTCCCCAGCCCCTAGGAGTTTTTAAAATATATTTTATTTGTTTATTTTAGAGAGAGAAAGAGAGAGAGAGAGAATGGATGCACCAGGGCATCCAGCCACTGCAAATGAACTCCAGATGCATATGCTCCCTTGTGCATCTGGCTTATGTGGGTCCTGGAGAATTGAACTGGGATCCTTTGGCTTTGCAGGCAAATGCCTTAACTGCTAAGCCATCTCTCTAGCCCCAGGATTTTTTTTTTTTTTTTGAGGTAGGGTCTCACTCTCACCTAGGCTGACCTAGAATTCACTATGTAGTCGCAGGGTGGCCTCAAACTCACAGTGACCCTCCTACCTCTGCCTCCCAAGTGGTGGGACTAAAGGTGTGTGCCAAGTGCCTGGCTTCAGGTCTGGCTTTCAAAGCTCCTTTACTGTAGTATGGTTTAAACACTGGCACGATTCCCTTGGATTGCATTAGGCATGTCTTTCAGGAGCTGGGGAGATGGCTCAGCGGGTAAGATGCTTGCTGTGTAAGCATGAGGACTCGAGTTCAATCCTCAGCACCCATGTAAACCGCTAGGCAGCTCCAGGTTGAGTTCCTTCTCAAGAAATAAAGTGGAAGGACAGTTGAAGAAACCAGCTATTCTCTGGTCCCAGCATAAGTGCACACACACACATGCACATACCACACACACGTGCCTATTTTTACCTTCTCCTACATGATAACAAAGTAACATTCAATATCTAATTATCTTATGATTGTATGCCATTTGGCTCAATCCAGGTAAAGATTGAATAATAGGGACTTAAAACATACTTGAGGTCATGGTGGTACATGCCTGTAATCTCAGCACTTGGGGGACGGAGGCAGGAATATCAGGAGTTCAGGGTTAACGTCAGTGAAATAATGAGTTCAAGGCTAGCCTGGGATACATGAGTCCCTGTTTGAAAAACAGAAATAAACAATACCCTTCCCTCCAAGACACAAAGCATGTGTGAAGCAGACAGAGCAGATCATGACTGTGATCTCACACACGGGGTGGGGCAGAAGGATCGTTGAGTTTGTGGCCAGCTGGGGCTACAGAGTAAAGTCCTATCAAAACAAAACCATAGCAAAAACCTAAATCTAAACCAAACTACAAGTCATTATTAGGGCTGGGCATTATTCTAAAGACTTGACTATCATACTATGCTCACCAAACTTCCCTGTAAGCACTTCTCTTAATGATCATACCCATATATATATGTATATTTTAAATTTTTATTTATTTATTTATTTATTTGAAAGTGACAGAGAGAGAGAGAAAGAGAGAGAGAGAGGCAGATAGAGAGAATGGGTGTGCCAGGGCCTCCAGCCACTGCAAACGAACTCCAGATGTGTGCGCCCCCTTGTGCATCTGGCTAACATGGGTCCTGGGGAATCGAGCCTCGAACCGGGGTCCTTAGGTGTCACAGGCAAGCCCTTAACTGCTAAGCCATCTCTCCAGCCCCATACCCATATATTAATGCTACTCTCACTTTTGCCTAGAGAAGCTTCTCTTTTCAGATGGCAGTGACCTTGGGGTGACTCAGAAGGCACCATGGTGCTGAGAAGAAGTGACAGAAGAGTGCTCAGCACTGAGACATCTCTAACACACCTTCCAAGGCTCAGGGTCCATTGTGGAAGAGGTGATGGAAAGAATTTAAGAGCCAAAGGAAGGGTAGGACTCCTTACAATGTGCTCCTCCAGACACAAAATGGCCTAGAAATCCATGACCTCACAGTGCCTGACACTACCTACACAAGACCATCATAATAGGGGGAAAAGATGATGATATCAAAATAAAAGAAAGACTGATTGAGAGGGGGAGGGGATATGATGGAGAGTGGAGGTTCAAAGGGGAAAGTGGGGGAAGGGAGGGAATTACCATGGGTTATTGCCTACAATTATAGAAGTTGTCAATAAAAAATAAAAATAAAAACCAAAACCCCCCAGAAAAAGACTTGACCATGAGGTCCGTATGTGTATGAGGTGGGGAGATGCGCTGGGATTGAGCATGGTAGGCACACCTTCTAGCAATTCAACTATAACCTCAGCCTTTATCTATTTAAGCCTTCCCTGAAAATAATAACTCTTGCAGTTCCAACCCCATTCTCCCCTGTTATTTAAAATCTTACTTTTATTGAGTCAAGGGAAGAAGCAGATGTCTGTAATCACAATAATCAGGAAGCTGAGACAGGAGGGCAGTCTGAGCCCAGAAATCATAGGCTATCTGGGGAACATAGAGAAACTTGCCATCAAACAAATGAACAATCTTCATCCCTGGCCTTTACTGTATATTAAATACCTATATACACTTGGATCTTTCTTTCTTTTTTTTTTCCCAATGGTCTGTTTATGCCAACTTCACAGTAAATGGCCTTAATATATAATCTAATATCTGAAAAGGTGTACCCTCTTTCATTATTCATGTAATGGTCTTCGGGCAGGGGTAGAGAATTCACCTGGCATGTATAATACCTTAGATTAGAGTTCCAGCACCAGAAAAGACAGGATAAAGGAAAGAAAATTTTGGCTGTTTTTTTTTTTTTTCAAGGTAAACCTGGAATGTACTCTATAGTCTCAAACTGGCCTTGAACTCACAGTAATCCTTCTACCTCAGCCTGAGATTAAATGAGCATGCCACCAAGCTGGATTGGTGTTTTTTTTTTGTTTGTTTGTTTTGTTTTTGTTTTTGTTTTTGTTTTTTTTTAAATTAGTGCTGGTGATGTAGTTCAGTAGAGCACTTTCTTAGTGTGTACAAAGCCCCCCAGCTTCTGTCCCCAGTACTGCAAATCCAATCAACCCAACAGCCAACTTAGAAAAGTGCCCTCTAACTATTTGTGTTTGTGTTCATAGATTAGTGCTGCTCTCACCTCTGGTCATTGCAGCGTGTTTTTTTTTTTTTTTTTTTTCGAGGTAGGGTCTCACTCTAGCCCAGGCTGACCTGGAATTCACTATGGAGTCTCAGGGTGGCCTCGAACTCACGGTGATCCACCTACCTCTGCCTCCTGAGTGCTGGGATTAAAGACGTGCGCCACCACGCCCGGCTTGCAGCGTCTTTTTTTGCAGATGGCCATGACTACTGGGGAGCCTGGTTAGAGTTGTGAGAATGTGTGACAGCTCCGCACCTACATGAGACATGAACTCCATGTCCTCCTAGGCTCAGGAAACATTCAGGAAGAGGCCATGGGAAGAATGTAAGAGCCAAAGGATGGGGAGGAGTGCTCTGGAAAGTTGACATGAAGTGGCCAGTGAATTCATGACCTCCCAGTAAACTACCTGCATAAGACTTGCACAATATTGGGCTCGTCAGCATTTGTCATGGATAGTGAAAAAGGGAAAACAAAACAAAACAACGCCAGACATTGTTGCAGTCGGTTCCACATTGCTGGGATGAACATCCAAACCAGACAGCTTATAGGAAGAAGGGTTTATTTCAGCTTACAGATCCAAGGGTATGTTCCATTAACGGCAGAAAAAGCTGGCTCCCATTCATAAGCCCAAGAAGAGAGAGAGAGAGAGAGAGAGAGAGAGAGAGAGAGAGAATGACGAGAGACCACCAAGCAGTCAGCACCAGAAGCAAACACACAACAAAAGTAACAAGCAGCGGGGGTCCCAGGCAGAGCTCAGACACTCTGCGCACCTTTGACCTGGAATCCAGATTCACCCCCAGTAACACCTTGGGCTGCACCTCAGGATTCACCCTCAGTGACACTGCTTCCAGCCAGGAGGCTGGAAATCCGAGTTCTTAATAAAACACCTGAGTCTACTGGGGGACATAACATTCTAACTACCACAGACATCAAAATAGAAGAGTGGTTATCTAGAAAGAAGGGGTTCAGTTGGAGGGGGATGTGGGAGAAGGGAGAAAAGAAGTAATGGGGGCTGGAGGTATGGCTTAGAGGTTAAGGCACTTACCTGCAAAGCCAAAGGACCCAGGTTCGGTTCCCCAGGACCCATGTAAGCCAGATGCATAAGGTGGCACATGCGTCTGGAGTTCGTTTGCAGTGGCTGCAGGCCGTAGCATACCCATTCTCTCTCTTTTCCTCTCTGCAACTTTCTCTATGTTAAATAAATAAATAAATAAAAATTTAAAAAGAAGGTAATGGGAGGAGATTATGATCAAAATACATTATATACATGTGTGGAAATCATCAATAAAATGTTTAAAAGAGAAGCAGGAAAGCTTCTCCCTCTGCATATTTTATTTGATGAAAATTAGGGACAGCTCCTTTCTCTTTGTTCAGTAAAACCCACAAGTATAATTTAGAATATGCAAGGCACCACTTCAGCATTATGGAGGCTATAAACCACTCCAAGAAGGGGATCTAATGGAATGTATGAAGTAGTTATAGTGTGGCTCTAGGAGTGTGAAAAGAAGACAAGAGAGAACCTGTATCATTAGACATGCTGCGCAGCTCGACTTTTATTAGCTCTTAAAGTTGAGCACAGTAGAAGTTTCCTGGTCTTTTTCAGCGGTTGCCAGCCAGCCAGTCCCCTTAGGCTATGTAAGGCTGTACAGAGAAGAGCAGGTGCAGCCTCGCCTAGACACGACATCTCTGCCATGTAAGGAGTCAGGACTTCCTTTCTGCTCTCCCCCTTCTCTGTATCGGTGGGGGAGGGACAGAGCACGCCTGTCCTTGCATGTTTGGTATTACAGATGCTTTGAATTCCTGAATGTTACAGTTCACTCTACAAATGTATTAACCAGCTCTGATTTTCTGTTAACACATAGGAGTACGTTTCAAACATGTTTTATTTTAGATTTTCTTATATGAGTTAAAGTTAGTATGCAGGGCTGGAGAGATGGCTTAGTAGTAAAGGCACTTGTCTACAAAGCCAAGGAACCCAGGTTCAACTCCCCAGTACCCACATAAGCCAGATGCACAAGGGGATGCAAGCATCTGGAATTTGTTTACAGTGGCTGGAGGCCCTAGCATGCCTATTCTCTCTTTCTTCCTGTGTATTTCTGTATCTCTCTATTTCAAATAAATAAATAAATATGAAATAAAATAAAGTTAGTATAAAATAAAATAAAAAATAAAGTTAGTATAAAAATAGTAAATTTGACTATGGAATTTAAAAAATGTATGTTTATTTTTATTTTTTTTTATTTGCAATGAGAGACAGAGAGAGAGAGAGAGAGGGAATTGCACTCCAGGGTGTCTAGCTACTGCCAACAAACTCCAGATGCATGCACCACTTTGTGCATCTGGCTTTACCTGAGTACTGGGGAATTGAACCTAGGTCGTTAGGCTTTGCGGGCAAGTGACTTACTTGCTGAGCTATCTCTCCAGCCCCTGATTATGGAAATTTTATACATATGCGTTGTTATACTTTGTTCTAATTCCTCTTCCTTTCTCAGAATCATCCCCTATGTCTCTCTCCTGTCCACCTCTGGCTTGTTCCTCTCCATCCTGCAGGTAGTGTCCCCTTCTGCTTTCATGTCACAGGAATTCATATTCTATTACCTTCTCTCTTCTCCCTCTTTTAAGAGCTCTTCTCCTTCTCTCATGATCCTATTTTTAGTTTCATAACCTACACATACGTAACACACACACACACACACACACACACACACATTTTAAATCTGAAGTTCAGATATAATAGAAAACATGAAGTATTTGTCCTTCTGAGTCTGACTTATTTTGCTTAATATGATGATCTCAGGTTCCATCCATTTTCTTGTAAATGTCATGATTTCATTCTTCATTATGGTTGTTGCATAAAATTCCACTATGTCTACATACCACATTTTCATTATCCATTCATTTGTTGATGGACATCTAGGCTGGTTCCATTCCCTGGCTATTGTGAATAGTATAGCAATAAACAAGTATTTGCAAGTATCTCTGTGGAAGGGTGACTTGGAGTCCTTTGAGTACGTTCCTAATTAATCACGTTTTCAGTACGGTAGGTGATCTGCCTGCTACACATTTCCACATAATCTGATGTTACCCAATATTTTCTTGGGCAGATTCTTTACGTTGGTACCCTGGAAGCTTCATCTAACTCCACTATAATGAAACATCTGTCAGTAGGTCCTGCGGGTCTCTAGTCGGCAATCCGTTCACTCCCTTGTGCAAGATGCTCATTATGTAACGTGTTATAAATAGTGCCTCTGGTCTTTTAGATGTGGCATGATTATTATGACTTAAATGCACAATGTGGGTGTTGCAGAATTTTTTTTTAGATGTTTTAAGAGATGCAAAAAAAAAAAAAAGTGAGAAGAGAGCTGGGATTGTAGCTCAGTAATAAAGTGTTCGCCTAGTATGCACCCTGAACCTGCTCCTCTCCTCCTCTCCCCCTGAAAAAAGGAAAGAAAAGGAGAAGGGAGATGTGCATTTTCCTCAGGAAAATCCGCGTAAGCTCAATGCCAAATATGGCTGCAGTATACCCGTTTGAAGGATGGACGTAGAAGGGGACCACTCCGTATCCCGAGGACTCCACTGCCGTGCTCAATGCAGGAAAAGGACTGAAATGAGCAGATATTTCGCAATCGCGCTACGTCTTCATAACTGTGTCTTGTAGGTATCTTGTTAAAAGGCGTTAGACAATTTTACTTGCACCCCCATGCTAAGATTAGCCAAAGATAACTAATGATCCGGCCAGCAGCTAGGGAAGTGGCCAGCTGGGAGAACTTTTCCAACTGTACCCTATAGTGGTGCCCTCATAGGAGCCCTGGCAGAGCTTCAGAACTTAACCAGGTTGGCTTACTCACGGATTTCTCCAGGATCTTTTACATCATGGGGCTCTATTCTAGGTCCTGGAAGTGTGGCAATAGATAAGATAAAATGTGGTTCTTCCTTCCTGGAGCTAACTTTCTACTACAAGGATGAACACTGAAAGGTAAACACTGTGATTTCAAGATAATTTATAACGTGCTAAGTGATGTTTACAGTTAAAACAAAAGCAAAACAAGTCAGGTTAGGTGTCTCACACCTGTAATTACCCCGCACTTGGGAGGGTGACTGCTGCAAGTTCAAGGCCACCACAGTGTACTAGTGAGTTCCAGGTCAGCCTGGGTTACATGGTGAGACCCTGTTTCAAAAACGAAACAAACCAAAAAACACCACAAACAGATTAAAAAAAATTTTTTTTTCAAAACAGACTTTAAAAAAGTTATTTTTTATTTATTTTAAATTTATTTATTAGGGAGAGAGAGAATGAATGGGGATGCCAGAGCCTCTAGCCACTTCAAACAAATTCCAGACGCATGTGCCACCTTGTGCCTCTGGCTTATGTGGGTCCTGGGGAATCGAACTTGGGTTCTTTGGCTTTCCAGGCAAGTGCCTTAACCACTGAGCCATCCCTCCAGCCCTTGATTAGCCTTTATTGAGTCTAACTTTCAGCTCCAGTGTTGTATCACTTGCTGATCTTCATTTCATGGACTGTGCTTTTGATTAATTGCATCTAAAAAGCCATTGAAAATCCCAAAGATGCTTAGATTCTCTACTATCTTCTACAGTGTTTCCTTTCTAGGAGTCCTCTAGTGATATACTTACATATGTTACTATATAACACTGGTATATACGAAACATATATTCTCTCTCTCTCTCTGTATCCATCTCTCATCTCTGTAGCTCACTATCCATTACCGTGACAGGGATCAAACCCAGCGCCTCATATATACTAGGCAAGCAGTCTGTCATGCTGTCATGACTACTTTATAATCTTGAAGTTGTATACTGACTGTCATGTGACTTTTAATTTCAATACTTTTGGCTGTTCTGGGTCTTCTTTTGTCTTTACATGTGAGCTTTATAGTTAGTTTCCTGAAATTCATACAATAACCTGCTGGGATTTTGGTTGGAATTACTTTGGATCTGTAGATCAAGTCAATAAGAACTGACTTTCTGTGCATTTCTGAAGTTTTGCCCTAAACTTTAGATTTTTTTTTTTTTTTTTTTTTGGTTTTTCGAAGTAGGGGTTTTCTCTAGCCCAGGCTGACCTGGAAGTCACTATGCAGTCTCAGGCTGGCCTTGAACTCACAGCAATCCTCCTATCTCTGCCTCCCGAGTGCTGGGATTAAAGGCGTGTGCCACCACACCCAGCTTAAATTTTAGATTTTTAACCTCTCCAGAATGAATTATTATGCAGAATGAAAAGGGATCTATATTTTTCCCATATAATTGCTCCAGTTTGTTGGCTGGCCCGTTCTTTTACTTTTTTTTTTTTTTTTTTAAATCAAACTCACATTCTTGATGCTTCCAATGCAAGCACTTTACTGAGCCCTCTCCCAGAAACCTCTTCATTGCCTTCAGTTTATTTGCCTGTTACTAAACAAATGTCTAGTAAGTCCTGGTGGGATGGATCTTCCTAACTTGTTCTCCAACTCTACCTGCCTCACTATATTACCAAGTTCAAGGCCAGTGTGGACTACATGAGAGCCTGTCTCAAAAAATAAATAAGTGCCAGGCCTAGTGGCATACACGTTTAATCCTAGCATTCAGGAGGCAGAGGTAGGAGGAGCGCTGTGAGTTCAAGGCTAAGTCTTAAGGTAGCCTTGTAGTGAAATCCAGGTTAGCCTGGGCTAGTGTGAAACCCTACTTCAAAAAACAAAAACGAACAAGCACCGCCCTGAAAAAGTCTTATACATTTTTGTTAGTTTTATTAGGCATCTAATAGCTTTCCCCTAATTGTTAATTGGGCTCTTGTTTAAAACTGAAACTGGTACAGCTTCTAAAATATTTTTTTTCATAATTTGTTCTTAGATTAATTTGTAGCTATAAAATATACTATAAAGTTCTTAGAAATGTCAGAGTTGGGCTGGAGGGATGACTTAGCGGTTAAGACACTTGCCTTCAAAGCCAAAGGGCCCAGGTTTGATTCCCCAGGACCCACATAAGCCAGATGCACAAGGTGGCTCATGCATCTGGAGTTCATTTGTAGTGGCTGAAGGCCCTGGCGTGCCCATTCTCTCTCTCTGCCTCTTTTTCTCCCCCTTCTCTCAAATAAATAAAGTCAGAGCTTACTATAACTTACAAAAAAAATTACAAGAAATATTGTTTGAAATGTCAAAGTACTGGTAATCATGTTTATTTTAGGCCAAGTTGAAAGGAATGCAGCGTAATCTGGTGTTTCTTATAGTATATGACTTTTAAAATTTCCATTTATGCAGGGGACTGAGTGAGCCCAGGCATCACTTACATAGCTGTGATTGTAAAAGACATGCTGAGTATGGAAAGCATTGAGTCAACTTTCTAAACGTGCTGCAAACCTCAATTCCCCCCTCTTTCTAAGTTTGGGACAGTTAATGTTATTTATTAAGCGTGTGGTTTATGATTTACAAAGGTACGTAGACTCATTCCCAACAATCAGAATATAAACGTGTGCTAATTAGGTATGGAAACAGTTCAGTACCAAGCATGTGGTCGTCGCATCCTCAGCGCTTGCTCCAGAAAACCAGGCTCTGGGTGAAATCTGGGGCCATTTTCTCTATCATAACTGTAGCAAGTCCAGATAAATTTCCCATAGATTGGGGGCTGAGGAGATGGCTTGGTGGATACAGCACCTGTTGTGCAAGCATGAGATGAGGATCTGGGTTCGGATCCCCAGCAGGGCAACGACCTGTAATCCCTGTGCTACACAGGCAGAGGGATAGGGGATCCCCCAGCCACCCCGACACACTGGCCAGCCAGACTAGCCAAAACAGAGGGGACCCTGGGGTCAAGTGAGAGACTTGCCTTGGTAAATAAAGTGAAGAGTCATCAAGGAAGACACCTGACTTCAATATGGAAACACACATGCATACACACACCAGACATAGACAGGCAAAAAGATATAATGCATCGCCTGCACGTGATCCAGTTTTCAACATTCTCTTGGGGGTTGGGGGGAGGAGCTGTCCTAAGACTGTGTCTCTGAAAGTTTCAAGGTAGCCTTTGTGAGCCTCCAGAGCTACCCTGACACAGTCATCCAGTCACTGTGTTGCTGAGCCTTTATAATGGCTTTTCTTTCCTATCCTTTAATCCCAACTTCTTCCAGGCTTTGAGTAACTCTCAGCCTGGGCAAATCAGTGTAGTTAGCCCGGTGTGGTGGTGCACGCCTTTAATCCCAGGACTCGGGAGGCAGAGGTAGGAGGATTGCCATGAGTTCGAGACCACCCTGAGACTACATAGTGAATTCCAGGTCAGCCTGGGCTAGAGTGAGACCCTACCTCGAAAAATAAATACATAAATAAAATCAGTGTATTCGTCTTATCCAATTAGTGAACTGACACCAGGGTCTTGGTAAGTAGTCCTGGCTGGCCCTTGGAGTCATAGCAATCCTCCTGCCTCAGCCTCCCGAGCGTTGGGCTTAGAGGCCTGCACCATCACACCCGGTTTGCCCAATGATTTCAAAGTGTCCCGAATACTGTGACCTCCATTTGCTTCCAAAGGGAGTGCAGTTGCCAATTCAACTACGTGGGTTCTCTCTCCCTTGTACACAGCAGCCTCCGGGAACAAGACGCTCAAATTAATCCATCTTAGCTAGACTCAGGCCAAGTTCACAGCCTGATCCAAGGGTTATTTCAGGACATATTCTTTGCTTCCTCTTCAAACCTCAGCCCTAAGGCCAGAGTCCTGTGACCCTGTTGACCGGGTCAGCCGAAGCCATGTTTGCCCAGTAAAGAGAGCGACAGGGCTCCGGCAGGGTTCCGTAGAGCTCCACTGGTCTGTGACAGGACCCGGCACGGTTTCGGCAGTCTCCGGTAGCGCTCGACTGGGCTGTATGAGGGCTCGGCAGAGCTCGGCACGGCTTCGGCAGAGTTCGGTAGAGCTCGACTGGGGTTGGACGAGGGCTCGGCAGAGCTCGGTACGGCTTCGGCAGCCTCCGGCAGCGCTCGACTGAGCTGTATGAGGGCTCGGCAGAGTTCGGCACGGCTTCGGAGGAGTTCGGTAGAGCTCGACCGGGGGCTGTGTGAGAGCTCGGGCCGAGCTCGTGAGGGTTCGGGCTTCCTCGGGTGGCGGAGCGGCCGCTCGGGACCCACAGTGGCCGCAGCGCTGATGCCCCTGCGGCCTCCGGAGCCGGCGACAGCAGCGCCTGCCCACCCTCGGTGCGGTAGGGGATAAGCACCCCGCCGCGCGCGTGACGCCCTCCAGCCCCGCCTCCCCGAGGCTCCGCCCCCTTCCCCGGCGTGACGCCAGCGTCAGGCCAGTCCCGGCATGCTCCGCGGCCGTCGGCGGTCAAGCGCAGAGAGGATTGTCGTCGGCCGCCCCCGGTCCCCGTCCGCGTCCCCTGCGGCTGCCGCTGCGCTCGGCGACCGCGCCGTCCGTCCGTCCTTCCGTCCGTCCGTCCGTCCGTCCACCCACCCCCGAGCCCTCGTGGTCGACGGGCGTCCCCGGCACGGAAGGCTCCAGCAGCCTGTCGGCGCCCGCCGCGCTCGTGGTCGCCGTCGCCGTCGCCGTGGTGGTGTCCGCCGTCGCCTGGGCCATGGCTCACTACATCCACGTCCCGCCCGGCTCGCCCGACGTGCCCAAGCTGGACGTGACGGTGCAGGACCACGAGGAGCAGCGGTGCCGAGACGGGGCCCTGAGCCTCCTGCAGCACCTGCGGCCGCACTGGGACCCCCAGGAGGTGACCCTGCAGGTACAGCGACTTCCCCACGCCATCCCTGTCCACCCCCCCCCCATCGCATCCCCATCCACCCCATCCCATCCCTTTCCCTCCACATTCCCATCCACCCCATGCCATCCCATGCCACGCCATCCCATTCCCTTCCCACCGCGACTCCCCCATCCCATGCCATGCTACCCATCTCTTCCCTTTCCCACCCCATGCCCTTGCCATCCCATCCCATCCCATGCCACCCCCATCCACCTGCCACCTCCTGGCATCCACCGACTTTCTGCCGCCCCCTGCCCGGTGGCTTTCGAGGACTGCCCTCCTCCACCTTCCCGAAGACACACACATTTTGATTATTTTTCCTCTTTCTAGTCGCACCCGCGGCACTCGGGGACACGTTGCTGTGGCCAGTGGCCTGGGCTCGTTTCGAGATGCTTCGAGAGTCTCTCTCCGGCCCCCTGGCTGGCTTGGGGGTCTTTGCTCTCCTCTCTATCATCTTCTCCTCCTCCTCCTCCGCCCTGGGCGGTTCACTCTCTTGGATGCCCCTTAAATCTTTACTTTCCATTTATCTTCCGCAACCCTCCGCATCCTTGACCTGAGATGGAATTGGACCACATGCACCACACTTCCAAAAGTAAGGAAGGGGTGGCCCCAGGGTGTGTTGTAGTGCCTGTTGGCTAACTTGGCCTCACTTAATGTGTCCTCTGAAGTTTTGTTTTGTTTTTTTTTAAAGTTGTCTCAGTGAAATGAATGTCCGATCATTTCATGGGCAGTGACCTGATGGTACTTTTGTGAGCCCCACTGTATTCAGAGCCCCCCCAAAACAAAAAAAAACTACGGGGGAAATAATCTCTTAAGAATCTAGAATTTTTTTTTGTTTTTGAAATAACTTTGGAAGTTGTCATTTCCTCTACCTGTTGACTTGGAATGATTTGGCCTTGGTTTTTGAATATTTAGCTTTAGAAATTACATACAAAGAGGGACTTCCTTTGCTCCTTTTTCCTTGGAAGCAGGAAAACCAAGCCAGTACTTTTAAAGGCTGGGATATAATAGGGTTTGCTCTTAGATAATGTGCAGAAACGTCAGAACGTTTATTTGAATTATTCACATCCTCTGCCTTGTTTTGATGACTCCTAGTAAATTGTGGACTTTATTCAGCAAGGTTTATTGGCTTAATTCTTCCGCTAAATTCTTTGCATATTTTGACGAAAACATGAGCAGAAACTGTGTTCCCAGGACAGTTACTGACACTGGCTGTAGCTGAGTTTTAGTTTCAGTTCTCACTAGAAGAGTTATGAGCACATTGAAGGGACCCATGTGTTTTGGGAATTAAAATAAACAAACTTGTTAGAGAAAAGATTTTTCAATTTTGAGGCATTTATTGGCCGGGTATATAGGGGATGGTGGATTTGAAATGATTTCCATGGGTAATTAAAAATGATTATGCTTCCCTCAAGGAAGTTCTTTCCAAGTGGAAGTGTGTGTATTTATTTTGGCAGGGCTGGGGGTGAACAGGGTATTGCGGATCCCCGGCAAGTGCTTCACCCACAGCCCTCACACTTGCTTGTCGTTTATTATGTGATATATTAACTCACTTGTAACTTATTTTGGGCTGTAAAATTTAATAAACTCGTTTGTTTTCTGTCAGATGGTTGTTCACTGGAGGCTGTGGTTTCCTGGTGAGCCCAGTCCTGCCTGCCCAGGTTACTTGTGTCCCATGACTTTAAACTTGAAGCCTTGGAGATTGGAATTTCCTTTGATGTTTTGTCCGTAGAATAGCAATAATAGCTATGGGTGGAGTGCTGTGCCAGACTGATGGGTATATAGTTATAATCGTCAGTTGCCTCAGCAGCCATATTAGGTAGGTGCCATCTCTTTTAGCTAAAGCTCAGAGTGGGGTAAAGCCAGGTATAGGTGAGAGGACATGAAACTATTTTTTTGATTGTTGGAAAGGAAATAATTGTGATTGAATCATAGTTTGTAGTGATTTTTGTTTGTAGTGCAGGGTCTTTCTCCTTTCTTCCTTCCTCCCTCGGTCTTTCTCCTTTCTTCCTTCTTCCCTCTCTCCCCCCTTCCCTCTTCTCTATCTCTTCTTCCCTCCCTTGTGTCCCTTCTTCTTGTGACAAGAGGAGTGGCTGGTTGCTCTGCTGGCAGTCCTCCCTCAGACCCCTCAGTGGTGGCCTTGTGATGTGCCACCACTCCTGGCCTGTGTAGCAACTTCTCACTGTGACCTTTGGGCTCATAATCTCTCATGTGCTTACTTGTGAGTAATGGTAAATACTGTCTCTTACTTGGCCCTGAGGTTGATATCAGAAACGCATTCCCTCCTTGTGCATACCAAACATTTGGTCCAGAAGTTGAGACCACACCGTAAGCCGAATTGATGCTCATTTTCCTCTTGGCTCAGTAGATTGGACTTGACCCATGCGGGGTCAACAAGCCCAACTGATCGGACTTGACCGATCCCAGTAGATTGGACTTGACACTTGGTAGGTCTACAAGCTCAATAGATCCTTACACATACTAGCTCCACAAGCTCTCCAGCATCTTTCTAATCATGCTTCAGAACTTTTCCTTTCAATACTTTGTTTCAGAGAGTGAGAGGCAGATAGAGAGAGGATGGTGTGTCAGAGCCTGTAGCCACTGCAAGCGAACTCCAGATACACATGCCACCTGTGTATCTGGCTTTACGTTGGCACTGGAGAATTGAACCTTGGTCCTTAGGATTTGCAGGCAAGAGCCTTAGCTCCTAAGCCATGTTTCCAGCTTTGAGAAAACTTTAACAAGTATTTTAGTAATTTACAGGGGAATATTTTTTTCACACTACTTTTCCTTAAGCTGTAAAGATCAATGAAATACTTCACGTTTCATAAGGAGACCTGTATCATATGGTCAGTAGATTACAATGTCATTTTGGGACAGCGGTGCTGTCAGTAATATACCTCCATCCTGTGTGTGTATGTGCGTGTGCGTGTGTGTGTGTAAGGCTGTTCTGGGGATGGAACCCAGAACCTAGTCAGGCTTTCTACCACTGAATTCAGCCTTCATCCCTCACATGGGTTTTTACAGAAGTAGATCTTCTTTGGCCTGATGTGTTGACGTGCTGGTGACTATAGCACTTGAGAGGAGGAGGGCCTGGGATTGGAAGGACATTCTTCACTACAGAATGAGGTCAGGGTTTTAGGAAAGGGGCCTTGTCATTTCCACACACATTCTCCCTGGTGACCTGAGTGACATAGACACGTCACTTAGACTCAGATCTTCCCTGCTGTCCTGAGTGACATAGACACGTCACTTCCACACACATCCTCCCTGCCGTCCTGAGTGACATAGACACGTCACTTCCACACGCATCCTCCCTGCTGTCCTGAGTGACATAGACACGTCACTTCCACGCACATCCTCCCTGCTGTCCTGAGTGACGTAGACAAGTCACTTCCACGCACATCCTCCCTGCTGTCCTGAGTGACATAGACACGTCACTTCCACACACATCCTCCTTGCAGCCCTGAGTGACATAGACACGTCACTTCCACACGCATCCTCCCTGCTGTCCTGAGTGACATAGACACGTCACTTCCACACACATCCTCCCTGCCGTCCTGAGTGACATAGACATGTCACTTCCACACGCATCCTCCCTGCTGTCCTGAGTGACATAGACACGTCACTTCCACGCACATCCTCCCTGCTGTCCTGAGTGACATAGACACGTCACTTCCACACACATCCTCCCTGCTGTCCTGAGTGACATAGACACGTCACTTCCACACACATCCTCCCTGCTGTCCTGAGTGACATAGACACGTCACTTCCACACACATCGTCCCTGCTGTCCTGAGTGACATAGACACGTCACTTCCACACGCATCCTCCCTGCTGTCCTGAGTGACGTAGACACGTCACTTCCACACACATCGTCCCTGCAGCCCTGAGTGACTTAGACACGTCACTTCCACACACATCGTCCCTGCCGTCCTGAGTGACGTAGACACGTCACTTCCACACGCATCGTCCCTGCCGTCCTGAGTGACATAGACACGTCACTTCCACACACATCCTCCCTGCCGTCCTGAATGACATAGACACGTCACTTCCACACGCATCCTCCATGCAGTCCTGAGTGACATAGACACGTCACTTCCACACGCATCCTCCCTGCAGCCCTGAGTGACATAGACACGTCACTTCCACACGCATCCTCCCTGCAGTCCTGAGTGACATAGACACGTCACTTCCACACACATCCTCCCTGCAGCCCTGAGTGACATAGACACGTCACTTCCACACGCATCCTCCCTGCTGTCCTGAGTGACATAGACACGTCACTTCCACACACATCCTCCCTGCAGCCCTGAGTGACATAGACACGTCACTTCCACACGCATCCTCCCTGCAGCCCTGAGTGACATAGACACGTCACTTCCACACGCATCCTCCCTGCTGTCCTGAGTGACATAGACACGTCACTTCCACACGCATCCTCCCTGCTGTCCTGAGTGACATAGACACGTCACTTCCACACACATCGTCCCTGCAGCCCTGAGTGACATAGACACGTCACTTCCACACGCATCCTCCCTGCTGTCCTGAGTGACATAGACACGTCACTTCCACACACATTCTCCCTGGTGACCTGAGTGACATAGACACGTCACTTCCACACACATCCTCCCTGCAGTCCTGAGTGACATAGACACGTCACTTCCACACGCATCCTCCCTGCTGTCCTGAGTGACATAGACACGTCACTTCCACACACATCCTCCCTGGTGACCTGAGTGACATAGACACGTCACTTCCACACGCATCCTCCCTGCAGTCCTGAGTGACATAGACACGTCACTTCCACACGCATCCTCCCTGCTGTCCTGAGTGACATAGACACGTCACTTCCACACGCATCCTCCCTGCTGTCCTGAGTGACATAGACACGTCACTTCCACACACATCCTCCCTGCAGCCCTGAGTGACATAGACACGTCACTTCCACACGCATCCTCCCTGCAGCCCTGAGTGACATAGACACGTCACTTCCACACGCATCCTCCCTGCTGTCCTGAGTGACATAGACACGTCACTTCCACACGCATCCTCCCTGCTGTCCTGAGTGACATAGACACGTCACTTCCACACACATCCTCCCTGGTGACCTGAGTGACATAGACACGTCACTTCCACACACATCCTCCCTGCAGTCCTGAGTGACATAGACACGTCACTTCCACACGCATCCTCCCTGCTGTCCTGAGTGACATAGACACGTCACTTCCACACGCATCGTCCCTGCCGTCCTGAGTGACATAGACACGTCACTTCCACACGCATCCTCCCTGCTGTCCTGAGTGACATAGACACGTCACTTCCACACACATCCTCCCTGCTGTCCTGAGTGACATAGACACGTCACTTCCACACGCATCCTCCCTGCTGTCCTGAGTGACATAGACACGTCACTTCCACACGCATCCTCCCTGCTGTCCTGAGTGACATAGACACGTCACTTCCACACGCATCCTCCCTGCTGTCCTGAGTGACATAGACACGTCACTTCCACACACATCCTCCCTGCTGTCCTGAGTGACATAGACACGTCACTTCCACACACATCCTCCCTGCTGTCCTGAGTGACATAGACACGTCACTTCCACACGCATCCTCCCTGCTGTCCTGAGTGACATAGACACGTCACTTCCACACGCATCCTCCCTGCTGTCCTGAGTGACATAGACACGTCACTTCCACACACATCCTCCCTGCTGTCCTGAGTGACATAGACACGTCACTTCCACACACATCCTCCCTGCTGTCCTGAGTGACATAGACACGTCACTTCCACACACATCCTCCCTGCAGTCCTGAGTGACATAGACACGTCACTTCCACACACATCCTCCCTGCAGTCCTGAGTGACATAGACACGTCACTTCCACACACATCCTCCCTGCAGTCCTGAGTGACATAGACACGTCACTTCCACACACATCCTCCCTGCTGTCCTGAGTGACATAGACACGTCACTTCCACACACATCCTCCCTGCAGTCCTGAGTGACATAGACACGTCACTTCCACACACATCCTCCCTGCTGTCCTGAGTGAGATAGACACGTCACTTCCACACACATCCTCCCTGCTGTCCTGAGTGACATAGACACGTCACTTCCACACACATCGTCCCTGCTGTCCTGAGTGACATAGACACGTCACTTCCACACACATTCTCCCACCTGTGCATAGACAAGCATCCCAGAGTTGCCATTTACAGACTACATAGCAATGACAGTGTATGCCTTGATAGTACTTGTGTATGGTTTTTCAAGGTAGGGTCTCTCTTGCTCAGGCTGATTTGGAATTGACTATGTAGTCTTAGGGTGGCCTTAAACTCACAGTGAATCTCTACCTCTGCCTCCTGATTACTGTGATTAAAGACGTGTGCCACCACACTGGGGAAGCATTGTTATTTTCCTCAATAAATTCGCTGTGTAAATTCTTCCTCAGCTTAGGATCATAATATGTACTCGACCAAGCCTGGTCAGGGTCATAATACCACCGTTAATATCTAACCTTACGAAAGTAACTTGCACCTCCACCTGGTTATGTGTGAATAGTGGTGGTCAAGAGCACAGGGTTTGAATCCAGTGCTGACTTGATTCCCTTATTTAGAAGCTTGTTATCTTGGCCAAGTTTTTTTTTTTTTTTTTATGAGCCAAGTTCTTACTCTGTGGCACAAGCTGGACTGGGCATTGTAAGCAATCCTCCTGTCTCAGCTCCCAAATGCCAAGGTGACAGGTATGAGGTACAGTGTGTTTTCTGGTCAGCTTATTCTCCTCTCTGAGTTTCACTGTAGCTGTTCGGTGGTTCCAGTAAATGGCTCCTGTCCCCTGGGGTGATCAAGTGTGGAGTCAGCACAGGCACCTGAAGGCTACTGTGACTGACATAGCACATTGGGTGCCTGAATCAAAAACACAAGCTCTTTGACATTCATGATAATAGGAACATAAGATGCATTTTTGCGATGACTTCCAGTTTTATCACATACGAAAATTACACAACAACATTTAAAAGCAAGGTGCACTTCTATAATAAAAGTGTTTTTTTTTTAATTTTTTCTCTTTTCTAGTGCTGTGTAGTAGATGGGCTGTACTGTGATGTTTGAGTCCAGACTGTGTGCTAGACAGGGGCTGTACTGTGAGGACCGAGTCCACACTGTGTGCTAGACAGGTGCTCTACTGTGAGGACTGAGTCTACATTGTGTGCTAGACAGGCGCTGTACTGTGTGCTAGGCAGCAGTAGCAACAACAGCCTAAGACAAGCAAACACTAAAAGCAAAGGTTGACTACCTAACTTGGAAAGCAGTTGAAAAAGTACATGCCATCCCAGAAATTGTTTATAGCATGTTTCTGTGTTATTCCTCCATCTCTCATCTCTTGTCACCCTCCTCACTGGTAAATAAGAAAACTGAGGTGGAGAATTGAACTGAAAGGTAAGTTCAAGGGCTCGGACGTAGCTCGGGTCGAGTGCTTGCCTCCCATGTATTCAGAAGGAATTGTAGGTTCCTACAATTCACTGATGGACATTTTTATACTAGAAATGCTTTTAGGTGGATTCCTTTGTACTGTTAACTATAGCACAAAGTAGGCCCAAGGAAATGAGGGAAGAGGGCTTCAGAGAGATGGGATAACTGATCTAGGTGTGTGTGTTATTGGGGGTTTGAACCCGTCACCTTGTGCATGCCAGGCAAGCACTGTGCTATTGAGTCCACCCCTCCCCAAGCCCCGTCAAGGAAGGGTGCTGTTCAATGAAACAGGCTTGCTTCTCGGCAAGGAAAACCTTGACAAGGCCGTGAAAGATGTTGACCCCTTAGCAGTTGGGGCAGAGTAGTGTGAACAGGAAAAGAAGTGGCGTGGTTTCTGGGAGGGTGTGCTCAGATAAGGAGGTTTGTGCCTCGTTACAGAGTTGGTATTTATTTATTGATGACATGCAGTGGAAAGCCAGTGAATGTTTTTAAGCAGGTGGTAAAAGAGAAGTGTCAGGTTTCTCTAAGCATAGGTTGAAAGAAAACCTTTATATTTTTAAAGTTAAACATCAGATAGAAGTGTTACTATGGTTGATGTCCCCAGCATCACACAGTTGGTACACACCCACAAAAATAAAATATTAATCACTAGACTTGGAAGTTAGAACCTCATCGTGTCCGAATACCATGTGTGCGCGTGCACGTGCATGTTCCTCCTTCCTCTTTTCAGAGGCACTATCATCCTTCTCCACACCTTCTCTCGCTTCCACTCGCTTCTGGCGGTGTGCACACTGATCGCACAGCTGGCCTGTGAGGCGCGCTTTGCTGCTGGGATTGGCTGGCCTTGTGGCACTGCGTCTCGGCCCCCAGGACACTGGGAGCTGCTTCCAGCTAAGTGCTGTTGGGAAGTTGCTGAGGTCCACGGGCTCTGTAGGAGAGACGCGAACTGGGGACTAAGTGACTCCCCAGGACATAGATTGGGAAACCTGTGGTCAGCACACGTTAGTAGGATACCCAGTCAGTACTGTGGGCTGAGATTGCTGCAGCGGACACCGATGAGTCAGGAGTGAGGCTCGGCTCGGCAGAAAGCTGGCAGAGCGTTAAGGTTTTATTTATGAAGCTTGTTTTAGATTTATACATGTGAATACTATGTTTGTTGGCAATAGGTTTCTTTTTGAATATTTGATTAAAAAATGTGCTGATGCCGGGCGTGGTGGCACATGCCTTTAATCCCAGCACTCGGGAGGCAGAGGTAGGAGGATCGCTGTGAGTTCAAGGCCACCCTGAGACGACAGAGTGAATTCCAGGTCAGCCTGGGCTAGATTGAGACCCTACCTTGAAAAACAACAACAACAACAACAACAACAAAAATGCTGAATATGGTGGCATGCCAGCTACTCAGAAGGTTGAGGCAGGAGGATTGCTTGAGTTCAGGAGTCCAAGGCCACCTTGGCCACCATAGTGAGACCTCCTCTGTTTGAGAACAATTCATGAAAGATAAATTGTAACCCTAAACCTTGACAAAGAAATTCTTTCTGGGAATTCAGTTCCGACCCTCAACGTCGGTTCTGGGTTCTGGTCTTAACCTGTCCCTTCCTCTAGTGGAAGCCGCAGTAGCAGTGGCTGTCAGCCCAGTGTCGGCAAAGAACCACGGTGATGGGAGTTCATGAGCGTAACGGCTGTGGCTGGACTGGCTCCAGGAGACGGTGTTCCGCAGCGGTCCTTCCCATCCTCCAGCTCTTACAATTCTTTCTGCCCTCCTGCATTGCTCACCAAGCCTTGGAGGGTGATGGATAGAGATGTCCCTTTTAGGGCTGAGCACTCAGGAGTCACCCACTCTCAGCACTCTCAGCATTCCCCTCTGCCTAGCTCAGAAAGCTGCCTGACTGAGGCTGAGAGCAGAGCCCGTGTGTGGCTGTCAGTATGAATAGAGGACAGTGTGGTACCATGTCCATTCAGCAGAGCAACCTTAGTAGCTTCTCCCTGGTGCCTATGATGACCTCACCCACGGGCTGCCCACCAGGGTTTCAGTGCCAGGCATGAGTCTCCCAAACACACGTGCTGCTGTTGACCTTTCTCCTTCAGCTGCATAGCACCTTTTGGCACTAGCCATTAGGGAGGAAGCTTCCAGCTCAGTTCCAGCTTGATTATCCTACCTAGAAACTTTCTGATGTACAAAATCAACGATTGTTACCTTTTTTTGTTTTTTCAAGGTAGGGTCTCACTCTAGTCCAGGCTGACCTGGAATTCTCTATGGAGCCTCACGGTGGCCTTGAACTCACGGCAGTCCTCCTACCTCTGTCTCCCAAGTGCTGGGATTAAAGGCGTGCGCCACCACGCCCGGCTTGATTGTTACCTTTTTGTTTTACTTTTACTCAGTCTTCCTCTGTAGCCCAGGCTGGCCTGTGACTCGTCTCAGCCCTCTCAGCCCTCTGCCTCAGCCTTGGTTTCAGGCGCGGGCCAGCACTGCCTACAAAGGCCCCTTTGGTGGAGAGCAGCTCTGTTCTGCTCCTGCTGGTCTCACTGGCTTTGTCTCGGTGCCACCTGAGTCTTCCGCATCAGCTGACGGGGAGGTGTCTGTTGCAGGGCAGATTTTCTCTTGTGATGTTTCTGAGGTTAGCAGGCCCAGGTGGGATGGGATCAGCTGTCAGCATGCATTCTGACAGAGCACTGCTTGTTTGTTTTCCCGGAATAGCCAGGCAATCATGCCTTTTCTGTATTTTGACCCTTTCTGTGGGTGTGGTGACCGGAATTGCAGAGCTGGCTCTCTCAGAAAGAGCCTTATGCATTGCCCCTAGGTCAGCCACCCAGAGGTCAAGGAATTAGCATTTTTCTGTCCCTTCTTCTTTTCCCCAGGCAATGTTTTAGCCACCTTATGAATCTGGAATTGTGCTGCCACCACACATGGTTTAGTCATTGCACCAGGTTTCAAACTGAGCCTGTTACTCTGTGACTTTGGGTAAATAGGATCACTTAACCATAATGTTTTCTTTTCTTACAAATTGATAATGTCCAGGGTTGACATTCAAGCCACAGACCATTGAAATATTTAGGATTATTTTTACTCCTTAAGAATAGACTTTTACCCTTTTGACAGAGAGATTGTCACTGTTGAGGAAGCATGTGATGAAGTATTTTTGTTTAATCACATATATACTTGTACAGCTGTCCTTTGGTATCTAGGGGGATTGGTTCCACAACATCTTGTTCCACTTGTACACAGCCAATCTATGCATATCCACCTGTCACATAAATTATCTAGAGTACTCATTTAGTATCGTGAAAATGCTATTTAAATATACTCGATTGTATAGGGAATAATGACCTAAAATGTCTCGTATGTTCAGTTCAGATGTGGTTTTCTTTTCCTCAAATGTTTTTTAAATTTATTTTCTTTACAGAGAGAGAGAGAGAGAGAGAGAGAGAGAATATATCTATGAGAATGACTATGAGAATGAACATGGGCACACCAGGGCCTCTAGACACTACAAACTCCAGATGCGTGCACTACTCTGTATCTGGCTTTACATGTGCATTGCGGAATCGAACCCCCGTCTTTAGGCTTTACAGGCAAGTGTCTTAACCACTGAGCTATCTCTCCAGCCCCAGCTCTCATGTTTTGACACATGTTCTGAAAGGCAGTGTCTTGTGCAGTCTTTTTTGTGTGTGAGATTTCACACATGCATGTGCCCATGTGGTACCCCATCCACTTGCCTCTGGCCAGAGGCACTCACCTGTGGTGAAAGTGAGGTGTCTGGCTCTTGCTCCATTGACCTTCTACCTGTTGTTCTTGTTTTGCCAGAGGCACTCACCTGTGGTGAAAGTGAGGTGTCTGGCTCTTGCTCCATTGACCTTCTACCTGTTGTTCTTGTTTTGAGCTGGAATCTATATATCCCCGTTTATTCACCAGTTCCTGTGATTCTCAGGTCTCTGCTCCCCTATGGGACTGTTATAGACACATGTGGCCACATTGAGCTCTTTGTGTGGATTTGGTGCATTCAATTTGTGTCATCTGTTAGTCTTTGTCTGGCTCTCATGTGTGACAGGAAGTGCTCTTAGCTGCTCAGTACCTCCGGCCCTCTGGTGTGGTCTTTTCACTCGTGCTCAAAACGGGAGACTTGGCTGTGAGCCTGATACACATCTTCACCCAGTGACAGAGACCTCAGAGTCTGCTGAGCTTGTCACTTTATGTAGCAGTGTCTTTCTATTTCAGACTCACAATGTGTTCTCCTTTGTCCTGCTTAAGTACAGATGTCATATGTCACCTGCGGGGAGGTGAGTGGTCCTTCTGCAGAAGCCCAGGAGCATGTGCTGACCGTGGGGGCCGACGGCACTGTCAGGCTCTCGCTGCTCCATCTCCGCTGCGGGAAGCATTGCTTCCCACAGTGCTCAGTGCTCATGGTGACTCCAGCACCGAGGCATCCTGGACTGAAAGCTCATGGGGCAGATGGCCCTGGCTTGACGTTTTCTAATTCCCATCGTCTGTATTTCTTCCTTCTCTGATTGTTCAGATGAATTTGTGACTTAAAAAAAGTTTAAAGTTGGTGGTTTGAGATTGTCTGCCAGATACCTTCACAATAAGGTGTATTTGAGTCTTTGGGCTGGAGAGATGGCTTAGTAGTTAAAGGTGTTTGCTTGCAAAGACTGCTGGCCCAGGTTCAATTCCCCAGTACCCAATTAATGCCAGACACACAAAGTGGTGCATGCGTCTGGAGTCCTTTGCAACTGCAAGAGGCCCTGTCATACTCATACTAACGCATTCACTCTCTCACACTCTCTGCTTTCAAATTAATAAAAAAATTTGTTAAATGTTACAAAAATTTAACAAAATATATTATTAACCATTTTTACTTGTATGTGTGAGTGCTGTTGTCTAGCGCATATCCAACTGTAATTAAGAAAATACTCTAGGTTTTTAAACTTTCAGTGTTGATAATCAAGCCTGTGGTCAGTTTTGGTAATGTTTCGTGTAGCTTTGGAAAGAAGGTGTTTCTGCTGCTGGATATGCGGATCTGTCTGTCCACAAAGCCCAGTTGTCACTGCTCAGGTCAGTGGAGTGACGTCACTGTGCTCGGGCCTGTGGAGTGAATTTGGAGTACTCCTGCCTCAGCTTCCTCAGTGCTAGAGTTCCAGGCATGAACCACCATACCCAGCTTTATTCTTTTTGCTTTTTTTTTCCTTCCTGTTTTGTGAGGTAGGGTCTTGCTCTAGCCCAGGCTCACCTTGAACTCACAGCAATCTTCCTACCTTGGCCTCTTGTGCTGGGATTAAAGGCATGTGCTACCATGCCTTGGCCTATAGTTCTTTTAATTAAAGTTTTCAAAAACTTGTAACCACTTTGTCTTTTCTTTCTCCTTTGTCATCTTGATATCTATATCTGTATATGCATATAGATAGATTTATTTATTTATCATGTATGTCTTCATGAGTCCACTTGAAATTTTCTCATCTCCCTAATATATCCCCCCCACCCCCACTGTCTAACTTCCTCCGTCTTGTGCTAGGCATCAAATTGGCAGGCCATGCCAAGGAAGCACTCTACCACTGTGCTGTTCCAAGGCCTGTAAACGGTCTTTGATGTTAAGAGTAGAGTGTCCTGTTTCTTTTCTTCTTTCTGGGTTTTGGAGATTGAGCCCAGGGTCTTACACATGGTAAGCATGTACTCTACCCTGAACCTATTCCCGTAGTCTCAGTTTTTATCTCCTATCCCATTCCTCAAAAAAAAAAAATACATGATGTCATTTCCCCCAATTTCTGTGTCTTGGCAGCTCTTCACAGATGGGATCACAAATAAGCTCATCGCGTGCCATGTGGGCGAGAGCATGGAGGATGTGGTCCTGGTGAGGATCTATGGCAACAAGACGGAGCTGCTGGTGGACCGCGACGAGGAGGTGAAGAGCTTCCGTGTGCTGCAGGCGCACGGCTGTGCCCCGCAGCTCTACTGCACCTTCAACAACGGGCTGTGCTACGAGTTCATCCAGGGCGAGGCCCTGGACCCGCAGCACGTCTGCAAGCCTGCCATCTTCAGGTGCGCTTTCCGCAGGAGCGTGGGCGCGCTGGGGAGAGAGCTGCAGGACTCACTGGCCTTTCCTTAGGTGGCCATGCTTTCAATTGAAACGTCCTTTAGCTAGAGTTCTGTTTTTCCCGAGGGAAAATAGGTTCTTGACTTTGCTATTCTTACTGTTGGCTCCATGGGAAAGAAAAGACTGCAAGTGCTTTGGAGTGATCAGTTGTTCCAGAGGGTCAAGTCCTCCTCTTAAAGTTTTTGATGGTTATGTTTGCTTATCTATTTTTTCTTGAGACAGACTCTTATCGCCCAGGCTGCCTGAAATTGCTATGTAGTCAAGGTGGGCTTTGAACTCCTCAGCTTCTGGCGTCTTACCTTCTGAGTGCTGGGTGCCTGGCCCACTTAATCTTTTTTTTTTTTTTTTTTTTTAATAATGTGTGTTTGCATGCAACCGGGATCACTGGAGGCCAGAGGACAGCTTTGGGTGTCTCTTCTTGCTTGAGATAAGGCATAGATCTTCTGTGTGTGGTGCTGAGAGGCCACACTGCCGGGGACTCCTGACTAGTGTCTCAGCGCTGCAGTGTGTTTGTGATTAGAAATGCATTTGTTACTTTGTGTCTGGCTGTATGTGGGTACTGGAGAATTTTATTTTCTCAGTACTTTCAAAAATAATGTTTGTTGTTTATTTCAGTATTATTTTCTATGAAGGATGTCATTTGTAGTTGATGGTTTTTCTAAAGTTATCGTCCACTTGATTAAAAAATATTGTTTTATTTATTTGAGAGAGAGACAAAGACACAGAGAGAGAGGCAGATAGAGAATGAGTGCGCCAGGGCCTCTAGCCACTCCAGACTAACTCCAAATGCATGTGTCACATTGTACATCTGGCTTATGTGGGTACTGGCGAATCAACGCTGGGTTCCTAGGCTTCACAGGCAAGTGCCTTAACTACTAAACCACCTCTCCAGTTCAGTCCTCCACTTTTAACATTTGTCTTTTGAATTTGAGAACTCTAGGAAATTGGGATTGACTTGAAAGCAGCAGATTGAGTTCTCAGTGAGCTCTGGTTTTGACATTTGATTCATATCTTTTCAGTATTCACTGTTAGAAGTTAAAATAGTATTTAGTGAATCTGGTGTCAGCCACTAGGATGATGGCATTCCTTTAGCGTGAGTCAAACTACGCTGCACCTTATGAGAGAAAAATGAGAAAGGTAGATACTGTTTTGTGAACGCGGACTGTTGACCATGTGGGCCTCTTGAAAGGACCCCGGGCCACGATGTGAAAACTGCCCTGGTGAGCACTGTGGAAATGGAGTGGAGCACTCTCCTTGATCTGTCTCTGAAATTCTGTCAAATAATACATCAAAGCACGTTGTCATAGAAATCCATGTAGACTAGGTTTTAGCTGTTACCTGTTTCTCTCTCTGTGTGTGTCCCTTCTTTTATATGAGTATTTTTTTTATATTGGCCAAATCTCATGTAGCCCAGGCTAACCTAGAACTTGCTACATAGGTGAGTCTGGTCTTTAACTCCTCATCTCCTTCCTCTGCCTCTCCGGTGCTGAGATTAGAGACCGTGTGCTCCCATGCCAGACATGAGTAGACTCACGGACAGATGGCAGCAGAAGCAGCATCTAAGGTTACCAGTTGTGTCCAGTGTGTGCAGTGTTAGGGCTCAGCAGTGGCTGGGCCGTGAAGCCCCCTGCTCCTTACTTCAGTCCCACCCTGGAACTTCCCTCTGCGCTTCCCTTGATGCTCTTATGAGCAGTGAAGATCCAACCCCTCCTTTGACTATCACATGGCCTCCCAAGTCTCATGTTGAGGTTTGTGACTTTATAGCAGGTCGGATAACTAATCCCAGTGCTTAAGAGGTGCAGGAAGGAGAATCGAGAATTCAGGGTTATTCTGTGTTACATAGGGGATTTAAAACCACTTGGGATATATGAAATCTTGTTTCAAGAAACCAAAATACTAATAATTAAAAAATTTATACATAGCTAGGTTTAGTAGCATGCCCTTGTGATCTCAGTTACTCAGAAGGATGAGGCAGGAGGATTGCTTTGAGTGTGAGAGTTAGATGCTTGTGCAGGTAGAATAGCAAGATCGCACCTTAAGACCACCAGGCCGGCTGGCTAGCAGCCATCCAGAAAGCGCTTTTTGCATTCAGGTGCTGCCTGCTTGGTGTGTCGTGGCAAGCCCCGTGTAGTCATGAAGCAGCACATGAGTATGACACTAGCACCTTCCTTGTTCATGCCAGACAGCACCAATTGCGTGAACTCTGCTGTCCATCCCTGCACGGAGCCTCACACACCTTCCTGCCTGTTAAGTCAGCTTCCCTCTGTCTCACCAGTGGCTAGTGTTGGGGCCTGTTCCACCGGGTCTGGCTACTTCAGGCTCTTTTAAATAAATGCTGAGAATTAGAATTACTGGGTCATGTGATTATGCTAATTTTAATTTTACTGTTTTTCTCAGTAGCTGTCCCATCTTACTGTATTTATATCTTCTGTCCACTAAACACATTGCTGTTATTCTAATTTGAATTATAAGAAAAGATTGCCTGATATTTAAAATAACATGAACATATTTTTTCCAAATATTTATTTACTTAGTTATTTGAGACAGAGCATGAGAGTGATAGGCAGATAGAGAGAATGGGTGTGCCAGGGCCTCCAGCCACTGCAAACAAACTCCAGACGCGTGCTCTACCTTGTGCATCTGTCTTATGTGGGTCCTGGGGAATTGAACCTGGTTTCTTAGGCTTTGCAGTTAAGCGTCCTCACTGCTAAGCCTTCTCTCCAGCCCACATGAACATAGTTTTACCTACTAAATACACATGAGAGTATTTACAACTTCACTTTGCCTTTTATATAAAGAAACACTTAGACAGACTGGAGAGAGAGCTCAGTGGTTATAGGTGCTTGCTTGCAAAGCCTGATGGCCCTAGTACTCACATAAAGCCAGATGCACCAAGTGGTATATGCATCTGGAGTTCATTTGCAGTGGCAGCAGACTCTGGCATGCTCATGCTCATTTCTGTCTGCCTTTTTCTCTCTGTCTCTCAAATAAGTAAATAAAATATTTAAACAAGTAACAATAATGCACTTAATAGGGCAAACATAATTTGCTTAAACAAGTTAATAAGTGTTAACTCTAAAGTTTTGATATTTGCTTCTGAAAGTATTAATTATCCTACAATATGATGGTGGTTAATAGTTTAGTTTCCATTACAATGGAAATGGAAAATGTTTTTTAAGGGCTGGCACCTGCCTGCAAAGCCTAAGGACCCAGGTTTGAGTCTCCAATACCTATGTAAGCCAGATATACAAGGTGGTACAGGCATCTGGAGTTTTCAGTTGCTAGAGGCCCTGGCACACCCATTCTTTCTTACCTGCCCCCCTCTCAAATAAATATTAAAAAAGAAAATGTTTTAAGATTTTATGTTTTTATATACCCTAGAATTCCATTTATAATTTTAGAAATTTATTTGTAGAGTAAGTATATTCGATACATCAGTCATTTGAAAAAAAATTTGACTTCATAGTTATGGATACTTTAAATTTATTTATTGTAATGGATGTGAAATAGGAAGTTAATTTGCACAATCTTGGGTTTACAAATATAACTGAAGTTTCTGTTGTCATTGAACATAAAAGTTTTGATAAATTTTTCTGACATTTATGACCTCACATCTGAAGGTGACTCAGAACCGTGGAGTGGGACACCTAAGAACCAGAGAAAATGAAAGACTGCAGGTACAGCAGCCCAAGCACCAGGACCCCCTTCCCCCCCGCAGTTGTGCAGGGTCCTGGGGCTGCTCTGGTGGGAAGGGCTTGCCTTTTGATCTGTCAGTTCTAGTTTGCCAACTTCTGCCAGAAAAAGAAACACCCTGGAAAATAAACTTTCTTTCAGCAGCAGCCATTTGTGCTTAATGGCTATAAGCACCTGTTGGAGTGGTGGCCATACGATTTTGCTTATTTTTGAAGTATTTATCATAGGATTGACTTTTTAGTCATTCTGTCAGAGTAAGTGAGTTTCTCCTAAGATAGCATTTTGTGATTTGCAAAACCAGCTCCTACTAGCTTTAAATGGCCGGGGTGCCGATCAGTTTGCCATGCGCACGGCACCCACGTTTGATCCCAGCACGGCGTCGACAGCAGGGTAGGTAGCACTCACCTGTAATCCCAGCACTCGCGAGCTTGAGGCAGGAGGGCCAGGCAAGGAACAGGAGGTACGTACAGGCGTCGGTGTGCGTGTGTCACTACCTCCCCTTCTGTTGTGAGGGTTACCTGGTGTTTCCTAGTTCTTTTGGGCATAACGTTGTTTGCATGGATGAGGGACTGTCACAGACACAGCGGTGGTCTTCTTTATTGGCATGACTGTATGTGCTCATGGAGGGTCAGCCAGTAATTATGTAACTCAGGTAAGTAAATCTTGAGAGGCATGACCTGGAGGATGTGCATGTGGAGAGGTTACAGGTTTCAGTATTTGGTAACATGTTAGTCAGGTTGAAGGTGACACCAGTACTATTGAGTAGGGTTGACGAGTGACAGACTCAAAGTGGCCGAGTTGAGTGTTGATTGGCGGTGTAACTGGGAGCACTAGTCACAGTGTGGCAAGTGCTGGGTCACACCATGTCATTGGTACCCCGGCTTCTTTCCTGCAGTCACTGCTTCCCGTGAACTTTCCCGTCGGGTGAGGTGCTTCAGGGAGCACAGGCCTCTCCAGCCTACTCTCTCCCCGCTCTCCTCCTAGGAGCTGCGGCAAAAGGCAACAGCATCAGCTGGTTAGGATCAGGGCTCCCTGCTTAGCTTGGGTAATAGGCGCTGAACAGTAACTGTGGCCTGAAACAAGGAATGCTCTGGGCATGATTAGGTCATTTGTGTGCTCTTAAATTTGGTAGTACAAGTGGGATATAGTTAGGATTGAGATCAGCTTTGTATGCACCACATGAATGAAACAGGAGACTCTTGTTTAGGTGTGAGGTGGAGGAAGCAAGAGACCCTTCATGACAGGAGGCTTGAGGTGGAACCTGTCTGTAGAGTGCTTGCCTAGTGTGCATGCACGGAGCCTGGGTTGGTTACCTGTGCACAGGAGGTAGAGGCAGGAAGATCAGATGTTTAAGGTCATCTTCGACTACCTAGGGAGTTGGAAACCAGTCCAGGATGTATGAGACCCTGTCTTAAAACATGTACGCACGCACCCGCGCACGCTTACACACACACACACACACACACACGAAAAGAAATGATGACGTATGAATATCTAGTAAAAGTGCCTCCTTCCCCAATACAGCGTGAACCACTGAGAATTCATAGCTGAAGAGCCAGGATGTGACATTGGTGGCTCAAGTTCCTGAGTGGTTGTGCCAGGAGTAGGGGATTCTGGGTCACAAGTTCCTGAGAGAGTGTACCAGGGGCAGGGGATTCTGGGTAACTCTGCCTAATGGGAATCTTGATAAAGATAGTCCAGTATGAGGAACACAGTCATGGGAGTGATTAGATTCTTAGGATGGGATATTTTTGCTAAACCAACTTAAAATCCAAAAGTAAAAGTAGATTTTACGAGGGAATGCACAGAAATACATGGGAGACAGTTGAGGGCCTGGCAAAGTTTGGTCAAGTCTTTGCCAATAAACTTAGAACTTCATGATGCTTCATTGTTTCTTCTTCTGCTGTTTTGTTTTAAACAGGCTCATAGCTCGTCAGCTTGCTAAAATCCATGCTATCCATGCGCACAATGGCTGGATTCCCAAATCTAACCTATGGCTAAAGATGGGAAAATACTTTTCTCTCATTCCCACAGGATTTGCTGATGAAGACATTAATAAAAGGTAAAATTACCTTTATATTTAGAACTTTGTTTCTTTCTCTGTCATTTTGTTTATGTTTGGTTTGTAATTAACAAAAACAAAAACAACTGATTTTTTTTTTTTTTTTTTTTTGGCTGCTTTCAGGTCCCACAACAGAAAAGATAAGCTTCCCCATGCCCTTGAGCCAAGAGAAAATAAGAAATGGAGGGTGGAGACAAGAAACAGATCTAGGGTGTATAGTTAGGAATAATTGTGACATGAGCATGACTAGGCAGACACTGTGCTACTGAGTGTGAGTTGGCCCTAGAGACCCTTACATTGTTTTCTGCTCACTGCTGTTTTGAAAACACCTATAGGTGTACACTGGGACAGAATAGAATATAAGGGTATTCAGAAGTTTGGCTCATCTAATTTACTATGACAAATTAAAATAATGAGGTTGAAAATTCATTTCCTGCACTCTTAGCTAGTTTTAGTTTAGTAAGATTGGCTTCCCACATTATAAGTGATACTTCATCACTTTCTTTCTTTTCCTTTTTTTTTTTTTTTTTTTTTTTTTTGGTTTTTTGAGGCAAGGTCTCCCTCTAGCCCAGGCTGACCTGGACTTCACTATGTAGTCCCAGGGTGGCCTCGAACTCTCAGCAATCCTCTCCTGCCTCTGCCTCAGGAGTGTTGGGATTGAAGGCCTGCGCCACCACGCCCGGCTACATCTAATTAAGGTGGGAAGTTACCTCAAGCTGTGAAACAGAGGCAAGCAGAGAATAACTCAGACCATAAACTATATTATGCTCTTCCCCCCACCCCACCCCAGCCAGCTGGGTGAGGGGAGCCACTCATGTGTATCCAAGCAGAGATGAGAGGGGACCCAGAGAGTGACAGGAAGAAGGCTGCAGCCTTTATAGTTGACTGAAAATGCATTCTTCTTATCAGATTTGACTATGCAAGGGGAAGACCCAAATGATTTGTAGATTTGGAGGGTCCACCCCAGGGCCAGCCCGCCTGGGCCATTTATTTAAGTAGCGCGCTAGTCTGTGGGCACGGGGTGCTGTAGACCAGTCTCGATTAGACATGAGTTCCATTTCTGCCAAGAGGTCTGTTCTTGTGCCAGGGTGAGGAGGCACCTCCTGGTTTTCTCTGGGCCTCCATTTCTAAGTGAAGCTGCCTAAAAGAAGCTAGTTTTCTCCTGTTTTCCTTCAGCGCCACCAGCTGACCACACATCTGCTCACTTGCTCTTTGCCTTCTTGCCTTAGCAGTGTTCATGTTCTCTCGTTCTTTCTCCGTAGCCTGCCATCTTACCCCATGCGGGTTTCCTCTGTCAGCTCACAGTTACGCTTAGTATTTGTCCTACTGATCTGCTTATTCAGATGGCTCTGCCCGTGTCTTTCTCACGATTGTGTTCTTTTCTCTCACACCTCATATGCCTCTTTTGAGATGGTGTGCAGCACGGTCGGTCCAGTATTGCGAAGGGTTGTGATCCTGGTAGTTGTCATGCAGACACGGGGCTGCGTATGTCCTGGTATATTTTGACCTTAGTTTTCCTCCTGTTGATCTAGCACAGTACTCCTCTAGCTTCCCAGCTCTTAGTAATGTGGATCTAAAGCACACTCTACAGAGCCAGGAACCATAACAAGAGCCAAAACCATCTTTGAACAATGGTGACATTTGTTTTGACACTTACGTGGCCAGGCACAGTTGAAAGCACATTACCTAGACTAGCTTAGTTAATCCTCATAAACTCCCTGAAGGGCTAATTGATGTCTCTCTTTTACTTTCTTTGTTCTGAGGAAGGGTCTCACTGTTCTCCCAGGCTGGCCTTGAACCCTTGATCCTCCTATGTCAGCTTCCTGAGTGCTGTGTAGCCACTACAGCAGGCTAAAAAGTAACTCATTAGTTCCATCTTACAGATGACATGAAGTAGGTAATTTCGCCCAAGGTTACATACCAGACACGTTACTGGGCAGAGCTGGCATATGATTTTAGCCTGGTGCTGCAAACCAGTAAAATATTATACTGCCTCTCAGCTCTGCATTATCTTAAAGAATTAATGAAATCTTTTAAAAAGCTGGACATGTGTCGTAGTGGTAGAGCACTTGGGGCCCTGTACGAGAGGGGAAAAATGAGAAAGGAAAAGAAAATCTTGGTTCACCATCAAAATCACCATCAGTCACTGTTGACCACGTTATTTATAAATGTTGCACAAGCAGTTGTGTTTCTGCTGTAACTTCAGAGCACCCCTAGCACTACTTGTGGTCCTAGAATTGTTACTTTTCCACCCCGCAGTGTAACCATTCCTTATCTTCTCTTGATTATGCATAAGTTAATACAAAGGCTTTCTTCATTTCAACTTTTGGGATACATTGGTTTATTGTTTAATTTTGGAGTATGTGTAACTACAAGGAAATGATTCAGAATTGATTTTAGTGCAAAACTGACGTTGAAAAGAACGTCATGAAGACCCTGGGTAACCCCTGTTTAAAACCCCCAGGTTCCTGAGCGAGGTCCCAGGCCCCCGGGTGCTGCAGGAGGAGATGAGGTGGATGAAGGAGGCTCTTTCCAGCCTGGGCTCCCCCGTGGTGCTGTGCCACAACGACCTGCTGTGTAAGAACATCATCTACAACGAGAAGCAAGGTAGGTGTGGACCTCAGCCGGGAGCAGAGAGCGCTGCTTTACTCTCCATGGCCCTTTGATCTTTGTAGCCACAAAGAGGAATGTAACTGAGATGTGAGGGTTGAAACTGTGCAGATGTTCTCCTCAGGCTGTGCTGTGGTGTCATGGTAACTGATAATTGGGAATGGACACTATATCTGGGGTTAAAATGAGTTTTTAAGAACTGGTTTGATAGAAACAGTTTGTGGCTGTTGTTGGACTTTTAAGCACAGAATGAAAAGCTGAGTTTGTATTATGTATATCATGCCTTTTTGGTTGAGTACAATGTGAAAGCAGCTGCTTGTAATGGAATTTGGGGAACTCAACACACCAACATTGCACTGCTTTATTTCAGTGTAAGTTTTCTCAAAGTTGTGAAAGTTAACAGTATTAAAAATTAATGTGTCTCCAGATTCCTCATTACCTGTTTATTATATTAAATTGTTAGATATTGGGATGTTAGGGAGAAACACAGAGATAGAGGATTATTTTTTTGTTTAAATTTATATCTAACAAAGTAATAATTTTAAAAGCCTTGGTAAATAGTTTTATAATTTTTTGAGGTAGAAGTTGATACTTTCTGGTATAATTTTTGTCACTGTTTATATCTTACTGTACAAATTCTCTGTTCATATCTAAGAATGACTTGGTTGTATTCTATCAATAGGCAAAGTGGCTTGAGGTTTGGTTACATTCAGACAGGACAGTTGGCATTTATCAATAGAAGGTTAAAGGATTGGCATTTGAAAAGTATGCTTGAAACTATGAAGCTATTGCTTCTCAAGGGAAGCCTGCTTTTGAAGAGTCACTGTAGCTGGAAGACCAGATCTTGGATTAAAAATGTGCCTTTGCAAATATACTACAGGCATGTCTCTGTCATAACATGGTTACAGTTACACTAAATGTCCCAGCTGTGACCCTGTGGTGTTGTGACCAGCATGTCCTAATTACTAATGCACTAGCTGTGACCCCTGCTGAGCTGTGCACTGGCGGTTCTAACACAGGCTTGCTGACTATTAACTTGAACTCAAAATCCTGCTAAAGGATCACTGTCAAGGACGGCGGACTTAAGTCATCTTTTCACAAATATCACGTCAGAGTATCTTTTATGTTTGATATTGTAATGTGGATTAGAGAGAGATTTAACAAAGTGCTGAGCCAATGTCTTTATTTTGAACCTTGTTGAGATTTTTATATGTCAACATTTCTTTAAATATTTTAAATCTTAGGTATACTCTAAAACATTGTCTTTGACAGTTTCCTTCAATTAATTATTGCCCATTATTAAATATGATTGTTATATGTGCCTTGAATTACTAGTAACCAAATCTCAATGCCATTTGTGTTACAGAAGCATCAGCCATGCCTAAAGCAAGGTGTTAGCTTTTAGGTTCAGCACAGGCCTGATAGATAACACGTTTGATGTGACGGAATCCAGTGAGGGGCTTCATCTGACATTTGAAGTGGACACTCAGCTTTATTTTTAACTGCAAATTAAAGGGAGTTTCTTACTTCCTTTGAAATATAATTTTGACTTGTCATTTTTATTTTGTTTCTTTTGCACATTCATTTCATAGAACAAAGTTATTCATAAAACCAAAAATAAGGGACCAAAAAAATCACATTACTTTCTCATAGTTATTTCCACTTTTTATTTAAACAATTAAATCATTGATCAGCTGCATGAAAAGCACCTGTATATATAAATTAAACATTTAGGCTTTAATTTGGCTTTAGAGGTCAAGGTTGTCCCCCCTTTTGCCTATTGCTCAGAGAATAGTACCCAAATCATACTTTCTCCCCCATTCACAAAAGATAACATTTACAACCCCTCAAATTTAACTATTCTGATATATACCAAATGTATACGCAAGGTATCTCTGTATATATACATATTTAGTGCTGCTCCTGTCTTAGTACAGGTACATTCTGTGCTGTTCATTTTTCCCATCTGTGGTTGTGTGTGCGCGTCAGCCATGGAAAGGGTGTGTGTACGTGTGTTGAGCCCTTACTGATCACTAGTTTTTAGTGTCTATTAGGAAAACTAATATAGACCTTGTGGAATCCCTTTGAAATATAGTGATTGTAGTATAATTGATTGATAAGTAAGCATTAAGAAAATAGGGATATACTTTTCAGAGAAAAATCTAAAACTCAAGAAAATCTGGAGAGAAGAGTAGGGAGCCTATTCTTTGCCATTAAGTTTCCGATTAGGACCTGATAGCTTTGGGGTGGTGTAATCCCCTGACCTGTTTAGTCTTTCATTTTAAGTAGAAGATACCATGACTCATATTTCAAAAGTTGAATAAGCTTAATGCACAAAAGACTTCATATTTGGGGCTGGAGTGTTGCATTTGCACTGATTGGTGTGACCTCATAGAGGGTGATTCAGATGACAAATATGGACTACAGTGCTACTGCTACAGGGTGTGAAAGCCAGATTGAGTTCTTTGGAGTTGAGGTAATTGTCACATAGAATAATGAATTGAGTTTTTTTAATTTAATTAATTAATTAATTTATTTATTTATTTTTCCTAAGGTAGGGTCTTACTGTAGCTTAGACTGGCCTGGAATTCACTATGTAGTCACAGGATGGCCTCGAACTGATGGCGATCCTCCTACCTTTGCCTCCCGAGTGCTGGGATTAAAGGTGTGTGCCACCATGCGTGACAATGAATTGAGTTTTGTGTTCTAGTCTCAGACATGTCTGGTTTGTTGTCCTGCCTTAAGTCAGTCTTGTGACCTAACTCAGGGCCTCACTATTTTGTATTCATCTTAGGAGAAACAAAATAAAAATAATGGGACTGACCTTGACATTGTCATGCTTAGTGTTTGTCACATGTTTCATGTTTTTAATCTCTCAGAAGTGCAAGTTTGTGGCAAACTTCATAAATTAGAACAGGATCATTCTGAAGTCTGCGTTTTTAAAAGCATAATAACTATTGAAAATGTCATAGTCTAGATATTGTGTTTATAGCACACATCTTATACAGTGATTGATTGTCAAAAAGTTAAAGATGGTGACTGTACTGTAAACACCGATCTGCAGATGTGACGACCCAGCTGTGTCTGAGTGCATTGGCCCTCGCACACAATGTGCGTTGTCGCCTCCTTTGTCATGCACGTGTTACAGGAACTCAGGCACCACAGCAAAACAATGCATCCACCAGTGCCTCTGATTTCTTTAACAGGTAGTCAGAGCGAGCTGCGTTTGCCAGTGTCCTCCACTGGGCAGCTTGTGTATCCTCAGCTGGAGCTCAGGATCGCTGTGGTCTTAAGTGTGCTGAGCTGTGTGTGCTGGTGTGTACGTGTAATCCCAAAGCTCCTTGGAGAGACTAAGGTAGAAGGTTATCAGGAACCCAGGAGTTCAAGGCCAGTCTGTAGTGAAAACCTTTCTCATTAAAAAAAAAAAGTGATAAAAGTTTTAAACATACCATTCAGTGAATTTTGACAAATATTTGTACCCTTGTAACTCAAACACTTAGAGATATGGACTTTTATCACAGAAAGTGCCTTATCTTCTCATGATGAGTAATCTTAACTTCAAATTGATTTCTGCTGATTAGCAGAAGTAAAAATGTCCAGCCAGGCCATCAAACACAAATTATAACTGGGCATCATGGCTCAAATTGTAATCCCAGCACTAAGGCAGGAGGATTGCCATAAGTTCAGTCCAGCCAGGGATGCGTAGCCAGACCCTGTACTCTGTCAGAAAGCATCAAAGAGTAACTCTGAAGTCTGAACTCTAAAGGAAGAGGAAGGTTAAAGCGGCAGCGGACCAGACCTCTAAACAGCTAGGTGTGGACGAGGGCCGCTGCAGGTGGAGTGGGGTGGTAGCCGCAGTGAGGAGCGGGCAGCTTTCCCAGAACTCCGCAACCCGTCCTTCTCTGTGCGGGGTAGACACGCCACTGTGAGTGCTGTGCTTTCTGCGTCACTCTCTCTCGTGTGTCTAACCCAGCAGAGCATCACTGATTTCATTTTTCATGTTTATGTCTAGCCTTAAGAGAATAAAGAAATCCAGACAATAGGTCATGTGATAATTAGGTAACACTCTTTTGGTCTTAAAGTATTTCCTAACAGCAGAAGACTATTTTTGTGTACTGATATTTGAACAGCTCATCTCCATGTGGACTCTTGTCTACATTGATGAAAGCATGCAAGAAATGCAGTAAAAAAACGTAACTTTTGAAAATTAGAGTCCACTAGTCCTGGCTTTACTCAGTGTCTGTCACCGATGTAATCATTCAAAGACAGGCAACAATCTGCTAGTCCTTGGACTGGTCCTAGGAGTTCTTTACTTTTTAGAGGTCAAGGAGAGCTTAAGAATCTGGAAGATAGAGAATCCCTCCCTTGGAAAATAAATATACACAAAAATGTATAAAATTTTAGGGAGTATTCTCATCCTGATTCTACCCTTGAAACTTCAATTAAAAATTCATGTCTTAAAATTCCATTTTTCAAAATCATGTGTTAAAGAATTAAAGTTAATTATGTTAGTAGTGATTTGAACATTATGTAATAGGAAATTTTAGAAATCAAACATTAAATTTACAGGCTTAAAAAGTAAAACATGATTTCTGTGGATAGGAAAACATTTTCCAGCACTGTAATTTGATTTTTCTGGTGCCCTCAATAACACAATAGGCCTCTGTGATTTAACTTTGCTGCAGAATCTTAAATTTAAGGTTGAGTTCCACTTTTTAAAAATTTGAAAAAGAATAGTTATTGCAGTTTTTTTTAATTTCTTTCCTTTAAAGTTTTGTGTCTTGTACAATGTGAGTTTGCCAAATTCTCTTCATCTGCTACAGATTAGGTATGCCATTGTTGCTGCCATGTGGCGGCGCACCCCGTGCTTCTTAAACGCACTGACTGGAGGTTTGTCGCATCACTTGTTCACATGCGTGGAGCCTGGTAACAGCCTCGTCTGCATCTTGTTAGCTTCATTTTCTTATGTTTAAATTTCATTATTTATAAATGCAACGTAGCATTTAAAAATAAAGGCTAGTCATAATGCTAATACAAAAAGTCATAGCTAAAATTTTCATACTAAAACAGATTTTAACTTTTGTTAAGATGATCTATGTTTAATTAAATTATGCTTATAAGCAGGGCCTATTTTTACCCTGCTATTTAAGTTATTTGCCAAATCCTAAATGTAATCTTGAAAATTGAAATTGAAGCTTTTGTTTATGTGGCAAAAGTAAACTTCAGGACTGGGCTGTGTATTTTTATTGGCATGTAACAGTTGACATGAGCTCTACAAGAACTTGTGTTTAAAGGCTTACGGTAATCAACAGCTGCTGTTTACAAAATGTTCTATTCCCACTGTTTGGTTGGCTCAGTTGTGAATCTTGATAAAACTTGTATCCTGTTTTCTGAAGGTGCATGGGCAGGTATCTTTTCAATCACTGTGTTGAGTCTTACTGACAGTTGCTAGAGAGAATTCCTTTTAAAAATAGCACTTTTCTTTTAAGAAAAAGCAACTTTAAAAAATTAGAAAAATTAAAGGGAAAGTCATGTGTCTTTCACCTGTATGAAAGCCAGCTTAAACCTTGTTTTGACTTATTTCTGTTTATCCCCCCCCCCCACATACACATTTCCCCCCTATAGGCATATTTTAATAATTTGGATCACATTGCACTAATTTAGTACCTGTTTTTTTATAAGATTTAAAAAATTTACAGCTAGTTTTGAAAATGAATGTTTTTTATGGCTTTATTTGGCTTGATTTTTATCATGATGGTCATTTTGAGTCTCTTATTCCTGTGATTCCTAGAAAAGAAATGACAGAACTTCCCATTCTGCTCTTCAGGAAACTAGTGTTTCCATTAACTGTAAGTTTTGGGGATAGTTTTCTAGGAATAAGACGTATGATGCTTGGGGCTGAATTTCAGTGGTCATTTATTCTCACACATACTTCAGAATTGTAACATTTGTTATATATAATACATATTACATATATTATGTATTCACCCAGCTTTGAAAACTTGGATATACTTAGTTCATTCTCACTTATGGCAGTACATCCCACCCCCCATGCTTAGGATCAACCCGGATGACTTTCTGTGCTAGGCAAGTGCTCAACCACCGAGTCCGGCCCCAAGCCCTAACTATTTTTTATACTTTTTAGAATCATATTAATACAAACCTTTAAAAATAGTCATCTATATATCTATTTATGAGAGACAGACAGAGAGAGAGAGAGAGAGGGAGGGAGGGAGGACAGAGACCGAGAAGAGCATAGGTGTACTAGGGCCTCCAGCCACTGCATGCTCCACTTTTTGCATCTGGCTTTCTGTGGTTACTGGGGAATTGGGTCTGGGCCATCATGCTTTGCAAGCAAGCAGCACACGCCACTGAGCCACCTCTCCAGCCCTTAAAAATATTTTATATACTTAAAACCCTCCATCTGCCTTGAGTTTTTTGGTGTGTGTGTATGTGTGTGTGTTTAAATTTCTATTTTGTGTGTGTGTGTGTGTGTGTGTGTGTGTGTGTGTGAATGTGATCAATATACTTACATAGATTAACTACAAATCTCTATTAAGACATTATAGGGTCTTGGAGAGATGGCTCAGTGGTTAAAGGCACTTGGTTTCAAAGCCTGAAGGTCCAGGTTCAATCCCCCAACCACTCATGCAAAACCACAAAAAGTGATGCAAGCATCTGACATTTGTTTGCAGCAGAAGAGACCTAGAATGCCTAAGCACAGGCATGCGTGCGTGCGTGTGCACACACACAAATTGGGGGAAAAAAGACATTGTAGGCTAGAGCGGTTTTATTTAGTAATGCCAGTGTATGTAGATGGGTGCTTTGTTGCCTTAGCTTCTTGGTTTACAAGAGAGGATAACTATGTAGTGGTAGACATTTTCTCAGTCTGAGCAGCTGAGAAATTCTTACAGCAT
The DNA here is from genome assembly GCA_036346955.1 of Dipus sagitta. NCBI lineage: Eukaryota > Metazoa > Chordata > Mammalia > Rodentia > Dipodidae > Dipus > Dipus sagitta. Next base: position 8,936,795 of record CM070789.1, on the reverse strand, counting down.
CTCTGCTCATGTGTCCGTTTCAGCTCCAAAGCTTGCAGTCCTGGTGTCGATACTGACTCATGTGAACGTAATTGTTTTCAAACATCTATCCTTGGTGTAGACACTGACTCACACTGGCAGTTGTTTTTTTAAAACATCTCTCTTAATTTTTTGTTTCTATTGTCTATATACAGCTGAATTATTTCCATTTAATCCCTTCATAATAAGTACCCGAGAAAGCAAAAGTTCCTAGGTAGGAGTACTTATTACAGTTGCAAATGGAGAACATGATTATCTTTGGGTAGTCGCAACAGTATGATATGTGGCAAAATTGAGAATGGGAATCTTTATTTAGCTCATGAAAAATTTACTCAAATTTGTGAACGCTAGAAAGAAACTATGGGCTGGGGAGATGTATTAGTTTGTACAATGCATGAGAACCTGAGTTTGATACCCAGATCCCATGTGGAATGCTGGGCACATCCTTGTCTGTCTTTTGTCCCAGCGCTAGGGAGATGGAGACAGGAGGCTTCCTGGGGCTCACTGACCAACTAGTCTAGCGTAGTTGCACTAGGGATGTCCAGGCCAATGAGAGATTCTTCCTCCAAGAAAGGCGGACGATGGGTTTTCTGAAGGTGATACCTCAAGTTGTCCTCTTGCCTCTGCGTGCTCACACATGCACATACACATGTTCAAAAATGCTCAAATGAAATTGTTACTGCTTGTATAAAAATGAAACTACTGAGGCCGGGAGGATGGGTCAGAATTAAAGGCCTTGCTTGCAGAAGTCTAGGTTCAATTCCTAAACTACCCATATAAACTGGATACCAAAATTGATGCAAATATTTGGCTTTTGTGTGCAGCAGCAAGAGACCCTGGTGCACCCACACTGCACACACGCATGCACACACACACACATACACACACACAAATAAATGAATAAAATTAAAATAAAATTAAAATACTTTAGTGCCTCTAAGAAATGGAAAACTCAGTTATCCAGTATTCCAGAGAAGTACAAGGTGGTGGTAAAAGCTGGCTTGTAAAGCAGGTGTGAGTGGTACAGGCAGTGTGTTGTACCGTAAGAGGAACGGAGCTCAGCTTCATATGGAGGTAACCTTGCTAATTGAGCGTTAGAGCATCACAGGTTAAGGTTTTGCTAGGATGGCTTAGGTTAGTAACAATTTTCAGTGATAGTTTTTCTAATTACACTTGAATCTTTAAGTTACTAATGCCCCCGTGTGGTGAAAAATATATCTTGCTTTTATTAGAATGTGGACAATGACTATATTTTCATTTTCTTTTAATAACGTGGACATTGTGTTCATGAACAGCTGTTGATGTAGAGGAAATTTGAATTTTGTAGAGCTCATTGCCATAAAATGCACAGCCTTCTCTGCACCGTCTCAGAAGTGCCTGTAACCAAGCACATCATTGAGACACGGTCTGGGAGCGATGTGATGCAAATAGCATAGGGCTTCTCATGTTGTTTGTGATTTCTTACTGTCTTGGTTTTTGTGTCTCACATAGGTGATGTACAGTTCATTGATTATGAGTATTCTGGATACAACTACCTGGCATATGATATTGGAAATCATTTCAATGAATTTGCAGGTAAAGTCCAGGGCCTGACCTTTGAGTGACACTTTGAGGGTACGTTCTTTTTTAAAGCACACCCGCTGGGAGCGGGACAGCAGCAGCATGGCCCTCTGTTTTGTCTCCTGCTTCTGCATCAGGAACAGGGAAACCGTGATTCTGTCTCCTGACTGCGAGGGCATGGTGCAGGGCATGGCGTGGCGCGGGCGTCACCAGTGCCTGTGCTGTCCGCTGCTCTCCAGTGCGCGGACAGGGAGGACACTTGCTGCGGCACAGACTGCTACACGACATGCAGACAGCTGAGAGCTGGGCTCCACTTCCACCCTGTGAAGGCCTTGGAGGGGCTGGGTTGCAGCTCAGTGGTAGAGTGGCATGTGCAAGGTCCTGGGTTCCATCCACACACAACAAAACATAACTAAACATAATGTGACTTGGGAAGTCCTTTGTAAGGAAAAGCTCAAGAGACTCCCCCCTCCCCCAAAGTAGGGTCTCACTCTAGTCCAGTCTGACCTGGAATTCACTGTGTAGTCTCAGGGTGTTCTCGAACTCAATGCAATCCTCCTGCCTCTGTCTCCTGAGTGCTGGCACTAAAGGCGTGCGCCACCACACCCGGCTTTCTTTTTTCTTTTCTTTTCTTTCTTCTTTAAGCAAGGAATGAAAAAGACTAGATATAGAAAAACGGGGCTGGTGAGATGGTTCAGCAATTAAAAGTGCACGCTTGCTTGCAAAGGCTGTCATCCTAAGATCAATTTCCCAGTACCTCCTTAAAGCCAGATTCACAAAGTGGCACATGCACTTGGAGTACATTTAAGTGGCAGGAGGCCCTAGTATGCCCCTACTCACATTTTCTGTCTGCTTCTTTTTCCGTCTCTGCCCACCCTTTTTTCTCTCTCAAATAAATTAAATATTTAAAAAAAGAAATAGAAAATAGTGGATGGTATAGTTAGAGTAAATATTTTCTGAAACTTGATAACAGTTAAGTATGTGTGTAAGGTTTCAATAATAAAAATATTTCTTATTATGAGTTGTGGGCAAAAACTTTTGCAGCCACAGTTTGAGGGAGTGCTGCAGTTACTAGTGTGACCAAAAGTATCTTGGGGTGCTTAGGTGCAGCTAATGGTACCCATGCAAAGCTGCCTGTTTCCGTTACAGCCACACCTTGACGGAGAAACTGAAGCCGAGATAACTGACGTGGGTGCTGGTGTGGGCCTGCCCTAGAGGTTAAGCCGAGGCTTGAAATGACAGGCTCACTACTTCAGTGATAATCTGATGGTGCAGGCTGGAAGGGAAATGTTTCAGTATTTTTCAGTGAAGATGTTGGTGATGGGAACCGTTAGGGTGTGTGGAAAAGCGTTTTCACCTTGCGTCTGTGTTCTCTGTCCAGGTGTGAGCGATGTAGACTACGGTCTCTACCCAGACAGAGAGCTGCAGTGGCAGTGGCTGCGTGCCTACCTGGAAGCCTACAAGGAATGCAAGGGCCTCAGCCCCGAGGTCACTGACAGGGAGGTAGAAACTCTCTTCATTCAAGTGAATCAGTTTGCATTGGTGAGTTAAACTGTCATCAGCTAATGAAAAATTGACAATTTTCGTCATCATGTAAAACAGCCTCCTGTTTTCACTGTTACAAATTCTCATTCAGAATAGTGAAGTCGATCCTTAAACCTCACTCTCAACACATTGATTTTGAGGACAAATTTTTTAACTTTCTCACTTCTGTTCTCTCCAGCTCTTAGACCAGTACATGGTATGGTGGATAAAGTGTTTTTTTAGTGGATGAGTTAAGGTGTAGAGAAGGTTTTAAAATGACTATTCTCTTTGTGAAATAAAAAGCATAATCAAGAGCTGGAGGTTGGCTCAGCAGTTAAGGCATTTGCCTGTAAAGCCTAACAACCCGGTTCATTTCCTTAGTACCTGTGTAAAGCCAGATAGATGCACAAAGTGGCATCTGGAGTTGGTTTGCAGTGGCTGGAGGCCCTAATGCACCCATTCTCTCCCTCTGTCTTCCTCTTTCTGTTTCTCCATCTCTCTCTGCTTGCAAATAAATAAAATATTTAAAAAATCCAAGATTTGATGAAATTTTCCACACTATGCTTTTAATCTCTCAATAATATCTTGATAAAATATTGTTCTGAGAATAATCAGTGTGTTAGTATAGCTTGTGACCAGGATGTTGTGATGCTATTAAAGTGTCAGAGTTACTGTAGCCACTGCTTTATAATTATTAACATAATGGTATAAAGTTGACATGGAAAAAATTTGTTCTACGGTATTTACAAGTATACTGTGGGCCATGAGTGTGTTACTCCATATGCTTTAGAGTAGACACACTTCCCATGGACACCCAGCCTGTAATCCCAGCTCTCAAAGGCAGAGGGTCAAGAAGCACAAGGCCAGCCTGCACCACATGAGATTCTGTCTCACTAAACCAACACAAGACAGACCACACCAGTACAGACCAAACACCCTTCCTGGATCATCCATCAGCTAGATGCATTCATTTGGCATTTGTTTGCTTTTGCGTTTTAAGGCAACACCTCGCTGTGTATCCTAGGCTGTTCTTGATCCCTAGTTCCTCCTCCCTCAGTTACCTCCTGGTGGGACCAAGCCTGACTAACAAATACAGTTGTGAAATGTCATTCATTTAGTACAGGATCTGATAAGAACATAAAACAGAAACTGGTGAAGGCATAAAACTTCAAAATAATTTTAATACTATTTCTCATTTAGTGTGTTTGCTGAATTTTCATATCATTTTAAATAATGTATAGTAAATTTTTATATTGTGAGATTCTGATATGAACTTCCAGTTCTGTATTTTGTCTAATTCGTCTTTTACCAAAATACTACTGACCCTCTTTGTCAGATGTGGTGGTTTGGATCAGGTGCGCTTTGAATGCTGGCGGCAGTGTGGGAGGTGAAGGCTTGCTTCCAAAGCCATTGCTGGTGGTGGACCTTGCGGTTTACTAACCTCAGTTTGCCAGTGTTTGTTTCGCTTACTCTCCTGCTGCTCTTTTCCACCTGTGGTGGCAGAAGTGAATCCCACCCTCTGCTCATGCCATGTTGTCCCCTGCCACCATGATGCTTCCCCAAGACTATAAGTCAAAAGAATAAACTTTCATCAGCTGCTTTATTCCAGCAATGAGGAGGTAACTAGAACAACAAACTTGCAAAAACGAGACAAACTGCATTGTCTTTGAGCTGCCTTGCAAGTTGGAAACTCCAGGCAGAGAATCATAGAGCCCAGAGAGGGGCTTTTTTTTTTTTTTTTTTTTTTTTTTTGAGAAAGCACATCTGTTTATTTTCAAGGTTATAAATAAAAAGTTCAAGTAGCAGGAACTTAAAGAGAGTACATCTCAGAATTCCTACCTATGTACCGTCAAGGTTATAAATAAAAGGTTTGGTAGTAGGTAACTAATTAGCAAGCTTAAAGCAAGTACATCTGGGGATTGTTTCCAAAAGCTAATCATCAAAGGAGTTTATACTTGAAAAAGAGTGTGGACTTGTCCTATCTAAAGAGGAGACAGAGAGGAATTGGAAAAGAATTTTGCCTGCACTGCATGCAGAGGTAGCAGAGAAAAATACAGCCAACATGTTAGTCTTTTAAGAAAAGAACAGCACAGCAGAGAATGTATGGAGACAGCATGTTTGAGATGAATAGAATGTGTCTATTGTTGGGGATTAGCACTGTGCCAACAACGTAAGTTAATGGCTTAAAATTTCAACTTGGAATCCCAGCACCTATTGAATTATTGGCTCTTTCTGAGAAATGTTATATTGATGCATAAGGACCCTTTTCCCCCTTTTTTGTTAAGTTCCTACATGAATGGATTTTTAAAACTTACTATTTAAAAAACTTTATTAAAAATTTACATAGTCTCCTCCCACCCTCTCCTTTGCTTCCCTTTTTGCACTCTTGCTCCTCACTCTCTTTCCAACTCTTCCTCTTCTGTCCTTTTCAATGTCCTTTTTGTTCTTATTTTTTTGTCCTCCTCCATCCTTCATGACAGCGTGTTGATAGACTAGTACTATACAGATCTTGTGTAGGTTGTGACAGCCTCTGTGAGATCAGGAATGCAACAGCCACTCTGGAAGAAAGCATTCCAAAGCACTCCTCCCTTCTGTGGCACTTGCGTTCTTTCTGCCACCTTTTCCACAGTGGTCCTGAGCCTTGGTGGGTATGGTAGAGATTATTTAGTGCTGAACATTCTACTGTCACCTCTTCTGTCCACTTGAAGTTTTGAATCACCGTAGTGGTCACCACCATCTGAAAAGAGAGGCTTCTCAATGCACGAGATATTTCTGAGGTAGGAAGAAGCCCACTTTTGAGACCCTGACAGTAGCGAGTGTCCTGTTGAACGTTTGCTGCATGCCAGGTTCTAGTTCCACCTGAGCTTTTCAGGTGAGGAGACAAAGGCATGGAGAGGGAATTCAGCTGCTCAGAGCTGCATCCAAGAGCAGCTTTGTAAAAAACCAGCCCCCATTTTTGCTTATATATTCATGTCAAGAAGCAAAGGCTTCTGGGCCTGGTGTTGCTGGCCTGTAATTCCTGTACTCAGTAGCTGAGGCCAGGTTAGGCTCCATAGTGATATCCTATCTTGCAAACCCCCTCCCCAGAAAACAAACAAACAAACAAAAAACCCAAATCAACAGCTGTGTGGGTACAGGTTACAGGACCTGGGCTCAACTTCCAAGGAATTCTGGGTGCTGTAACGTCTTCCAGCATGGACAGAAGCAGTTGCTAGAACACAAGAAGGCATTGGGACAGAGGTGTAGCTCGGTAAAGGCTCTGGCTCAATAAGTCCCATGCCTATCACTGATGAAGATAATAGATTTTGCAGTTATGTGTACACATCTGTATCTGCATGTATATATGCATATATATATGCTTAAAAGAGAACGTTCTCCTAATTCTTGCTATTTTTTTCTCTCTCCTTTTAAGGCTTCTCATTTCTTTTGGGGACTCTGGGCTTTGATTCAAGCCAAATACTCTACTATTGAGTTTGATTTCCTTGGGTAAGTTTATCTTCACGGCACATATTACGTTTACCTCTACTTTTGTTTGAATTAGCATTTAAAACTCAGGGAATATTGCAGTTACAGCTTTCAGTCAGATTTTATGAAAGCTGTGTTAATAATTGGCCTGTAAAGAAATCTGCTATAAACTGTTAAGTACTCTCAGTAGTGGCAAGTGTCCAGTAGGTGGTGCAGTAAGTTAGACATATGTCCTTTGAGAATCCTAACACACAGCCTGGACAGGGGAGGCGGATGAAGGGTGTGGCCGTGGATTCATCCTGCTGCTGTTTTCTTCTCCCCAGGTATGCCATCGTCCGTTTTAAGCAGTACTTTAAGATGAAGCCTGAGGTCACTGCGCTAAAAATGCCCGAGTAAAGCTCAATCTCCCGACTCTCAAGTGGCCGAGGAACGCTTGCGGATTGTTTTCCTTAAGAAATTCCAAAAAGTCAATATCTGTTCAAACTCTTTAATTTGTTTATCTTGCTTTACAAATTATGCCTCTAAATAACCAATCTATTTTTAAATTGAATGATGTCAAGAAATACACGTACTACTGTCAGTGTGGCGGATTTGAAGTCCAAGTCTGCAGAAGGTATAGAGACGTCAGCTTCAGCCTCTGATCGTTGAGTCTGTTACGTGTGGATTATTTATTGCAGATTTGACAGGACTCCGACTGCTCTCGTCTGCCTCATGTTTGTTGAGTGTGTGCAAGGAGAATGTTGTAGAGAATTATTTTAAGTTTTGTTAATAAGGTTAATTTAGAAAAGCATTCTAGTTGTTCAGCGTTAAACCTGATTCACTGTAAGTAAAATGAATCATTTACTCTTGGGATGTCAGTTACTGACCCCTGTGGTAACTTACGATATTCCCATAAAATATGCCCGGGAGGGAGAAAGGCGTCATTCCCTGTCTGCTGCTGGTTCAGTTTTTGAATTGGTTATTGGAAATCATTTCTTTATGGGGAAATAAAAGTTAGGATTGAATTGTCTTTTTATGTAGCCTGGCAATATAAGTGTATTTACTATATAATCCTGGAAGAAATATCAAGACTTGTTAACCAGATCTGTAAGAAGTAATGTTTCCAAATGCTGAGTATGATCATTTAAGGTACTAGTTCAGGTTTTTAGGATTTTACCTTATCAAATTGTTTCTAACCAAAAATCTTATTTTACTTAATTGAGATGCTCTCTGCTATTTATTAAGTAATAGCCAGTAGTGTTGATATGTGAAATACATATGCAGGTTCGCCACACTTGGAAGTAAGAACCTTTGTTTTGCATACTCATTCCCTCCAGCTTAGAGTCACAGCAGGTGACCATGTGCAACCTCACAGCAGGTGGGGAGTCACAAATGGACACTTAGGACATCGGCCTGTGGCACTCGGCACCTGACAAGGAAGAGAGTGTGAGTTCAGCAGAAACAGTAGTGGCAGGAGGCTTCTGTTTGCATTTGTTTCATTTCTGCCAGTCCAGTTCTCAGTGTGTCTAGGGGTCAGAGGGAGGCAGCGCGCACCTGGAAGGACATGACTGCCTGTTTCTAATTTAGAGAACAGTCTGTTGGCTTTTGGCTGTGGTCACGTAAGTGCTCATGTCCACAGCTGGCTCCATGGGTCTTTGTATGGAAAGTGCCCAACTGCAGGCCTGTCCTCTGAGCAGTGGTCTGGAGCAAGATTGTTACTCCACACGACTTACGTTCTCAGACTAGTGCTTTAAGTACTGGGATCGTCTCAAGTTGTTTAAAGCTAATAAAATGAGTAGAAACACTTAAAGGCCATTTTAAATGGTAAATTCTAGTTACATAAATAGACTCTTAAAATATGTTTGTATCTTTAACAGTGTTAGACCAACATTTGGTTTCTACCTCCCCAATGTGTAAATGTTCTCTTTTGTTTCTATAAACCATATTACTGTTAAGATCAGTAAAATGTCTAGTTGATTAACTGAATGGAACCAATTAAATAATAGCTTTTTATAATGTTAAAGTGAACTTACAACAATTATTTTTGGTAGAATTTTCATGTGTAGTTGGAACATGATCATAGAGTGATAAAATCCCAGAGTGTGTGTGTAGCACTCTGCACCGAGAGAAGACAGTCCTCTAGTGCAGGAGCTCCTGTTCTTCAGACTGCTCTGCATGGAGGTGCCCTGGGCCAGTGCGGTGAGGGAAGGCCGGCTTCCGCGTGTGGGCTGGTGCAGTGTTACCATCTTAGCCCGGAAGTGTTCAGTGGATCTTGGGAACAAGTTAGGCTATGTAGACTATTGCTCCTTTTTTTTGGGGGGGGGGTTGGATTTTGGGTATTGAGATGTTTCTACTTCCCAAATAGGCTTCTAGGAGCTTGGTGCGACCTAGCAGTAGGCCTGAGTTGTTTCCCATTGTGTTGTCACTTAAGGCTAATCTCCATAGTGTTGAAAGTCAGTCTTCTGAAGTGTGCCCTGTGGCTTGCTGAAATAGCATTGCCTTTTTATGTTGAGCTAAGGAACTTGAATGCCTTACCTGATAACTCGGCCGACAGTTGCTCCTTGTATAAATATGCCAGTGCTGGTGAGCTGTAGGCCATTGCTGTCGTCCAGTGTTCCTCAGTAGACTCTTGTGGCCTGGATGCTTTAACAAGCAGAAGTTCCCATTTCTCCCCCTCTCTCCCTTGCACCGGTCCGATCCGATCCGACCCGACCCGTGCTATTTGATCTGATTCCCCCTCCCAGCCCCTGCTACCACCTGGTTTTAGAAATCAGAGATGTAGCAAGACGGAGACAGCACAAGCCTCGTCACTAGGTCTGCCTGTAGTGTACACAAGACAGTGTGAACATGGAAGCACTTGTGAATTAGGTGAGTTGTAGTCGCGTCTGAGACTGTGTGCGTCTTGCATTCTCTTCTGTAAAAGTCTTTGTCAGGAAACGTCCGCCTCACTTCTCAACACGCGGCTGCCCGGAGGGGACGGGAGCTGGAAGGGTGCGGGCACGCTCGGCGTCAGTACTTACGTGCTCAGCCTTAGTGCCTAACGAGACTGCTCCGTTGTTTCAAACCTTGGCTATTACTTTTTGTGAGGTTAGGTTACTGCAAGCAGTGGATTTACAGAGCTCTGTTCTTCACATCACAATTTGAAGCTAAAGGAACTAAAAATTACTCCAGTGAGGAGCTGCACTGTTCCCCCTTGACAAACTGATTGTGAGTCTAAGTCCATCCGTACAAGAGATGGCAGGAATGGCATCATTTTGTTCGCTCAGGTGACTTCTCTAAAGTTGTTCATTATAGGATTGTAAAAGACACAGGCAATGTTTTAAATGACGATTTCCATTTTTTTTGCTAAAAATATTGATCAATGTATTCTTAAAGCTTCCTCACTTAAAAAGTCTCCCGAACCCTCTATATTAAGGTGAAAACCCTCCACATGTAATATTGTCAGACAATTCTTCTTTGTCTTACAGAGAGAAGCCTTCTGTACAATGTCATAAGTTCCTCAGTTAATAATTAATGAAGCACTCTCAGATTGGTTTTCTAAGTTGCTTTTAGGCATTTTATACCACATTCCAAAGTAATGCCGACTTGAGCTTTTTGTCTGGATCAGTCCCTCAGCTGGTAGGCAGTTGGTGCTCTCTCCAGGGAGAACCTGCGCACCGGTGCCCTGGCACTGCTTAGGCGGAGGGCGAGCCCGCATGTGGTGCCATGGCTTCTGCTCGCTCCGGGGCTGGTTTACTCAGGACTGTCCTCCGGTCCGTCAAATTTCGCCACGTCCTTTACTGTGAAGGTTAGTTACATATTAAGGCTCTCTGTTTTGCTTCTGCTTGTGAAAAGCGTGACAAGGCTGCACTGGCCCGCCTCCCCGCGGGTGTCCGTCACGTGACAGTGTTGCGTCTCGGCTTCGTTGTCTTCGAGCAGAAGCAGGTCTGTGCTTTCAAGTGAAATGTCTCCATTTCTGCAACTCAAGTCTGTGTTTCTTTATAAGAAAATTACTTTGAATACTTGAAAATTGAAACCAATAAAATACATTGCAAAGTGAGTTAGATTTTGTTGAACAGTTTTTACACTGAGAATTTTCATTTCTGGATCATAGTTTGCTCTAGGAAGGAAATCTGAACTGTTTGAACTAGAAGCAAGTAGTGATGGTTCAAAGCACTTTACGCTCTCCTGTCTTGGGGCATCCAGACCTCACATGTTCCAGTAGGCTCAGTGGCTTCTCCCCGGAAGTTCTTTCCTTTGTGTGCCCCTGCTGCCCTGACCAGACCGCTGGCAGTGTGAAGCGGCAGGGTTCAGTGCTCTCTGTGCTCGTGTGTGTCCTTAGGGCTTTTCTACATGTGAAAAACTTGCTCTGTAAAATAGTCTTTAATCTCATTTTTTTGGTTATTGTACCCACTAGTGGTATTTTCAAACCTTAATAAATTTTAAGGAAGTACTAGATATTTATAAAATTTGAAAACACTATGTATTTCAATTAGTGAAAAGTTATTTTAAAAGTACCTGATTGGAACGACAGGCTTTCTATTAGATAAATTTCCAGGCTTCTGAGAAGAAGCTTGCAGAGCTAGGTTGAAGCCCAGTGGATCCGCATAGACACGCCCCTGTACCCGGAGGCGACCTGCGCTGCAGATGATAGGCCGGGGCTTGGTTCCGCCCCGGCGGGGTGCTGGGCGTGCGTTCCACATTCTGTATTTATCTGTACTAAAGTAACTGTAAACTAACAGTCAGCAAAGAGACTTTCTGTCTGTTCTGTACAGCTAGGTCGACTCTCCTGTATTTCCAAGGAAGAACTAAGACTTGTCACTGCATTAGCTGTGTGTTGAGCGGGGACGCTGTGGCGTGGAGCCCAGAGCCGTGTTTCTCAGATGGGACATGAGCGGCGGAGGCTGCTTTGCACTGTCCTTGCTCGGCTCTGGCTCTCGCTCGCCCTCCGCCGCTCCGTGAACGCCCGTCGATGTACTCGCTTGGATGCGTCTCAGAAAGTGTCTGAGTGCTGATTATTTGTGAATCTTTCTGCTAGTGGAGATACTTCCTGTTTTTTTTTTTTGTTGTTATATATTTTCATGTTTGAAATTTAATTTTTACTACTGTTAATTTAAGTAAAATTTATTCTGTGGGTAAAATGGCATCACCAGTGAAAATTAAAAATGGTCTCATTCATGTAACAGCTTAGTAAAAGTTCATTTTTGTTAAGTGTTCATGAACTTTTAATGAAACTGTATTTCTGTTAAGTATAAGTGAAGTTTAGGCTTTATTTCTGTTTAATATGGCTTTTTACCATTGATTAAATGAAGGAATGTATCTTTTTGAAGAGATTTATATTCTGTAAATAGACATTGGCTGTAACAATAAAGCTGGTTCAGACTACAGCGTGTTCATAACTTTCATTGCTTGTTTATTGTGGATATTTTCTTCTTTAGCTTTTTATTGAGCACCTCCATGCATACACATAGTGTAATTATGCTCTCACCACCTTCCTGTAACCCCCTCTAGTATCCCACTTTCAGAGATGCCCTTCTTCTTGAGATTTTTCTTACTTTTTCAGAATTATTTAGAAGCATAAGACATGAAAGGGTTGGGCATGTAGATCTCAGTGGGAGGACGTTTGCCTAGCAAGTGCAAGGGCCTGCGTTTGACCCTCGGCACTTACACCCCTCCCTCCAAAAAAGGTCAAAAAGACAGGTGTGTTCGTGTAGGTAGGTATGTTTGCTATGATGGCCTAAATTTCTCATTCTGGTTTTGTAGTGTGCTGTAAAAAGTTTGATAAACGTCTGGAAATTTGAGCTGAGACGGATTGGGATATTACGTAGCATAAGAACAGATTTGGTTGAGTTACTCTTGTAAGTGCTGTGCTGTAGTGTTTCAGTGCTCACTGGCTTCTTAAGATGATCGCATGGTAGGATGTTGAAAGATGTGATTGTGTGTGTGTGGGTGTGAACTTTTCTATAGAACGTTTTCTAGGTCTCTTTTCTCTTACATAGTATTCTAGTGTAGCCTGAGGCGTCTGTCTCCACCTGGAATACAGAGATGTGCTGTTGGGTGGTTGCTTTCCCATCTGAGATGAGAAGCTGCGAGATGGTAATGTTGATGCCTCCTCAAGGTATTCTGTGTCTTCACTGTGTAACTATTTCCCCCTTTATAACCCAATAGACAACCTGCAGGAAGGCACTTTAAGATCACAGGAGTAGAGCCTGGGAAGATGCTCAACAGTTGGTGTTTGCTTGCAAAGCCTGCCGGTCCACGTTCAGTTACCCAGCCACCCATGTGAAGCTGGATGGGCATTCATTTGCAACTGCAAAAGACCCTGGTGTACACACACACACACACACACACACGTGCAAAAAAGTAATTTTTTTTAAAAAAGAAGTTTTATTTATTTGAAAGAGAGGAAGAGGCAGATACAGAGAACAGGTGCGCCAGGGCCTCCAGCCTCTGGGAATGAACTCCAGGTGCACGTGCCACCTTGCACGTCTGGCTTACATGAGTTCTGGGGAATAAAACCTGGGTCCCTTGGCTTTGCAGGCAAGCCCCCAAAAAGTAAAAATTTAGAAAACAGTTATGGAAATAATTGTCCCTGTTTGAATGTCCCTTGTGGGCCCCCGTCCCAGTTTGACAACGCTGGGTAATTTTTGCCCAAATCTGTCATCGGCATGTTGGTTGGGAAGTGTTCTGTGTCCCATGCGTCCCGTGTAGACACCTCACGAGGAACCCTGTGTGTGCCCCTGATCTGTCCTCTGGGCGCCCATTTTCATAGTCTCTGGTGCACTGTGATGTGACTGCTTGGGCTGATGTTGAAATGGAGACCTGTCCCAGGGGAGCCCCAGAAAATATGGCTTCTGTGTCCTCTTGAGCGCTGTACTGCTTTCTAGCCAAACAAGTTCTGGACTTGTCCTTTTTTTTTTTAGTTTTTTGAGGTAGGTTTTCACTCTAGCCCAGGCTGACATGGAATTCACTATGGAGTCTCAGGGTGGCCTCAAACTCACGAAGATCTTCCTACCTCTGCCTCCTGAGGTGTGTACCACCACGCCCGACCCCCCTTTTTAAAAATATTTTTTTATTTTTATTTATTTGCAAGCAGAAAGCAAGATAGAAGAGAGACAGAGAGAATGGGCACGCCAGGGCCTCCAGCCACTGCAAAACGAACTCCAGATGCATGTGCCCCTTGTGCATTTGGATTACGTAGGTCCTGGGGAATCAAACCTGGGTCCTTTGGCTCTGCAGGCAAAACGCCTTACTGCTAAACCATCTTTCCAGCCCCTGGACTTGCTCTTCTTTGCGTCAGCCCTTGAAGGAGCCTGGCTCCTTTTACAAAGACAGTTATTCAGAAACCAAGACTTGAGAACAAGGTCTGAGCATTGCCCCTGGAATGTCACTAATTTAGTGGTGGCAAAGCAAGAAAATATATACACAGAAACATGTACATACTATGTTACTTGCATTTGTGTGTGTGTGGTATGTGTATCCATGTTCATATGCATGTTCAGTACACGTGTGCTGGTGGGTATGGAGGCTCGAGATTGATGTTGTCATCAATCACCTCATGTAAATTATTAACAGAGAAAGGGGTAGAGAGAGAGAGAGAGAGAGAGAGAGAGAGAGAGATTGGGCGGGCCAGGTCCTCCAGCCACTGCAGATGAACTCCAGATGCACGTGCCCTCTTTTGCATCTGGCTAACCTAACGTGGGTCCTGGGGAATCGAACCTGGTTCCTTTGGCTTTGCAGGCAAATGCCATCCCTCCAGCCCCTTTGTTGAGTCTTTGTGCCTCCCTTTATCCTTACTGTAATTCCATGGAGTGCGTGCATGCGTGACCGTGTGTGGTGCGTGCGTGCGTGCGTGCGTGTGTTGAATACCACAGACTCAGGAGCCCCCTTTCTGTACATCTCATAAGTATGTGTCTTATCTGAAATGCTTGGGACCCGATCCTCCCAGATTGGGAGTACATTCGCTTATCTGAGTTGAAGTATTTTGGGCACGGGAATTGTTAGAGTTACCTTATTGCTGGGACAAAACATGTGACCAAAACCAGCTGATGGGAGAAAGGGGTTGATTTTGGCTTACAGCCGGGAAGGGTGAAATGAGCAGGAAGCTGGCTCATCTGGGAGGGAAGTGTAAGTGAGCTATTACCGGGCACGGGCCCGAGGAACACACCTCCCCTCTAGCAAGGCTCCATCTTCCAAAAGCCACCAGCTGGGGACCAAGTATTCAAAACGCTTGAGGCTGTGGGCCACGTCTCATTCAAACATCACAGGAACCATGTGGAGCATGGAATTCATTTGTTCCATACGTAGCTTACGCATACATCTGAAGGTCATGCTCTGTTTTCAGATAGCTTTGCTCATTCTCGTGGTGTGTCCTGCTAGGGCTCACAAAGTTGGACTTAGTGCTGTTTGAGGTTGGGATAGTGACTTTTAGCATTCAGCACTTGAGTGAAGTATTGGCCAGCCCCCACCTCCCCATTTCCATTTTAGTTAGTAAATATTGGAGGTTACTTTGAAATTATCCTTTCTTTTCCTTCCCTCCTCTTGCTCTGTTCCTTCTTTCTTTGGTTTGGTTTGCTCTGATTTTAATTCACTTCCTTAACCCCAGTTGAGGAACGCATGTTTTGCTAATTGCAGTTGAGTTTTCAGAAGTGACCGGAATTCAGTGTTTGTAACTGTAGCGTCCTAACAGCTTTTGTGTTAGTTTTCAAACGTATGTCCGTAACACCGAAACAAGCAGCAACTGATTCTCTGTCGAGGACCTACAGCTGAAGCCTGCTTTTCTCATAGTAGCATATAGAAATCAGTGCGCTTGGTAAGAGGAGCCATCAGTGGGTTGGAGAGATGAGTTAGCGGTTAAGGCGCTTGTCTGTGAAGTCTAAGGACCCAGGTTCGATTCCCCAGGACCCACATAAGCCAGATGCACATGGTGACGCATATGCCTGGAGTTCGTTTGCAATGGCTGGATGACCCCTGGCCAACCCATACTCTCTCTTTCAAAATGGATAAATACAAATTTTAATTAAAAAGAGTAGCCGTGGGTAATAACTTGGAGGTTGCCTTGGGGAAGTTAGCCTTGGTGCTGTCCCCTCAACGGTAGTATCAGAAAAGGCATCTGCCTGAAACTTCTTGGACATGGCAGGCCGTCAAAGTCAACACAGGATCATGAATCAACCACCCTTGTTTCTACTAGAATTTCTCTCGTTGGTTTTCTCAAGTATTTGTACTGTGAATTTCAATAGCTGAAAAATTTAGGCATTTTTATAAAAACACTATATTTAGCAATTAGTTGGTGAAGAGTTGCCATTTTAATCTCATCACATTTAAGAAGCTAATTCAAACTGCTCTCTTTTTTTCCCCCTAGTTTTGTAACACTTGGAAAGAATTTAGAATGTTATTGTGCTGCTTGCATTTTTTTTTTTTTCACATTGAAACAGAAGGCTGTGTAGGTGCCTTGAAAAAGGCTGTCTTGGTGACATCCCTAACAAGAACCTAAAGCGATCTTACTAAAAAAGATGTGTGAGTTCCAACTTTGAAATGTTCTAACAGAAAACTGAAGAAGAAAACTGGAACTCCTTGACCACACTTGCCAGTGGTCAGAAGAGCCCAATTCTCTTCCCATGTTTTTTGGTACTGTGTGGACAACACCTCTTTTTGCAATGGCAGAATGTGAGGGTGAACTGCAACAGTCTTGTGTTTATGTTCTGGGCTTCGTTTTTCTTGTTGACCCCGTCTCCTAAGTCTGCCATCCCTTGCCCCCAACACAACTCCCCCTAAACAGCCTGGCCAGCCTGGAACTCACTGTGCAGCCCAGATTGGCCTTGGACTCCTAGCAGTTTTCTTGTCTCAGATTCCCAGTTGCTGGGATTATAGGTATAAGCCACCATGCTTGATTTACACCTTTGATCCCAGCACTCAGGAGGCAGAAGTAGGTGGATTGCCGTGAGTTCGAGGCCACCCTGAGACTCCATAGTGAATTCCAGGTCAGCCTGGGCTAGAGTGAGACCCTACCTCGAAAAACAAAACAAAACAAAACAAAACAAAATTCTTACGATGGAAGTTGCATATTTCATATATATAATTATTTTTATTTTTCTTATTATTGGCAACTTCTATAATTACAGACAATAAACCATGATAATTCCCTCCCCCCTCACTTTCCCCTTCACAACTCCACTCTCCATCATATCCCTTCCCCCTCTCAATCCATCTGTTTTATTTTGATGTTATCATCTTTTCCTCCTATTGTACTGGTCTTGTGTAGGTAGTGCCAGGCACTGGGAGGTCATGGGTATCCAGGCCATTTTGTGTCTGGAAGACTGCATTGTAGGGAGTCCTACCCTTCCTTTGGCTCTTACATTCTTCCCGCCACCTCTTCTGCAATGTATATATATTATTTTTATTTTATTTTTTTATTCAAGAGTATGAGAGAGAGAGACAGAATGGGCATGCCAGGGCCCCCAGCCCCTGCAAACGAACTCGCTTTGTGCATCTGGCTTATGTGGGTACTCAGGAATTGAACCTGGATCCTTTTGCTTTGCAGGCAAGCACTTTAGCTGCTAAGCCATCTCTCCAGCCCTCATTTTTTAAAATATATTTTTATTTATTTATTTGAGAGACAGAGGCAGACTGAGCATGGGAGTGCCAGAACCTTCCACCAGTAGACTACAGACACATGCAGCGCTCTGCATCTGGCTTTATGTAGGTACTGGGTAACCAAACCCTGGCCATCAGGACTTCTAAAGCAAGTGCCCTTGACCGCTGAGCCATCTCTCCAGCGCAAAGGTTCGTATTTCTTTTGGAGATTAACTTACATTTTATGTTCATCTATAAGCTATGGTTTTCTTTACCCTAGCAAAGTTCTTGCTTAAAGTTAGTTGTCTGTCTGTCATCTATGGCAGCTCCAGAAACACCCTCTTGCGCGCCCCCTCCCCCACGCCCCATAGAGAACTGGCTTGGTGTGCAATGTGGTGAGAAGACAGATGCAGTTTTAGGTCCTTCAGGGTTGGCTGTGCCTCGCTCACCTCAGGGCTTTCCATGTCCAATGGCACGATGACAGCCTTTCTGCCCAATGCTCCAAGCCTCGGGGCTTGTTCTGGCCAATCTGCTTGGGTCAGCCTCAGAGGATCCGACCCTCCCACCCCCCAGTAGCCCCTGTGCTGCCTCAGCGAGTGCTGTGTTCCCAAGTCTTGGCAACTGGTTTCCCAGAAACTCCCAGCAGTGGACCAAGTGAGCATTCACTTTAGACAGGAGTTTAGAACGGACTCTACCCTTACTGTGGACAGGAGTCGAGTGGGCTTTACGCTTACTGGGCCCCCTGGTTTGACGGTACAGACAGACCCCACACAAGCTGTCTGAACAATAATATATCCACCCTGCTTTGACTCTGGGGGCTCCTGCAGAGACACTCATTGGTCTGTTGTGTTGGAAATGAGCAGAGTGAGAAACGTAAATGTCTTGCAGAACACCCTGCAGGTGAGTAGTGAAAAGGGGAGCCTACGATTGAGCACTGACAGAGGGTCTACAGGAGAGGGTGCAAACTTGCTACCCAGTGGGGTTTCTAGAAGCCGAGAGAAGATGGTGTCTCTGTCCCACATGAGTGAGGATGCCATGGCAGACACTAGAAAGAAGAGACCAGAGTGATACGCTGAAATGGGGTACATCGTTCACAGCAGAAGACTTCTAAAATCAGCTCTCACAGGGAGGCCCTGGGGACCGCATTCTCCAAGGCCATTGGCAATGAGCTGATGAAATGGCCATCGACTCTAGGCGTTCTTGTCCCCTGCTCAGACAGGAGCAGAATTCTGTCACACAGACTGTTTCCTTGTTAGCCAGTGGGGATGACTTCTGAAGTGTAGAGGTCAGATGGTGGTGCCCAAGTGCCAGTGAATAGGGGGGTCAGAGTTATTAAAACAGCCAGTAAGGGGCTGGAGGGATGGCTTATTAGTTAAAATGCTTGCTTGCGAAACTAAAGGACCCAGGTTTGATTCCCCAGGACCCACGTGAGTCAAATGCACAAGGCGGCACATGTGTCTGGAGTTTGTTTGCAGTGGCTGGAGGCCCTGGCACACCCATTCTATCCCTCTCTCAAATAAATAAATAAATAAATAAATAAATAAATAAAAATAAAAAACAACAGCCAGTCAGCCCAGGCAGTCTGAGCAGGAAGGTGATGGAAATCATTATTAGGAAGTGAAGTCCTGCCATGGCTCCAGCCTTTGGAGTCTCTTCCTGGCAATTCCCAAAGTCCCTCTGTGGTGCTGTGATCAAGGTCCACGTCCCAAGTCTAGGCCAGGACCCCGGTGTCCTCTCATTTTCATAACTCCCCCTTGAGAAATCTCTGACTCTACCCTCTGAGGGGAGACCCCGAGGGGGAATGCTTACAGGGCTGTCCTACCCAGAGCTCTGTGGCTCATAGATGTTGATAGAGCGCCATTACAACCCCAAACCCAAACTCCTGTAGCATTTGCCGTGGTTGTAAACACTTCCACTGTGGCCAGTTTCCAAGCTACTGGTTGGATGCCACTGAACTCAGAACAGGGCGCATGCTCCCTGTTGTCTTCATGAAACACGTAGTCCCAGCAAATCCACAGGTCGCTCAAGGCCAGCTTGACTGACAGGGACATGCTGACTTTGCAGTGACCCTTACTCCTACTGGACACAGGATGAAGAGTGGGCTCAAAACTCCCAGTGGTCTGTCCGTCCTGGGCTTTGAACCACATCGGCCCATGAGTCAGTTGTCTGTCCTCTATACGTGTTGGCTGTGGTACTGCCCATCTTGTACGGCACCGAGGGTAGCACGTGAGTGGCATCCCCGTTTGCAGGGAGGGAGATGGCGGGCAGGGTCAGCAGCTTGAACATCATGCCTGTTTGGGTGGGTCTGTGGTCTCGGGGGTGGGCGGCCCTGAAAACGGCCTTCCATAGACGCCTCGAGTCTCAGTCTCAGGCTTGCTGCACAAGGCACGTTGTGTTCCTTCTATTTTTTAATATATTTACTTTATTTATTTTATTTGACAGAGAGAGAGAGAAAGAGAGAGAGAGAGAGGGAGAGAATGGGTGCACCAGGGCCTCCAGCCACTGGCAAAACAAAACTCCAGACGGTCCTGCTGCGCACCCCTTGCGCATATGGCTTACGTGGGTCCTGGGGAATCGAACCTGGGTCCTTTGGCTTTGCAGGCACGCCTACCGCTAAGCATCCCTCCAGCCCACATTTGTGTTCTTAACAGTATCCAGCTCTCTTTGTAAGAACTCTACCTGGTCATCTTCCAAAAGACTTCATGACTCTGCTGTTTTTTTTTGCTCATTCTCGTGGTGTGTCCTGCTAGGGCTCACAAAGTTGGACTTAGTGCTGTTTGAGGTTGGGATAGTGACTTTTAGCATTCAGCACTTGAGTGAAGTATTGGCCAGCCCCCACCTCCCCATTTCCATTTTAGTTAGTAAATATTGGAGGTTACTTTGAAATTATCCTTTCTTTTCCTTCCCTCCTCTTGCTCTGTTCCTTCTTTCTTTGGTTTGGTTTGCTCTGATTTTAATTCACTTCCTTAACCCCAGTTGAGGAACGCATGTTTTGCTAATTGCAGTTGAGTTTTCAGAAGTGACCGGAATTCAGTGTTTGTAACTGTAGCGTCCTAACAGCTTTTGTGTTAGTTTTCAAACGTATGTCCGTAACACCGAAACAAGCAGCAACTGATTCTCTGTCGAGGACCTACAGCTGAAGCCTGCTTTTCTCATAGTAGCATATAGAAATCAGTGCGCTTGGTAAGAGGAGCCATCAGTGGGTTGGAGAGATGAGTTAGCGGTTAAGGCGCTTGTCTGTGAAGTCTAAGGACCCAGGTTCGATTCCCCAGGACCCACATAAGCCAGATGCACATGGTGACGCATATGCCTGGAGTTCGTTTGCAATGGCTGGATGACCCCTGGCCAACCCATACTCTCTCTTTCAAAATGGATAAATACAAATTTTAATTAAAAAGAGTAGCCGTGGGTAATAACTTGGAGGTTGCCTTGGAGAAGTTAGCCTTGGTGCTGTCCCCTCAACGGTAGTATCAGAAAAGGCATCTGCCTGAAACTTCTTGGACATGGCAGGCCGTCAAAGTCAACACAGGATCATGAATCAACCACCCTTGTTTCTACTAGAATTTCTCTCGTTGGTTTTCTCAAGTATTTGTACTGTGAATTTCAATAGCTGAAAAATTTAGGCATTTTTATAAAAACACTATATTTAGCAATTAGTTGGTGAAGAGTTGCCATTTTAATCTCATCACATTTAAGAAGCTAATTCAAACTGCTCTCTTTTTTTCCCCCTAGTTTTGTAACACTTGGAAAGAATTTAGAATGTTATTGTGCTGCTTGCATTTTTTTTTTTTTTCACATTGAAACAGAAGGCTGTGTAGGTGCCTTGAAAAAGGCTGTCTTGGTGACATCCCTAACAAGAACCTAAAGCGATCTTACTAAAAAAGATGTGTGAGTTCCAACTTTGAAATGTTCTAACAGAAAACTGAAGAAGAAAACTGGAACTCCTTGACCACACTTGCCAGTGGTCAGAAGAGCCCAATTCTCTTCCCATGTTTTTTGGTACTGTGTGGACAACACCTCTTTTTGCAATGGCAGAATGTGAGGGTGAACTGCAACAGTCTTGTGTTTATGTTCTGGGCTTCGTTTTTCTTGTTGACCCCGTCTCCTAAGTCTGCCATCCCTTGCCCCCAACGCAACTCCCCCTAAACAGCCTGGCCAGCTTGGAACTCACTGTGCAGCCCAGATTGGCCTTGGACTCCTAGCAGTTTTCTTGTCTCAGATTCCCAGTTGCTGGGATTATAGGTATAAGCCACCATGCTTGATTTACACCTTTGATCCCAGCACTCAGGAGGCAGAAGTAGGTGGATTGCCGTGAGTTCGAGGCCACCCTGAGACTCCATAGTGAATTCCAGGTCAGCCTGGGCTAGAGTGAGACCCTACCTCGAAAAACAAAACAAAATTCTTACGATGGAAGTTGCATATTTCATATATATAATTATTTTTATTTTTCTTATTATTGGCAACTTTTATAATTACAGACAATAAACCATGATAATTCCCTCCCCCCTCACTTTCCCCTTCACAACTCCACTCTCCATCATATCCCCTCCCCCTCTCAATCCATCTGTTTTATTTTGATGTTATCATCTTTTCCTCCTATTGTACTGGTCTTGTGTAGGTAGTGCCAGGCACTGGGAGGTCATGGGTATCCAGGCCATTTTGTGTCTGGAAGACTGCATTGTAGGGAGTCCTACCCTTCCTTTGGCTCTTACATTCTTCCCGCCACCTCTTCTGCAATGTACATATATTATTTTTATTTTTTTTTATTCAAGAGTATGTCTCTCATGAGAGAGACAGAATGGGCATGCCAGGGCCCCCAGCTCCTGCAAACGAACTCACTTTGTGCATCTGGCTTATGTGGGTACTCAGGAATTGAACCTGGATCCTTTTGCTTTGCAGGCAAGCACTTTAGCTGCTAAGCCATCTCTCTAGCCCTCATTTTTTAAAATATATTTTTATTTATTTATTTGAGAGACAGAGGCAGACTGAGCATGGGAGTGCCAGAACCTTCCACCAGTAGACTACAGACACATGCAGCGCTCTGCATCTGGCTTTATGTAGGTACTGGGTAACCAAACCCTGGCCATCAGGACTTCTAAAGCAAGTGCCCTTGACCGCTGAGCCATCTCTCCAGCGCAAAGGTTCGTATTTCTTTTGGAGATTAACTTACATTTTATGTTCATCTATAAGCTATGGTTTTCTTTACCCTAGCAAAGTTCTTGCTTAAAGTTAGTTGTCTGTCTGTCATCTATGGCAGCTCAGAAACACCCTCTTGCGCGCCCCCCCTCCCCCACGCCCCATAGAGAACTGGCTTGGTGTGCAATGTGGTGAGAAGACAGATGCAGTTTTAGGTCCTTCAGGGTTGGCTGTGCCTCGCTCACCTCAGGGCTTTCCATGTCCAATGGCACGATGACAGCCTTTCTGCCCAATGCTCCAAGCCTCGGGGCTTGTTCTGGCCAATCTGCTTGGGTCAGCCTCAGAGGATCCGACCCTCCCACCCCCCAGTAGCCCCTGTGCTGCCTCAGCGAGTGCTGTGTTCCCAAGTCTTGGCAACTGGTTTCCCAGAAACTCCCAGCAGTGGACCAAGTGAGCATTCACTTTAGACAGGAGTTTAGAACGGACTCTACCCTTACTGTGGACAGGAGTCGAGTGGGCTTTACCCTTACTGGGCCCCCTGGTTTGACGGTACAGACAGACCCCACACAAGCTGTCTGAACAATAATATATCCACCCTGCTTTGACTCTGGGGGCTCCTGCAGAGACACTCATTGGTCTGTTGTGTTGGAAATGAGCAGAGTGAGAAACGTAAATGTCTTGCAGAACACCCTGCAGGTGAGTAGTGAAAAGGGGAGCCGATGATTGAGCACTGACAGAGGGTCTACAGGAGAGGGTGCAAACTTGCTACCCAGTGGGGTTTCTAGAAGCCGAGAGAAGATGGTGTCTCTGTCCCACATGAGTGAGGATGCCATGGCAGACACTAGAAAGAAGAGACCAGAGTGATATGCTGAAATGGGGTACATCGTTCACAGCAGAAGACTTCTAAAATCAGCTCTCACAGGGAGGCCCTGGGGACCGCGTTCTCCGAGGCCATTGGCAATGAGCTGATGAAATGGCCATCGACTCTAGGCGTTCTTGTCCTCTGCACAGACAGGAGCAGAATTCTGTCACACAGACTGTTTCCTTGTTAGCCATGGGGATGACTTCTGAAGTGCAGAGGTCAGATGATGGTGCCCAAGTGCCAGTGAATAGGGGGTCAGAGTTATTAAAACAGCCAGTAAGGGGCTGGAGGGATGGCTTATTAGTTACAATGCTTGCTTGTGAAACTAAAGGACCGAGGTTTGATTCCCCAAGACCCACGTGAGTCAAATGCACAAGGTGGCACATGTGTCTGGAGTTTGTTTGCAGTGGCTGGAGGCCCTGGCACACCCATTCTATCCCTCTCTCAAATAAATAAATAAATAAATTAATTAATTAAATAAATAAAAAAAATAAAAAACAACAGCCAGTCAGCCCAGGCAGTCTGAGCAGGAAGGTGATGGAAATCATTATTAGGAAGTGAAGTCCTGCCATGGCTCCAGCCTTTGGAGTCTCTTCCTGGCAATTCCCAAAGTCCCTCTGTGCTGCTGTGATCAAAGTCCACGTCCCAAGTCTAGGCCAGGACCCTGGTGTCCTCTCGTTTTCGTAACTCCCCCTTGAGAAATCTCTGACTCTACCCTGCTGAGGGGAGACCCCGAGGGGGAATGCTTACAGGGCTGTCCTACCCAGAGCTCTGTGGCTCAGAGATGTTGATAGAGCGCCATTACAACCCCAAACCCAAACTCCTGTAGCATTTGCCCTGGTTGTAAACACTTCCACTGTGGCCAGTTTCCAAGCTACTGGTCGGATGTCACTGAACTCAGAACGGGGCGCATGCTCCCTGTTGTCTTCATGAAACACGTAGTCCCAGCAAATCCACAGGTCGCTCAAGGCCAGCTTGACTGACAGGGACATGCTGACTTTGCAGTGACCCTTACTCCTACCGGATACAGGATGAAGAGTGGACTCAAAACTCCCAGTGGTCTGTCCATCCTGGGCTTTGAACCACATCGGCCCATGAGTCAGTTGTCTGTCCTCTATACGCGTTGCCTGTGGTACTGCCCATCTTGTACGGCACCGAGGGCAGCACGTGAGTGGCATCCCCGTTTGCAGGGAGGGAGATGGCGGGCAGGGTCAGCAGCTTGAACATCATGCCTGTTTGGGTGGGTCTGTGGTCTCGGGGGAGGCGGCCCTGAAAACGGCCTTCATACGGCCTCGTCTCAGTCACAGGCTTTGCTGCACAAGGAACGTTTGTGTTCCTTCTATTTTTTAATATATTTTATTTATTTGACAGAGAGAGAGAGAAAGAGAGAGAGAGAGAGGGAGAGAATGGGTGCACCAGGGCCTCAGCCACTGCAAACAAACTCCAGACGCCTGCGCCCCCTTGCGCATCTGGCTTACGTGGGTCCTGGGGAATCGAACCTGGGTCCTTTGGCTTTGCAGGCAAGCGCCTTACCGGCTAAGCCATCCCTCCAGCCCACATTTGTGTTCTTAACAGTATCCCAGCTTCTCTTTGTAAGAACTCTACCTGGTCATCTTTCCAAGAAGACTTCATTCTGCTGTGACTTACCTGAAAGCATCCGACACTCCTGTAATGACTCCCACTCCTGTACCCGCCTCCCTCTGGCAGAGATGGTTTTTTTTTTCTCATTAAACCACATCAACTAAAGCACCACATTCCATCCTCAAAACAACAGGTATTACGTAGCACCCTCATCTCTCACTCTCTCTCTCTCTTTTTTTTTTTCCAGCTTCAGAGTTAGAAGTGCTCTTTGTCCCATTAAGATTGGCGCCTTCCCCATTTTTTTCCCACTCTCTTCCTTCTCACTGCCAAACTGCCCGTCCTGGGCTCCAGTTATCTTGGCCTCCTGCACCCTCAACTTGAGCCCTAGATGTTTAAATTGGGGTTTCAACAGTCCCAGCTTTCACTGCCAGGGTCCCGGTCTTGCACCCCAGCTGTGTGTGCTAAGCCCGGCTTACAGTTCTTCCACACATGAAGCGAGCTCCGCGTCTAGTGCTTGCCTGTGTGTTGGACATGAGGTCTCCCCTCCTACCTACCCCTACCTGCCTTCAGTATGTGTTAGGAGAGGTCTTTGCCATTCACACCTCTACTGAAAAACGCAACAAAATAATAGGCATGTCCTCGATCCCCACTCTTTCCTTGAGATCTAGACTTTCTGACAAAGATGGCTTGAGACTCTCCCTTAGAGCCAACTGTCTTTGCAGCGTTTAGTCTTTCGGCTTAAATGACGTTGAGCATTGTCTGAGGAGCCCGGGTCCCTAAGAGAGGAAGGGAGCAAAAATAGAGGGGTATGTCCTGCAGTCCACTCCTCCCCCTTCCTTCTAGCGTTTGGTATGGCTGTGTCCCAGGCGTCTTCTCTTGACCTTCGCCTTCCCCTGCCCCTCTCCAGGCCTCTTGATGTGGGGCCATAACCACCACTGAGATCTCATTTATTGCCACAGTTATGCACAAGATAAATAATTAACCCAACATCCCCCCAAATAGACTGGAGCCTCCTCACCCATCTCCCACTTCTAGGTGGCCTTTCCCTTTTCATAGCTAAGAGGGTCCAACATCTCCGAAGAGAAAGAAACAAAAGAGGAGAAAACACCCCTTTGACCTTCATCTTCCCTTTCTCAACGGTATTGCTGAAGCTTCAGGAAAATGACTAGCCTTGGCATCTTCCATTCTCCTCCAGCATCCTCCTTCGTCTCTCGTGGTTTTAGTGGATGGTTTGGGTCCGAACTGGAGGATTCTCAAAGCAAATGCGTGGTGTTCATCTCAGTGGCACCGGAGATGCATGTCTATTGAGGAATTAATTGTAAATGAACAAATGGAGATTTCTGATACAAGTCGAAGCTGACCGCTCCGTCCCCAAGCCCTGGGACCGGAGCCCCACTGCACGTGGGAGGGCAGGCGCACGCCATGGCATGACACCCCTGTGGCCCTTGCGCACGTCTCTTCCGCGTCCACGAGGAAAGTCTTTAGGGCCCGCCACGTCCCCGTGGTAAGGAGAGGTCAGGGTAGAGCAGTGCGGAGAACCAAGGTTATGTGAATGCTCTGACCCACAGCGCTGACAGAGCTCGCCCTTCCCTCCCCTCCCTCCCCCTCCAGACAATTCCCACTCACCGACATTGACCTCAAGTATGTATTGATCTGAGAACTTGACACCAAGGTGCGTAGGACCCATTGGCTTAACCTTCTGTAGAACTCGGCAAGTCTTTCTGTTACGATTCTGTGTTCTTTTAAATTCAGGGCAGCTTCCTGGGCTGTCCTCTATGGCTCAGGGACCTGGCTCCTGCCTCCCTCCTCTCTTAAAAACAGAACATTTATTTTTTCTTCTTTATTTTTATAAAGGAAGTACCTGTTCACTTCAGAGGAAAAAAAAAAAAAAAACCTAGAGAAAACAAGTTAAATTGCCCCCCCACAAACATACACACATACATATATATTTCAATTTGTGTTATTTATATTATATATATGTATACACACATATAAGATGGAAATGAATGCACACATAACATTAAGTGGCCATACTTGTTTCATATCTACAATTTTCTTTTTAAAAGAATAACCCTCAATTTTCTTCCTACTTTGCTCCCTTCCCCTCCCCTCTCCTCCCCTCCTTTTCTTCTCAATCTTTTTTTGTTAATTTAATTTTTTTATTTTAATTATTTATTTGAGAGTGACAGAGAAAGAGAAAGAGAGAGGGAAAGAGATAGGAGAGAGAGAGAGAATGGGCGTACCAGGGCCCTCCAGCTACTGCAAACGAACTCCAGATGCATACACCACTTTGCACATCTGGTTTACTTGGGTCCTGGGAAATCGAGCCTCGAACCAGGGTCCTTAGAATTCACAAGCAAGTGCTTAAGCACTAAGCCATCTCTCCAGCCCTCTTCTCATTCTTTAGTTGCTGGTTGAACCTGAGGGTCTTGCTCATACCAGGCAAGTGCTACACCATTGAGCTACATATGTTCCTGGCCTTGGATTTGATGTATTTCTAAAAGACTTGAATTCCTCAGTCCTTCTTTTGTTTCCTCTCTCCTTCCTTCCCTCCCTTCTCCTTGGCTTCCTTCCTCTCTTTCTTTTATAAAATTTAACTATTTATTTGCAAGCAGAGAGAGATAGAAGAGAGATCAGCAGGATGAGCATGCCAGGGCCTCCAGCTGCTGCAAGTGGACTCCAGATGCATGTGCCACTTTGTGCAACTGGCTTTACGTGGATACTAGGCAATCAAACTGGGTCATTAGGCTTTGCAGGCAACTGCTTTAATCTCTGAGCCACCTCTCCAGCTTTTTCCTTCCTTTCTTCCTTTCCATCCTTTTAATATAATATTTTATTTTTATTTATTTATTTGAGAGAGAGGGAGAGAGAGAGAGAGAGAGAGAGGGAGGGAGGGAGAGAGAGGGAGAGAATGGGTATGCCAGGGCATCTAGCCACTGCAAACAAACTCCAAATGCATGTGCCACTTTGTGCACCTGACTTACGTGGGTCCTGGGGAATTGAACCTTGGTCCTTTGGCTTTGTAGGCAAATGCCTTAACTGCTAAGCCATCTCTCTAGCCCTCTCCCTCTTTTTTTGTTCCCTCCTTACCTGCATCCCTGACCCCCCTCCCCTCCTCTCTTCCTCCCTCCCTCCCTTCCTTCCTTCCTGCCCATGCCGCATTAGGTGACTGTATGATCCTGCTGTCTCTGTCCCATGCGTGCTGGGTTACAGGTGTGCACCATCATGCCTGGCTTGATGATTATTTTTTATACTGTTTCATGGAGAGTTTAAGAGACAATTCTTATTAGTTAATACTGGTCATTTATCATTGAAGAATTATCTCCAATATTTTTTTTTTTTTGAGGAGGGTGCTGGGAATCCTAAGGCCTTTCACTTTATCACAGAGCTACATCCCTAGCCTTTGGTGTTTAATTTTTATTTATTTGCAGGAGGGAGAGAGAGAGAGAGAGAGGAGAGAGAGAGAGAGAGAGAAAGGGATGGAGGGAGGGAGTATGGGTGCTCCAGGTCAAATGAATTCCAAATGCATGTATCACTGTTCATCTGGGTTTACATGGGTGCTTGGGAATTGAACCTGAGCCAGCAGGCTTCAGAAGCAAGTGCCTTTTAATTGACCCATCTCCTCAGTCTGTTCTTGGCGTTACAAGGCAGTGTCTCATTATGTTGGTTCTTGCTGCCCTTTCCCCCCCCCCATTATTATTATTAGTTATGTACAGTGTGTATACAGACATGTTGGTACTATTGTTAGCCTCCTCCCTGTCCTCCCCCTCCTCAGGATTGTGGGTCGTGCATTGTGGGGGTAGCCATCAGTTATAGGGAAGAGGCAACGTCTCTGTGCATAATGTCCCAACTTGTGGCTCTAACAATCTTTCCATTCCCTCTTCTGCAAATTTCCCTGAGCCATGTTGGGTTCGTTTTAGGTCTGCTTCAGTGATGAGGTCTTGGGAGCCTCTGTGTCTCTGGATCTCTGGTTTGGTGGGAGTTGTGTGTTCTCTGTGTCGATCTCCCTCACCCTTGTGCTGGTATCAGGTTCACCGAGAAAACAGCACTCTTGCTCATTTCCCAATTACTCTTGGTTTCAGCAGGGGCCCCTGGTGAGGTGCCATGGGCTGATTCTCTCCTTAGTATCTGTGTCCATCTTTCCTTCCCCGGGAGGTGAGGCTGGTTAGGTGGATGCCATCTTGACCGGAAGTCCTCTCTCTGTCCTCTTGTCTCTAGTCACCTGCGTGCTGGGATTACAGGTGTGTATCACAATGACTTTTTTTTTTTCAATGTGGAGATCAAACCTGGGGCCTCCTGCATGTCTGAAGAGCACTGTACTGCTGGTACTGAGTCAAGCCTGTCCCACCCCCTTATCCTCTGCCATCTAGGTTCCCATAGGTGGAATGGAGAGTGGAATGGCCCAGTCCTTGCTCCACCTCTGCTCCTCACCAGCCCAGGTTTAGGATCTGAGATGGCTAAGATGTATATAGGCATCTTCCCAGTCAGCCTGTGTTTGAACTTCAGAGGGGCTGCGGGCAGACCGCTCGTATACCACCGCCATATACAGGGCTCAGTCGGGCTGTGTGCAAAGGGCTGAGAAAATTCAACTGCAGAATGAGGCCAGTTTTAAGCATTAAGTCTGAATTAAGACAGGTGAAGATTAGCCAGGGATATCAACCCTCAAAAAGTTAAGCTGGAGCCAAGGACGCTAGCTGAGGGGACATCAGTGAATCAGACTGGAAATCTATGGGATTGGAGTGGTGAAGAGGGTGGCTGTCAGCGTTGAGGATTCTTTTCTGGTGGGTGTCATTGGGGCTCTACACATGCAGACAGGCTGTGTGAGGACACAGCCAGAAGCACTCAGAGACTCCAAACCTGCTCATCCCTTTATATCTTATTTGGATTTGTAGTCTCTGCCAAATAACATACATATATTTTTGAAAATTGAGACTTCTTTTATTTTTATTATATTTTTTATTTTTATTATTATTTTTAATTATTTTACTTATTTATTTGAGAGAGAGAGAGGGAGAGAGAGCAGTCATGGCCTCCAGCCACTGCAAACAAACTCCAGACACACACATCACCTTGTGCATCTGGCTTACACAGATACTGGGGAACTGAACCTTGGTCCTTATGCTTCACAGGCAAGTGCCTTAACTGCTAAGCCATCTCTCCAGCCCATGTATACATATTTTAAAATATTGTTTATTTAGTTATTAGAGAATGGGCACTGGGCATGTCAGGGCCCCTAGCCACTGCAAATGAACTTCAGATGCATGCAATACCATGTGCACCAGGCTTATGTGGGTCCTGGGGAATCAAATCTGGGTCCTTTGGCTTTGCAGGCAAGGACCTTAATGATTAAGCTATCTTTCCATGTATGTATATATATATGTGTGTGTGTATATATATATACATATATATATATATTTTTTTTTTAAGCAAGTGGAAAGAAGTTCTGGGAGCTATGAAGCAGTCACATGACCAGATGTGTCCTTTGGAGAAGTAACCCAGTCTGGGAGCAGAGTCAGTGGGGGAGGCTGTGGACATGAGGCAGGAAGGTCAGAGAGCGAGGGACCTCATGGAAGTGCAGGTATAAAATTGGGAAATTCAGAAGATAATACAGGGCGTTGTGGTTTGAACACTTGGTCCCAGGCTGGTGGCACTGTTTAGAAGGTTGTGGAACCTTCCGGATGTGGAGCCTCACCGAAGTGGGTCACTGCGGGCGGTATGAGGTATTGTATTTGTGATCCCACAGGGGCTGTCACTGCCTGCAAAAGACCTGCACAATATTGGGCTTATTAACATTTTATCATGAATAATGGAGGAAGGCACAAAAAAAAGATATCAAAATAGAAGAGAGACTAGTTGGAAATAAGGGGTTTAGTAGAAGGAGGCAGAGGAGAAGGGACAAAAGAAAGTTAATGGGAGGGGATTATGATCAAAATACATATGGGGCTGGAGAGACGGCTTAGTGGTTAAGGCACTTGCCAGCAAAGCCAAAGGTCCCAGGTTCGATTCCCCAGGACCTACGTTAGCCAGATGCACAAGGTGGCACATGCATCTGGACTTCATTTGCAGCAGCTGAAGGCCCTTGGCATGCCCATTCTCTCTTTATCTCTCTCTCAAATAAATAAAAATCATTATGTACACACACGCATACAATTTGTCAATAAATTTTTTTAAAAAATATTTTTTTATTTGCAAGGAGTGTATGAGTATGCCAGGTTCTCCTGTGCCTGAGAATGAACGCCAGGTGCTTGTACCACTATTTCTGGGGTCTGGCTTTATGTGAGTGCTGGGGAATTGAACCTGGGCCGTTGGGCTTTGCAAGCAAGCACTTTTAACCACCGAGCCATCTTCCCAGCCCCTCAGTTATTTTAAAGTTAAAAAAAAGCTATCCCAATATAAATTGGTTCCAGAGTTGCAGCACCCCAGCTGTCCACAGTTATAGCTGGTCAGTCAGCCCTGTCAGGTGTTTAACACTGGTGTGGCTCCTTCTCCCCCTACCTCAGTTCATGGCGGAATGCTCAAGGAGGTAGTGGCATTAGAAATTAAACTGAGCTGGGCGTGGTGGCGCACGCCTTTAATCCCAGCACTCGGGAGGCAGAGGTAGGAGGATCGCCTTGAGTTCGAGGCCACCCTGAGACTCCATAGTGAATTCCAAGTCAGCCTGGGCTAGAATGAGACCCTACCTCAAAAAAAAAAAACCAAAAAAAAAAAAAAAAAAAAAGAAATTAAACTGAGGGGCTAGAGAGATGGCTTAGCAGTTAAGGCATTTGCCTGCAAAGCCAAAGGACCTTGGTTCGATTCTCTAGGAACCACGTTAGCCACATGCACAAGGTGGCGCATGCAGGTGCAGTTCATTTTCAGTGGCTGGAGGCCCTGGCACGCCCATTCTCTCTCTCTCTGTCTGCCTCTTTCTCTCTCAAATAAATAGGTGAATTAAAAAAATTAAACTGAGTCAGGCTGAGATAAAATGGGGAAAGAGAATCACAGATACAAAGTCATTAAGGTTTTTATATGATGAACAGGGAAATGGTTCATGATATCCCCAAATCCTAAAAATTAAGAGCTTACCCTGAACACACAAAGTAGGAAATGTGGGACCTTTGGTAAAGCTCAGCAAATATTGAGACTTGTGACAAGTCAACAGAGTCTGAAACTATTGGGTGAGTCAGTAAAGTGTATGTAACAAATAAGAAACCTCCAGAACGAAGCTTAGGTCTCGCCTTTAACTCACTTAGGCCTGGCCTTTAACTCACTTAGGCCTGGTGTGAGTAGGTCTGGCCTTTAACTCATTTGCACCTGTTGTGAGTCTGTAAATGCCGCAGGGCACAAATGCCTATCAGGCTTGGTGACTAGGGGGCGATACCCGCGAAGGCCACGAGGTGGCGGTGTAATCTCACAAGTCTGCCTTTGCCCACGTTCATTTTGGTTGCTTCCTTTCTGTTTTGGTCTTTTGATTTTGGCTGCCTTTTTTTTCCCCCCTGATTTATGTAACTTGGTTTCAGATGCCCCTTTTCTCATTTCTCATCTTAGCTCCTTAGCTGTCTATTAAAACGAATGCGATTTTTCCATAATTCACTGAGTAGAATTTCATTTTGTTAGGAAATTTGGTAAAATTTATGACAGAAAAATTGAAACATATACGAAAGCACAGAGACCAGAACGGGGAATCTGTTTCTATCCATCGAAGCTTCATTGACTTCACAGTCATCAAGTCATGGTCACTCTTTTGTTTTTTTCGAGGTATGGTCTCACGCCCAGGCTGACCTGGAATTCACTATGTAGTCTCAGGGTGGCCTCGAACTCATGGTGATCCTCCTACCTCTGCCTCCAGACTGCTGGGATAAAAGGTGTGCACCACCACGCCCTACCCTGGTCACTCTTTTTTTAAAGAATGAGAAGAAACAACATTTTTATTAAAATTTGAGAGCGACAGACAAAGAGGCAAAGAGAGAGAGAGAGAGAGAGAGAGAGAGAGAGAATGGGTGCACCAGGGCCTCCAGCCACTGCAGATGAACTCAAGACACATGCGCCCCCTTGTGCATCTGGCTAACGTGGGTCCTGGGGAATCAAGCCTCGAACCGGGGTCCTTAGGCTTCACAGGCAAGCGTTTAACCACTAAGCCATCTCTCCAGCTCCTGGTCACTCTTATTTTGCCTGTACCTCATCCACTTTCCCACTTCCCAGATTACTTGGAGGCAAGTTCCAGTTTTGTCACAAGTTGTCCTTCTGTAACAACATGTGTCATTCACGAGAACTTTCCAACAAAACTACCATGCCAGTGCGACTCCTAAATACCAACAATTCCTTAATATTACAAAATTGTTAGCATTCAAATATCCAGTAGGTCTTTAGTGAAAATTAAAAGCAAGTATAATCTCCTCCTTGGAGCCAGTGTCTAAGCCCACATATTGTGATAGGTTGATTGTTCTGTTATTATTGAGACAGGGGCTTGCTATGTAGCCCAGAGGGCCTGGAACCTCAAGGTGATTCTGCATAAACTGGGATTACAGGTGTGTACTGCTCTGTCTGGCTCCCTCGTTATTCTACGGGGGTTTCCCATCCCCCCTCCACTCTCCTTGTAATTTATTGCTTGTGGGAACAAAGTTATTTTTCTGTGGTTTCTCCACAGTCTAGATTTTTCTGATTGCTGTCAACTCTTAAAATGGGCAGTGAAGCATTTGGCAATTTTCTAAAAGAGAGTTTAAGACGCGACTAATCACTTGCTGCCTTTGTTCCTCCCGTCGCGGGCTTCTGAGCCCTGCAGGACAGCGTTCCCTAGCTTTACAGCCGTGGCACCAACATCCATTCTGAAGAGCGTGACCAGTGTGGGTCAGAACATACTGCTTCCTAACACACTTTATTTCCCTTGTTTGCCATGTTTTCTCTGACTTTAAGGGCATATATTATGCCCACCAAACTGCCCTTACACTTTTAAAAATACATATATTTTTAAATTTATTTGAGAGACAGGCACACCAGAGCCTCTAGCCAGTGCAAACGAACTCCAGACACATGTACCACCTTATGCATCTGGCTTATGTGGGCCCTGGGGAATCAAACTGAGGTCTTTTGGCTTTGTAGGCAAGTGCCTTAACTGCTAAGCCATCTAGCCAGCCTGCCCTTGCACTTTTAAGAAGATGTTTATATCCATATTATATGTTACTCTCACTTTTGGTTAAGAAGCTTCTCTTTTCACATGGCAATGACCTTGGGAATGACTCAAAAGGCACCATACTGTTGAGAAGAAGTGACAGAGGAGTGCTCAGCACTGAAATATCTCTATCACACCTTCCAAGGCTCCGGGTCCATTGCGAAAGAGGTGGCGGAAAGAATGTAAGAGCCAAAGGAAGGGTAGGACTCCTTACAATGTGCTCCTCCATACACAAAATGGCCTGGATATCCATGACCTCACAGTGCCTGACACCACCTACACAAGGCCATGGGATTCGACAGAGGTAGATTTGAGTGGGGGGAACGGGAGTGGAGGGAGGGAATTATTATAGTTTTATTGTCTATACTTATGGAAGCTGTCAAAAAGTTTAAAAACAACAACAAATACCCTCTAAAGGCCTTGAACGCATGTCACTCTGATCGCTAAGGACAGTTCAGCAGTCTTCCGTCTTGTATTCCTGGTCTCTGACTCCATTTACTCACTTATCTAAGCTAGAAATTTTGTTATTTTCTCAGGCATTCCACTCTCTAATCTATTAAATCTGATTAATCTTAAATTCCTTTGAGTTGACTTCATCAATTGTATAACATGTTTATGGAGGTTGTGTGTGGTAATAATCCTGGTCAAAAAACTTGTGCCCTGGAGAGATGGCTTAGTGGTGAAGGTGTTTGCCTGCAAAGCCAAAGGACCCACGTAAGCCAGATGCACAAGGAGGCACATGCATCTGGAATTTGTTTTCAGTGGCTGGAGGCCCTGGCACACCCATTCTTTCTCTCTCTCTCTCTCTCTCTCTACCTGCCTATTTTTGTATATATATCTCTCTCTCTCAAATAAATAAATAAATAAAAATAAGTGAAAAAAAACTTGGGGCTGGAGAGATGGCTTAGCGGTTAAGCGCTTGCCTGTGAAGCCTAAGGACCCTTGTTTGAGGCTCGATTCCCCAGGACCCATGTTAGCCAGATGCAAAAGGGGGTGCATGTGTCTGGAGTTCGTTTGCAGTGGCTGGAGGCCCTAGCATGCCCATTCTCTCTCTCTCTGCCTCCTTCTCTCTGTCTGTCGCTCTCAAATAAATAAATAAAAATTAACATATATCTATATATATATATCAAAAAAAAAACTCGTGCCCCTGGGCTGGATATATGACTTGCAAGAGCTGACAGCCCGAGTTCGGTTCCCCAGTACCCACGTAAACCTGGATGCACCACGTGGCTCATGCATCTGGAGCTCATATGCAGTGGCTGGAGGCCCTGGAATGCTCATTGTCTTATCTATCTCTGTCTTTTCTCTTCCCTGTGCCTGCTTGCAAATATATAAAAAGAAACAAATAGGCATAGTGTGCTGGAAGCTATCACAGAAAGCTGAACAGCTCAGGGCCAGCATGGGCAATATGACAAGACGCTGTCTCAGAAAACAACACCCCCCCCCCCAGGAAAATGCTACCTTCGTGAAACTTGTGACCTAGTGGGAGCCAATGATCATGATAAATAGTGCTACAGTGTGTGAATATTCAATGTCTCCTATAGGCTCATAGGTTGAATTTTTTTTTTTTACCCAGTTGGTGGTGCCATTTCAGGAGATGGTTGAAACCTTAGCAGGTGGGGCCTCACTGGAGGAAGTAGGCCACTGGGGGGGGGGGCTGGTCTTTCATTGAAGGTTACACCCACTTTCTGCTCCCTTCCTGTGTTTCTGCTTCCAGGCCACCTGGAAGTGAATAGCTCCCCTCTGCCTCTTCCTCCTGCAACCCTGATAGCCTCACTTCCGGCCCAAGGTCATGGAGCTAACTGACTGTGGAATGAAACTTTGAGCAAACCCAACTTCTTCCTTCAAACTGTTGTCCCACGTATCTTAGTCACAGCTCCTGAGAGCCGATCGACACAGTGGCGTGGACAGCTGCTACCCGGGCTTTGGTGGGATGTGACTCTCCCCTCGCTTTGCTGCTGGCTCCTGTCAGGCCCTCTCTGTGCATTGCTCTCACGATTCTCTTGGTCCCTAAATCAGGGACTTTTGCTCTGGTCTTTCTCTGCCACACTTCATCACGCACCCTTTCTCTTAAAAGTACTCCTAAAACACATCAAAAGACAACCTTAATAGCATAACACATTTGCTCAGAGGGAATGTGGAAAAAAAACAAAAAAACAAAAACATCTAGGGCTGGAGAGATGGCTTAGTGGTTAAAGCATTTGCCTGTGAAGCCAAAGGACCCAGGTTTGATTCCCCAGGACCTGCGTAAGCCAGATGCACAAGGTGGCGTGTGCATCTGGAGTTCGTTTACAGTGGCTGAAAGCCTGGCATGCCCATTCTCTCTCTCTCTGCCTCCTTCTCTCTGTCTGTCACTCTCAAATAAATAAATAAAAAAAATATATATATATGTCAAAAAAAAAAAAAAAACTCGTGCCCCTGGGCTGGATATATGACTTGCAAGAGCTGACTGCCCGACTTCGGTTCCCCAGTACCCACGTAAACCTGGATGCAACACGTGGCTCATGCATCTGGGGCTCATATGGCTGGAGGCCCTGGAATGCTCATTGTCTTATCTATCTCTGTCTTTTCTCTTCCCTGTGCCTGCTTGCAAATATATAAAAAGAAACAAATAGGCATAGTGTGCTGGAAGCTATCACAGAAAGCTGAACAGCTCAGGGCCAGCATGGGCAATATGACAAGATGCTGTCTCAGAAAACAACACCCCCCCCACCCCCAGGAAAATGCTACCTTCGTGAAACTTGTGACCTAGTGGGAGCCAATGATCATGATAAATAGTGCTACAGTGTGTGAATATTCAATGTCTCCTATAGGCTCATAGGTTGAATTTTTTTTTTTACCCAGTTGGTGGCGCCATTTCAGGAGATGGTTGAAACCTTAGCAGGTGGGGCCTCACTGGAGGAAGTAGGCCACTGGGGGGGGGGGGCTGGTCTTTCATTGAAGGTTACACCCACTTTCTGCTCCCTTCCTGTGTTTCTGCTTCCAGGCCACCTGGAAGTGAATAGCTCCCCTCTGCCTCTTCCTCCTGCAACCCTGATAGCCTCACTTCCGGCCCAAGGTCATGAAGCTAACTGACTGTGGAATGAAACTTTGAGCAAACCCAACTTCTTCCTTCAAACTGTTGTCCCGCGTATCTTAGTCACAGCTCCTGAGAGCCGATCGACACAGTGGCGTGGACAGCTGCTACCCGGGCTTTGGTGGGATGTGACTCTCCCCTCGCTTTGCTGCTGGCTCCTGTCAGGCCCCCTCTGTGCATTGCTCTCACGATTCTCTTGGTCTCTAAATCAGGGGCTTTTGCTCTGGTTTTCTCTGCCACACTTCATCACGCACCCTTTCTCTTAAAAGTACTCCTAAAACACATCAAAAGACAACCTTAATAGCGTAACACATTTGCTCAGAGGGAATGTGGAAAAAAACAAAAAAAAACCAAAAACATCTAGGGCTGGAGAGATGGCTTAGTGGTTAAAGCATTTGCCTGTGAAGCCAAAGGACCCAGGTTTGATTCCCCAGGACCCGGGTAAGCCAGATGCACAAGGCGGAGCGTGCATCTGGAGTTCGTTTACAGTGGCTGAAAGCCCTGGCGTGCCCATTCTCTCTCTACCTCTCTCTCTCTCTCAAATGAATAAAATAAAATTAAAAAAAATAACATCTAGACTTCTGGGCATTGCAATTAAGGCTTCATTCACTGTCTTCTCTCTCCCATCACTGCCCTACCCTCCTCACCCATATTGCTGGCATTTTGGGCTTCCATACCTTCTTCTGTATTTTGTTTTAACTTTTCATTTTTTCATGCCCCCTTTTAAAGTATTTTATTTATTTGCAAGTAGAATGAGACAGAGAGAGAATGAATGAACATGGGCATGCCAGGGCCTAGGCGGCCACAAACGGACTCCAGATGCATGTGCCACTTTGTGCATCTTGCTTTACGTGGGCACTGAGGAATCAAACCGAAGTTGTTGGGCATTGTAGGCAAGTGCCTTCAGTGCTGAGCCATCTCTCCAGCCCCTTTCATGCCCCTTTATTAATACCATGCTGTGATACGTTGCCTGTCCATCTGTCTTGTACCCTCTTGATGTTTGCTACTCAAGATGTCCCTCCT
This sequence comes from Dipus sagitta, assembly GCA_036346955.1. Taxonomy (NCBI): domain Eukaryota; kingdom Metazoa; phylum Chordata; class Mammalia; order Rodentia; family Dipodidae; genus Dipus; species Dipus sagitta. The sequence continues at coordinate 8,898,872 of CM070789.1, read as the reverse complement.
CTGGTGCTTGCTCTGCCCTCTCAGTCATTAGCCATTGCCTCCCCTGTGCTGGACCACCACTCAGCTCTCAGCTCGGTAATGGCTTTTTAAAAAAAATTTAAAAAATTTTTAATCGTTTATTTATTTATTAGATACAGAGGGACAGAGGGAGAGAGAATGGGCATGCCAGGGCCTCTAGCCACTGCAAACGAATTTCAGATGCATGCACCACAATGTGCATCTGGCTAACATGGGACCTGGAGAATTGAACCTGGGTCCTTGGGCTTCTTAGGCAAGTGCCTTAACCACTAAGCCATCTCTCCAGCCCTCGGTAATGGCTTTTAACAACTTCTCGGAATTGAAGTCCTGAGTAGGGGTGGGCGGCGAGTTCTGTCTGATGTAGCCCTGTGATGTGCCATCCACTGCCTTTAGGACCCATTTCAGGGCTTCAACGGTGGTGTGACAAAGAAGACGGTTTGCTGGTGGTCTTGTCTGGGACTGGGTGTTTTCAGGTTCTTGGCGTGCTCAGTGTCTTGTTGGAGAGGAACACCGATGGCAAAACAGTCAGAAGTTTTACTCAAGAGCAAAGCTGGCGAGCTTGCTGCAGGAGAGGAGCGCGCTTCTTGAGTGGGAGCACTCAGGGCGGCAGAAGAATGCGTGGCTCTGCCTGTGGAGGGTCCGGGGGGAGGGAAGGGGCTGATAGTCAAGGCTCATAGCTTTCCGTTTTGATTGACAGGCTTGGCTTATGGAAGCCTTTATTTACTGAGCATATCTTTTGCCATGACATGTCTGATTTCAATCATGTGCGTGATTAAGCCTGCCAAGGCGGAGCAGCTCACTCCAGTGTCTGAAGTGGGGTGCATGTGCGGTTCAAGCAGGTGGGAGTCGCAGGATGTTAGGCGCATTGTCAGCAAAGGGGTGTGTGTACGTGTGTGTGTGTGTGTGTGTGTGCATGTGTGTGAGTGTGTGTAGCCCAAGCCGAGCACAGTCTGAAGCGCTTGCCATGTGCTTGCCTCACCACTGTCGGCGAGCACAGCCCAGGCTTGGGGACCAGGGCGTGACTTAGTCTCGCCGCTCCCCAGCTTTGGGCATGTTAGATTTCCCAGTCAGGTTTCAGTGGACATTGGTAACTGAACACATGTCTCAGACTTGGAAAGGCTGGTGACACGGGAGCACATAAGTGGCTCTCCATAGTGCATGGTGACCATAGCAGCTGGGGTGGTGGTCAGGCACGCATTGCTGGTAGAAATCACCCGACCGAGAGCAGCTTGTGGGAAAAAAAGAGGTTTATTTTGGCTTTCAGGCCTCAAGGGGAAGCTCCGTGATGGCAAGGGAAAGCGACGGCATGAGCAGAAGGTGGACATCACCCCCTGGTCAACATAAAGTAGACAACAGCAACAAGAGCGTGTGCCAGGCACTGGCAAGGGGAAACTGGCTAAACCACCCATAAGCCTGCCCCCAACAATACAGTCCCTCCAGGAGGCATTAATTCCCAAGTCTCCATCAGCTGGGAACCTAGCATCTGAACAGCTAGGTTTATGGGGGACACTTGAATCAAACGACCACAGCTAGTGCTAACCAAACACTGATAAGATGCATAGCATTTGTGTGACCCATAGTCTTATGATCCCAATCAATGAGTCTATGATGAGCTGGTGTCCCCTCCACTCCAAAATAAAGGGAAGCTGGTTCACCCCTGGCGTGGAGAATTTGAAGGGAACAAGTCCACAAGTCTAAGGGACTTGGGAGGGCCTCAGTAAGGTCCATTCTGTTTTACGTCTTCTCTGGGTCTCAACTGTGCCTGGCAGTGGGAAGCTGGCTTGGCAGTGCTTTGTTTCAAGCACCATCAGATCTGTTATGTGTTTCTTTTGGACGCAGAAGATCTGAGAGGCCCAGTAAGTTTCCCAGCTGCCATTTCAAACGCAAGAAGGAGCAGGTTCATAGACTGTGTCTCTTAAGAAGGGACGAGGAGGAAATGTCAAGGACTTGGAAGGTGCTGGAACATTCTGTGTAAATATAGAGAATAAAAGGCCTCCAAGACCCTGAGGGAGCCCTACAGGCTGGAAGTAGACAAAGGAGGAAGCCATATGAGCAGGAGGTCCCTTTGGTGGGCACACAGAGTGTGTGCACAGGGAGTGTTTGAGGAAAATGCTCACTAAAGAGCCCCGGTGTTTTTCACTGTTTAGAACAGCACCACAGACAAGCTATGACTGGGCTGGAGAGATGGCTCAGCCATTAAGGCGCTTGCCTACAAAGCCTAAAGACCCGGGTTCAAGTCCCCAGAACCTACATAAAGCCAGATGTACAAGGTGACACATGAATCTGGAGTTCATTTGCAGTGGCTAGAAACCTTGGCACACTCATTCTCTAGTTCTCTGTCTGCTTCTCTCTCAAATAAATAATTTTAAAAACCATTTTTATTGCGGGGGGAATCAAAGAGAGAATGGGTGTGCCAGGGCTTCTAACTACTGCAAACAACCTCCAGGTGCATGTTTCACCTTGTGCATCTGGCTTACGTGGGTTCTGGGGAGTCAAACCTGGCTCCTTAGGCTTCTCAGGCAAGTGCCTTAACCACTAAGGCATCTCTCCAGCCCAAATAAAGTATTTTTGAAAAGGTGTGACTGACTCACTCTGGATTGAGGTCTCGCACTGTGGCCACTGCTGGTGTGCCCACGATGCTTTTACAAAGCTGAGATAGGGGCTGGGAAGTAGTTGGGTCAGTCATGAGCTTGTCTCCCAAGAACAAGGACCTGAGTTCAATTTCCAGGACCTACGCAAAGTCCTGGGTGTGGCTGAGTGCACCTGCCCTCCTGGTGCTGGGGCGACAGAGATGGGGGAGCGAGGGAGCCCCTGACCTAGGCACTGAGCTCCAGGCTGATGACAGACCCTGTCTCAAACAGAGGTGGGTGACATATCTGAGGAGTGGCCCCCAAGCTTACCCTCTGGCCTCCACGTGTGCACACACGCCCCCGAACACTCACACGTGCGTGCGCACACATGCAGAAATGAGCTGAGATGAGGAATTCTGTTTTTCCACACTGAGGAGGTCTGATGCATTAAAACAATCAATCAAAGACCTCTGGTGGCTGGAGAGATGGCTTTGTGGATGTGCTTGCTCCACAACTCTTGAGTACCTGAATTTGGATCCCTAGACCCCGTGTAAAAGCCAAAAGTTGGGCTGGAGAGATGGCTTAGTGGTTAAGCGCTTGCCTGTGAAGCCTAAGGACCCCGGTCCGAGGCTCTATTCCCCAGGACCCAAGTTAGCCAGATGCACAAGGGGGCGCACACGTCTGGAGTTCGTCTACAGTGGCTGGAAGCCCTGGCGCGCCCATTCTCTGTCTCTCTCTCTGTCACTCTCAAATAAATAAATAAAAGTGAACAAAATAATTAAAAAAAAAAAGTCAAAAGCTGTGGCAGGCTTTTGCAATCTCAGTGTGCCTAACAGTGAGACAGGCAGCAGAGACCAGAGAATTTTCTGGAAGCTCGCAATTGGAGCTGTGAATATTAATGAGATAACCCGCAGAAGTTGAGCACTGACCAGAAATTAAGTTGTCCTCTGATCTTCACACGTGCTCTGTGGCAGATGTGTACACACACACACACACACACACACACACACACTAAATACATGAATAAGTTAAAAGCAAAAATAAAACCCTCTGGTTCTCATGACTAAGAGAATCTCTATGCGTGTTCAAACCATCCCATGAAAACAGTTTAACCTCATGGAGAGTACGGCGGGCGCGTCTCACTGGTAGCTGACATGCCACCAGGCTCCGACGTGTCTGACCCTCTCATTTTGAACTGCCACTGCTCATGCCGCCCATTGCTCTTCGGTCTGGAAGGATCTGCTAAAGGTTAATCTTCCAGAGTTTCTTGGGCTTTGCAGGGCGGTGTTCTGCACACCTAGTTTTAATTTTGATAAATGCATCTGTGAGTGGTTAATCCCTGAGAAGGTCTAAGATTTACAAGTCAGTCAAGGGTTGAAGGTAGCAATTCATTACCCGTGTGGGCTGCGCGGTTCACTCCTGAAACCCGTTGACAAATCAAATGAGCAGTAGTGGAACGCGGGGAGATAAATTTACCACTAACCTCGACCCCTCCTCTCTGCAGAGCCGTCTTCCTCCTTCTTTTATGGAGGGACCCCCTTGGGCAGACCCAGCAGCTCTCTGGTCGCTGTGCTGCTTTGACCCTCTGGCTCTTAGCACACTGCCTAAAATAGCACACAGCATCCCTGGGGACCGGAGAGGTGGTTCACCGGAAGAATTTATCCTATAGACACAAAGATGCTATCACTCATCAAGCTTCCTGCATCTCCTTGACTTTAAGGAAATTTAGGAATGACCGTAACCTAAAACCACAGGTGAAAATGTGGGTGGGCTTTAGGGGGCTACCCATTTTACCCTCTCTTGAATTCTGATTTCTGCTGGGCCTGAACTCTTTTATTATGTGTGTGGATCTGGGCATAATGTCACATACCTGTAACCCCAGTCTTAGAGAGGCAGTGGATAAGGAATCCAAGGTTATTTAGCTTTAGGTAGGGAGAGTTTCACGGCCAGCCTGAACTAAGTGCGACCTTGCCTCTAAAGAGGGCTGGAGGGCCAGAGAGATGGCTTAGCAGCTAAGGCATTTGCCTGCAAAGCCTAACTATCTGGGTTTGGTTTCCCAGTACCCATGTAAAGCCAGATGCACAAAGTGGCGCATGCAAGCATCTGAAGTTCATCTGCAGCAGCTAGAGGCCTGGATGCACCCATTCTCTCTCTCTGCTTGTAAATAAAATGATTTTTAAAAGAAGTTAAAATAAAAAAATAAGGAAGGAAGGAAAATGAGAATAGAGAAGGAAGGAAAGAAAGAAGCAGGAAGAAGGAAAGAGGAGGGAGGGAGGAAGGAAGGAAGAAAGAAGGAAGGAAAGGGGGAAGGAAAGAGAAGGGGAAGGAGGAAGGGAGGAGGTAGGGAGGAGGAAAGGGCACCCTGTGTGTAGTTGTGCCTGGAGTGTTAGGAGGAGGTCACTTATCTTTTGATGATATGCTTTTTCTGAGCCCGCATTAGATGCTCAGCAGTGGGCTTTCAAATTAAAGCACACCACATTATTTTGTGGGAAAAGTACATTTGGTTTTAAATACTTTATATCTCCTTAGAAAAACTCTCTGCTGAGTGACTCCATTATCTGATGGAGAGGTCCTGTCTTTGGTCCCCATGTTAAGGGCACACGTCCCCCCCCCTTTTTTTTTCAAGGTAGGGTCTCACTGTAGCCCAGGCTGACCTGGAATTCACTATTTAGTCTCAGGGTGGCCTCGAATTTACGACGATCCTCTACCTCTGTCTTCCTAGTGCTGGGATTAAAGGTGTGTGCCACTACACCACACACTTTCTTTGAAATGATGTGTGGTCATCATTCCTGCTCCTGTGTTCTCTTTCCAGGGACAGAAGGGCATGCTTACTGTAACTTAGATACTTCTGGTAGAGAAATCGGTGTTCATGAAGTCTTGTCTTGGTTTTCAGCCTTTCTGTAAGATTTGGCAAATTTGCTCAGTATAGAATAACATTTGCCACCTTTGTTTTGGCTTATTTCTTTTAAAGTTGAAGGATATTAAAAGTATTAAGATTTGGTGGGGCTGGAGAGATGGCTTAGTGGTTAATACATTTGCCTGCAAAGCCAAAGGATCCTAGTTCAAGTCTCCAGGAGCCATGTAAGTCAGATGCACAAGGGGGGTGCATGCATCTGGAGTTCATTTGCAGTGGCTGGAGGCCCTGGAGTGCCCATTATCTCTGTCTCTCTCTCTCTGCCTCTTTCTCTCAAATAAAATAAAATATATTTAAAAAAGTATTAAGATCTGGGATGGAGAGATGTTTCAACGGTTAGGGTGCTTGCCTGCAAAGCCTAACATCCTGGGTTTGATTCCCCAGTGCTCACCTAAAGCCACATATACAAAGTGGCAAATGCATCTGGAGTTGGTTTGCAGTGTCTTTAGGCCCTGGTGTGCTCATTCTCTCTCTCTGTCTCTTTCTGCTTACAAATAAAAAAAAATATTTTAAAAAGTATTAAGATTTCCAAAGGAGCTGGCTTCTTTATGTTTTGATATTTTTTGTCACTTAAAAAAATTTAATTAATTAATTTATTTGCAAGGATAGAGAGAAAGAGAGAGAGAGAATGGGCATGCCAGGGTCTCCAGCCACTGCAAACAAACTCCGGATGCATGCATCCCCTTGTACATCTGGCTTATGTGGATACTGAGGGATTGAACCTGGGTCCTTTGGCTTTGCAGGCAAGTGCCTTAGCTGCTAAGCCATCCCTCCAACCCTTTTTTCTTGTCACTTTTAAAATTTATTTTAGTTTTGAGAGAGAGAGACAGAGAGGCAGATAGAATGGGTGCGCCAGGGCCCCCAGCCACTGCAAACGAACTCCAGACACATGCATGCCTTGTGCATCTAGCTTACATGGGTGCTGGAGAATTGAACCACGGTCTTTAGAATTCACAGGCAAATGCCTTAACTGCTAAGCCATCTCTCCAGCCCCCTGTTTTGAGAAGCTTTTAAGATTATTACTTCCCTGTTACTTTTTCAGCATCCTTCTGTACTTCACAATTTTTTAAATTTGCAAGTTATATGTAAAATAGTACGTATTCAGTTTAAAATGATGCACACCAACCAATTTAAGATTTATATTATGATAGATCATATATGTTCGGCTCACATCCCTACACCGTACAACTTTTGTGCTAACTATGTTATATTGATCTTCTTACTGTTTGTTCCCTGTACCTTGCTTATTGTTGTCTCAACATTGTAGTTCTTCAGATAGGCGCCATCACAGTTGTATATTTTCAGTTCTATGGGATTCAATCACAGTCATGGATGGCAAAATGTTTCACCAATAATGGCCTGAGTATACCACAGTGGTCCCCTAAGGTTACCGTGGAGCTAGCTAAAAGTGTTCTGAGGCTGAGTGACACTGTGGCCATAGTCCTGTCCAGCTCCAGGTGTTGCTCACGTGGTTGGGTGATTTTTGGTACAAACAGTTCTATGTCACATTGCTGGTCATATCAAAGTACAGCACATAGATTATATGAATATGTACTAAATCATATTGACTGTGTTCCAGCATCATGTATTTACTATACTGTAGCACTAATCTTTATTTATTTATTTTGGTTTTCCAAGGTAGGGTCTCACTCTAGCCCAGGCTGACCTGGAATTCACTATGTAGTCTCAGGGTGGCCTCGAACTCACGGCGATCCTCCTACCTCTGCCTGCTGAGTGCTGGGATTAAAGGTGTGTCCCAACACTCCCGACTTAATCTTTATTTAATTTATTTATTTGAGAGAAATAGGAAAAACAGAGGAGACAGAGAGAGAGAGAGAGAGATTTTTTTTTTGAAGGCAGGGCCTCGTGCCACTGCAAACAAACTCCAGACACATGTGCCAGTTTGTGCATCTGGCTCTATGTACTGGAGAGTCAAGCTGGGGCCGTCAGGCTTTCAAAGCTTGCACCTTAAACTGCTGAGCCATCTCTTCAGCCCCTTAGTCATCCTTTTAGAATGCACCTGCACTTGTAAAAAAAAAGCTAGAGACAGTGTGTCATGTTGCCTGTAGCAGCCTCATCCATCTCATACGTACTGTGTCTCTTCATTGTATTTTCTCTTATCCCTGACTTAATTTAATATTACTTTTTATCATGATCCTATGAAGCAATGGTTATATATACACACATGCATATAGATGTATAAATTAAATGATATAAGCAATGTGTAATACAATGTAATATATAAACTCCATCATAGGTATATAGTGGGCTGCGTCAGTCAGCGTTCTCCAGAGGGGCAGAACTGAGGAAATAAATATACGTTGCATGGGTGATTTGTCAGATGGGCTTACCAAACCCAGGCTGCAGGGCGCCCCTGCAGCGGCTGGCTGCACTCTGAGGGGCAGAGAACCCCGCAGCCGCTCAGGGCGCGAGGTCGTCTGCATCAGCAGTTCCACCCTGGCATTACAGGTCTGCAGGATTCTTGGGCAGCTTCCGGGTCTCGAGTGGGCACTGGGAGGCCGAAGACACTGAGTTCTGATGTCACCGAAGGATGGCAGCAACAGGGAGACGTGCTTACCAGCAGGAAGCGAAGGTGGGCAACCAGGGGAGGCACTGCCGTGCCCCAGACCTCTTTATATCTTGGCTGCCACTGGAGGGGATGCCCGCTTCAGGAGAGCCACCTCCTTCAGTCCGTCTTTCCTGGCAGTGCTCCCAGACCTGCAGAGTCATGTCTCTTGACTTGATTTTTGTTTTTTTTGAGGTAGGGTCTCACTGTAGTTCAGGCTGGCCTGGACTTCACTATGTAGTCTCAGGGTGGCCTCGAACTCATGGCGATCCTCCTACCTCTGCTTCCCAAGTGCTGGGATTAAAGGAATGTGCCACCACACCTGGCCTTTAATTTGATTTTAAAAACATTTTTATTTATTCATTTGTAAGCAGAGAGAGATAGAGATGAGAGAGAGAGAGAGAAAGAGAGAGAGAGAGAGAGAGAGAATGAATGGGCATGCCAGGGCCTCTAGCCACTGCAAATGAACTCCAGATTCATGCACCACTTTGTGCACCTGGCTTTACCTGAGGGTACTGGGGAACTGAACTCTGGTCATGAGGCTTTGCAGGCAAGCACCTTAACCGCTGAGCCATCTCTCCTGCCCTGACTTGGTTTTTGAGTCAATCAAGTTGACAATAGAGATTGCTCATTGTGTAGGCTATGCTATTTGTTTGTATAATTAGACTATGATAATTTCATGATGAAATATTTACCTGCCAACACAGTCTTCAGAACATATCCCTTTTAAAAATATCTTATTTATTTGAGAGAGAGAGAGAGAGAGAGAGAGAGAGAGAGAGAGAGAGAGAATGCATCTGGAGTTTGTTTGCAGTGGCTTAGAGGCCCTGGTGTACCCATTCTCCTCTCTCTCTGCCTCTTTCTCAAATAAAGGTATTTAAAAGATATTTTACTTTAATTTTTTAGTTAGTGTACAAAATACTGTGTTTCATTATGACATTTTTATGAATATATATTCGTGTACTTTGCTCATATCCCCCTCAGCCCTCCAGTGTTCTCTCCTTTCTTGTTGGCCTTTTTCCTTCCCCACAAGTTCTTATTCTGTTTTCATGTCCTATATATTTAAGTCTGGATTTGAATATGAAAGAAAATGTGGTATTTTGTTTTTCCTCCTATCCATCATCCTCTTTTCCCCCCTCCCTTTTTACCCTCTTCTTTCCCCATCATCATAACCCTTCCACTTTCTTTCTATGGTTTTATATATATTATATAACATTTATATGTTTAAAGATTCTGTATATGAGCAAAGTATGTGATATTGTTATATTGTTTCCTCCCTGCCTCCCTCTCTCCCTCTCTCCCTCCCTCCTTTCCTTCCTTCCTTCCTTCCGTTTGTGGTACAGTTACTGGGGATAGAACCTAGAGCCTGTGCCTTGTAGGCAAATGCTCTACTGCTCTTCCACTGGGCTATATTCCCATACCTATTGCATTATTTATTTATTTATTTATTTATGAGAGAGAGGGAGGAGAGAAGATTATGGGTGTGCCAAAGCCTCTTGCTGCTACAAATGACCTTCAGGCACATGCACCACATTGCCCACCTGGCTTTCCATGGGGTACTTAGGCAAGCAGGTGCCCTTAACCACTGAGCCAGAGCCATCTTCCGAGCCAAGCCCTGTTGCATGTTTTCTTAATGACTGCCCTTCTGACTGGGGTGAGCTGCAATCTCAGTGTGTGTGTGTGTTTAATTTTATTTATCTATTTGAGAGAGAAAGGGAGATAGAGAAAGAGAGAATGGGTGCACCAGGGCCTTCATCCACTGCAAACAAACTCCAGACACAAGCACCACCTTGTGCATCTGGCTTACATGGGTCCAGGGGAATTGAACTTGGGTACTTAGGCTTCGCAGGCAAATGCCTTAACCGCTAAGCCCTCTGCCCAGCCCTAAGTTTTGTGGTTTTAATTTGCATTTTCCTGATGGCTATCTCCTGCTTTTTTTTTTTTCTTAAGGATTTACAGTTTTGGCCTTAATATATTTATTCTTTTCTCACACCAGTCTTGGGAAGGTCTGCCTTTCCCCTGATATATAATGTCAGCTCTGACATGTGCCAGGTTCTCATAAATGCCTGCTCGGAGTTCACTGATTCATTTGTCTTTTCCTATATCACCACCACAGACTTAATTATTATAGCTTTTATTCAGTTTCTTCATGAGTTGACACTTGATTCTTCTAAGGGCTGCCTGGGCAATTTATTTATTTATTCATTTGCAAGGAGAGAGAGAGACACGGAGAGAGAGAGAGATAGATAATATGGGCATGCTGGGGCGCTCCTGCCACTGCAAATGTACTCCAGGCACATGCACCACTTTGTGCATCTGGCTTTAAGTGGGTACTGGGTAACTGCACCCGGGACCATCAGGCTTTGCAAGAAAGTGCCTTTAACCACTAAGCCATCTCCTTAGTCTGGTCTGGTCTGTTTTTAGCTCTTTCTCTTTCAGTATGACTTCCCTCAATGTTTTATTATGACTAGTTTAAAAATAAAGTCCAGAGAATTTGAAGAGATTTTATAGTAGACCCCATGAGCCCACCTCTTTTGTTATATTTCTCTGCCACTTAGCTATCTCTGTAATCCCCATGTGATTTTTTTTTGGGGGGGTTTCAAGGTAGGGTCTTGTTCTAGCCCAGCCTGACCTAGAATTCACTATGTAGTCTCAGGGTGGCCTTGAACTCACAGCGATCCTCCTCCCTCTGCCTCCCGAATGCTGGGATTAAAGGCATGCGCCACCACGCCTGGCTTTAAAAAATTTTTATTTTGGAGCAACAGACAGAGAGAGAAAGAGGGAGAGAGAGAGAGGGATAGAAAGAATGGGCGTGCCAGGGCTTCCAGCCATTGAGCCTCGAACTGGGGTCCTTAGGCTTCACAGGCAAGCACTTAACCGCTAAGCCATCTCTCCAGCCCCCATCTTACTTTTTTAAGCATTATTTAATTTATTTATTTGAGAGAGACAGGGAGAATGGGCACTCCAGGGCCTCCAGCCACTACAAATGAACTCCAGATGCATGCACCACCTTGTGCATCTGGCTTATGTGGGTCCTGGGGAGTCGAACCTGGGTCCTTAGGCTTCGCAGGCAAGACCTTAACCACTAAGCAATCTTTCCAGCACCTCCATCATATTTTTTGAAGCAGAGTCTCTCATTGAACCTGAAGGTGTTCACCAACTGGCCAGACTAGCCAGCCAGCAAGCCCCAGGACCCTCCTGTGTCTGCGTCCCCAGCACTGGGATTACAGGCTCATGTCAACATGCCTGGCTCTTATGTGGTGTCAGGATCTGAACTCAGGTCCTCATGCTTGGACAGGAAGCATTTTTCCCACTGAGGCTCCTCCCCTGCTCCTAAATTCTCTTTATTACAAAAATTTCTAGGGCTGGAGAGATGGCTTAGCAGTTAAGCGCTTGCCTGTGAAGCCTAAGGACCCCGGTTCGAGGCTTGATTCCCCAGGACCCACGTTAGCCAGATGCACAAAGGGGAGCAGGTGTCTGGAGTTCGTTTGCAGTGGCTGGAGGCCCTTTGGGTGCCCATTCTCTCTCTCTCTCTCTCTCTCTCTCTGCCTCTTTCTCTCTCTGTCTGTCACTCTCAAGTAGATAAATAAATAAACAAACAAAATTAAAAAAAAATTCCAAATCTATGATTACATGGTTCACTGGTTTGTGAGCCTTGGCTCCAGGCTTCCATTCCACAGGTTTCTTCATTATCTTTGGATCCGTACCAAGCCCAAGAAAGCAAGATGACCAGTCAGATCGCACCACTGACAAAATTACCAAAACAAACCAAAAAAAAAAAAAAAAAAAAAAAGAGAGAGAGAGAAAAAAAACCCATGGCACATTAGTGACTCTATGTGTGTTACATGTGCCAACATACCTACCGTTAGTTGCTGAAAGTCACATGACCAATACCTAAGCATTAAAGACACAGACTTTTTCCTACTACTGTGCCCTGTGGGTTATAGAGCAGAGAGGGAGTGAGTAAAAGGCCTATGAACAAGCCAGGTGTGGAAGTTCATCCCAGCATTCTCGATGCTGACGCAACAGCGTGACAGTGAGTTTGAGATGCCATAGAGGACACTGAGTTCCCGACCAGCCAGGGCTACAGAATAAGACCCTGTGTGAAAAACCCCGACAGGGCTGGAGGGATGGCTTAGCAGTAAAGGCGTTTGCCTGCAAAGCCGAAGGACCCAGGTTCGATTCCCCAGGACCCACGTTAGCCAGATGCACAAGGAGGTGCATGTACCTGGAGTTCGTTTGCAGTGGCTGGAGGCCCTGGCGCACCCATTCTCTCTTTCTCTCTCTCTCTGTCAAATAAATAAATAAAAAATATTCAAAGAGATAATCCAACAAAACCCTATAAATAATAATATAATGTATTATAATAATATCTGATGAATAAATGAAATAACATATACAGAGTGCTTGAAGTTTAATAAATGTGAGCTGGGGAGATGGATCAGCAGTTAAAAGCTTTTGCTTGCAAAGCCTGTTGTCCCAGGTTTGATTCCCCAATACCCATAAAAAGCCAGATTCACAAAGTAGCATATGTGTCTGGAGTTCATTTGCAGTGGCAGGAGCCCTGGAGGGCCCCTAGTATCTACCTCCCTCCAAACAAGAAAATAAAAATATTAAAAATATAATCAACACATGTAGATTACTGCTATTGCTATTATTGTAAACAGAAGGTATTAAATAAATGGCTTTTGAGAATGCTTGATATATCTACATTTTCGTGATTTTGTTTTTCCATTCAAGTTGCCTTCTCCCCTTGCACCCTCGGTTTCTTTTCCGTTATGATAGAAATAATGAATTCAGCCTCTGTTTCCAAGTTTTGGTTGAGGACACATGGGCTGTTTATTTACTTTGCTGTGTCTGCACTGGGTCAATGTTATTTTGTGCAGATAACTGCTTTTGATTCAAATAGGCAACGTGGTTTCAGACCTAATTACTACGGAAGTAATTGTGCCTTGGCACATGAGACTCTACGGTCTGCCCAGGCTTTGAATGTTAAAGAGCCAGCTGAACACAGGGCCTGCCCACAGCCTCTAGTGGAAGCCCGCTGACCTTCTCCATGTGGTGGTCCAAAAGACTAGGATTTTAGCCAGTGAATTGCAGACCGGGTCTCCTCAAATCCTTTTTTTCTAAGGCCTCAAGACAATAGATGCAACAGATACTATTTTGAGAAGATGGTAGATAAGCTGATCTTACTTATTTATTTATATGAGAGCGACAGACATAGAAAGAGGCAGATAGATAGATAGAGAATGGGCATGCCAGGGCCTCTAGCCACTGCAAAGGACCTGGAGATGCGTGCGCCCCTTGTGCATCTGGCTAACGTGGGTCCTGGGGAATCGAGCCTCGAACCGGAGTCCTTAGGCTTGACAGGCAAGCGCTTAACCACTAAGCCATCTCTCCAGCCCAGATAATCTGATCTTACAGTGCATCCACCTCCAAGCTATGAAAGACACAGGAGATGGTGACTGGGAGTTTACAGTATACCCTTCATGTCTTTTCCTCATGGAGGTGGAATATGGGGTGGTTTTCTTCCTGCTTAAGGCAAGCTAAATGGACACCCCAGGGCCAGCTGAAGACCCCGACAAGGTTCTCTGTTGTTTGTGGGGCACAGTGGGTGGTCTGCTGTCAGCCACAGGCTTAAGGCATTGACAGGAAGTGCTGGCTAGACCTTCCTGTTTTGTGGATGGGCTGGGAGTAACTGGGAGCTTTCCGACAGCTCACGTGTGAGCCACACGTGATGAGAAAGTTGCCTTTGAGCTGGTTTAGGTTCTGCCCCAGCGTGCGCCGTGGAGAGGGCAAGGCAACAGTGCCAGGGAAGGCTGTGGGTATGTGGAAGCCGGGCACCGAGGAGGAACTGCACGCCACCAGCCAGAGTAACGGATCCACCGGGTTCTGCGGCTGGAGGGGTCTCCGGGGATAGAAAGAGTCTCAAGGGAGCCTTGGGGAGTCTCATGAGCAAAAGGCAACTTGATACATCAGGCATTTGGAAGGGAATCGGTGAGGGACAGGGGAGACCTTTCTCTCCACCCTTACCTCTTCTTTTCTGGCCCCAGTTTCACCTGGAGGAAAGCACATGGTTGAGATGGTGGGATGGGGGAGGGCAACAGTGGGAGCTGAGAAGACTTGAGGGTGCTCATACGTGTTCTTCTGTGTGTCGGTGCACGTGGAGGCTGGAGGAAACTTGGGGCGCTATCCCCAGGAAACTCGCCTTCTTTTTATTGTTTTATTTATTTATTAGATACAGAGAGAGAGAGAGAGAGAGAGAGAGAGAGAGAGAGAGAGAGAGAGAGAGAATGGGCATGCCAGGGCCTCTAGTGACTGCAAACGAACTCCAGATGCATGCACCATGATGTGCATCTGGCTAACATGGGACCTGGAAAATCTAACCGGGGTCCTTAGGCTTCTAGGCAAGTGCCCTAACTGCTAAGCCATTTCTCCAGCCCTCACCCTGTTTTTTTTTTTTTTTTTTTTTTTTTTTGGCAAGCCCAATAGACTGGCCTATTTTTTACATGAGAGAGAATTGGTACACCGGGGCCTCCAGCCACTGCAATTGAACTCCAGATGCGTGTGCCACCTGTGTGTGCACATGTGCAACCTTGCGTGCTCCCATCACTTTGTGTGTCTGGCATATGTGGGACCTGGAGAGTCGAACATGGGTCCTTAGGCCTCTCAGGCAAGTGCCTGAGCCACTAAGCCATCTTTCTAGCCTGCACCCTCTTTTTGAGACAGGGTCTCTCATTGGCCTAGAGTTCATCCATTAGTCTAGACTGGCTTTTTGGGTAGCTCTAGGAATTCTCTCCTCCATACCACCCCAGCACTGGGATTACAGACATGTGCTGCTGTGTCCAGCATTTCACATGGGTATTGGGGATCAAACTCAGGTGCTCATTCTTACAAGACAAGTGCTTTACCCGCTGAGATATCTCCCCCCTTGATTTGATTTTTTTTTCAATGTCAACCTAAAACTTTTTTTTTTTTTAAGACAAAATGACCTTATTATCTGAGAATGCCTGGAAAAACCAACTTTACCTTTGCAGGATTCTTTCCAGCCGTGGAGGAAGAACTTGCTCCATGGAATGAGCCAGCAGTGAGGTGGGATCTAAAGATAATTGCTTGATAATTGTGTTGTACCTATAAGTACAAAAGAAAACTGCTTGATAATTGTGCTGTACTTGTAAGTACAGCTACCAGGGGAGGAGGGTTCTTTTTCTTTTTCTTTTTACCATTTTTTAAATTAGTTTTGTACTCAGTGAATATAGTCAAGTTGGTACCATTGTTAGCCTCCTCCCTGTCCTCCCCTCTCCACATGGACCCTCCTTGTTGGGGTATATGGGTCATGCATTGGGGGGTTAGCCCTCAGTTATGGGTAGGAGGACATCTTTTTCTTTATTAGTTATGTACATAGTAGTGTGTAAACAGCACATGTTGGCACCACCCTTGCCCTCCTCCCTGTCCTCTCCCGTCTGAAGGGACCCTCCTTGTTGGGGATGCCAGTTATCCCCATGGGGAATGTGGCTCGTGCATTGTGGGGGTACCCATCAATCATGGGTAAGAGGCGATGTCTCTGTGCATAAATGACCCAACTTGTGGCTCTAACAATCTTTTTGTCCCCCTCTTCCGCAAATTTCCCTGAGCCATGTTGTGTTCATTTTAGGTCTGCTTCAGTGATGAGGTCTTGGGAGCCTCTGTGTCTCTGGATCTCCGGTTTGGTGGGAGTTGAGTGTTCTCTGTGTCTATCTCCTTCATCCTTGTGCTGGCACCAGGTTCCCCAAGAAAGCAGCACTCTTTCTCAGTTCCCTAATTCCTCTATGGTTTCAGCTGGGGCCCTTGGTGAGGTGTGATGGACTGACTCTCTCCTTAGGTTCTGTGTCCATTTGAAAAAGAGAGGCAGATTCTCCAATGGAGAGTGAAGTCATCACTGGATAAATGGGATAATCATAATTATTTTAGAGAGAATTTGATAGGTGTAGGCCCTCTTGTAGCCTAAGATTGGCAGAAGCTTGATATAGGGCAGAGCTTGTTTTTTTTTTGGATATGATTCTGACTTGATTCCCAGATCCAGCTATGGGTTCCATTCCACTGAGCAGATCCATTAGCCAATTGGTTTCCCACCATGGCTGTGTGCCACTATTGCACTTGTGTGAGCATCACACAAGTCAGATTGTTTGCTGCCGAGTAGCTTAGACCATGAGTTGCTTGGACAGATGTTGGTCATTTTCCTCCAGTCACTCATGTAGCACCTTCTGGCACTAGATGAGCTAACTGGCTGGGGACTGGCTCTCTTCCAGGTTCCAGCCAGGTGTCTCCATGTTGTGTACCATCAGCATATGGTGTGGAAGGAAGGTTTTTCTCCCTCCTGTCTCTTCATTCCAGAGTGTGCGGGTGTATCTCAGTCTGCATGCTCATACTCACACTAGGTTCTTGCCCTGGTGCACACATATTGCTATAACAAAACACTTGAGGCTGACTAATTTCTTTTTTATTTACTTTTATTTATTTGAGAGAGAGAGAGAAAGAGAGAGAAAGAGAAGAATGAATGGGTGCACCAGGGCCTCCAGCCACTGCAAACGAATTCCAGATGCATGCACAACCTTGTGCATCTGTCTTACGTGGGTCCTGGGTTATCAAAGCTGGTTCCTTAGGCATCACAGGCAAGTGCCTTAACCACTAAGCCATCGCTCTAGTCCGAGGCTAATTTCATAGAGAAAAAAGTGTTCATTTGACTCATGATTCTGGTGGCCAGAATGTTCAAAGAGCACAAGGCAAACATCCTAGCTTTTCTAGTTGCATCGCAACATGACAAGTAAGCACAAAGGGAGTTAGTTAGGTGGGTGCAGGATAGACAAGCACAAGAGGAACACACTCTCAGAACAAATCCAGTCCCATGAGACCTGATCTTCTTTAGGTTGCTCATTAATCCATTCATAAGGGCAGAGTTTCTTGCCTAATTACCTTGCTTTAGGAACCACCCTGAAAGGTTCTACCACCTCAACCTTGCCATAGTTGGAGGCCAAAATTCCAGCACTTGAACCTCTGAAACAAGCCACATCTCACCCAGATCTGTAGCTGGGCTAGCCGCTCTGTCCCTAGGAGGTGTAGGAGAAACTTGGTGATGGAGGGCAGAAGTGGGGGCACAGGACAAAGGGGCACGGAAGAGCTATCCAAATGAACCCTGCCACACTCAGAACTTTATTTGAAGATTCCTTCCACAGGCAGACCTCAGGCTTATGATGACCACAACCATTTGGAAGGAGTTTTAGAAACTGTAAGAGTCCTGGGTTCCACCCATGGGCCCATGTACAGAGGGCCTCTGGGTTCTACCCTGGACCCATGGGCTGAGGGCTTCTGGGAAATTACAGAAGAATCTTCAAAGTCTTCCAACCCATTGTGGCACATTTGGAGATCAGGCTTGGCATTTGGGAGGACCTGTAAGTTACCTTGAGAGTGTGGAACCTGTGGTCAATTTATTGTTCTGAAAAGATCATGTGTTTTCAAAGGAGTGACAGCTTCTGCTGTGTCCCCTCCTCCCTCCAGCCATTTTTATCTTGAGAACATTTAAAGTGCTATTTTAAGTCACCAGCTAGATGTTAGAGAGTGTTTACTGGCTTGGCCTTCCACTGTGTTGGAACTTGATTCCTGTTCTAGTGGCGTTTTGGCCATCTGGTAATTCTGTTGATGGGAGCAGAAATGGAAAACAGAGGGCACGATTAGCCCACAACTCCAAAACATAGCAGTTGTCTGACTTTCCACCAATCCTGCCAAAGCTCGGCCAATGACAATATGGTTTCTAACCCACATGCCTCTCTCTGGCCCTGGAGCAGAACAAGCCTGTCACTGATGGGAAAAATTCAGGGTTCAACAATAAGGATCGGGTCCAGATACGTTGCCAGCATCAAGAAATACACTTCATGCTCAGGGCCTGGGTTAGGACGATGATCATTCGAATTTTCTTTGTCTATTCTTTGGAACTCTCTGCAGTTGTTGAATAAGGACCAAGCCGAATGAAATGTACTGCTGTATTAGTGTTCTCTTAGCCAGCAAGCTAATTATTTTTCCTGACAAATGTCTGTGAGGAGGGTGTTAGAGTACCCTGATTTATGGCTACTTCATTTTGCAAGTCATATGCTCATGTTAGGATAGCACAAATAGAAGGATATTTTAAGTGCCAAAAAAAAAAATGAAATGTTAAACTTTATTTCAGAGTGATTTTATTTTTGTCCTTGACTTAGAAGCATTAATGTATTTTCTTGACAACTGAACAACGAGGCAGATCTTTTGGTTGGTGAAGATACCTACAGACTGAAGTGGCATGCACTTATCTATCTATTTGCTGAGCTTTGAGTAAATTGATGAATTGAGAAATTTTAGATTAGACAGCCTGTGTACTTAATTAAAGCGAAAGATAGCAGGGCTGAGAAATGGTATTTTATTTGGTTTAGGTTGAAAAGATGAGTTGGTCTGCTCAAGGGTTGAGGGACAGAGTGTGGGAACTGTTCTCGACTGAAGGTTATCAGCAAGAAGAATATATGGTGGTCTTTGGTACAGTGATAGAGATCTCTCCCTCATTCCTCTCTCACTCCCCGTATCCAGTTGATCCTCAAGGCTGATGAAAACTAAATTACTTATTTCTTGAAGCTATTGATTACAGCTTTACTTCTTTTTTTTTTTTTTTTTTGAGGTAGGGTCTCACTCTAGCCCAGGCTGACCTGAAATTCACTATGTAGTCTCAGGATGGCTTTGAACTCATGGCAATTTTCCTACCTCTGCCTCCTGAGTACTGGGATTAAAGGCGTGTGCCACCACGCCCGCCACTTTTTATTTATTTTATTTATTAATTTGAGAGAGAGAGAGAGAGAGAGAGAGAGAGAGAGAGAGAGAAAGAAAGAATGGGTACATCAGGGCCTCCATCCCTGCCAACGAACTCCAGATGCATGTGCCACTTTGTACGTCTGGTTTTTGTGGGTCCTGGGGAATTGAACTTGGGTCCGTTGGCTTTGCAGGCAAGCACCTTAACCACTAAGCCATCTCTCCAGCCCTTGCCCTTACTTCGGACTTTAGACATTTCAGGAAGAAGGAACTGAGAGGCAAGGAGAACCAATAGGGGAGGAGCCAATCCAGATGGGCAGGACTCCGCTATTTGTTATCTTTTACATTGTCTCATTTCACTGTCTCACTTTTTGTAAAGATGCTCTTCAGTCAAGGATGGGGAAACCTTCTGGCAAGTTGGGAGTTGAAAATATCCGGAGCTGTTGTAGGGGAGATGGCTCTGTGGATAAAGGGATTTGCCGTCCAAGCATGAAGACCCGGATGCAGATCCCCAGCAGCCACGTGGAGATGCCAAGCATGGCAGCCTGGGCGGGCAGGCTCAGCCTTGGGGGGCTGGAGACGGAGGCATCTCTGGGGCTTGCCAGCTGGCCGGCTGGTGAGCTCTGGGTTCAGTGAAAAACTCTGTCTCAAAAAACAAGGTGGGCCGGGCATGGGGGCTCAAGCTCTTATTTCCAGCACTTGGGAGGCTGAGGTAGGAGGATCGCTGTGGACTGGAGGTCAGCCTGAAGCGACCGAGGGAGTTCCAGGTCAGCCTGGGCTATCTTGGGGGAAAAAAACCCTAACCATAAAAAGATTATGGAGTGTAATAGAAGTAGACACTTGCACACACACACACACATTAATACACATATGCACGTTTAAGCACACCTCACACCATACACACATGTACATACACAGAAAATACCTGAAGTAAAAAATGTATTTTTTTTGGGGGGGGGGGTTGCTGGTGAGCTGGCAAGCTGGCTCAGTGGTTAAAGGTTCCCGCTAGTAAAGTCTGATGGCTTGGGTTGAGGTCCCCAGTAGCCTCTGTAAAGCCAGATGCACAAAGTGGTACACGCATGTGGGGTTAGTTTGCAGTGGCTAGAAGCCCTGGCTCTCCCCTTTCCTCCCTCTCATTCTCTTTTTCCCTCTCTTTCTCCTTGCAAATAAATAAAAATGCATTTTTTTTTAAAAAAAATGTATTTGGTAAGCTCCACTGGCCAAATATCACAGTTTAGCAACAGCACCCTTAGCATACGGGTACTTTGTCCCCGTGATCACGTGGCTGCTCGAGGCTGTGGCTCACCGCCGCTACCGAGCGTCACATGAGGGTGTCATTACTGCAAGGCTGCTAACCAGGGAAAAGACTGAAAGTCAAAATTCAGAGGTTACCGTTGAACATGTAACACAGGCACATCCTCAGGAACCCAAAGGACTTTTCAGTTGAGCCACTGTAGATTGGAGACTGTCTGTCCTTAAGCCGGAGAAATCTTTTAGATCACAAAGACGGGCTGGGCCTAGTGGCTTGTGCTTGTAATCCCAGGTCTCAGGAGATTGAGGCAGGAGGATTGCTGTGAGTTTGAGGCCAGCCTGGGCAGCATAATGAGAATTAGGTTATAGAAACGGTCTCAAAAACTGCACAAGACCTGGAGCTGAGCAGATGGCTCAGCGGTTAAGGTTCCTTTCCTGCAAAGCCTGCTGCCGGCCCCGGTGCTGTTCTCCAGTCGCCCACGTGAGAATGGGCCAGAAACATGGCGCGCACATCTGGAGTTCTGTTTGCAGCATCGAAGCTCTGATGTTCCCCCTTCAAGCAAATAAGTTCTAAAGAGAGCCCAGAAAACAAAACAAAAGGCTGTTTCATGACATCCTTTCCTGTCTCCCTGCTACAGAGACAATAAAGTCTGACCCCTGACCCTGATCTTTCAGTCTTTTTCTGAGCTGCTGCTTAAAGCGCTTCCCAGTCTCACCTTTGTCTACCGTCTTCTACTCTGTACCTTTTAACTTTGACCGCACTGAGTTTCTCGGCCCCTTAGTGCTCCACGCATGCGCCCCAGCTCCCTTGGTGCTCCACGCATGCGCCCCAGCACCCTCAGTGCTCCACGCATGCGTCCCAGCCCCCTCAGTGCTCCACGCATGCGCCCCAGCCCCCTCGGTGCTTCACGCATGCGCCCCAGCCCCACCTCAGTGCTCCACGCATGCGCCCCAGCGCCTCGGTGTTCCACGCATGCGTCCCAGCCCCCGGTGCTCCCACACTCGCTTGCACCAAGTTCTGGCCCTTGATTGTGGCACTCTTCCGATTTTGATTCTTGTTAGGACTCACGCAGCCCGTCGTCTCTCTCAACCCTTCTGTGGTCTTAGCAGTGTTAGGACACTGAGGGCCTCCTCTCCCACTTTCTCCAAGCACTTTGTACCTCTGTGTACTGGGGTGTAACTTGTTCTGGTGTCCGTGGCCCTGTCCCTACTTCGTGACACCGACCTTCTGAGGACAGTCAATTCTACATCTCCAGGTTCTGGCACACTCTCTGCAATGGAGCTGTGAGGAAGCTATTTACAGATTTTTCTCTCAATACTAGGATTGACTTTTATTTATTTTTTAAAAAAACTTTATTGGCAACTTCCGTAATTATGAATACTATACTGTGATCACAATCCCCTGCCACCACCTTCTCTTTTCCCCCTCCCAAATCCTCCATCCATTGAATTTCCTCTTTCTAACTAGCCTCTCTTCTATTTTGATGTCATCACTTTCCCCCTCCTATCACACAGGTGGTGTGTAGGTAGTGTCAGCCACTGTGAGGTCATGAATATCAAGGCCACTCACAGTATTGAAAGCACTCATTCCCTTCTTTCATTCTTTCTGCCACCTCTTCTGCAATTGTCCCTGAGCTTTAGAAGGTGTGATAGAGATGTCTCACTGCCAGACACTCCGTTGTTACTTCTTCTCAGCACTTTGGTGAGTTTTGAATCTCTCCAGTGGTCACCACCATCTGAAAAGAGAAGCTTCTCTAACCAAAAGTGAAGTAGCAGTAATATATGGGCATAAACATAAGTACTTGGAGGGCAGTTTGGTGGGAAAAATATATCTATGTAGTCAGACAATAGTAGTAATTTCCTTACAGGGCTTATGACCTTTCTAGCCATAGGCTTTTAAGTTTTTGGTAGCAGGCAGGAATTCCCTCTTGTGGAGCAGGCCTCAGTCCGACTAGAGACCACTTGCTTTCCCCCATTGCAAAGAGTTTTAAACAATTACAGCTGCTCACACATTGAGAAGGCTGTCGGACATATGATCAAGTAGTTGTTTAGCTGATAAAGGAAATATTGAATGAATTGCAGACACTTGAGTCATCCTTTCTTCAGGAAGCACTCAAGAAATTTCACAAACTTATTGAAGCATCGCAAGAAGTTATCCAAGATGAACCATTGAAAAATTTCCGCTGAGAGTTGTTGAACTGTATTCCATCCACATGTGCACCAACACACACATACACGTGTGTTCGGGGCCATGTAGATACATAGGCAGACAGACCAATCAATCTCTCTCTGTATATCAGACCATAATAATAATACAAATTTTCCAGGTCATAACTCTTTCTCGTTTTCCCTACATGAAGAACAACCGACTTTGAATAGTTTTTTAGAGCCCGATTTCACTTGTGTTCAGCAAATAGGGTTGTTTTGTGCCTTTAAATCCCTCTGAACAAATCGCTAGTGGAATTCTTGTAGCTATTGACAAGAAATTCCCCCTGCTGGGGTAGACTCCAAAGAGTGAATGGCATTTTAAACTTGTTTAGTTTTGAGATGTGGTCTTGTTATACAGCCCATTCTGAACTTGACCTCATAAAATTCCTGCCTCTGCCTCCAGAGAGCTGGTGTACAAGCGTGCACCACCTCTTAAAAAAAGCTCATTTAAAAGGGAAAGTGGGGCTGGAGGGATGGCTTAGTGGTTGAGGCACTTGCCTGCAAAGCCAAAGGATCCAGGTTCGATTCCCCAGGACCCATGTTATCCAGATACACAAGGGGGCGCACGCCTGGAGTTTGTTTGCAGTGGCTGGAGGCCCTGGAGTGCCCATTCTCTCTCTCTCTCCCTCTCTCTTCTCTTTCTTTCTCTTGATCTTCCTCTTTCTCTGTCAAATAAAAATAAAATATTTGTAAAAAAGGGAAAATGTATTTTCCCTTTAAATTGGGGGAAACAAAAACAAAGAAGTTAATGTTAAAATGTCAGAAAATATACAAGTTTCATAATGTTTTTCTGTTTCTGTGTATGTAATGTGGTATGTGGTGGTGTGTGTGGCATATGCATCCTGGCAGTACCTCATGACATCACTCTCTTATATAGAAGTGCCATTTATCAGTCAGTTCTCTCCATGCCAGTCTATAGGTTCAGTACAAGAACAATGGACTCATAACAAGCTTTTTTTTTTGTTTGAAATTGTCTAGCTGATTTACAAAAAGATTTAATTTATTTATTTGCAAGCAGAGAGAAAGAGAGAGATAGAGAGAGGAGACAGAGACAGAATGGGCATGCCAGGGCCTCTAGCCACTGTAAACAAACTCCAGATACGTGCACCCCCTTGTACATGTAGCTTACATGGGTCCTGGGGAATTGAACCTGGGTCCTTTGGTTTTGCAGGCAAGTACCTTAACTGCTGAACCATCTCTCCAGCCCCCATCCCCCCTTTTATTGTTTTGGTTTTTTGAAGTAGGGTCTTACTCTAGTTTAGGCTGACCTGGAATTCACTACGTATTCTCAGGGTGGCCTTGAACTCATGGCGATCCTCCTACCTCTGCCTCCTGAGTGCTGGGATTAAAGGCGTGCGCCACCACCACACCTGGCTTCAAGCTGAGTTTTAAAATAATTTATTTATGTGCAAGCAGAGAGAAAGACGAGAGAGAAGAGAGAGAGAGAGAGAGAGAGAGAGAGAGAGAGAGATGGAGAAAGCTAATGGGCATGCCAGGGTCTCCAGCTGCTACAAATGAACTCCAGGTACATGTGCTACTTTGTGCCTATGACTTTATGTGGGTACTGGGGAAAAATGAACCTGGGTCATTAGGCTTCACAGGCAAACAAACGCCATAACTGTTGAGCCATCTCTCCAGCCATGATTTTAAAATGACATGGAAATGTAAGGGTTTAAAAGAGACAAAATGACTGAAAAGGAAGTCAAAGTCCTTAGAAGGCTTGTCTCACTTGATGTCAAGATCTAGAGATAAAGGATCAATACTGTGAGTTTTTCGCCACTGAATTTTTGTGCTCCTCCACTCATATGTTGAAGCCCTGAGTACTGAGGGATGTGGAGACGTCATGCAGGTAGGTCCCTAGTGTGGTGAGACCAGTGCTCTGATGGGGAAAGGTCCGAGAGCCACGCCTTTCCTCTGCAGTGTGGGCCACAGTGGGGAGACAGCCTGCAAGTCAGGATGAGAGCCTCATAGGAAACCAACCATGTTAGCACTCTGATCTTGGACCTCCAGACTTTCAGGAGTGTAGGAAAATAGCTTTTTGTTTAAGCTACTTAGTCTATGGTATTTCATTACAGTAGTCTCAGCCAACGGAAGCAGTGTAAGAACATGAGGCACGTGTCTATGGGGGGTGGTTTAAAGATAATTTTATTTGGCTGGGGAAATGGCTTAGCGGTTAAGGCACTTGTCTGAGAAGCCTGAGGATCCCGGTTTGATTCCCCAGGACCCATGTAAACCAGATGCACAAGGGGGCACATGCATCTGGAGTTTGTTTGCAGTGGCTACAGGCCCTGGCGTACCCATTCTCTTTTTCTCTCTATCTGCCTCTTTCTCTCTCAAATAAATAAATAAAATATTAAAAAATAATTTTATTCAAATAAATAAATAAAAAAAATAATTTTATTTATTTATTTATGAGAGAGAGAAGGAAAGAGAATGAATGGGCATGCCAGGGCCTCTTGGTGCTAAAAATGAACTCCAGATGCAGGCACCACTTTGTGCATCTGGCTTTAAGTGGCTACTGAGGAGTCGAACCTGGGCTGTCAGGCTTTGCAGGCAAGCACCTTTAACCACTGAGCAATCTTCCCAGCCCTGGGGCTGATTTTTGATGAGGGCACAGAGGGGATCTAATGGAGAAAGGATATTCTTTTCAGGAAATGAATACTGGAACAACTGGATATCTTTATGCCAAATTAAAAAAAAAATAAAAACAAAAACCTAGCAACACTTGGACTTTATTCAAATTATTTAACTCAAAATTGAGCACACTTGAACCATAAAACTAAGTTAAAAAAAAAAAAAACCCAAACTTCTAGAAGAAAAAATGAAGTAAAACTCTTTGGGATGCTGGTTAGGGAAA
This sequence comes from Dipus sagitta, assembly GCA_036346955.1. Taxonomy (NCBI): domain Eukaryota; kingdom Metazoa; phylum Chordata; class Mammalia; order Rodentia; family Dipodidae; genus Dipus; species Dipus sagitta. Next base: position 8,873,682 of record CM070789.1, on the reverse strand, counting down.
ATAAGTCAGAGATAGGATAGCAAAAGCTTAATCTATAAATTAGAATTCTTATGATTCAAAACTCATCAGAATTATAGACTTGTCCTTTCCAAAGCACACAAATAAGGGGCTGGAGAGATGGCTTAGTGGGCAAATCTCTTGTCAGCAAAGCCTAAGGACCCAGGTTTGATTTCCCAGGACCCACGTAAGCACAAGGAGGCATATGCATCTGAAGTTCATTTGCAGCAGCTGAGGCCCTGTTGTGTCCATTCTCTCTCTCTCTCTCTCTCTCTCTCTCTCTCTCTCTCAAATAAATAAATAAATAAAGGAAAAAAGTGAAAAAATTTTAAAAAAGAGACTAAAAAAATCCTCAGACTAGGAGGCAGCCTTTGCTAAGCTAAAGGATTTGTATGCGCAATATGAAAAGAACTCTCGGAAGAAGAAAACCACGCAAAGTAAAAATGGGCAGCAGATTTTCAGAAGATTAAAAAAAAGACTATATATATGTAAATGTTATGCATGTGGACAGATGTGTAATAGTATTCTGCAGCTAATATAGGACATATGAGGCACTCAAACAACTCAATAGCAAAAATCCAAAGTATCTGATTCAAGCTTGGTCAGTTCTCCAGAACTAGACGGTGAGCCCCTATTGCTGAAGATTCCACGTGCCTGGGCTGCAGTCCAGGTCACTGAGAAATCAAGCTGGAGCTGAGCTGGAAGCCTCCTCCCTGTTGACCAGCTGTCAGGTTGCTGGAAAGAGCTGTGCTGGTGGAGAGAAGTCATCGGTGCTGTTAGCCAGCAGTAACCCTGCAAGCTTTATGACTGGCCAGACCGGCCAAATATGCCAAACTGGTGCAATGGTGACATGTCTGTTATGGGGGAAACCAACTGCTCTCTGATTGGATTGTGGCCTGCTCCAGGAGAGGGAACTCCTGCCTGACACTGAAAACCTGATGAAAAGACTATGGCGGGGCGTGGTGGTGCTTACCTTTAATCCTAGCACCCGGGAGGCAGAGGTAGGAGGATCGCCATGATGAGTTCAAGGCCGTCATGAGACTACATAGTGAATTCCAGATCAGCCTGGCCCAGAGTGAGACCCTACCTTGAAAAACCAAAACAACTAAACAAAGAAGGGTTATGGCTAGGGATTTCATAAACCCTGAGGGGAGGGGGAAACTACTAATGTAGTCTGGCTAAATAGATATATTAGGACCTCAAAACTGCCCTCTAAATGCTTGTTTATGTCCATACATTAATGCTACTCTCACATTTGGTTAGAGAAGCTTCTCTTTTCAGGTGGCAGTGACCACTGGGGGGACTCCAAACTCACCAAAGTGCTGAGAAGTGACAAGTAGAGTATTTAACAGTAAATGAGATACCTCTATCACACCCTCTAAGGCTCAGGGACAATTGCAGAAGAGGTGGCAGAAAGAATGTAAGAGTCAAAGGAAGGAGAGGGGTGCTTACGACATTACCGTCCAGATACAGAGTGGCCTTGACATTCATGACCTTACAGTGTCTGATGTTATCCACACAAGACCAACATAATAGGAGGGAAAAAAATATGACACCAAAATAGAGGAGAGACTAGTTGGATAGAAGAAAGGATTCAGTGGAGGGAGGATTTGGGAGGGAGAAAAGAGGATGTGAATGAGGGGATTCTGGTCATGGTATATTGTTTATATGCATGGAAGTTGTCAATAGAAAGGTTAAAAAAAAAACCCCTGAAACAAACCAAATAAAACTTGGGCAATAGACCTAAATAGTCATTTCTCAAAAGATGAAACACAAATGGCCAATAAGTGTATGACAATATGTGTTATCACTCATCACCAGGGGAGTGCAATTAAAACCACAATGAGACGTCACTGGCAGCTTCTTAAGAAGTGATGCATACCTATGATGTCTTACCATTCCACTTTGAGGTACTAGCCCAAGGGAAAAGAAATCCCATGTCCATTTAAGTATTTTTATTTATTTACAATGAGAGAGAGAAAGAGAGAGATAGAGAGAGAGAGAGACCAAGGCTTCCTGCCATTGCAAACAAACTCCAGATGCATGCGCCACTTTGTGCATCTGGCTTTACATGGGTACTGGGGAATCAAACCCAGGTTGTTAGCCTTTGCAGGCAAGCACCTTAACTGCTAAGCCCTCTCTCCAGGCCCCAGTCAAATACTTTGGCCAATTTTTTTGGTATGTGTGTGGGTGCGCGTGCCCATGCCATAGCACACATGTGTAGGTCAGAGGACAAAACCTCCTGTGTCAGTGCTCATCTTCCACCTTATTTGAGGAAGGGTCTCTTGCTGTTTGCTGCCTTGTACTCCAGACTAGCTGGCCCGCACCCCTCCTGCCTTCCCCGTGCGACTGGCTAAGCGGGACCTGGAGATTTGAATATGCCTTCTTAGGCTTCTCAGGCAAACACCTTAACCAGTAAGCCATCTCTCCAGCCTTATTTACAACTTTTTATAAACCAAGTTCATACATACATACATATATGCGTATATGTATGTATGTATATGCCTAAATGTAGGTGTGGTTTTGGGATACCTTGTCTTCATGTTGTTAAATAGTAAACACATCCTTCAAGGAAGATTGAGTGAGAGGAGAGCATCAGGAGGCCAGAGTGCTAGTTCTGAGTTTAGAAGTCTAAAATAATACTTACCTGAGAGGGAGGCGTTGAAGAAGGTGGCATGGCCTCCAGTCGAGCTGCTGTCGAGCTGTTTGAAGTCGGGATCACTGCTATTTCTGCCTACCCCTTCCTCCATAGCTTCACCACACCCTGGAAATGTCTCTTACCATTTTATTTCAGTTGGCATCTTTCGCACTGAAAGCAAAATGTGTCGAGTCGGCAGATTCGATTGACTTCTGAACCCTCTCGCGGCTTGGAGCTGACAGACTCTCAAAGTCTTTTTGGCCAGAACCTGAGGCTCAGGGACTTGACAGTTTCGAGTGGCTTCTGTGGCGAGGGTGCCATTTCCCCATGCTTGGTCTTGCAAGGGTAGCAGATTGGTAGACGAATGAGTGAATCTGTATTTATGTCCAAGCAACCATAAGACTAGGGGAGGATAGAAATGCATTCCTTGACAGACTGGGGTGCTAGCATTTCCTAGAATGGTCTATTTAAGGTGAGCCATTTTAGCTGTTTATATGGGTATTCACCATAAGTGTGGCACACCCATGACACACTTGGGTGGCCGCCTCTGGGGAACAGCATCGGTGTGTTCACCAGTGACAATGTCAGCATTATTCCCAAGCACTAAGATTGTAATGAATGTCGTGAGAGGCTAGACAGGATGGAGAGGATGCTGGGTATTGGTAAAACGTCTTTCCAAGGACCAGCTCTCTTGTTTCTGTAGGCTGGAGGGCAGCTTCAGCCAGTGGTGTACTGGTAAATGTATAATAATGGGCTCAAAGGAGCGTGTGTGTGTGTGTTTGGGGGGGGGGGCTTGACTTTTAGTGTCTGCCAATTTCTATGGTTGAAATATTGTCACCATAGCCAATTTCAAGCTTGCAACATATTGTCAATTGGCTCATCAAATTCCTGAAAAATTTGGATTGGCTTTCAAAAGCCTGTGTGAGCCAGCTCCAGCACGTCCTGGCTCCAGCAAACCATGGGTGAGGCTCAGCCAGTTTGGTGGAGAGGCGGCTATTCTCCGTATCTCGCCTCTCCCCCACCACTCAACTCCCAGACCCGCAGGGGTTGAAGAAATGCCTATTATACTCCATGCATCACTGGAGGGCTCCCCAGTAGAGACGAGCCTTTCATAAGGGCTGCAGGGTAGACAAGCTAGTGGGTTTTTCCCTCCGCATCTGTGTGTCTCACCCCTTGTGAATCCCAGCAAAGAAGCCTTTCTGTTATCAGGACCCAAGTTCTTTTGAATTTATTTCTGAGATGAAATGGGACCCTCACAGCTGATGAGAAAAAAGGAACTTGTGTTTTCTTTCTGGATCATTCTTTTCTCCTGTATCTTCTTTTTTTAAAAATAAAACTTTTTATTGACAACTTCCGTAAATATAGAGAATATTCTATGATCATAACCCTTTCCCAATTCTCCTCTTTTCCCCCACCTAAGTCCCCCCTTTACTGGATCCCTTCTTCTTCCCAACTAGCCTCTCTTCTGGTTTGATGCCATCATTTTTTCCCCTCCTGTTATTCAGGGTGTCATGTAGGTAGCGTCAGTAACTGAGGTCATGAGTATGTAGGCCACTTTTCATCTGGATGACAGCCTTGTAAGCACGCCTCCCCTTTCTTTGGCTCTTACACTCTTTCTGCAATGGTCCCTAGGCCTTGGAGGGTGTGACAGAGCTGTCTACTTGGTGCCGAACACTTCATTGTCACTTCTTCTCAGAGCTTTGACTATTTTTGAGTCATTCCAGTGGTCACCGCCATCTGAAAAGAGAAGTTTTTCTAACCCAAAGTGAGAGTAGCAAACACATATGGACATAAATGTAAGTGTTTAGAGGGCAGTGTAGTGGGCATAATATATCCATTTGGCCAGACAATAGTAGTAGTTTCCCCCCTAGGGCTTATGACTTCCTTAGCCATAAGCTTTTGACTAGGTTTTCAGTACCAGGCATGAATTCCTTCCCAGGAAGTAGGCTTCAAATCCAATCAGAGAGCAGGTGGTTTCCTTCACAGCAGACATGCCACCATTGCACCAGTTGGTACATTTGGCCTGGCTGGCCAGCCATAGAGCTTACAGGGTGCACTGCTGGTTAAAACCATTGATGACTTTCTCTTGTGTAGAAAAGAGTTTCAGTGACAGTAAGGTGAGCCAGTACCGGTGGCTGTTACACATTCAAGGTGACTTCAAATCTACAGGAAAGTAGTTATGCTTTATTTCAAAATGTCAAATAAAAGCAAAAGGAATCTGCATGTGTGTGCCCATGTGTACACACACACACACACACACACACACATATATACACACATACATATACATATATACATACATAGGCTTTTTTTTTTTTGAGGCAGAGTCTCACTTTGTAGCTCCTGGCTGGCCTCAAACTTGTGATACTACCTCAGCCACCTGAGTGCTGGGATTAAAGGCATGTTCCATCATGCCTGGCAATGTTTGTGTGTACTTATAGGTGCACGTGTGTGCCCATGGAGGCCAGAAGGTGACATTAGGTTTCTTCCTCCATGACTCCCTACTTTTTTCTTTTACTGATAAAAGGTCTCTCACTTAAACAGGGAGCTTGCTGAGTTGGTTACTCTAGCTAGCTTGTCTAAAGGACCCCTGTCTCTTATCTCTAGCATGCTTGGATTACCAGCAGGCCACCACAACTACCAGGCCTTTTATGTGGGTGACAGCAATCCCAAGTCCAGTCCTAATACTTGCACAGCAATTGCTTTTATCCACTGAGCCATCCCCTTGCTCATAAAAGATGATCTCTTAAGCACATTTATTGCAAGTAAATACAAATGTGTATTAAAGTATTATCATATTAAAAAATATATATATTCACAAAGCCGGGCGTGGTGGCGCACGCCTTTAATCCCAGCACTCGGGAGGCAGAGGTAGGAGGATCATCGTGAGTTCAAGGCCACCCTGAGACTCCATAGTGAATCCCGGTCAGCCTGGGCTAGGGTGAGACCCTACCTCGAAAAAAAAAAAAAAACTAATATATATATATATATATTCACATTATCTAGTAGGTGAAATTAGCCAAGAAGCTAAGGATAATTCTCAGCATTTCTCTCCTCACTCACTCCAGACACTCATTCATTAAGTTCTGCTAGAACCTTCTAGCCATTCCCGTGTCCTCTTCACACCAGTAGCACCGAGCGGGCCGTCCTACTCGCTCCTGGCCGGACGCTTCTAGGTTGTCTCCTTCTGTGCAGGATTTTTCCCACTTCATTTTTCAGGTGCTCATCTTAAACCACAAACTTGTGAAGACTGGTTTTCTTGTTGGAAACTTCCCTGGGTCTTAGTTACTTTTCTCATCGCCGTGACAAAACAAATGTGAAAAGCGGCATAGAGGAGGAAGATTTCTCTTAGGTCACGGTTTGAGGTTATAGTCCATCATGGCAGGTGAGTCACGGGGAGACAGAAGCATCAGGCAGCTGGTCACTGGGTATCCGGAGTCAGGAAGCAGAGAGCTATGAATGCTGGTGCTTGGCTGGTCCCCCCCCCTTTTTATTCAGTCCAGGACCCCAGCCCATGGCATGTTGCCACCCACAGTTAGGGTAGGTCTTCTCACCTCAATTAACCTAATCTAGAACATGCCCAGAAGTTTGTCCCCTAGTGATTTTAGATCCTGCCGGTTGACAGTGTTATCCATCACGGGGTCCTGACCTGAGTTGAGTATAACACCTTGGCTTTGGGATGCTGCCAGGAGACAGTCACTACCAGTCCCCACCTGCCCTCCAGTGGTGCTTCTGCGACAGCGTCCACGTCATCTGCGACATTTCACTTCTCTGAGACCTCAACACACTTCCGTCTTCGCTCATGAGTCTTGTTCCTCCTTCCTCTGGTCTGGAGAAGTTTGGGGGTGGTGTGAATCAGATGTCACCCATAAACTTATGTACCCTGAATGCTTGGGACCCGGCTGGTGGCGACTTGGGAGATGGAGGCTTGCGGGAGAGGATGTGTTGCTGGGGTGGACCTTGGAACTCTCTCTATTAGCCCCGAGCTTGCCAGAGACGGCTCAGCTCACTCGCTTGCTGTTATTTTCCATCCATTGTGTGGTAGCAGTCATGTCCTAGCCACTGCTCTTGCCAGACAATTTTGTTCATTACGACCCCTTGAGGGTTATGAATCGTTCCAAGTGATCCTATGTATTCATCTTGTTATGAGCTTTGGGGTCCTCTATTAGAACAGTCCTGAAACCCCCAGATACCCCCCAACCATTTCCATATTACTTCGGCAGTGGGAGACGGCTGAGCAGGGAGGAGAGAAAGATATCATGGTCCTTGGCCTTGAAGAAAGGGTTACCGTTCCTAACCCCACCACACCAGCTGTTCAGAGCCAAGGAAGAGGCCTCTAGAGGGTTCTCAGAAGAGGAGGGCTCTCGAGTCTCCATTCCTGCTTGGATGTTCTGTGAACTGTGAACCTGTAAGGTGACATGCAAGGCGCTGTTGAGGCAAAGTGTGAGAAATTATTTGCATGAGCACAGAAGTGTGTGCCACCTGCCAGGTGGTACCAGGAGCCAATTACATAGCAGACACTGATTTTAGGCCACTTATGACCCAGAAAGAAGTGGGGCAGTGATAAATATTGTGTTCATATCTATCTTCCTTCCCCGCTATCTTCCTTTCTTCTCCTCTTTCTCCACGTATTACTTATTTATTCTTTAGAAAGAATGTCTGTGTCATCCAGGCTGGCCTCAAGTAATAGAGAAAGCGATGAGAATAAGAATGAGACTAAGTGCAATTCAGAATGAGAACCCTTTGCAGATTTTAACACCATGCTATAGCAGGTGCAGCAGGATTTCTGCTGTTATTTTTAGAAAAGACAGCAACATTAAATAATGTCTTGCTAATGCTGGTAGTTCAGTTTGCTTTAAACTTTCGATTTCTTCCTGGACTGTTACAGGAACTTAAAATTTCTTCACCATTTCTAGAGAAGAGAGTACGTTCTCAACTAAAAGTCCCATTAAGCTTCACTTTTTAAAGAAGGAGTTCAGCATATGTGTGAAAACACTTGCTAATTGAGTCTTCATAATTACTTAGTGTAGAGGATCTTACTTCCCACAGGATGAGAAAGAGGTTGTAGGAGTAAATCAGAGATACTTAGTGACTCCCTCAAGGTCACACAGATTATCCAAAATAGATTTGAGACTTAATGTCACGTCTTTCTTCTCACAGCCTTCTCTTGTCATGTCTCACCACCAAACTTTAAAAAATATTGAATAATTTTTTTTTGCTACTTATCAGAATTTAAAAGCTGGAAGTTGAGAGTATGTACCAATTGCTTCTGAAATTCCATTAAAAATAATTTTTGAAAGGCATTGCAGTTGCAGCACATGTGGTCCATATGAAGTTTTCTTCCATTTTAATTTCTGCACAATTAAATAAACAGCAGCCTGTACATATACCACGTGAATTTCTTCAAGTTTAATGTAATGACACTCTTCCTATATAAAGCACTATTGTGAAATGTATGTGTAATGATTACAGGGTTTAGTACATATAGAGTAATTTTCCTTAGTGTTTAAAAGGTCACTAGAAAGAAAAAAAAAGTGACAAATATGCTGTTTTAAGCTTTTTTTTTTGCCACTTTAAAAATGTCACAGTGAGAGAAAGGAGAAAGCTACCCGAGAGCAGATGAGTGGATATTGACAGCTGCAGCCGGGCTAAATGCTGCGTGGTAGGAAGATCTAGCGAGGAAAACACAGGCTGAACGCATGCTCCCATATTGCTCTTTGTTCCACGTAAGTAGTGAGACCTTAATTCCATTTATTTCCGCATTTGATAATGAAGGTGATTTTTTTCGTTTTTTTTTTTTTTTCCAGACAAAGCCATGTGCACGCAAAAAAGATAGGTGTATGATTTCGGACATTTTAATTATGTACGAATGCAAAATTATCCTGACAACACATGTGGTATTTTATAGCGTCCATATGGTATTGCATATGCAGCCTGTAATATACAACTGGTATCTGGATAACATATGATATGGATATGAAGCACGCCCTACAGGCTCCGAGTTCCATGTTACAGACACACGCGCACGCATGCACGCACGCGCGCACGCACACACACACACACACACTATATTCATGGGTTCTCTTGTTGAATGTACATTTGACCTCTGCACCCCCCATGTGTTCACACTATGAAGTTACTTTTGGGGGGTGGGTTTGATTCTTTAGGCTTGATCAACTCTTATCTCAGAAGCCTGGAAAAATCATCACGTCTGATAGCCAGGTGTTCTGTATTTGCACATATCACCACTTTGTAGGATTAGGAAAAAAATAGTTTTTGATGAGAAAGGAAAAAACAAAAATGAGTAGGCAGAAAGTCCCACACTGCCTCATGGCGAGGAAGGGTCCCATAGACCACATTATCTGTGGGTGCCTATAATGCAAGTAGTGTGAGGACTTTGGGGTGTCTGTGGAAGAATGTGGCACTTAGTTGACTTGCTTCTAAGGAGCCTTGAGACTAGACCTTCTGTTTTCTGTTATTCTTTTTATTTATTTTTTAAAAGAATCCCATGCTTTTTTATTATTTATTTTTATTTTTGAGAGTGAGACAGAGAGAGAAAGAGGAATAGAGAGAGAGAGAAAGAGAGAGAGAGAGAGAATGGGTGCTCCAGGGCCTTCAGCCACTGTGAATGATCTCCAGATGCGTGCGCCCCCTTGTGCACATGTGCAGCATTGCACGCTTGTGTCACTGTGCATCTGGCTATGTGGGACCTGGAGATTCAAACATGTGTTCTTAGGCTTTGCGGGCATGTGCCTTAACCGCTAAGCCATCTCTCCATTCTTTAACATGATCACCTTTCCCTAGAGTGGACCTGGCCGATGTTCTGAGAAACACGGCATTCCCGGAGAAGCCTCTTCCGTGCTTAATCCCAGTCACCGCAGATCCTTCAGGAGCATGCTGGAGTGAGGTCCCTTCCTTTTCATCCCCACCCTTCACTCCTTTTTATGTCATTAGTTCTCAGAAGTACTTAATGGCTGAACACATGCTTACCATCTCATCTCTCCCTGAGGTGGAATCCTTTCCCAAGGTTCTTTAGGACTGGGGTAATCTGCTTCAGCGTGTGTATAGTGTGTGTATGTGTATGCATGTTCATGTGTGTGGGTGTACGTGTGTGCATATGTGTTGGAGGCCAGAGGTTTCTGTTGACTGTCCTCCTTAAACTGGATGTGTGGCTCACCAGTCTGGCTAGTTAGCCAGCTTGCCCTGGGATCTTCCTGCAAGTGCTTTATCCTCTGGGCCATCTCTTCGGCCCCTGTTGGACTTTATTTTTTAATTTTTTGAGGTAGAGTCTTGCTCTAGCCCAGGCTGACCTGGAATTCACTATGTAGTCTCAGGGTAGCCGTGAGCTCTCAGGGGTCCTCCTACCTCTACCTCCTGAGCTCTGGGATTAAAGGCACGCGCTACCACGCCCAGGCCCTGTTGTAGTTTAGAAACCAGGGTTTCCAATAAGTAAAGTCTGTGACGGTAAGTTTTGCTTATTAACCTGATTGGATTAATAAACACCTGGAGCATTAGTGGGGCACACCCTTAGGTACACCCTTGAGAAACAGGGTTAGCTGAGGAAGATCCAACCTGAATGTGAGCAGCACCACCCTGGTGGGTGAATTAAAACCGAAAGAAGAAGAAAGGGACAGAGAGATGGCTTAGTGGTTAAGGCCTTGGTCTGCAAAGCCAAAGGACCCGGGTTCAGCTCCCCAGGACCCATGTGAGCCAGATGCACAAGGTGGCACATGTGTCTGGAGTTCATTTACAGCAGCTGGAGGCCCTGATGTGCCAATTCTCTCTCTCTCTGCCTCTTTCTTCCTCTCTCTCTTAAATAAATAAATAAAAATAAAATACTGTTTTAAAAGAAGAAAGGCTGCAAGGTGCTAGCATTCATGTCTCTCTGCTGTCTGATGCTGATGTGAGCAAGCTCCTGCATAGACAGCTGTCAACCATTCCTGAAGCCTTGCCTCCCCCCCCCCCCCCCGGCTCTGCTCCCTGAATCGTGAGCCAAAACAAACTAACCCTCCCTCTTTTAAGTTGTTCTTGTCAGGGACTTGGTTGCAGCCAGAAAAGTAACCAATACAAAGTTTGTCTTCAATGTCATTAGATTTCTGAACTTTCAGACCCCAGTTCTTTCATGCTCCGCTGCCCAAGTTTGCTCTGGCAACAATAAGTCCCTAAATGGTATTTCTCTTGTCCTTGGAGTGACTGGTTATGGAAGCTAAGAAAATAAACCTGAGAAAGGATTGCCAAACATTGCTTTAGGTTACACAGTAATAACTCACAAAGAAATGGTGAATAAGGCGATGAAAATATCTGAACTATGAAATTTTAGTTTTTGTAGTTTTGCAATTGTAGTTAGTTATTCTATAAGCACTCATGACTTTTGGAAATGAATGCTGCCTTTAAAATTTTTAATTTATGTTTGGATTTTCAAGGTAGGGTCTTGCTGTAGCCCAGGCTGATCTGGAATTCACTGTGTAGTCTCAGGCTGGCCTTGAACTGGTGGTGATCCTCCTACCTCTGCCTCCCAAGTGCTGGGATTAAAGTAGTGCGCCACCATACCCTGCCCCCTTTCTTTTTAGTTTTCAAACATATACCTTCTGATGAAATAATGATACATGTGGAAATAGTTTTATGAATAAAAAAATTAAATTGCATGAAATTGTATTGAGTGTCAATAATGCTTAAAAAAAGAAAAGATTATTTAGGCCTAAATATTTGCTTATGTATTAACTAGATGCACTTATTTTTCACACTCAACTTTACTGTAGTTTGAATGCATAGAAATAGCATTCATGCTTTCTGACAAATGGTCATTTTTATCTTTTCCAATAATGGTTTTAACCTTATTACCAAAGAATTCTCTCCCTAGGGTTTGTAGGAAAATACACATGACGCTGAAGCAGACATGAAAAACTAAAATCTTTGTTAATCCATTAATGCCCGTGTGGTGCCTATTAGCACCTGTTTGATGTCAAACCATACCCTAAACTCAATTTTTTTTTTCTCTCTCAGTGAGTCAACTGACTTTTCAACTAAAATGGATCCAATATCCAGTTAGGTTCCTCATGACAGAAGGGTAAGACTGAGGGTGGCTTGGCAAGTTGTCTAGGGATGGCTTCTTCTCTCAGCCTGTGTCGTGGAGTTTCCTTGCCCACTCTGCCATTTCATGACATGCTATTTTTTAAATTTATTTTCCTTAGGGAAAAAGAATTTTAATGTTTCTGAGGTGGCTAAAGTGGTAGAACATGTAACATTTTCTTCCAGTCTCCATTTCTGAATCACATGGGTTAACAAAGAAGCATGCAGGCTGGTTCATTTATTTTTTATTTTTATTTTTTTGGTTTTGTGAGGAGGGCCTCACTCTAGCCCACACTGACCTGGAATTCTCAGGCTGGCCTTGAACTCACAGTGACACAGTGATCCTCCCACCTCAGCCTCCTGAGTGCTGGGATTAAAGGCGCTCACCACCATGTCTGGCTAGTTCTTTTATTTTATTATTTTTGTTTTGTTTTTGGCTTTTCAAGATAGGGTTTCACTAGCCCAGGCTAACCTGGAATTCATTAACTAGTCTCAGGGTGGCCTTGAATTTTTATTTATTTATTTGAAAGGAGAGAGCGAATAAATAACAATGGGTATGCCAGGGCCTCCTGCTACTGCATAGGAACTCCAGATGCATGCACCACTTTGTGCATCTGGCTTTCCATGGGTACTGGGGAATCGAACCCAGGCCATGAAGCTTTGCAAGCAAGTGCCCTAACTACAGAGCCATCTCTCCAGCCCCGAAGCTAGTTCTTCACTATCTCTTCTTCCAGTAGATGGCCAGCACATAGCTTCTGTCTTCATGTTTGTCTCAATCACTCTCAGATGGCCTGGAGAGAAATCAGACAGTCTTGAGTAGATATCAGCCAATGTCCTATTCAGTCGATTCTGCAAATAGAATGACTCTTGCTGAAAGAAATAAAATATGTGTATTTTATTTTTATTTTTTTTTTCTCGAGGTAGGGTCTCACTCTAGCTCAGGTTGACCTGGAATTCACTATGTAGTCTCTCCGGGTGGCCTCAAAAATATGTGTATTTTACATTTCTCAGTGTGTAATGGGCAAAGAGGAGATGCAAACACGGTAAGATGTCTTTATGTTGCCTGGCCAGAGGGCCCTTACCTTGGCCACCAGCACCTGTGATTGCAGGAGTATGCTACTGAAGAGCACGTGTCTGTCAAGGGGAATGTGGCATGATTGGACTTTAATTTTGTAAGTTTGAATTTGGCTGGGACACCAGGATCAATACCCCTCATTTTGATAAAATTACTAAGGGACTGTTAATGGTCCCAGGAAGCCTTAGCAAGAGCAGACTTATGGAGCATGTATTACTGCCTAAAACCCTGACTACATAAAGCCACTAAGTGAGTCATTCTTCACTTAATTGGCTTGGCTTGCCAATCATAATAGCTATTTGGATTGGCTGTACAGTCAATTGACTCCATCTTTATAGTCTGAATATATCTGATTGACCTTTTCCACTCTGTTGTCTTTAAGCACATGGATGCAGTCGCATGGAGTGAATTTTACTTGTTTAGTTACTTTCCAGGTGACCTAAATTACTCCCGTGACTAAGAGGGGCACTTCTGGGAATCATATGAACTCTTAAGTGATCAGAAAACTACATGGTTTACAGAGGCCAAAAAACCAAAGCCCAGGGAGTAGCTACAGTCATGAGAATAATTTCATTGTAAGGAAATTCACTACATCAGATAATGTCTTGCTAAACAGTACCCTGGAGGTTTGAAGGGTTAATGTAATTTCTGAAGTCGTGCAAGTTATTCCCAGAGAATAGCTCAGCATACAAGCAAGAGTGTTCAATGAACCGACATAACCTTTTACAGCATCCGGGTTCACCTTTGAAATTGCTTTTGGATTTGTTTCATATCTTAATTTCAAATTTGTAAAATGTAAACTTCTTGGTAGAATTTTAAATCACATCACCACCTTGGAAATTTTACTCCCACTTCAGCATCATCTTAGAATTTATAATATAGGTTTCAGAATTCATTACGAAAAGATCCTGGCTTTAATTTTTTTTCCCTTGTGTCTCAATGATTTTCCAAGAAGAAATGGCTACTATATTTTGGTTGTGTAAACCACCTGTGAAATTTTCCCTCTAATTGTTATGATTGATTTTAAAGATACATTTTAAAAGCTATGAACTTACCTGAGATATAATTTTGAAAGTTTGATACATGTTCAACCCATGTTTTTTTAAAAAAATATCTATTTATTTGAGAGAGAGAGAGGCGGGGGATGGGCATGCCAGGGCCTTTAGCCACTGCAAATGAACTCCAGGCACATTTGTCACCTTGGGCATCTGGCTAACATCTGGGTACTGGGGAATTGAACCTGGGTCCTTAGGCTTCACTGGCAAGTGCCTTGACCACTTAGCCATCTCTCTATCCCTCAATCCATGTTTTGATTGTGTATATTTTACACTATGTACATATTATACATGCATTGTGTATATATATATATATATATATATATATATGAAATACATGCATATATAATACTGCAATAGTAATTTTCTTGTTGCTATGACAAAACACCTGACAAAAGCAACTTAAGGAGGTTAGCACTTATTTTAGCTCCTGACTTCCTTAAGTAGGTAAGCACTGGCTTTAGCTCATGATTTCAGAGGGGTCACAGTCCATCGTGGTGGAAAAGACAGTGTTGTGTCTGCAGTTAGGAAGCTGAGAGAAGAATGCTGGTGCTCAGTTCACTTTATCCCTTTATTCAGGCTTCTACCCCAATCCATGGGGTGCTTCTGTCCACATCCAGGATAGGTCTTCCCTGATGGGTTAAAACTTTCTGAAAACACACACAGACACACACACACACGTTTCCATGGTTATTCTAAATCCAGTCAATTAACAATGAAGATTAGCCATTGCAAATACTATTTCTTTATATATATGTATATACATATATATATATACATACACAACATGTTTCCATGGTTATTCTAGAACTAGTCAATTAACAATGAAGATTAGTTATTGAAAACACTATTTATTTATATATATGTATATATGTACATATATATACATACACACACACACACACACACACACACACACACACATATATATATATGTTAGATTTACACTATGAACACAATACCTTTTTTTCTGGAGAGTAACAGATAATTTAACTGGAAAGAACAGAGGAGACATAAAGCTATATGTAAGGTTTTCTCTCTCAAAACATAATAAAACATTAGTATGTATTAAAATCATGTAATCGTTCCAAATGTATTCATAGTGTTCATTGTACTTTGCTGTATTTTATTTGGTCTTAGGTTTTTTTTTGATAGCTCCATACTCTAGCTCAGGGTGACCTGCAACTCATTCTGTAGTCCCAGGCTGGCCTTGAACTTACAAATATCCTTCTACCTCTACCTCCTGAGTGCCAGGATTAATGGCGTGTGCCCACATGCCTGGAAACTTTGCTGTATTTTAAAGGCTGATTTCTTTCTTTCTTTCTTTTTGATGAGATAGGGTTTATTCTTATACCCTGAGCTGGCTTGGAACTCACTCAGCTCAGGCTGACCTCAGACGTAGGGCAGTCCTCCCGCCTCAGCCTCCCGAGTGCTGGCCTGACAGTTCTGTGCCACCATGCCTAGCTAATAGAGAAAATGACAGACTATTTTCCTCAACGCCGCACCCTGACAGAACTTTTTCTTGTCACATTACTTTGATTTAGCTTCTTAAATTCTTGTCCTTTATTCTCCTCTAAAACCAGAAAATTACTCTGGTGTTGTTTAAAGAATGTTGAAGAATCTCGTTTAGATTTGGTTTGAAAAGGCCCTGTTAATTCATCAAAGGATTTATTTATTTTAGTTTAAGTCTGTCCCTCAGACTGTCGCACCATTCTCAAGGGGCTTCTCTTCATCTTTAGACGACTCCATCTGCTCTTCTAAAAGGGGAACATCCAACTAGTTTGTTAGATGTGACACAATTACATCTCAGATGCTCAGCTGTCTGACCGCTTGTAGGAAACACTTTCTGGAAATTAGGGAGCGACTGCAGAACTCCGTGAGGCTTTTTACATAGTCTTGATTTTGTGTCGCTTGGAATTATAGTTTTCTCAGCGTCTGTATGAAGAACATGAGTACTTTTGGTTCAAAGGGGTTCTCCTCAAATATTGTTCCCACGGGCAATTAATCCACGATCACTTCTCCTGTTCTTCTGCCATGGTTGAGAGAGGACCTTCCTAGTTTTAACCTAAGTCCAAAGAAACAATGCATGAAAACATAAGCACATACGTATTTAGTTGGACACATAAGAGACATGACATTATGATAGGCGGGGAGTTCAGCCACTCAACCGATTCTCAGGACGGAGCTACTTGGGTGTGGCCCACCATGTTTTAGATCCAAGAACTTAGTTATGTGGACAGACTTGATGGATCCCAATTCATAAAACAACAGGGTAAGCCAGGGATATCTTTTTCATTAGTTATGTATATAGTGTATATACAGCCATGATGGTACCATCATTAGCCTTCTCCCTGTTGTCCCCCCGCCCGCCGTGGGTTGTGGGTGTTGCATTGTGGGGGTGGCCATCAGTTATGGGTAAGAGGCAATGTCTCTGTGCGTAATGTCCTAACATGTGGCTCTAACAATCTTTCCGGCCCCTCTTCCACGAATTTCCCTGAGCCATGTTGGGTTCATTTTAGGACCATTCCAGTGACAGGAGGTCTTGGGAGTCTCTGTCTCTGGATATCTGATTTGGTAGCAGTTGAGTATTCTCTGTGTCTGTCTCCTTCACCCTGTGCTGGTACCAGGTTCACTGAGAAAGCAGCTCTTGCTCATTACCCCACTAACTCTGTGGCTTCAGCTGGGGCCCAGGTGGGGTGTGATGGGCTGAATCTCTCCTCAGGTTCTGTGTCCATCAGAAAAGGAGAAGCAAATTCTCCAACGCAGAGTGAGGTCAGTGCAAGATACATGGATAGGGCTGGAGAAATAGCTTAGTGGTTAAGCACTTGCCTATGAAGCCTAAGGACCCTGGTTCAAGGCTCGATTCCCCAGGATCCATGTAAGCCAGATGCACAAAGTGGCGCATGCATCTGGAGTTTGTTTGCAGTGGCTGGAAGCCCTGGTGCGCCCATTCTCTCTCTCTCCCTCTTTCTGTGTCACTCTCAAATAAATAAATAAAAAAAATAAACAAGATACATGGAACCCATTATCATTTTAGAGAGAATTTAATAGATGTAGGCCCTCTTATAGCCAGCCCACTCTTGGTGGGAGCTTGATATTGGAGAATGGGCTTGTTTTTGGATATGGTTCTGGCTTGTTTCTCCATTCCAGGTATGGGTTCCATTCCACTGAGTGGGTCCATTGGCCAAATTAAGAGCAGGTGGTTACCCCCCCCATGGCTGTGTGGCCGGGGGTATCTCAATTCTCTCCTCTCTCTCTGTGTGTGTGTGTGGGGGTGGTGGTGGTGAGGGAATAAAACACAAGTAAACAAGTTTGATAATTCTGATATCAGAGCAAGATGGGTTGGTGCAATGGCCATAGTGAAAAATAGCCTTCTGTTGGGACTGCTCATGCCATCTGGCCAAGGTGCTGCCCTTCCTTCAGCTATGCAGGATAAATCATAAGAAAGCCGTCCTCACTGGACTCATAGCTTTGAGCTTCTTGATTTTTATTATTAGTTAGTATATTTACTTTTGCATGTGTATGCGTGTGTGCGTGTGTGTGTGTGTGTGTGTGCGCGCGCACATGTGGAGGCCAGAGGTCAATGTCAGGTGTCTTCCTCAATTGCTTTCCACCTTAATTTTTTTTATTGTTTTAAAATACTTTAATTTGCTTATTTGAGAGTGTGAGAGAACAAGAGAGTGAGGGGACTGGGAGGGAACGGACACTGCCACAATTCCCCCAGCCTTCAATCTTATGTATTTATTTATTGGTTTTTTTCAAGGCAGGGTCTCACTCTAGTCCAGGCTGATCTGGAATTCACTATGTAGTCTCAGGGTGGCCTTGAGCTCACAGTGATCCTCCTACCTCTGCCTCCCAAGTGCTGGGATTAAAGGCGTGTGCCACCACGCCCGGCTCAACCTTGTTATTTGAGTTGGTCATTGACTCCAGAGCTCACTAATTCCATTAGATTATCTGGCCAGCAAGCTCCAGGGCTCCACCTGACTCCACCTCCCCAGCCCTGGGATTACAAGCATGTGTCACATGCCTGGCTTTTCCTTCAGTGTTGGGGATCCACAGTCAGGTCCTCATGTTTATGCAGCAAGTGCCTTACCAACGGAATCCTCTCCTTAGTCCTTGATTCTTACTTTTCAATTTTAATGAGTTAATTCAGATCAGGCTGGCTAATGTTAAACACAGTCTGACTGGAACTGCACAGCCGGGGGGGGGGTGGTGGTGGTGGGGGGTTCATATTGATTCTGTGTGGTGAGCATGCTCCCTGGCTTACTCTGTCCTGAGAATGTCAGCCTAGCAGTGAGTAATGCCATTTCTTATATATATCTCATTGTAGCCCAAGCTGGCTTCGAACTCATGATCCCCCTGCTTCTGCCTCCTAGTGCTGGGATAATAGACATGCTCCACCATCCCTGGTTTCCTACCCACCTTCTGACTTTGTCCTTGGGCTTGTGGTACCAGCCCCAGGGCTGTCAGTGCTGATCTGAGTTCTCTTGGCAGGGAGGGCATGGAAACACTGACCACTGCATCTCTGGGGAGGAGTGAATGAGAAGCAGGAAATTGCCATAGTTTTTGGCCCTCAGCCTTTGATCACTGTCCTCTTTTTAAGCTTGTGTTTGTACAAATGTGGCTTGAAAAGATAACTTTAGGGCTGGAGTTTGTTCACGGCGGCTGAAAGGCCCTGGCACACACACACACACTCTCTCTGAAAAATAAAAGTAAAGGGCTGGAAAGATGGCTTAGCGGTTAAGCGCTTGCCTGTGAAGCCTAAGGACTCCGGTTCAAGGCTCGATTCCCCAGGACCCACGGTAGCCAGATGCACAAGGGGGCACAAGCGTCTGGAGTTCGTTTGTAGTGGCTGGAGGCCCTGGCGTGCCCATTCTCCCTCTCTCTCTCTCTCTGCCTCTTTCTCTGTCTGTCACTCTCAAATAAATAAATAAAATAAAATAAATAAAATAAATAAAAAATAAAATAAAAAAAGATAACTGAGTGCTAAAATGAAAGATCCTGAAAACGGTATAGGTAACTTAGATTTTCACCTTGATCCCTGAATAATATTTTCAAAAAAGAGGCCATCTACCTGGTTGTATCTGATGCTCTGTTAGCATGATCACCTGATGGAAAGCGATAGAAAAGTGGGGATAGAGCAAGGGCAGGAGAGGCGCCAGTCATCCTTACATCATTACCATCTGTCAGATCAGCATCAGGGGCTCCAGTGACAAGGAGTGGTAGGAAGAGGGAGAGGGAAAGGGTGGCTAACTGCTGAAATCTGAGTGAGGTACCATAATACTGGAACATTCTTCCCCAGACTCCTATGTCCTATGGGACACGAGCCTCCTATGCTTGCATCCAAGGCCAAGCCTCCAGGAATGAGGATCCTTGAGAAGGTACCAGAAAAGAAGACTGGTTTTCTCACAACCCTTGCTTCCCAGCCTGAAAGCATGGATGGCCTCCACGGAACTGACACAGGACTGGAATTTTCATTCTTGCTCATTGATTATGAAACCTTTTTCTTTAATTTTTTTTAAAAAAATTTATTTATTTAATTGCAAGCACAGAGAGATAGAGAGAAGAGAGACAGACAGAGAGAGAATGGGCACGCCAGAGTCTCTAGCCACTGCAAACGAACTCCAGACGCATCTGCCCCTTGTTCATCTGGCTCACGTGGGTCCTGGGGAATTGAACCTGGGTCCTTTGGCTTTGCAGGCAAATGCCTTAACCACTAAGCCATCTCTCTGGCTCCGAGACCTTTTTCTTTTTAAAATGGTTATTATTATTTTATTAGTCTACAAAGAGTTAGGCTTCATTATGTTGTATTTCAAACAAATTTTGTTTTTTTATTTCCTTTCCCCTTCTTCCTCCTCTCCCAGTCCCCTTGTGCCCTCCCTGTACCACTGCCTCCTTGGAGCCTTCATACTATATTTCCTTCTGTTCTCTTCCCCTTTCTCCTCACCTCTTCTTTCTTTCTCTTGTGGTCTCTTATCTGGGTTCATGGTCCATACTCACTTTCACATCCCCTTATTATGAATAAGCATTACAAGTTAGATAAAGACTTTCATTTTAGAGAACGAGAAAGGGACAAAAGTTACGCTCCTTGGGCTGTCATCTACTCTCTCACTGCGGTGCCTGCATAACCCAAGCTCATTATGATGGTGTGAGGGATTTTCTAGATTAGGTTAATTGAGGTGTAAGGGCCCATGCTCACTGTGCACAGCACCATTCCACGGTCTGGGGTCCAAGACTTAACATCAAGGAAAAAGTTAGCTAAGCAGTAGCATCCATCGCTCTTGGCTTCCTGTCTGGGGACTGAATGTGACCGGCTACCTCAAGAGCCTGCTGCGATGCCTTTTGTACTGTGATAGACAGAGAGTGCACACTGTGAGTGGAAACAGCCACTCCTCCCTCATTTGCTTGTGGTCAGGTATTTGATCACAACAATGAGAAAGTAACTAACCCATTTTTCTTCCCTTGTTAGTCATTTGGACCAAGGACTTTTCCATCATGGAGTTCCACCATGAAGTCTTCTCTATGCCACAAACCACTGTGTTGAACCAGGTGTGGTGACACATACCTTTAAAATCCCAGCCCTGGGGAGGATGGGGTAGGATGACTGGTGAAAGTTCAAGGCCAGCCTGGGCTATCCAGTGAGTTCCAGGTCAGCCTGCACTAAAGTGAGACCCTACATCAAAATTAACAACCAAACAAACAAAAAAAAGCAAGCAAAACAGAAGCACTGTGTTGCTCAGAGTCTTGGGTCTCAAAAGGTGGTCCATTAGACAGGAACTTGTTAGAAAAATGGACTCTTTAGTCCCTCCTGGGTCAACCACTTCATCATAAGATATTCAGGTAGTTTGTGATGACCGACATGCTTGCCCAGGAAGTGCTCTTAACCACTGAGCCATCTCTCCAGCCTGGCATGATGTCTTATATAGCTCATATATTAACAGTGCTTCTCCCATTATTATAGGTCTGTTATTCTTGGGTGTGGGATGCCCCCCATAGGCTCATGTGTATGAACACTTGGTTCGTAGCTGGTGGTGCTGTTTTGGGAGGTGTGGAACTTTTTATTTATTTTTTTATATTTATTTATTTATTTATTTGACAGAGAAAGAGAGAGAGAGAGAGAGAGATTGAGAATGGGTGCGCCAGAGCACCTCCAGCCACTGCAAATGAACCCCAGACGTGTGCACCCCCTTGTGCATCTGGCGAACATGGGTCCTGAGGAATCGAACCTGTGTCCTTTGGCTTTGCAGGGCAAATGGTTTAACTGCTAAGCCATCCTTCCAGCCTGGGAGGTGTGGAACTTTTAGGAGGTGAGGCCTAGCTGGAGGGTATGGGTCACTGGGGGGGGGGTGGGACTTGTGGGTTTGTAACCCCACCTGCTTCTAACCCAGCTTCCTGCTCCTTGGTTGACTGATCAAGCAGCCTCGCTCTTTGCCTCCATAGTCGAGAGGTGTCCCTGCCGTCACATCTTCCTCACCTGGATGGCCCGTATTTGCTCAAACCGTGAGGCCAAAATAAACCCTTCCTTCCTGAAGTTGCCCCTTGTTGGGTATTTGGTCACAGCAATGAGAAAAGTAACTAACACAGGGTCATTTTCTAGAATCTTTGTTTCAGCTTTTCTTTTTTAGAAGGTCAAGGAATCATTGAACGTGTTTATTAAACCCACCCATGCCTGCTTAATTTTTGGAGGTACCCAACGGAAAGTTTAAAAAAACCCACAACAACGTCCCCCAGGGTAACGTGAGGGCAGGACCTTAGTTTAGGTCTGTGAGTTTCCAGCAGCTCGAAGAAAAGTCGAGAGCTAAGGCTTTGTGGCCAGATAGTTGCTGGGGACCCCAGGGCTCCTTGGAAGTCACAGTCGAGCTGATTCTAGGTCAGGTCTCTTGGGCAATATTGGATGGTAGGAAGGACCAGACCCTACCTTGTGGGCGTCTAGTGTGTCTCTGTTTTGAGCTTGCTTTCTAGTATGTATTACAAAGCAGGTGTGTGCGTGTGTGCGTGAGTGTGTGTGACCTTAGACTCCGTTCTGCCCTTAGGGTTTTCCTAGAACCGTGCCGTGTGTGAGCACAGTGACTCACAGGCTGATGGAATTGCCTGTGTCTTGGCTTCTGGTCAGTAGGTGACTGGCCTGGACGCTGCTTGCCCTTCACTGGGGGGTTCAGCCGTCCTGTGCTGACTCAGCGGGTTGCTTGGCTTGGAGCATTTGTCTCGCTGACTCAGCATGTTTTGCCCCCCTTTGGAGCAAAGTGCGGTGGCTTCTGGTCAGTTTTTTGAATTGATTTTTTGGAATGCTTTAATGATTTATAAAGTAGCGTTTAATCCTATGCATCTAGGCTTTGCCTCATGAGTCAGCAACTCCATGTCTAAGGTCAGCTTGGCTGTCCTCTAAACACACACACACACACACACACACACTGCTTGTAATCAAAGCATCACCTGTTTTTTTTTTTTTTTAACAAATTGAATTTTAGTGATTTCATCCTGTCAAAAACTCACATCTCAAAACAATTAAAAATTTGATTGGTATAAATGTATAATGGGCATGTATCAAATAAACCGTGGGAGTCCCTGTCTTATGTATTTTGGTGTGTGTGTGGTGTACATATGTGTGTGTGTGCATGGACACATATGGGCGTTGGTGTATGGAGGAGTGAGCTTGATATTGGGCGTGTTCTTTAATAACTCCCCTCTTTCTTTCCTAAGGCGGGATCTCTCAACTGCACCAAGAATTTGCTAACATGGCTAGTCTAGCTGGCCAGTTTTCTCTAAGGACCTCCTGTCTCAACCTTCACAGTGCTGAGATTATAGGTTGGCAACCCGTAGAGGGTTGGAGAGATAGCTCAGCAGTTAAGGCGCTTGCCTGCAAAGTCTATTGACCTCATTTTTATTCCCCAGTACCCACATAAAGCCAGATAAAAAAAGTGGCACATGCAGCTGGAGTTCATTTTCAGTGGCTGGAGGCCTTGGTGTACCCATTCTCTCTCCTTGCCTGCTGAGCATGGTGTTGCACATCTTTAATCCCAGCCCTCAGGAGGCAGAGGTAGGAGGATCGCTGTGAGTTCCTGGCTACCCTGAGACTACATAGTGAATTCCAGGTCAGCCTGAACTAAAGGGGGACCATGCCTCAAAAAACAAAACAAAACAAACAAACAAACAAACTCTACAAGGTAGTGGTAAATTCAGAGTCTGGGTTAGGGTCAGTGGTTAGTAGGCAGTCAAGCAAGAGTACATATTGTGAAGAATTACCAGGCTTTGTGCAAACCCGCTAGAAAGTGCTATGGTATGACTTTGAAAAGCCAGCTGTCTACCCTGCTGGAAGTTTTGGATAATATTTTTCTTATCAGTCTCCTCTTAGTTATAAATAATCTCCAGCCGTTATTCTTTCTTGCTAGTAGAATAAAGGAAGAAGCCCTCGTGTTCTGTGTTTAATGATGAGGTCTATAATCTAAAGATCAAAGAGTCATTTGGATAGTCTCTTCATAAAGAGAGATATGTAAAGTGGTCATTCAGTTAATCACCTTGAGCTGATCAGTTCCCACATCACATGGCCATCTCATAGATATGTGTCGATATTTTGTCAATAAAAAGAGGTTAGTGCCATTGCATTTTGACCCTGTTTGCTTACATCCATGCAGCAGAGCGTACCTTAAGTAAATTGGCCTCTTTAGCCCATAGTCAACAAATACCAAGCCACCCGGAGTGTCTAAACACCTCTTACTTCAGAAAATTACCTGCTGTCTGTTCCCCTCTGGATCTTCAATTTCATGCTCTTAGACATTTTGATTATGTTCTATGAAGTTTTCAGGCTTTGGCCACTTTTTTTTTTTTTTGGTTTGTTTTTGTTTTTTCAAGGTAGAGTCTCACTCCAGCCCAGGCTGACCTGGAATTCACTATGTAGTCTCAGGGTGTCCTTGAACTCAGGACGATCCTCCTACCTCTGCCTCCCGAGTGCTGGGATTAAAGGCGTGCGCCACCATGCCCGAACTTTGGCCACTTTTTCTCCAATCTTTTATTCAGTTTCCTTTTTCAGTTTGGGTAATTTCTATTGTCTGTCTTATAAAATTGCCAATCTTGTTTGCTTTCTAAATAATTCAGGGCACAAAACCTCAGCAGATAAACAAACAGGCATAAATAATAAAATTATTCTGAGATACAGAGTTTCTCTTGTCTGGATATGCACAGCACCTTTTAATTTTCTTACTAAGAGCAAATTAATTACTCACAACGTGAAAATCTTTCCGTAGGGAGATGTGAACACACCTCTGTCCACCCCAGAAAGGCTCAGAGGGCAGAACAAAGAATGACCACACCAAAGTCTAGTTTTTATGAACCAATGAGTTTATTGGGGTGACTTACAATGGCAGGTGAGGGGTTACTGACAGAGCATGGACGCTGCATCCCGGAGCCCCCTTTCTAGTTAACCTTCTACTTCCGGTATAATCTCGCTTCTCCCCAAGACCAGGCTGTAGCTCTTTCATGATTCCCTTCCAAATTAGGAAGCAAGACAGTATTTCTAAAACAAAACCACTCTTCATTTTCCTCACGGAAAAAAAAAAAAAAAACACAGCTTACAAATATCTCATCTTCTTGCATACATATTTCGACTTGTCTGTTATATTTTTCTAGTACAGCTTGGAAAACTCTTCATTTATCCAAAGTAACTACCTTCTATTAATCAGGGAGCATTTGGCGATGGGCAACTAATTGTGAACTGTCTTTCACGCATGGGAATGTTCAGGATTATGAAACTGAGCATATGCAAACTCTGTAGCCGCATGTCCTTTCATACTCTAAAAGTAGCACAAGATAATGCATTTAACAGAGCCCAGAGCTTCTCTATGATGTATGAGGAAAAGAAGTAAGAGCCCACATTGAGGTGTGGGGGAGCACGCATGAAAGAGCAGGTTCGGGTACGTGGGAAACTGAAGTAGGCGGATCATTTGAGTGCATGAGTTCAAGATCAACTTGGGAAATATAGTGAGACCCCCCCACCCCATCTCAAACAACAAAAAAAAGAGTACATACAGTCAAATTATACTTACTTAGAAATTATGTACTTTCAGCTGGGTGTGACAGCACATACCTTTAATCCCAGCACTTGGGACACTGAGGTAGGAGGATTTCAATGAGTTCAAGGAGATCTGTGGTGGTTGGATTCAGGTGTCCCCCACAAACTTAGGTATTCTGAATGCCAGGTTCCCAGCTGATGCAGATTTGGGAATTAACACCTCTTAGAGGCAGTGTTTCGTTGGGGGTGGGCTTATGGGTGCTATAGCCAACTCCCCCTTGCTAGTGTTTGGTACACTCTCCTGTTGCTATTGTCCACCCTCTGCTCATGTCATCATTTTCCCTGCCATCATGGAGCTTTCCCTTGAGTCTGTAAGCCAAAATAAACCTTTTTTTTCTCTCTCAAGCTGCTCTTGGTTGGGTGATTTCTGCCTGCAATGTGAACTTGACTGCAACACTAGCTTGAAACTTCTTAGTGAATTCCGGGTCTGCCTGGGTTAGAGCAAGATCCTACCTTTGAAAAACAAACAAACGTAAAACAAACAAAAAAGAAATTATGTACTTTCTAAGAATTATGTTAATTAACCCAGTATGTTTTGTATCTAAAAGTAAAAAAGGAGAGGGCTGGAGAGATGGCTTAGCAGTTAAGGTATTTGCCTGCAAAGCCAAAGGACCCAGGTTTGATTCCCCAGGATCCACATAAGCCAGATGCACAAGGGGATGCACACATCTGGAGTTTGTTTGCAGTGGCTGGAGGCCCTGGCGTGCCCATTCTTTCTCTCTCTCTGCATCTTTTCCTTCTCTGTCCTCCTGTCTCTCTCAAAGAAAGTAAAAATAAAAGTTTAAAAAATAAACTTTTTAAAAAAAGTAAAAAAGAGATCTTGAAGAACAGGACATAGTGTTGTTATAAAATGTGTATGTGAATTATAAACAAACAGAAATAACTTTATTTATTTGAAAATATCTGTTTATATTTTCCTCAATTTAAAAATTGAGGGCGTGGTGGTGCACACCTTTAATCCCAGCACTCGGGAGGCAGAGGTAGGAGGATTGCCGTGAGTTCGAGGCCACCCTGAGACTCCATAGTGAATTCCAGGCCAGCCTGGGCTAGAGTGAGACCCTATCTCGAAAAACCAAAAATAAATAAACAAATAAATAAATAAGTAAAAATAAAAATTGAGTGAAAGTAGTAATAGTTTATCTGAATTTATAATCCAATACAAGTGTAGGAACTAAACAGCCCCTAGCCTTAACCAACCAATTGGCTCTCTGGGTCACATGAGCCAGAAGATAGCCACCACTATAAAGTTATAAACACCTTTGCAGGGGAGGGCAGGCTCTCTGACCACTTGGGAACTTCCAGTTGTGGGTGGATTTTCCCTCTGCTGGGCCTGGGCTGGCTTGGCTGAGCCCATGGGAAGCCCCCCAGCCCTTACTCTCCACATGGGACTCCTTTCTCCCCCCCAGCTCCCCACATGGCAGGAGCTCCTTGAATTTTCTTCATTCTTTTCATGCTTTGTTCCAGGCCCTCCTTGTGGGGTCTCTAGCCATGTGGGTGCCTTTCCTTGGTGGTGTACTTCCCTCAATAAATACGATAATTTAATTTAAAAATGTCCAGGAACTGCAGATTCTTAGTTTCTTTGCAGGAAGCAAATAAATATAAATCTTTTAAGAAATATGCTTTGGGGCTGGAGAGATGGCTTAGTGGTTAAGCGCTTGCCTGTGAAGCCTAAGGACCCCGGTTCCAGGCTGGATTCCCCAGGACCCACGTTAGCCAGATGCACAAGGGGGCACATGCATCTGGAGTTCGTTTGCAGTGGCTGGAGGCCCTGGTGCGCCCATTCTCTCTGTCTATATGCCTCTTTCTCTCTCTGTCTGTCGCTTTCAAATTATTAATATAAATAAAAAACAAAGAAATTAAAAAAATATATTCTTTGGGAGCTGAGGAGATGGCTTGGTGGGTAAGAGCGCTTGCTGTACAAGCATGAGGGTCTCAGTTTGGTCTTAGTACCCATGTAAACATCTGAGTGTGGCCATGCTTAGCTGCAACCCTTGTGTTGAGGGGCAGAGAGAGAGGAGAATCACTGGGGCTCACTGGTCAGTCTAACTGCAAATAACAACGAAGACAACTCAAATCAGCAGCTCCAGGCTCAGTGAGATTCCATCTCAGGGAAATAGTGTGCGAGAGATCGAGGAGCCTTGACATTGTCTTCTGACTTCTGCATGCGTCTGTGCAGGGTGTGTGTCTGAACACACTTATCCACACACTGAGCATGCACACTACACACATCTGCACAAAAAGTAACGTACGAAAGTATGATAATGTGATTTTCTAAACTGAAAAACAAATTTAGGGAAAAGACACAAAATGGTTTTTAAAGCAAAATTATAAAACCTGATTTTGATTTGTTTGATTACATTCACTCTTACTTTATTAAATGAACTTTTATTCTTATATAAAAATGATCCTGAGTTTCTGTGGAAGATTTCTTTAAAGGTTTTTTTTAAACATATATATATATATATATATATATATATATATATATGTCTATATATATATATTTATTTATTTATTGACAAGTTCTGTACTTAGAGACAACAAACCATGGTGTTTCCCTCCTCTCCCTTCCCCTCCCCCATTTTCCCCTTCATAACTCTGCTCACCATCATATCCCCTCCCTCTCTCCGTTAGTCTCTCTTTTAATTTGATGTCATCATCTTTTTCTCCTATTATGAGGGTCTTGTGTAGGTATTGCTCTTTTTAAAATGTATATTTTATTCTTTTGGTATTTTGAGGTAGGGTCTCCCTCTAACCCAGGCTGACCTGGAATTCACTGTTGCCTCAGGGTGGCCTCAAACTCACAGTGATCTTCCTACCTCTGCCTTCCAAGTGCTGGGATTAAAGGTGTGTGCCACCAAGTCCTGCTCAAACTTCAGTTTCTTTATTACGAATTCAGGAGCGGACTGGAGAGATGGGTTAGTGGTTAAGGTGCTTGTCTGTGGAGCCTAAGAACTCATGTAGGAATCTCCAGGTCCCACATAAGCCAGATACACAGTGATGCAAATGCACAGTGTCGCACATGTGCTCATGTCTGGAGTTAGTTCACAGCAGCCGAAGGCCCTGGTGTGCCTATTCTCTCTATCTCTGAATCCAGGAGGATTTAACTATTAAATGATATTTAATATTCAACATTACATTTATGTAAGCCATTCTTGGTCTCCATAATTGAAGCAGAACAGAACAGGGCCTCTTTTTCTTTTTTTGTGAGAACAGGGCCTCTTTAAGTTTTTTTTTTGTTGTTGTTGTTGTTTTTTTGTTTTTCGAGGTAGGGTCTTGCTCTAGCTCAGGCTGACCTGGAATTCACTATGGAGTCTCAGGGTGGCCTCGAACTTTCGGAGATCCTCCTGCCTCTGCCTCTGCCTCCCGAGTGCTGGGATTAAAGGCGTGCGCCACCACGCCCGGCTTAAGGTTTTCTTTGTAAATTAATATGCTAACAGCCTCCAGTGGTTGAAAATACTTCATGTACACACAATGAAAGGAAAATGCTTGTTTCAGTTACTGACACAGACACATCTAGATCACTTGCCGGTCAATTCTATACCCACAGACATAGGTCCAGAGTAATCAAAATCGCAAAAACAAAAACAAACAAACAAAAAATCCTACCAGTCCAGAAGTCAAAAGGTTTTACAAATTACACACATTCTCTTTCATGCACAGATGTTAGCTTTGAATCTCTTGGTTAGTGCCGTATGAGGCAGCAAGAGTGTCTGCAGAGGCCAGGAAGCTGGAAAAGGGCCATGCGGGAGGGAACATGCAGCAGGACAGTAGACTACGTGGGGCGTTGAAGACAGAGGTGGGTAGTAATGGGAAGAGAAGGTTTAAGCAGGGATAGGAATGGGGGAGGAGGGAAGGGACGAGGATGGTGGGCAGATGAATCGAAACTAAGGACATGTGAATAAGCCATATGGAACCCTACAACTTGATGAGACACCTTAAAGTATAAATTTAAAAAAAAAAGTTGTTTATGGGCTGGAGAGATGGCTTAGCGGTTAAGCGCTTGCCTGTGAAGCCTAAGGACCCCGGTTCGAGGCTCAATTCCCCAGGACCCACGTTAGCCAGATGCACAAGGGGGCGCACGCATCTGGAGTTCGCTTACAGAGGCTGGAAGCTCTGGCGCGCTCATTCTCTCTCTCTCTCTCTCTCTCTCTCTCTCTCTGCCTCCTTCTCTCTGTCACTCTCAAATAACTAAATAAACAAAAAAAATTAAAAAAAAGTTGTTTAAATAAAAGTCTCCTACTTGGGTTGATCGAGCTGCTTCCAAAAGCTACAGGGTATTCACTGAAAATCCCAGTTCCAGAGACGAGTTAACCTTCCAATGTGTGGTTGATTAGGGGGTGCTAAGAGACCCCTAAAAGAATATTGGCTCTTGCCATTGCTGTTGGTCGCCCACAAAAGCTAGACATTAAGTTCCTATTGCTGAAGACACCTCATGCCGTAGTTACATGAAGGGAAGAAAACCAAGCTGGAGTGGAACTTCTTCCTTATTGGCTCGCTTTCCTCATGCCACACAAGGTGCTGTGCGAGTCATCACAGACCCAGCTGTGGATCCTGTGTACGTCACAACTGGTCCGCAAGGCAAGATGTGTCAGCTGGTGCAATAGTGGCAGCAGAGTTACGGGGTAACCAGTTGCTCTTTGATTGGATTTGGGGCCCACTCTACAGAAGTGAAATCATTCCTGTGCTGTCACTCTGGCCAAAAATCCATGGCTTGCGACCTAGGCTGTAGGGACCAATCTGTTACTATGGTTATGACCAACGGGCCATGTCAAACTGCCTTCTGAGTATCTGTGTTTGTTCCCAAAGATCAGGACTACTCCACAGATGACAAAGTTACCAAGAATAAATGACTAGCTTGTGCTCAGCCCTAAAAGTGACATCTAAGCCACCCAGGCCAAGGCTAAGGGAAACTTGCAGGAGAGGAGGTGGGAAGGACGTAAGAGCAGGTGGGTGAGAGGTGGGCTGTGGATGCTGTCGTCAGGGTACGACAAATCTGCTACGCTCGTGGGCTTCCAGCAGATGGGGTCTCCTGTCCATGATGGGGCCTGACAGTGTCTCATCGTAGATGAGGGAGGGTCCTCGAGACCCCACACCTCCCAGAGTAAATAGTGGATGCTAAGGATTGCTGGCAGAGGGGAAGTCATGTCCTTGAGTGGGGCAGTCAGTGGAGGATTGCCCACTCTCCAGTAAGTAACCTCCAAGTCGTGATTATGAAGACATCCTAACTTAAATCAATAGGCCAAGGAAAAAAAGAAAGAAAAGAAAGTAAGTAAGACATAGATGTAGGCTAGGGAACTAATGGGAAGAAAAAAAGTTTAGTGGGAAGGGAAAGGTAAAGACACAGAGGATAAATTGTAAGCAGAGCATGGTGGCACACACCTTTAATCCCAGCACTGGCGTGGGGAAGTAAAAGGATCGCCTTGAGTTCAAGGCCATCCTGAGACTACATAGTGAATTCCAGGTCAGCCTGGGCTAGAGCAAGACCCTACCTCGAAAAACCACCAAAAAATGTATAGATGTATGAAATTTTCAAAAAAAAAAAACAAAACCCAAAAAAAAAAAGGTTTCTTCTTTCTAGAGAGTGTAAAGCTTTTCCTAAGTGGGCTGTGCTCACAAATATACAAAGCAACCAACTGCAGTCAAATTATTAAAATGATGTGTGGGTAGAGAGAGAGAGAGAGAGAGAGAGAAAGAAAGAGAGAGAGATGACAGGGGGAAGAGAGAGAAAGAATGGGCATGCCAGGGCCTCTAGCCATTGCAAATGAATTCCAGATGCATGTGCTACCTTGTGCATTTGGCTTATATGGATCCTGGGGAATTGAACTGAAGTCCTTTGGCTTTGTAGGCAAACACCTTAACCACTAAGCCATCTCTCCAGCCCCAGGCAAACATCCTATATGACCTGTTGTCTGTTACATGTTATATTGACAGATTTTACCAAAGATGTCAATCAAAAGGTGAAATCCATGTTTGGATCAGTGATGCTTTTCTACCTATGACTGAGTGTGGAGGGGGACGTACCAGATAACCATTTATTTGACAAAATAGAGACAGAAAAAATCAGATGACTAAAAACCAGGAAGCAAAAAATAAAATTATAAAACCAGAAGAAAGCAAGACAGAAAACAAAGAAAAATTACATTGCCTTGGAGGACTCACTCTAGGGTTAAAAAAAAAAAAAAAGATGGTCTCAGAAGTAGATATTTTTCAGTAGGAAAGGACCTATAAGCTGTCCATTCTCTCTTTGCCTCTTTCACTCAAATGAATTAGTTAATTAATTAATTAAAAAACAAGATGGAAGGAGAAGACTGACCTCTGGTCTCTACATGTTTGCCATGGCATATGTACACTCACACACATGGTTACACACTACATACATACACACACACACAAACTAAAGTAAATAAATGGAAATTTACAGATCTTCCCACTAGGGACACTGGCTACCAGGAAGTCAGTGTGCTAAAGGAGGGTAATGTCAGGCTGCAGTGCATGCATTTTATAACTGTTCTGTTGTCTTGAAGCAGCTACTGCATGCCAAGCCCTTGAGACCTTCCAGTTACTTTGCACACACCTTAGCTGCCTGACAATGTTGCACACTGCACACTGCACACTGGCATTCTTTTATTGCAAGCGAGGCAAAGGAGCCTCGGATGCTCATCCACTTGCTGAAGCCGACGTGGAAGAACTCACACCTCAACTCCAATTTTCCTAGTTGCAAAGTCTATTCAAACTTTAATTTTTTTAAAAACATTTTTATTCACTTAGGTGTGTGTGTGTGTGTGTGTGTATGAGAGAGAGAGAGAGAGAGAGAGAGAGAAAGAGAGATAGGCACACCAAGACCTACTGCTGAAAACAAACTGTAGACACATGTGCTACTTTGTACATCTGGCTTTAGGTGGGTACTGTGGAATTGAACCCAGGCTGTCAGGCTTTGTAAGTAAATGCCTTTAACTGTTGAGCCATCCCCTCAGTCCCCAAACTTTAATTTTACACTTACTAACCTGTCTCCTTAAGAGACGGATCACAATAAAAATATTTTCTAAATTAATTAATTAATTTGAGAGAAAGAAGAGGGAGAGAGAGAGAGAGAGAGAGAGAGAGAGAGAGAGAGAGAATGGGAATGCCAGGGCTTTCAGCCACTGCAAACAAAGTTCAGAAGCATGTGCCACCTTGTGCATCTGGCTTGTGTGGGTCCTGGGGAATTGAACCAAGGTCCTTTGGTTTTGCAGGCAAATGCCTTGACTACTAAGCCATCTCTTCCGCCCCTAAGAATATTTTTGGTGATGTAGATACAGAGGCTGTGACACGTGAAGACTATATTTACAAACTAATGGGGAAGATGTGCTCTGTGAAGAGGAGGAAGACCTTACACGTCTTTGAGTAACATGAAATACAGGCTGTAAGTAACTCAGGAAAGCTTATGAACATCCAAACACAAAGGTCTGTCTCTAAAGATCAGAAGTATGTGGTAACTCATAAGTAGACACTGGGATATTTCTACATGACCCAAGAATGGGAGGCAGGGTACAGTATGCAACACAGTGAAGGGCCGGATGCAGTGTAGGGCATCCGACATGGCCTAGGGTGGAAGGCAGGGTACAGCAATCAGGGGAAGGGTATGATGGTGTGAATGTTTGTTTTCTCTCTGAAACTGATCAGGTCAGAGCCAATCCCGGTTGTTATGTTAGTTGCAGGTGGAGCCTTTTGGAAGTCACAAGTTCAAGAGACAGAACCCTCAAGAATGGGAGTAGTGTCCTTGCCACAAAAGGCTGGTCCCTAGCTCATGGTCTTCCTGCTGCGTAAAGACCCAGGAGAAGTCACAGCTTAGAAGTTCTGCTGGAACCTGGGTCTCACCTGCAGCACTTAGCGCTATGAGCAGTGCATGTTTGTTGTTTGTTAGTCACGAAATCTGTCATAGCACCCAAACAGATTGAAAAAAAAAAACAAAGTGTGATAAAATATTTTTTTCTTTTACATAGGACAATGTTCTTAAGAACTTCATAGATTGATAAAGCTACTTAGTCATGAAATATGGGCCTTAAGAAATATGAGGAAAACACCAGCCAAGAAAACACACATTTTCCTCATCAGAAGAAACTTTGATATCTTACATAAAATGTAGAAAATTAAGGGAAAAATATAAAAATATTGACTAGAAATATCTCAGATTGTATTAAAAACCCAATGATACATTGTCTATAAAACACAGATTTTTAAAAAAAGTTATTAAAATATTTTCAGGTGAATATGAACTCACAATAAATTTATTATTTACTTTTTACATATTTATTTGAGACAAGAGAGAAAGAATGAATGGATGGGCATGCCAGGGTCTCTTGCCACTGCAAATGTACTCCAGACACATGTACTACTTTGTGGATCTGGCATTACAGGGATACTGAAGTATTGAACCCAGGCCATCAGGCTTTGCAAGTAAGTGCCTTTAACCACAGAGTCACCTCTCCAGCCTCTAGAAATAATATTAATATCATAGAAAGAACTGAAGACCATAAACGGACAAAAGCAAAATTTTATATGGCAGAATACTAAAACAAATAAAGAGCTATTTTTACAATCATCATATTAATTTGATTCTATCTATCTATTTATCTATCTATCTATCTATCTATCTATCTATCTATCTATCTATCTATGAGAGAGAGAGAGAGAGAATTGGCACACCAGGGCCTCAGCCACTGAAATCGAACTCCAGATGCTTGTGCCACCTAGTGGGCATGTGCAACCTTGCGCATGCCTCACCTTTGTGCATCTGGCTTATGTGGCATCTGAGTGACATGGGTCCAGATGCTTGTGCCACCTAGTGGGCATGTGCAACCTTGCGCATGCCTCACCTTTGTGCATCTGGCTTATGTGGCATCTGGATAGTGGAACATGGGTCCTTAGTCTTCGCAGGCAAGTGCCTCAACAGCTAAGCCATCTCTCTCACCTGCTTCCCCCATCCCTTTAAAAATATATTTATTTATTGAGCCGGGCGTGGTGGCACATGCTTTTAATCCCAGCACTCGGGAGGCAGAGGTAGGAGGATCACCGTGAGTTCGAGGCCACCCTGAGACTGCATAGTGAATTCCAGGTTAGCCTGAGCTAGAGTGAGACCCTACCTCGAAAAACCAAGATATATATAATATATATTTGAGAGAGAAATAAATAAATAAATAAATAAATAAATAAATAAAGGAAGAGAATGGGTGGTCATGCTAGGGACTTTAGCCACTGCAAATGAACTCCAGATGCATGCGCCCCTTTGTGCATCTGGCTTACATGGGTCCTGGAGAGTCGAATCGGGATCCTTTGGCTTTGCCCGCAAATGGCTTAACGGCTAAGCCATCTCTCCAACCTGCTTTCCCCTTTCCGTTTAGACTGAGACCCCAGCCCATGCAATAGTGCCACCCACATTCAAAGTGGGCGTTCCCTCCTCAGTTAAACCTTTCTGAAAAGACTTTCACAGACACATCCATAAAGAAGTATGCTTCCATGATGAGCACTCTAAATCGAATCAGGCTGACGGTGGGGGTTAGCCATCACAGAGTGAAAAGTACAAAAAGATGGTTTCCCCCGCTTTTACCCCTACTCTCTGCTTTCTTTAATTTCAGGTATTTATGCATGCTGGCTCTCAGCGACCTCAAGTCTACCTCACTCATTCTACTCACTACCAGAAACAAGGCTGAGGGGTGTGGCAGGGGCGGGATTGAGATCATGGCATAAAGTGATGGAAGCACCAGAGCTTTTCACGTATAGGAAATCGTTGGTTTTTTTTTTTTGCTTGGGATCATCTCTTTGCCTTTTTTTTTTTTTTTCTGCAGCCTTTGAACACTACTTTTCAGGGACTCCTATCTAGGGTAACTTGAATGATATATAATCCCTGAGTAGGCTGGCTGTGGCACTCCTCTCTGTATCCTCGCACTGGATGGATGGCTCGGTCTCTGGACGATGTGGCTTTGAGTTTGGCTTGTCTTCCCCACCATGGTGGACTGCAGCTCCCTGAAACACAAGCTTAAACAAACCCCTCCTCCTCTGAGTTGCTACCGATCAGGTGTTTATTCACAGCAACGAGAAAGTAACTGTTATCTAAACTATTGTTACCTAAATTATTGTTTGTCTAAAGCCAGCCTGATCTTCCTGCTTCCACCTCCCAAATGCTGGGGTTAGAGGTGCATGCCACGCTGCTTAGCTCAAGCTGTGCTGGGTGTGGTACTCAGCGCTTTGTGCATGCTATGTGAGCATTCTTATCAACTGAGCTATATCCCCAGCCCCTCGCTTTTGTATTTTATGGCTGCTTTTGTGTTATTAATTTATTTTTTTGATTTATTTTTAGAGACAGCAAGTGAGAGAGAGAGAATGAGAGAGGGAGAGTGAGAGCATTGGTGTGCCAGGACCTCCACCTTTGCAATCGAACTAAGGATGCTTGCGCCACCTAGTGGGCTTGTGCAACCTTGCTCTTGCCTCACCTTTGTGCATCTGGCTGATGTGGGATCTGAAGAGTCAAACATGAGTCTTTAGGCTTCACAGGCAAGTACCTTAATGGCTAAACAGTCTCTCCAGGCCTGCTTTTGTATGATTATAATAGCATGTATCAATTATGACAAAATTGTAGAGTCCACAAAGTTTAAAGCATTTTCTACCCGGTCTTGTTATGGTTTCAATGTTTGTGTCCTTCCAAAATTCATATACCAAAATCTTAATTGCCAAGGTGTTGATTTTAGGAGGGGGCAGCTTTGGGAGGTGCATAGCTCAGGGGGGTTGAGTCCTCCTCACAAATAGGATTAGTGTCCTTACAAAGAGGCCCACCAAGGAAGCAAGGGAGGATCTGCTTATGAACAAGTGAGCCCTCAGTAGCTTCATCTTGATTTCCTCAGCCTCCCAAGCCATGAACAAGAAATGTTTGCTGTTTATAAGATACCAAGTTTGTGGATTTTTTTTTTCTCCCCTGTCAATCCAAACAGATTGACAGGTCTTTTACAGGAAAAGTTTGTCAACACCTACTCTAGAACATGAAATAAGATGCGTAGACACTGATTTCAAGAAATGCTAGTAGTTATTACTCAAAAAATGAATTCTGTGGTTAAATGAATTTGGACAATTCCAGGGTCATGAAATGTGTAGATATATATATATATATATATATATATATATATATATATACATATATATATATATATGTGTGTGTGTGTGTGTGTGTGTGTGTGTTTAGTTAATATACTTCTGTAAGTATAAGTAATTATGAATATTTTATACAAGATAAACATATAAATAATGTTCAGTAAAACACATTGAATCAAGCATATATGATATGATTTATGATTCTCCGTGAATGGAAACAATATACCAAGTTTTCCAAAGGCACTTGACCATGCAGCAATTTGACAAGGATTACTATTTGGTGAGATGATTGAGTGACCCATGGTCCATCCTGATCTCGGTTTCTGCACTGCTTACCAGTTTTTCTCTCACTTCACTCAAGTTCCCTTGGATCAAAGTGTCCCCACACTTGTTTAGAATCAAATCTGTGGACCCAGCTGCTATGAGCTATCATATATTTTCCTGACTCCATTGTCCCCGCTCCTTTGTGGCTGTAGTGGGTGTGGTCATAGAGGCTCTTGCCTGGGACACTTGCTTCTTGCATGGCTCCTAGATTCTCCTTTGTGACAGGTAAGGCACAGCTAAGGTGGGCTGGGCACCAGCTCCCACATAAGTTCCTCTCAGAAGACTTTTCCTGATGCCCATTCTTCCACAGCTCAGAATAGTCTGAGGGCTCCTGTTCTTCTGTTCCACACTTTTCCAGGCCAGTGACTGCTAGTGATGTTTCTACTCATCTCCATATGCCCCATGGCATGGATTTGTGTTTTTGTAGTAATCATTGTGGATGTCTATTTAATGACTGAGCAGTAACTCAGCTCAGTCAGCCCCTGGGCTGCCTCTTTGAGCCACAGTTTTTCTCCTTCTGCGTGGGCCAGTGCCTGCCCTGGGTGAATGCTGGTTTCTTTGGTTTTGTTCCACAGCCTCGTCCTGACATTCTGGGCCCTGCTCTTGAATCTTGCCAGGTGACAAGACTTGCTGGTTTTCTGCTCACGGATGTCTCTCCTCTTTTTCCAGTGGCCACATTTTAAATGAATAGGTGGCCTTTGATTAGAAATGATTGTGAAGAAGCTTCTGAGTGTCCATGGTCCGCTGGATTCCACACTTCCACACTGGGACATTGCTGCCCTAGCTTGCAGCCCCAGAGCTGACAGTTGCAAAATCGAGATGGAAATTTGCCTCTCCTTGGACAGGTGCCCTTTCTCACTGTAGGAACCCTATTTTTGGCTGGGTTCATGTCCTGGCCATGGAATTTGCGTTGTTCCAAGCTTTTTCTTCTGTTTTCCAGTCACTCCTGACTGTCCAGTTCATCCTTTAAGTAATAATGCAAAAACCAAGGTTCTTTCAAAATTTATTGCTGTTGCCTTATAATTTTATTTACTATTCATGCCTCATGACTTGTAAGCTCAGCCACTATTATCTATGATTGTTAATGTATTTTATTTATTTATTTTTTGTGTATATGTATTTGTGTTTGAGGCAGAGCCTCGTTTTAGCCCAGGCTGGCTTCGAATTCCTGATCTTCCTGGTTCCACCTTCCAAGTACCGAGATTACAAGCATACGTGGCTATGTTGGGCATATTAATTTAGTAAAGTTAAGTTTTTATTGTTCCATTTTTAAATACCTTTTTTAAAATTAGGAATTTGGGCTAGAGAGATGGCTTAGCAGTTATGGCACTTCCTGCAAAGCCTAAGGACCCATGTTCAACTCTCCAGATCCCATGTAAGTCAGATGCACAAAGGTGAGGCAAGTGCAAGGTCGCACATGCCCACTAAGTGGCACAAGTGTCTGGAGTTCGATTGCAGTGGCTGAGGCCCTGGTGTGCCAATTCTTTCTCTAAAAACGTAAAGTAAAATAAAACTAGGAAGTTGAATCACAAAGACATAGTTCTGGGTAAGAAACACAGGGATTGTAATTTGGGAAGACCAATGAGCAGGGAGCCCAAGAAAGGGACTGGTCAGGATTAGATTAACTTTTATTTTGGGGTATCTTTATATAAAACTGGTTAAAGAGAAGAGTTAGTAAAATAATTTGAATAACTCATTTAAATATTATAGTAACTGAAACTAATAAAGGGAGGGGAACATTGTGTGTGACTTTACCTATGGATATTCTGCTCAATGCTTAACTTCAGCTTTGATCTGTACACACTGTAAGATTAGCAGTAGGGCCCAGCTAGGTGATATCTTCTGCTGTATAACTTGTCAAAGAAAATTTCCTTCTAAGATTTTTTTTTTTAATTTTTAAGGAAATTAACTCAGCCTTAGGAATATATCCTAAAAGCCCATGTCATTGTGTCTGAATGCAAACAGCTTATCTTTAGTTCTCACCAGAGGGTTGAAACTACATAATAAAACAGCAAAAAAAAAAAAAAAAAAAAGTTAAGCACTAAAAGGCTAGATCAAGGTCAGGCGCCCCAGATGAAGGCTTATTGCTGCCCCCAGTCTCAGCACCTAGTATGGTGCCAGCACTCTTTAGAAGCCCGAGAAAGAACTACATGTTTTAATTAAATAACACATGGCAGAAAGCACAAGATACCAGCTTGGCTTTATCAGGCAGAACAGGAGCTATCCTTGTGCTAAGCAGACAGCACTGAGGAAAAGAGAGAACCCGAGAGACAAGTCTAAAAAAGCTTGGGAGCTATTTAATACAACATCCTAGGACAAAATCTAACGCTCCCCACCACGACGAGGGGAAGCCACATTGAAGGAAGGCAGCCGGCTGTAGAATAATAACAGAGTAAAGCAAATGACACAGAACTATGACAAATTCAAAACCCAACTGGAAAATTAGGAAAGAGAACGAAGTGTCATCCGTAATGACAACCCGACAATTACCCTGCGAATGAATGAACGGTGGCTGTCTTGACACAGTTACCTCTGCTGATGCTGGGGGCCTGGGAGTCTGGGCTTTTTTATTTTTATTTTTATTTTGAACAATGTGGCTTTGTGGCACATTTTCCATCCCTGTGTCCCCTGACCCTAGAGTGGCTGACTTCTGTGGGTCTTTGGGAGGAGTTCAGGATGCCTACAGGGTTGGACCTGGGTGTTGCCAGTGTACACGTCTTTCTAAATGAAGACAGGATTTACAAAGGGGGTAGGTGGGGGTCGGTAATGCTAAAAGCCATTTATGAAATTCTACAACAGGGGAAACCCTACAAAAAGAAACTGGCTTCTAAACCTAGGTGAGGTGTCAAAATTTAAGATTATTTTATCCTCCTGAATACAAAATTACTGAGTAAAAGCAAAGCCCCAGGGGGCCTGGGCATATCAATCAAAGAGGAGACAACACATTCTAGACTGGGAATAGAATTAAGTAGAAGATATAAAAATAGGATTCCCCAACCTGGCAAGTGGAAATGTAAACCAACTGGCAGAAGAAGGGCGAAGAGGCTAATCCCTCTCTTTTGGTGACTATAGAAAAACAGGGGGATACCAGTGGAGGGGTAAAGGGGGGCGTGGGAGATGAAAACCTATTAAGTGTGTAGAAGTGGTGAATCTGCCAAGACCTGATTTTAGCCTCCAGCTAAGGAATTTGGGAGCGAAGAGACACTTCTTATAAAAGGTTGATACGTGATCATGTTCCGTTTATCTACTCTAAATGCAGTCCCTAATCCAGTTAGTGTCTTGGCTCAAAGAAAAACAAAACATAATCATATCTTGAAAACAAATTACACACACACACACACACACACACACACACACACACACACACATTTTCTCTTCTCTGTAACCATTTGTCTGAAATGTTCTTAGTTGCTCTGATGTCAACGGCAGGAATCAGCAACTCGGGTTCTGTTTAAAGAGACCCGCATTGCACCCTGCAGTTTGTTCTGTTCACGGGACCGAACCCACTCTGCCTTCTCCCTTCTTTATATTAACGGTATTGAAAAATAAGCAAGCACAAATATAACCACCGTGGTCCTTAAAAGAGGCTGTGATGAAATGAAAAAGCTGTTTAATAAAATCTAATAAAATTATTTCACATTAATTTCTTCGCCGTAATAAGTGGGATTATAGTTAGTTGGAGGAGACCCTCTCACAGCTGGGCAAGCCCTAAGACTCCTTCCCTTATGCTCTACGTAAAAGCTATCAATTAGAGCTGTCCTACGTATTGCCCTGTGAATTGAACAAGCCTTTTCAGTCTTTAATTAAGGGTGAAAAACTCTCTGAACATCACGGCATTCATCTGTTCATGTGTGGAAAGCCTGGTGTAACAAAAGAATTTAATCAAACTACAAGCCTAATAAAGACCACATTGCCTGAACTAAATGATGGGTGCAGTAGCGGTTCTGAGTTTTACATTTAAAAAAGCGGGTCAGAGTGTTCATTCATCTTGATTAGCAATGCCAACCTAATTACTTCTGGAGGAAACAGTAATTAGCTGGAGTCTCACCTCATTAATCATGACATTCTTGTAGCAGACTATTTTTATCTGATAAATGGCTTGGATTGGAACAAGGTGTATATTTGAATTCTAGTTAATTGTACACAGCTTGCTGCACAACATTTTGCATTTTTATCATTTAACTACTTCCTTGCTATGGACCTTCTAAGAAGGTTTCGCTGCCTACCTGCATATTCTCATCGTAGGGGAAGAAAAAAATCTGACTTACCCGGAGGGTAAGCTCTTGTGAGTTAACAGATCAGAAATAGTGTCTTGGGGAATCAGAGGCTAGGATAAAATGTCTCCATGTGGAGACGAAGCCTTTCAAATTCGGTGGGATGGACACAAAGTTTCTCCAGAGAATGCAAAATGAATGGTACCATTGCAGAGCTTGGGGCAGTAGCTTCCATATGACCGGTAATGGCCGCAGACAACAAGCGACATACTATTACAGTGCAGGCTGGGAACCTAAATGGTGTCAGTTTCACCATGCCTCTAAAGAAGGCTAATGCGAGCCCTGACCTTAAAGAGACGGCCCATCAGGTAGGACCGCTTGCTGCGGAAGCACGAGTGTGTGAGAGAGCTGGCAGAGCCTGAGTATGACCTCGAGCACCTACATTAACAGCTGGGCACAGCCACGTATGCCAGTCACCACAGTGCAACGGGTAAGGAGACAGGAGGGTCGCTGGCAGTTTCCCGACTAACTGAATTAGTGAGCTCCAAGATTAAAAAAAAAATAATAATAAGGTTAGGAAATAATAGAGAAAAATCTGACATTGATTTCTTTTTAAAATTTATTTTATAGCCGGGCGTGGTGGCGCACGCCTTTAATCCCAGCACTTGGGGAGGCAGAGGTAGGAGGATCGCCGTGAGTTCAAGGCCACCCTGAGACTACATAGTGAATTCCAGGTCAGCCTGGGCTAGAGTGAGACCCTACCTCGAAAAACCAAAAAAAAAAATTATTTTATATTTTATTAATTTGTTAGAGAGAGAGAGAGAGAGAGAGAGAATGGGCGCTCCAGGGCCTATAGTCACCACAAACAAACTCCAGATGCATGTGCCACCTGTGCATCTGTCTTATGTGCGACCTGGAGAATTGAACCTGTGTCCTTAGGATTCGCAGCCAAGCGTCTTAACCTCTGAGCCATCTCCGCAGTCCCTGACATTGGTTTCTGGCCTCCACATGCATGTGCATATACAGTGTGTCCACATACGTACAAACACGCATACACACACATGCACCACACACACATATCCACAGGGGGAAAAGAAAAAGTCCTTGGAATGTGGTCCTTATTCAGCTGTGTCTTGTGTTACCTTAGTCTGATGTCACATGATCCTGAATACTGCTAATCTGTCTGTCCTCAGCCTTGTCTGGCAGTTTCTTGTATCAAGAACTTGGTTAATCACAATATTGTATTTGATGACATTTGGGTTTCTCTCCAATGTACAAATCCTTCAGAACAACCTCAAATGAATACCATCCTGTCCAGAGAGAATTCTTGACTGTCTTGCTTGAGGAGATGTATACTTCTGGGCTGTAGCTCACGATGATATCAGGTGGGGCAGCAGAGGTTATGTGAACTAGCTAGGCTGGAAGTCAGCTCTCTACTCTTGCATTGGCTACATAAGAAAAATGAATCCACACGCTAAGGGATGGCTGACAATCAAGTTTAAGAGGCTGATGTATAAAATAATGCTAATTAGAAAGTTCAGTGAAGGGCTGGAGAGATGGCTTAGCAGTTAATGCTCTTGCCTGCGAAGCCTAAGGACCCAGGGTTGATTCCACATAAGCCAAGTGCACAAGGTGGTGCATGTGTCTGGAGTTTATTTGCAGTGGCTGGAGGCCCTGGCATGTCCAGTCTCTCTTCTATCAGCCTCTCTCTCTCAAATAAATAAATAAATAAATAATTTTAAAAAAGTTCAGAGAAGCCGCGCGTGGTGGCGCATGCCTTTAATCCCAGCACTTGGGAGGCAGAGGTAGGAGGATTGCCGTGAGTTCAAGGCCACCCTGAGACTACATAGTTAATTCCAGGTCAGCCTGGACCAGAGTGAGACCCTACCTCGAAGAACCAAAAAAAAAAAAAAAAAAAAAAACAGTTCAGTGAAAACTAGCTTTCTGGGTAGGGATGTAGGATACATAAGATTATTCTCTGCTGGGAAGTAGACAGAAAGCAGCACAACCATTAGTGACCTGCAACATGAAACCATATTCCCAAGGACCGGCATGTCTACCCCAGGCTTCCTCAGGACAGCGCTGTCTCCAAGGGAGATGGGCGTAGCAAGCAGCTCACAGGCTGAAGGTTTTGCGTTCGCGGAGTCTTCAGACAGAGAAGTGTTAGATAGACTGCAAGGCTGTTTTGTGTGCTGCTTTTCTTTTCCAGAC
Organism: Dipus sagitta; assembly: GCA_036346955.1. NCBI lineage: Eukaryota > Metazoa > Chordata > Mammalia > Rodentia > Dipodidae > Dipus > Dipus sagitta. The sequence goes on along the minus strand of CM070789.1, from coordinate 8,830,913 downwards.
ACGATGTCATATGGCCCAGGTTGGCTTTGAACTGACCACGCAGCCAAGGATGGCTATAAACTCTGCTTTCTGCCTCCGCCTCCCAAGTTCTGGGATGACAGGAGTGTACCACCATGGCTGGCCTGAGCTGCACGTGTGATGACGTAGCACGTGTCCACCATAACTTTAGAGTTAACCTTATCCACAAGACCGGGGTATTCAGAGTCTGTGAGCCTCATGTCCTTTGCTCTGGACAATGCAAGGGTGGGCTCCACTTGCTTTTACTTTAGTAACTGTTACTTCTAGATGTCTCCCTCTGAGGAGCACTCCTTTTCATTTTATTTTATTGCTGAATTTGCTCTTCAGTATGCTTTGTGAAAGTGGTTAACATAATTAGAATTGAGTCTTGTCCCCTGGGGACCATTCTTCTCCTCTGACTAACTTTGTGCATCAGGGTACAGTATAATGATTGGTGACCCCTCCTTCCCTTCCACTCCCATCCTGTCAAATTTTCTGGGCAGTTTAGTGAAGCTGAGTATGGATGTCCTTCTACGTACAAGAAGAAAAGTTGTTCCTATGTCCAGTTGGGTATTAATTAGCGTTGCAGTTACCTTCACGTTGCTGGCACAAAGCACCTGACCAAAAGCAGGCTATGAGAGGAAAGCTTTATTTTGGCTTACAGACTAGAGGAAACTCCATAATGGCAGGGGGAATGTGATGTGAGCAGAGACTGGGCATCACCTCCTGGCCGACATCAGGTGGACAATAGTAGCAGGAGAGTGTGCCAAAAACCGGCTCAGAGAAGCTGGCTAAAACATCCATAAGCCTGCACCCCGCCCCCCCAACACCAACAGTACATCTCCTCCTTCAAGGCTTCAGTTTCCAAAGTGCCAACAGCTGGGGACCTAGCGTTCAGAATACATGAGCACCTGATTCAAACCACCGCACTCAGCATGCAATACTACTTCAAACATGAAAGGCAGCACAGGCTTTAGAATTAGCTTTGTGGTCAACAGGAAGTCATATGTATTTTTGTAATGTTTTTTATTATTTTGAGAGAGAGGGGAGAGAGAGAGAGAGAGAGAGAGAGAGAGAGACAGAGAGAGGGAATTGGTGCGCCAGAGCCTCAGCCACTGCAATCAAACTCCAGTAGCTTGTGCCACCTAGTGGGCATGTGCGACCTTGCACTTGCCTCACCTTTGTGTGTCTGGCTTACAAGGGATATGGAGAGAGATGGAACATTGGGTCCTTAGGCTTCACAGGCAACTGCCTTAACCGCTAAGCCATCTCCCCAGCCCCATAGTATAAGACCTTCTTAAGAATGTTACTATGGGGCTGGGGAGATGGCTTAGCGGTTTAGGCGCTTGCCTGCAAAGCTAAAGGACAATTCCCCAGGACCCACGTGAGCCAGATGCACAAGGTGGTGCATGTGTCTGGAGTTCGTTTGCAGTGGCTGGAGGCCCTGGTGGGCCCATTCTCTCTCTCTATCTCTCTCTCTCGCTCTGCCTCTTTGCCTCTCTCAAGTAAATAAATAAAAATAAAATATATTTTTTAATTTTTTGTTTATATTTTACTTATTTGAGAGTGACAGAGAGAGAAAGAGGCAGAGAGAGAGAGAGAGAGAGAGAGAGAGAGAGAGAAAGAGAGAATGGGCTCGCCAGGGCCTCCAGCCATTGCAAAGGAACTCCAGATGCGTGCGCCCCCTTGTGCATCTGGCTAATGTGGGTCCTGGTGAATCGAGCCTTGAACAGGAGTCCTAAGGCTTCACAGGCAAGCGCTTAACCTCTAAGCCATATCTCCAGCCCCAAAATAAAAAAAATATTTTTTTTTAAAGAAGAGCTTAAACTGACATGTAATGCATTCCCCAAAAGCAGTTTGAAGAGCTGATACAAGACATGATTCTCCCTATTAATATATATCCCATTACAAACGCATTGTGTGCTCACTGCAAACCTCCAGAGGCCATTGAGAGCTACCGCCCTCTCTCCGCACAGGGAGCCGAGGGGAAGTCTTCATCGCATGTGTGGTCATTCCCGTCCCTTTACTACTCCCCTGGAAACTGAGAAGAGGCAAGCAAGGCCTCGTTCATGGACTGTCACACAGCACAGCTTTCCTCCTTGGCAGAGCAGTGGCCGTACCTAGCGTTCACAGTCTTAAATAGCTAACGCATCTCAGTGAACTCCACTAGGTTGCCAGACCTCCAGCTCTCATGCTCATCATTTGGTCACGTCCTCAAAGTTGTTCACTGCGCCCATTGTTACCTCTCCTCATCGCTGCTAATTATATCAGGTAGATCTGGCTTTTGTTTTTTTCAAAGGCTGCATTTCCCCAGGGGATTCTGAGTATAGTCCAAGTGGTCTGACTCACAAATATATCACATTTCATCATATCATCACCACGGTCAAGTTTAAATTTTTTCTCCTTTCATTTCCATTATTCTCACACAGTTTTTTTTTTTTTTTTTTTTTTTTTTTTTGGTTTTTCAAGATAGGGTCTCACTCTAGTCCATCCAGGCTGACCTGGAATTCACTATGTAGCCTCAGGGTGGCCTCGAACTCTTGGCAATCCTCCTACCTCTGCCTCCCGAGTGCTGGGATTAAAGGCAGTGCGCCGCCATGCCCGGCTGTCACACGGTTTTTATTACCATACCTTAAACATGCTGCGTCTTGACTGGAAAAGGTGTGGTTAATTATAGCTGGGTGGCTATAAAATACCTCAAAACCAGACACAACACGCAGGTGTCCTCTGAGACGAAGTGACTGTGTGTGTACTGCCTATACCATCTCTTGGTAACAAAGTGGAGTTTTTTTTTTTTTTCCTTCTTTTAAAAGTTTTATTTATTCTTCTATAATTTAAATTTATTTTAACAGAGACATAAAACATAACAATTGCGCATATGCAGAATACAGGATGCTGTATTCTGAAAATACTTGGTTGATGTCAATTTTTTTATTATTTTTTATTATTTTTTTTGCTGAATTCAATATGACAAGCACGGATACTAATAATAGTACTGATTCTTTGTGATATTTGCCAGGGTCCAAGCACCACTTTAAGCACCACTTTGTACATATTATTTCATTTAATTGTTTTTTTTTTTTTTTTTTGGTTTTCTGAGGCAGGGTCTTGCTCTAGCTCAGGCTGACCTGGAATTCACTCTGTATTCTCAGGGTGGCCTTGAACTCACGGCGATCCTCCTACCTCTGCCTCCCGGAGTGCTGGGATTAAAGGCGTGTACCACCACGCCTGGCTTCATTTCATTTTTATGTCATCCTTATGAGGTGAATGCCATTTTTGCATCCATTTAACAGGTCAGGAAGTGAAGTCACTTGGAAAGTGACATGGCAGGGTGGGAGATTTGGACCACTGGTCTACTGGTTCTAGAGCTGACATTTAACCAGAGTGTGAATCCACCCTCCGTGCGCCGGGCTCTGCATTTTCTCAAGACCTGAGAACCCAGGAAGTTCCATGGGAAGAAATGATGCTGATCAGTAACGTCACCACTCAGCTAAGCTATCACGTACGGTTCAATACACTTATTTCTTTCTTTCTTTTCTTTTTTTTTTTTTTGGTTATTTGAGGTAGGGTCTCACTCTAGCCCAGGCTAACCTGGAATTCACTATGGAGTCTCAGGGTGGCCTCGAACTCACGGCAATCCTCCTACCTCTGCCTCCCGAGTGCTGGGATTAAAGGTGTGCGCCACCACGCCTGGCTCATCAATACATATATTTCTTGTTTTTTTTTTTTTTTTTTTCAGAACAAACTTGCTTTTTGTTTTACTCAGAAAATATTGGGAATATCTTTGCATATGTGTAGATATATTTACTGTATCGTTTTTAGAGACTGAATTGCATTTGAGTATTTTTAGTTATAATTTACTGAGACAATTTGTTTCTCATTAAAGGCACCGACATGGTGCATAATCTTGTGGAGAAATCTCTGTTCATATACTTAGTATTTTTTTTTTTCCCTTTAGGAAAAGTTCCCAAAGTGGAATTACTGGATTGAAGAAGAGAATGGATATTTTTAAGGCTTTTTATTGCCAAATTTCCGTCTAGAAATGCTATATCAGTTTATACTCCTACCACCAACATGTGAGATGTCTGCTCTCCCGTAACCCGAGCATCGGGAGTCTCTAGTGTTCTTTTCTTTTTCTCTTTAAATATGTGCCCCATCTTGGATCTGTCCCGGTAATATCTCCCTCACCCAGCCTCAGATTTCTCTCTGCGAGAATGAGGAAAAAGACAATAACTTTATCAGGACTGTTGTGGAAATAATGTGCTCTGCAGAAGCAATGGGAAAGTGCTAGACATGGTGTGTTTGCTACTACTGTTGTTATTATTTTTTTCTATTATTATTATGGGCTAGGTGACCCGGCTTTTCTTGGTTATTTTGAATTTTAATGTAACTCTGCATGGCGTAGTCATTCCATACAGTTCAAGCTACTCATTCTCTTTCCTCATTAGCTATTCTATGACTTGTTAAATTGATTCACATGCAAATCCACTTTTTCATACAAACAGGGAAACATTCTTTTTCCCATGGAAAGTCTATAAAGTGAAAATAAAGAAAAACTGTTGTTTAATCTCTAATTGTAGCATTGGGGGTACTATTCTAAAGAGCCCGTGGTTCTTCATGACATAAGGGACTTATTCCCGGTCCTTCCTTCTCACAGAAGGAAGCATCAGGTACTTTCCCAAGTCCACCTCCCCAGAGGCCAGACTGTGACCAGGACAGCCGACAACCTTACATGTAGCCCCCGGTAAGGTGTAAGATCTGACGGCCCTGTTGTAAAGGCTGGGAGACCATCTTGGCTTTCAGGGCCAAGGGAAAGACAAGAACAAAACCCCTGGGCCCTCTGCTGTCTTGGTATTGTCTTACTGCCCAGGTTCTGACAATTTTATTCTCTCCTCCAACCCTGGGCCATCAAGTAAGGTTCACTGTGCCTATGTCTCCAGCCCAAACCATGAGTCTCAAAGTCAAAAACCATCCTGAAGGTAACCATGTGGTCCACTTCTCTCCCATGACAGTCCCTCTACGGTAGCTCTCCTGTTTAACATGCCAACAGGAATTGACAGATATTTGTGGGTGGCATGTCCCCTGTGGTGGTTTGATTCAGGTGTCCCCCATAAACTTTAGGTGCTCTGAATGCTAGGTTCCTCAGCTGATGGCAATTGGAAATTAAAGCCTCCTGGAAGTGGTATATTATTGGGGGCAGGCTTATGGGTGTAATAGCCAGTGTCCCCATGCTAGTGCTTGGCACACTCTCCTGTTGCTATTGTCTACCTTATCTTGACCAGGAGATGATGTCCACCCTCTGCTCATGCCATTGTTTTCCCTTGCCATCATGGAGCTTCCCCTCGAAGCCAAAATAAGTCCCCTTTTCCCTCACAAGTTGCTCTTGGTCAAGTGTTTTCTGCCAGCAATGCGAACCTGACTGCAACAATAACGTTGGTCCTGAGGAGTGGTGTCAGTTGCTGCTAGAAACCTGACTGTGTGGCTTTGGCCTTTTGGAGCTGATTTTCAAAAGGAATGTGAAAGGATTTGAAACCTTGGCCCAAGAGATGCCTTGCAGTGCTGTAAGTACAGCTTGATGGACTATTCTGGCCAGAGTTGAAAGACCTGAATGCAGTAAGAACTATGGACTGTGAGGTTTGGCTTATGAGTGTTACAAAGAGCTTTGCTTGGACTGGGCTAGAAGTGGTTTGTGTGAGATGCTTGCTGTTATGTTCGTGTCCCGAGAACTTGTGCAGGGTTGCAGTGTGTAGAAATGGACTGGCACAGATATGGCACAGAAAAAAAATCTTTGGGCCAAAACTTTTGACTGTTCAGTTGTAACTGTATGAGAGATCACAACCATTGAGATTTGACCAGCTGAACTGCATTGACACAACAGAAAGAATGCAGTCTTTTGAAGGGGCCTGAATGTTCAAGGAGTGTCCTGTTCTTCAAAGTTTGCTTTATTTCCCCCCCCCCCCGGATTAACAAATTGGCACCCTCCCTGGTATTGTAGACTATAAGAAATGCAGGAAAGAGAGGGTCATTGAGTTTGCAACATGGTCTTGTGTTCTGGAAATGGCCATGGGCAGTGTGAAGCAGGTTTGCTGGATGCCTGCATAGAGACCTGATGGAGCCATGAGGATGAACCATGGATTGCAGTGGAGACCCAGTGGAGATGCCAGGACTACAAGATGGCTGCTAAGGAGAGCTGCCAGCCCTGATGAAGTTTTCCAGGACTGTGAGTAGCATAGCTGGAGGGGTGGAATTGGAATGCCAGAGACTTGTTGCTGGTTAGAATTATCCAACTTAGAGATTTGTCACTGACTAGAGTTGTTGGACTTGAAGCTACAGAGTTTGATGTTTGCTCTGGTTGTTTTAAATCTTGTATTGGCTGATTGTTTCTTTGCTATGCCCAATACCATCTTTTGTAGTGTGAATGTTTGTTCTGTGCCCTTATGGTTTTTTTTTTGGGGGGGGGTTGTTATTATGGCTTAGTTAAAAGGTCCTGTAATATGGGGATGTATGAAAATCATTAAAATTGATAAAAAAAACTATGGGAACTTTTAAAGTTGGATGAGTGAATTGCATTTTACAACATGTATGATTATTAGTTTATGGGGGCCAGGGGCGGAATGTGGTGGTTTGATTCATGTGTCCTCCATAAACTTAGGTATTCTGAATGTTAGTCTCCCCAGCTGATGGCAATTGGAAATAAAAGCTTCCTCGAGGCAATGTATTGTTGGGGGCGGGCTTATGGGTGTTATAGCCAGTGTCCCCTTGCTAGCATTTGGCACACTCTCCTGTTGCTATTGTCCACCTTATGTTGATCAGGAGGTGATGTCCACCTTCTGCTCATGCCATCGTTTTCTCTGCCATTGTGGAGCTTCCCCTGAAGTCTGTAAGCCAAAATAAACCTCTTTTCCCCACAAGCTGCTCCTGCTTGGGTGATTTCTACCAGCAATGCGAACCTGACTGCAACATTCCCACTCAGAGGCATGGTCCAAAACAGATCATGCTTGCTCTTGTCTTTATTCCATCCAGCTCTGTCCTGTGGCAATTAACACATGTATCTGAGGGCTACCACTGTGCCACCTCAGTCTTCCTGGTCACCACAAAGTCCTAACTTATGCTCATTTTTAAAGCATGCTGATGTGATTGTGTGCCCTTTTAACCAAACCATGGTTTAGCAATGTAGCTTGGCCATGTGAAGCCTGGTCTCAAGTTGGAAGAATACAATTGCCAAGTCACAGTAGATGCTGTTCACATCCTGGATTCTATCCCTTTATTAATGTCTAGAGGCATGTTAAGGTTTTGCAGCTATACTGCACTGTTGAGTTCCAATGAGCTCTCACCAAAATATGAAGTTTTCCACAGATTATACTATCAGTTCTTCTCTTTTCTTCCTTCCTTCCTTCCTTCCTTCCTTCCTTCCTTCCTTCCTTCCTTCCTTCCTTTCTTTCTTTCTTTCTTTCTTTCTTTCTTTCTTTCTTTCTTTCTTCTTTCTCCCTTTCTCTCTCTCTTTTTGGTTTTCTGAGGTACGGTCTCACTCTAGCCCAGGCTGACCTGGATTTCACTATGTAGTCTCAGGATGGCCTCAAACTCATGGCGATCCTCCTACCTCTGCCTCTTGAGTGCTGGGATTAGAGGCATGCGCCACTGCACCCTTATTTTGCATCTCCAACCTCCATTACACATGGGACTTTTATTATTCATCCTCATCTGCTTCCAATCAACTTGGGGATGCATCCACTGAAAGTTTTGGATTTTGATTCTTTAAGGAGATATTTTGGTTATCTTTTCTTTTCTTTCTTTCTTTTTTTTCGAGGTAGGGTCTCACTCTAGCCCAGGCTGACCTGGAATTCACTCTGTAGTCTCAGGCTGGCCTCGAACTCACAGCGATTCTCCTACTTCTGCCTCCCGAGTGCTGGGATTAAAGGTGTGTGCCACCATGCCCGGCTTGGTTATCTTTTCTTATTATGGCATGCCTATATTTGGAAAAAGGCCATGAAGCTTCAAATAAGTCAATGTGAGGAGAAGTGTTGAGGGCAGAGCCTTGTGCCACCCCACTGGACACCTCGCTATTGTCAGGTTGGCATTCTGCTTATGTGTATGGCCAAAACAGTGACCAGAACATGGTCTATTGTAAGTTTTTTGGAACATATTTCTTATCCCGACAAGGTGTTTCCCCAAAGTTTTTTCTAGAAAAGTATTAATACCTGTGCATAGGCAATGGGTGCTCTGTTTAAAAAAGTTTGTGACTTGCTGCACAGTTTTTTCTTCTGGGAGAGCCACCATACGTGCGATCATATATACTGTGTGTCAAAGTCCTGAAGAAAATTGTATTTTGTTTAACTCATTTCCCAGTGTATTTGTGTATATTCCTTGCATACCTATGAATATCCTGTGGAAGTCTGTTCTTCACAGATACCAATTTGGGAAATACTGTACTCCCTGCAAGGGTAAAAAGAGAGAGAGCCTGTCAAATGCCTAGCTGAAATTCAGACACATATGTCCTCAGCACTTTTTTCTTGTCTCCTGCTCTAGCGATTTTATCAAAAGAGAAAATGAGTTAGGTCTGGCTTGACTCGTTCATCACAAATCCATGCTGGCTCCAAACGGATCCAGTGTGATTTTTCTCAATTCCTGCCTTGCCTAGAATCAACATAGAATTTCAGAGTTTAATTAATGAAACTCACCCTTGCCCATGCCTCATCTTTTAAGCATGTTAAGTCAATATTAGCTTCTCTCTCTCCTAATGCCTTTCCTTTTCTATGGGCTTTCTCGGTGCAAATTCCAGTGGGGTCTGATGCCTCCTTTCATGATTTCTTTTGGAAGCTGAAATGGAATTCACCTGTCCAGAAGCACGTGGCTTGCTGAATTAAGCTGGCTGGCTGTGCATTTTGGAGCGTGGTCTTTCCCAGTCTCGATCTCTTCCATTCTACCTTTGAGGTCCCTCACCCTTCTAGTTCACCAGTCCTCCACCCTTGATAGGAAAGAAAGAAGCAGAAACTAAGAGCCTGGAATTTCTGTCATTTCTCTTCATTTTCAGGCATTTGCCTCTTCTTTAATCTCCATCTGTTTCAAGCAGAAAAAAAAACAACCATTTTTTTTTGTTGATTTTTATTAGCATTTTTGAAACTTGTACTCGTTTCTGGTGTGTAAGCAGTATACCTGACGCTGCTCACTCTGTCCCGACACTGGCCTGTGGTCTTGCGTCCTCCTCCTTATCTTTCTCGGTGGATGGTCTCAAGTCTAGGAGCCGTCTTTCTCACGTGAGTCATCGTCTTCACAGAGTTTCTGTCCAAGGAATGCTGTTCAGCTAATCGTTTTGAAATCTCTTTACTTAGTGTTCAGTTTTCCTGCCAGTGGCTATAACATACCCCAAAATTAAACAATTGATTTCATTCTTTCATTTCTTTCCTGGTGCCAGGTAGGGATGTAACTCAGGACCTCACACATTCTAGCCAAGTGCTCTACTGCTGCGCTAAGCTCCTCGATTCCCTTCCTCATGTGTGTTAGCTAAGTGCTCTACCACTGAGAAATGCCCCCAGCCTGAAAGAGTTGAGTTTTTCTAAAGCGCCTCCATTCTCCGAACAGCTTCACTTCTAAAACCCCTTTCAAGTTTCTCTGGCTCCCTCATTACTTTTTCCCTCAGTGAGATGAAGCGATTGGTTGGACAAGCCAAATTATCACCCCTGATGAGCATGGCTTCTGGTGTTTGTGTTGGTAGAAAATGTCTCTTAGGAATGATTGTCCAGCAAGAATGTGTTCTTGGGCGGGAGAGATGGCTCAGCAGTTAAGGTGCTTGCCTGAAAAGCCTAACAACCTGGGTTTGCTTCCCCAGAACCCATATAAAGCCAGGTGCACAACGTGATGCATGTACCTAGAGTTCATTTGCAGTGACTGGAGGCCCTGGCATGCCCATTCTCTCTCTGCCTGTCTCTCTTCTCTCTATTTTTCTTTGCCTGCAAATAAGTCAATAAATTTTAAAAAGGTATTTGTTCTTGGCAGACAAACTTTTATTTTATTTTATCTTACTGGACAGTGTTAGAAAGGTGTGAATGCTGTAAGGAAATACAATGAAAAGAGACACACGCATGAAGCCATTTAAAAAAATCTTGTGATAATCAGCATGGGCCACAGCAAGGTATTTGGATATTAACAGACCTTTGGATAGTATAGGGCATCACCTTTTATTTCTAACTATTGCTCTTGGGGTATTCTGTAAATGTATTTCAAGGAACGAGTTTTACTAATTGATTTTTTTTTGTTATAAATTATGCAGCTCTGGAAAACACAAGAATGCATTTAATTTGCAAAATTCGTTAGTTCTCTTGGTTTCTTTTTTTCCTCATTCACCCTCCATTGAGTGCAGCTGGTGGTTGATGAGTGTTAGCCAGTGAAAAATGGGGTTGCCTGATGCCACCAAGGGTAGGTGAAAGGGTTGAGCCACGAGGAGGCTGTAGCCAGCAGACGTCGGGGAGGCGGTGGGGAGGGCTACTGAGAAAGTGCTACGCTTTAGTAAGATTAGCACGTCTAGATAAACAGGATAGCGTAATGGCTTCCAAATGTTGTCACTAAAATAATAGCTTTGTTTTTCTCTTTCATGGCTCCTTATTATTAACATCATATTTTGTATGGATACATCATGTGTTGGTACCCTCTTTTCCCTCGTCCCTGCCCCCATTCCACTGGGGACCCTCCTCAGTGGGGTTGTGGGTATTCCCCATGGGGTTGCGGGTTATGCGTTTTTGAAATGTCTTTGGTGCTGTTTTTAAAATTAGTTGCTTCTGGGGGCTGGAGAGATGGCTTAGCGGTTAAGGCACATGCCTGTGAAGCCTAAGGACCCAGGTTCGATTCTCCGGGTCCCACGTAAGCCAGATGGCACATGGTGGCACATGCATCTGGAGTTCATTTGCAGTGGCTATAGGCCCTGGTGTGCTCATTCTCACAATCTCTCTTTCTTTCTGTCTCTCTCTCTGTCTCTAATAAATAAATAAATCAGAATTTTTAAAAAATTAGTTGCTTCCAATTATGTTTATGTTGGTGAAACTATGTATCTATCTATTTTCTATCTATTGTCTATCAATCATTTATCTATTATCTAACTTCTATAACTCATAAATCTATTTATCCATCTACTATCTTCTACTAATCATTTAATCTATCATCTATCAGTCACCTGCCTATCTACTATTCATCTTTGATTATCTATCATCTATCAATCATTTATTACACAAAACTTCTAAGCAGCATGTGCTAATTGATATGGGCTCACTCAGTTGATTGCTTTCTCTGTAGAAATAATTAAATTTAATGTTTTATTTAGCCTTTCAGCTAAACTATGAGTCAACTAATCATATAGCCATGTAGATGCATGGAGTATTAGAATATGTCTATGGACTCTTCAGGACCTGAACTGGAAGGGTGATATGTTTATTGGATATGCAAGTTCTCTCCTTGTGTTTCAGAGTGATGTCTATAATTTGTAATTTTTTTGTTTACTGAATTTGGAAAACTGAAAGTGGTCAAAAAAGCCTTTGTTTTGCAAATAGTTTTTCCTCCCAAGGGTCTCTGGATACCATAGTGTGGACCTGGGATATGTGATTTACGATTTGGGGTGTTGTGGGAGGTACTGAGATCATTAGTGGCTTTCCCTTAAAGGAGACTGTGGGACTCTGACCTCTTCTCTCTCTTCTACTTCTTGGACATACACACTCATCAAAGGCCTAAAAGCAACAGCGCCCAAATCTCCTGGGCTGGAACCCCCAGAAGTATCAGCCAAAACAAACCCTTTCTCGCTGTAGATATTGATTATCTCACTTACCTGCTGAGCGGCAGGAAGAAAGCTGAGTAGTATGCTGACTTGCACTTCCCCTGTGTGCTTTTCATGCACTCGTTCTGCAGAGGGAGTTCACCAGAAACAAGAGCCACGCGTGACACGTGCAGCGAGGGCCACAGAATGCAGAGAATCCTCTGAGAGGTCAGGGGAAGTGACATCACTCGTTGCTCTTCTAGGAGAGTCTCAATGTGACAGTCTCCCATTACTGATCAAGTGAGGCCAACAATTGTGGACTTTTTGTTTTAAAGATTTATTTTTATTTATTTGTTTATTAGAGACAGAGAGAGGGAGGGAGAGAGCAAGTGAGCGAGAGAGAGAGAGAGAGAGAGAGAGAGAGAGAGAGAGAGAAAACGGGTGTGCCAGGGGCTCTCACCACTGCAAATGAACTCCAGATGCACGTGCCACAATGTGCATCTGGATTACGTGGGACCTGGAGAATCGAACCTGGGTCTGTAGGCTTCACAAGCAAGTGAAGTGTGGACTTTTAAGCTACAGGGCATATAGTCATTTGAAAAAAAAAGCCTATTTTATCTTAGGTTTTCAATATTTAACCAGATTTTGAAAGTGCTTATTTTATTGGTGTGCAATTATCCAAGTTGTAGCTAATAATTTAATTCCTAGAAGTAACTGAGCTAGGAATAACATGGTAATATAAAGGACCCATTATATGTGAGGCAGATTATGAATATTTTTCTACTCTTTAAGGCCACGGGGCAGGGCGTGTATATTTTGATATTAGAAAACTAGGGTTGGGGGGTGTCCAACTAGTGCTTGCCTAGCATGTACAAAGCCCTAGGTTCAATATTTAACAAACCCCCCAAAATTAGAAAAAAACCCACTTTTGAACACATCAGGAACTTGCCTAATGTCACCTTGTCGGAAAGTTTGAGTTTTAAATTCCACCTCAGTTCTGCTTTCCTCAAACCTGCTTCTTGTCCCTTCAGCGTTCTCTGTCTCTTTGTAAGAGGTGGTAGCTATGCAGCTTTGGCTGTCGCTAAAGCTGTTGGTCAAACATAGGTGTGGAGCCTTCGATATGTTACTTTAAATCCCCGGGGAGGGTTTTGAGGTCTTTGAATTTTCAGGTGTCTAGAATGAGAAATATCTAGCATTTTCAGAAAAAATGCCATTGCTCTTAGAAATCTTGATCATAGCAGTAAAACGCTTTGGGGTATACTTTAGAAAAGAACTGCAAAGCAATTAGTTTTGACTGGAAAAGAGAAAGAGAAGCAAGTACTGAAAACAGACTTGACAACAGAGACTCACAAAAGATCATCACATTATCAAGGGATCCTGAATAGCTCTGGGGGGTGTTTGGATGAGGTGGACTAGTTTATCTTTCAATCATGCCTGACTTTTCTTCTTTTACTTGTGTGAGCTTTTGGTGGAAAGAGATGTTTATTTATTTCTTCCCCATCTTTGCACACCCAGTGCTTGGCACAGATACTCAAATACTCAAACAGGTTTGACTGCATGCAGTGAGCATTTGGTAATGCTTAGGAAATGACCTGTTCAAAGGTCAGTTGTGTTAAGAACAGTAGGCTAGAGCTGGAGAGATGGCCTAGCAATTGAGGCAATTGCCTTTGAAACCTACGGACCCAGGTCCAATTCCCCACTACCCTTGTAAGCCAGATGCACAAGGTGGCGCATGTGTCTAGAGTTTGTTTGCAGTGGCTGGAGGCTCTGGCACACCCATTCTCAATCTCTCTCTCAAATAAGTCAATTATAATATTTTAAAAAGTTGTAAGACTTAAGAAAAAAGAACAGGGGACTACAGAAGACTAAGATTCCTCTTTGTATAAATGGAGTAAGTTTTGGCTGGTACAATCAGTTCCACATGCACACGCTTAATTCCAGTGGATGTTCAAACATTGTAGGCCGGATGGTTCGTTCTCTACAAAGCGACATAATGGCATACATCTCTACGAAAAGTCTCTTGACCATATGCCAATCAAAATCGTGCAAGTGGGGACTTCAAATGAAAGCTACACAGTAGAGGCCAGTTTTCTCATGTTTTTATTTTTTTCCTTTCCTTTTTTTTTTTTTGTCCCTTGTTTTGTTTAACTTGGTGTGCACGGTGTGTGTGCATGTGTTCATGCGTGTTTGCATGTGTGTGGGCTCACATATGTGTGTGTGTGTATACATGTGGAGGCCAGAGGATGATGTCGGGTGTCTTCCTCCGTTGCTTTTCACTTTACTTACTGAGGCAGGGCCTCTCTTTTGAACCCACAGCTTGCCCATGCAGTGAGTCTAGCCAGCCAGTTTGCGCAGGGAATCCCATTTCCACCGCCCAAATGCTGGGATCCTAGGCACATGTAGCTGCACCCGCCTGGCGTTCATGTGGGTGCTGGGGACCCTAGCTTCGGCTTTTGTGTTCGCACAGCAAGTGCTGTGTTCATGGAGCGATGTCCCTAGCTCCTGATTTTTATTTCTTATTTTTAATCTTGGGGTTTTCAAGGTACCATTTCACTCTAGCCCAGGCTGATCTGGAATTCACTAGGTAGTCTCAGGGTGGCCTTGAACTCACAGCCATCCTCCTACCTCTGCCTCGCAAGTGCTGGGGTTTAAAGGCGTGCGCCACCACGCCCAGCCTGACTTTCACTTTTAAGCAACTAACCAATGAATTCAGTCAGCACTCCGAGATCTGATAGAGTAATGGTCTGTATGCCCAGTGAAGTGAGACAGCTTTCTTGTTTGGAAAGGATACTTGAGAAACGTGCCACGCGCTCTAGCCCGCTTCCTAACCAGCATCTGCCAGAGGCAGCACCTCACTGACCCGCGCTGCTGCCCAAGTCAGCTCTGCGCACAGAAAGCCTTCCTGGGCGGGCAGGACGGTATGCCGAAGGCACCTTATGCCACGCTTAGCCCGTGCTCCTGCCCTCGCACCCGAAGACTGACGCGGGAGCTAACTGTCTGTCCCGAAGTGCATTTCGTGAAGTGCAAAATGGAACACTGACTGTTTCAGAGAAATATAACTCCTCACTTAGCAAGATGCTAATATGTGAAAACATTTCAGTCCCACTTAGTATGATGCGTGAAAATATTTTAGTTCACTCCCCTCCACCCTTCGCTACTTCTGGCGCAGTCTCTCTGGCCAGTGCCAGGCCTTCAGGAGGTCCCCATATCTAGTTAAGTTAGGGACCCATCACCCCTGGCAAGGGCATGAGAGATTCCCCCTTCTTCCTGCTTTTGTGGTGTTTGACCATACCCATTTCTGCACAATTTTTCTCCTGTCTTTTTGCCTATTTATTCATTAGCTCTTTTTTTTTTTTTTACTGACAATTTTAAAAAAAATATTTTATTTTTATTTATTTATTTCAGAGAGAGAGAGAAAGACAGGGAGAGAGAGAGGGAGAGAGAAAGAGAAATGCCCTCTAGCCACTGCAAATAAACTCCAGATGCATGTGCCACCTTGTGCATCTGGCTTACATGGGTCCTGGGAATCAAACAGAGGTCCTTTGGCTTTGTGGGCAAGTGCCTTAACTGCTAAGCTATCTCTCCAGCCCTTTACTGACATTAAAATTTATTTGTTTATTTGAGAAAGAGAGAGAGAAAGAGTGAATGGGTGCTCCAGGGCCTCCAGCCACTGCAAACGAACTCCAGGTGCATCTGGCTTACGTGGGTCCTGGAGAATTGATCCTGGGATCTTAAGCTTCGCAGGCAAGCTCCTTAACCACTAAGCAATCTCTCTAGCCCATTACTGATGATTTTATACATGTATATAATGTATTTAGATCATAGTTCCCTCCTTTCCCCTTTCTCCTGCCACCTATCTCCTGCTGTCCTTCCAATGAACCCCTTTTTCTTTCCGCTGAGTCCTTGTTCTGCTTTTATGTCTTTTTGTTTTTGTTTTTGTTTGTTCCCCCCCTCCATCATCCATGGCTGTGGATGCGCCCAGTGACTGCACACAGTCCTTCTGTTGCCCTCAGGAAAACCAATCCACGTAACTTCATATCTGGATGTGTTAGTGTAGCCCTTTACTGCCTCTCTAGTACAGGATTGATCCCTGGGAAAGAAGGTGAGGCCACGTGTTAGGCAGACGGAGGGCTTATCTGTTTAAACAATGAAAACAATCTAGCCTTGGAGCTGGAGAGACGGCTCAGAGGTTAAGGTGCTTGCCTGCGGAACCTAAGGACCCAGGTTTAATTCCCCAGTACCCACGTCAAGTTAGATGCATAAGGTGGCACACGCATCTGGAGTTCATTTGCAGTGGTTAGTGGCCCTGGTTTTCTCATTCTCTTTCTATCTGCTTCTCGCTTTAAATAAATAAATTAATTAAATATGTATAAATCTAGCCGTTAGGGTTTATGCTTGGGAGCCATAAGCTCTGGTCTCCAACACTGAGCCATTCTTTGATCTACAGTAAATAATTCTATATCATGACGTATAAGGCTTTAGAGTTATTATTTTCTCCTCACTGAGCTATCACACCCCTTGGAGTTTCTTTAGCTTTGACATATTCGGAGTTCAGTTTGGAATCTGTGCACTGCACACCCACCTGTCACATTCTGGAAAGACATCAGTGTATGCAACGTGCAAGAAGCATGGTGGTGTGTGTGTGTGTCGGGGTGGAGGGGGCATTGTGGGTGAAGCTGGGACACAGAGAGCTGCCCGTTCCTTGGTGAGTAATTGGAAATAGTCCATTTTTATTTTCTTCATGTTGGTGTTTAAGGCCCAAGCAGGGCCATAGCAGGCAGGAAGAAGAAATCACAGCAGTTGGAGGAAGTTGATTCTGAAAAGAAGTCAAATGTCTGGTGCGGTACCCCATGTCTGGTGCTCTTTAATCCCTAATAGTTCTTTATTTGTTTTGATGTCTGGCATCGTCCTCTACAACCCCAGAGAATTTCCCACACTACGAGGCGGATACTGATTCCCACTCTAGAGCAGGACACTCCAGATACACACTCAGTGTCCCATGCTGCTCGTGTGGAAGTGACAAGCCCCTGTGATGGTTAATTTCTCTTTTGTTTTTGCTTTTCGAGGTAAGGGTTGCACTCTAACCCAGGACGACCTGGAATTCACTGTGTAGTCTCAGGGTGGCGTCCAACTACCTCTGCCTCCCGAGCGCTGGGATTAAAGGCGTGCGCCACCATGCCGGGCTGGGATGGTTCATTTCAATTGTCAACTTGATTGAACTCAGAGACGCCCAGGAGGTTCTGCAACTGCATCGCCTCTGGGTATGTCTGTGACGATTTGCTCATTAGGGCTTTGATCTCATCGACGGATTACTCCCTGGATGGAGTCATAATATGATGG
The DNA here is from genome assembly GCA_036346955.1 of Dipus sagitta. Taxonomy (NCBI): domain Eukaryota; kingdom Metazoa; phylum Chordata; class Mammalia; order Rodentia; family Dipodidae; genus Dipus; species Dipus sagitta. The sequence continues at coordinate 8,813,839 of CM070789.1, read as the reverse complement.
CATTACCGGGGAGTAGAGAGAGGTAACAGGAAGTATGTGACTGGGAGTCTGTCCTTGGGACTAGATCTTGCCTTGGCCCGCTTTTTTTGTTAAATTTTTTTTGTTATTTTTATTTATTTATTTGAGAGCGACAGACAGAGAGAGAAAGAGGCAGAGAGAGAGAGGGAGAGAGAGAGAATGGGCACGCCAGGGCCTCCAGCCACTGCAAACGAACTCCAGACGCGTGCGCCCCCTTGTGCATCTGGCTAACGTGGGTCCTGGGGAGTCGAGCCTTGAACCGGGGTCCTTAGGCTTCACAGGCAAGCGCTTAACCGCTAAGCCATCTCTCCAGCCCTTTGGCCCACTTTTTGTATGTTTGTTCCTGGCGTGTTGTGGCTACGGCTGCTCTGTAGCGCAATGCCCTCCTTGTCACGGTGGGCAGAACGCTCCGAAACCAAGAGCTAAAACAATGAACGCCCCCTTTACATTGTCCTGTTAGATATTTTACTCTCAGTTATGCAAAATGAATGAATCCAGCCCATGACCTGAAAATGGTACCACGCACCATATATGCGTTCAGGCCAGATTTGCGTGGGAAGCTGGTGGGGAGGAGAAGGAAGGACCAGATGCTTCCGAGGGAGGCGACGATGGGAAGGAAGGCGGGAAGGGTGAGTGAGAAGCAGACAGACGGCAGCCCAGGCCTGCAAGACGGGAGGTTCACTGCTCTGTTGCTTGGGGCTGCTGCATGGGAATTTTCAGTGGGAATTTCATGGTTTGGAAATACATTTCTGACTGTTTCCTTATTTGTTTCTAATGTCTCTTTAAAAAAAAAAAACAGAAAAGCCTGCTTGCTTCCTGCCTAGGTGAGTCGAGGGCAAGTTTCCTACTATCTGCAAACAGGAGATCTGATCAATATGGTTACTTTGCTAGTTTTCTTGGAAAGATGACTGGAACTCAAATAGTAGATGTTACTAAGTTTCAGAAAATACTGTTTCCCAATTTAATATTTAAGGCAATTTTTAGTGTTAAACTTCTACTTTGTAGATCAACACTGATCCTCCCAAAAGGCAAACAGTACAATGTGTATGCTGTTATATTGGCATAAAACTTACATCTCTCTCTTTTTTTTTTTCATGTGTGTATTTGCACGTTTTTATGTCTATGGGCTTACATGCATGTGTGGGTGTGTGCCTGTGTATGTGGAGGCCAGGTGTTTCTCACGTTATCTTTCAGAAAAAGACATTTCACTTATTATTTATTTGCAAGCAGAGAAAGATAGAGAGAAGAGAGACACACAGAGAGAGCGGGTCCACCAGGGCCTCCAGCCACTGCAAATGAACTCGAGACGCATGCACCACCATGTGCATCTGGCTTATGTGGGTTCTGGGGAAATGAACCTAGGTCCTTAGGCTTCACAGGCAACCTTTTACTGCTAAACCATCTCTCCAGCCCCTCACCTTATCTTTTTGAGATGGGAGGGTCTCACGCTGAAACTGGAGCTCACCCATTTGACTAGACTATTCTCTGTCTCTGCTTGTCCAGCACTGGGATTATAGGAGTGTGCCACCATGCCTGGCTTCCACAGAGGTGCTTGGTAGGGGGAGGGGAGATCAAAACTCTGGTCTTTATCCTTATGTTGCATGTACTTTACCCACTAAGCCATCTCCCCAGCCCATCTTCTCTGTTGTAATTAACACATATGATGTGCTTAGAGCAGGAATCAGAATGTTGCTCTGCATAATTGAATAGTGTTATCTTTGTTTGCTCTGTTGGAAATGGAGGGAGGAGAGAAGATTTATGCAACAAAGATAGGCATGCATTCATTGTGGAGATTTTGTGTCTAAGCTATTAGAAGTCTCTTTCACAGTCACACAGTAGCTGAGGGCCTGAGAGAAAATCGCCTTCTGTGACTCCTAGAACAAGTGACACTGGGGAGCAGACGGTGGTGGGGGGTGGGGAGACAAGTTGTGGTGTCCATATGTGTTCATGGGGTTATGCCTTATGCTGATGGCATGATCCTGAAGATCTGTATTCCAAAACCAGCTCCAGAAAAGGTCAAAACACCCAAATGGGTGGCCCTAGAATCCTTGACTTAATTTAAGAACATCTAGGCCCTTGATAAGTAGACCAACTTATCTTTGAGATTCCTATGTTATTGTTTATTGTGAACAAGAAGTTGAGCTTAACTTTCAGGAAAGTATCTAGGAATCCAGTGCTCCTTTATTGAGAGAGAGAGAGAGAGAGAGAGAGAGAGAGAGAGAGAGAGAGAATATTGGTGCACCAGGGCCTCAGCCACTGAAATCCAAGTGCAGATGCTTGCGCCACCTAGTGGGCATGTGCAACCTTGCACTTGCCTCATCTTTGTGCGTCTGGCTAATGTGGGATCTGGAGAGTCGAACATGGGTCCTTAGGCTTCGCAGGCAAGCGTCTTAACCACTGATCCATCTCTCTATCCCCTAGTGCTCCTTTTTGATAACCTGTGAATAACTAGAAGGAGGCAGGTTTGACATGTGGGTAGAGGAAGGAACTAATCAAGTCATACGCTTCAGGAGATAAGCACAACATCTTAGGTCAGGGTCAGACTTGGAGTCCAAAATGCCTCCACTATTTGGAGGATGTTATGGCTAATTTGATAGCTAATGTAGATTGCCAATCTGACTGGATTAAGGACCACCCAGGTCAAGGTGTCCTAACACTCAGGAGGTTGAGATAGGAGGATCGTTGTGAGTTTGAGGACAACCTGAGGCTACAGGGTGAATTTTTGGTCAGCCTGGACTTGAGTGAGACCCTGCCTTAATAAACAAACAAACAAACAAAAAAAAAAAAAAAAAAAAAAAGAAAAAGACAAAGAAAAAGAAAAAGAAAAAAGGAAAGAAAAAGAAAAACCTAAGGGCATTAGTGATGTATGTCTTTGGTGTGTCTGGATGCTATTTTCAGAGAGGATTCAATGAGAGGAGAAAATCTGCCAGGAAGGTGGGTGGCACTGTCCAGTGGGCTGCGGTCCTGAGATGCATAAAAAGGGAAACAGCCAGCAGAGGACGGGCATCTGTTTCTGTGCTTCGAGCTCCCAGGAGGTGTGCACGAGCAGTCCCGAACTCCTGCTCCCACCACCAGCCTTTCCCAGCACGCTCTTCCGTGCCCTCACATCCTGAGACAGAACATGCCCGTCCTCTCTTCATGGCAGGAATTCCGTCACGGCACAGAGAGAAGTAATACCGAAGGGAAGTTGGGAAGATAACAGGTCCTATGTGTGTATTAATGGCTTAAACTATTTGCAAAATAATAGAGTGCCAAACAGTGCAAAGTATACTTGTAAGAGTCTGTTTATCCAAAATATAATATTTCCATATTTATTTATATAATATTTATCTTAAGACATATCTGAGAGAAGTAGGAGCAGTGAAAACATGAAAAACTTTGCTTCCTTTCTTTATAAACACACACACACACACACACACATTTGTAATTGACTATATAGTCTCAGGTTAGCCTTGAACTCACAGCAGTCCTTCTACCTGTACCTCCCAAATGCTAGGACTAAAGGTGTGTGTCATCACACTTACCCTATAAACATATTTAAAAAATATTTATTGGCCAGACATGGTGGCACACACCTTTAATCCCAGCACTTGGAAGGCAGAGGTAGGAGGATATCTGTGACTTCGAGGCCACCCTGAGACTACATAGTGAATTCCAGGTCACCTGGGCTAGAGTGAGACCTTACCTCGAAAAACAAACAAACAAATAAAAAACTACAAAAAAATTATTTTATTTATGACAGAGAGAGAGAGAGAGAGAGAGAGAGAGAGAGAGAGAGAGAGAGGAGAGAGAGAAAGAGACAGACCGAAAGGAGCCAAGAATGGGTGCACGAGGGCCTCCTGCCAATGCAAATGCACTCCAAACATAGGCACCACTTTGTGCATCTGGCTTTGCATGGGTACTGGGGAATCAAACACAGGTTGTCACGCTTTCAGGCTTGGCAAGCTGACCTGGAATTCACTCTGTAGTCCTGGGCTGTCCTGAAACTCACAGTGATCCTCTCACCTCTGCCTCCCGAGTGCTGGGATTAAAGGCGTGCACATGAGCTAGCTTTTAGCATCCAGTTGGCCAGAATAAAACACCCCAAGGTTCACCCCCAGCAACATACCTTCAGTAAGGCTCTACCTCCCAAAGGCTTCCCCATCTAAATAGGAACTAAATAGGACTAAATAGGAAGTTTAATCACAAAACACCTGAGGCTCTGGAAGCAGTTTTACATTTAAGCCCCACAGTGTGCTTGCAAGCATGCAGCTTTAAGGGCTGAGCCACTGCTGCAGCCTTCTCTTCATACATAGACCAGGTATGTGTTGGAGGATTTGAAGTATAGCGATTACTGATAACTGCTGTCATTCATGGAGTTTCTATAGTATTTAAAAGATGGTACATTTTCTGCGCTTTCTGATTTAGTTCTCAAAAAAAAACAAAACAAAACAAAACAAAACAGGAGGAAGGTCTTAATTTTCTTTTTTTTTTTTGAGGCAAGCCCAACAGACTGCCTTTTTTTTTCTTTTACACGAGAGAGAGAGAGAGAGAGAGAGAGAGAGAGTGAGTGAGTGAGAGTGAGAGGAGAGATAGAATTGGTGCACTGGGGCCTCCAGCCACTGCAATCGAAGTCGATGACCCTTTTGCACATGTGAGACCTTGCGTGCTTGTGTCACTGTGCGACTGGCTTACGTGGGATCTGGAGAGTAGAACATGGGTCCTTAGGCTTTGCAGGTAAGCACCTTAACCACGAAGCCATCTCTCCAGCCTGGTATTACTATTTTCACATATAATTTCTTGTTTTGTTTTGTTTTTCAAGGTAGGGTCTCACTCTTGCCCAGGCTGACCTGAAATTCACTATGTAGTCTCAGGGTGCCCTTGAACTCAGGGTGATCCTCATACCTCTGCCTCTCAAGTGCTGGGATTAAAGGCGTGCGCCACTATGTCAGGCTTTATTTTCACATATAATTTTGAGATTTAACGTAAAGAGCCTGCCCAGAAATCTGTCATCCTGTCTCCTTAGTAATTTAATACTGTTAAATCAAATAAAAAAAAACCACACACCCAGAGTAGCCACAAAAGTTAAAAATAAAATTTCATTCCAATTATTCACTAATTAGTAACAAACCAGGTTTATTTGTTATCATTCACACTGCAGGTAATCAGCATGCAGATATTTAAAGATTCATTCCTAGTGAGTATTTTCATAGGAAATTTCATGGTGACCAAAGAGAAATCACAGCATACATTTCAGGGCATATTACGTGGATTGTGTTGAGCTGTGCAGAGACAAAACCATAGCTGGATATACCTGTTCATTAGTTTTCGTTTTCTTAACCACTTTGCCTGGGCAGGGAGTGTTCACATCATCCCCATTGGATGCTCTTTAATGTGTCTAGGTTCCATGTTGATACGGTAATTATCCCCAATTTTTAAGTCAGTAGTGATCAAATGTTCATATGCATGGAAGTCAGCCAGGATGCTCATTAAGATGAGTATTTATGGTTCCAGCACAGACTCGGAATCCTGACCTGTTTCCTAGGTAGGTAGATCTGAGTCCAGCCTCTGGAAAATACTCCCAGGTGAGATGTGAGCGTGATTGTGATGGGGCAGTATGGAAGGGGTGGTATTGTGAATATTAAAGGTATTGGCGGGATGTCCAGTAGGAATACTGCTTCCTTTTGACTTCCTGTTGTCCCTCCAAATCTCTGGTGTACCATCTTTCACTCCAGTTCCCAGTGAACTTCTCTCCGCCACCTGGGATCAGTCCGTAACACCAAGGGTGACATCTTTGAACTTCTCTCCACCACCTGGGATCAGTCCATAACACCAAGGGTGACACCTTTGAACTTCTCTCCACCACCTGGAATCGGTCCGTAACACCAAGGGTGACATCTTTGAACTCCTCTCCACCACCTGGGATCAGTCCATAACACCAAGGGTGACATCTTTGAACTTCTCTCCACCACCTGGGATCAGTCCATAACACCAAGGGTGACATCTTTGCACTTCTCTCCGCCACCTGGGATCAGTCCGTAACACCAAGGGCGACATCTTTGAACTTCTCTCCGCCACCTGGGATCAGTCCGTAACACCAAGGGTGACATCTTTGAACTTCTCTCCGCCACCTGGGATCAGTCCGTAACACCAAGGGTGACATCTTTGAACTCCTCTCCACCACCTGGGATCAGTCCATAACACCAAGGGTGACATCTTTGAACTCCTCTCCACCACCTGGGATCAGTCCATAACACCAAGGGTGACATCTTTGAACTTCTCTCCGCCACCTGGGATCAGTCTGTAACACCAAGGGTGACATCTTGACATCTTTGAACTTCTCTCCACCACATGGGATCAGTCCGTAACACCAAGGGTGACATCTTTCAACTTCTCTCCACCAGCTGGGATCAGCTGTAACACCAAGGGTGACATCTTTGAACTTCTTTCCACCACCTGGGATCAGTCTGTAACACCAAGGGTGACATCTTTGAACTTCTCTCCGCCACCTGGGATCGATCCGTAACACCAAGGGTGACATCTTTGAACTTCTCTCCGCCACCTGGGATCGGTCCATAACACCAAGGGGCGACATCTTTGAACTTCTCTCCGCCACCTGGGATCAGTCCGTAACACCAAGGGTGACATCTTTGAACTTCTCTCCACCACTTGGGATCAGTCCCTAACACCAAGGGGCGACATCTTTGAACTTCTCTCCGCCACCTGGGATCAGTCTGTAACACCAAGGGTGACATCTTTGAACTTCTCTCCGCCACCTGGGATCAGTCCGTAACACCAAGGGTGACATCTTTGATCTTCTCTCCACCACTTGGGATCAGTCCCTAACACCAAGGGTGACACCTTTGAACTTCTCTCCACCTCCTGGGTTCAGTCCGTAACACCAAGGGTGACATCTTTGAACTTCTCTCCACCACTTGGGATCAGTCCGTAACACCAAGGGGCGACATCTTTGAACTTCTCTCCGCCACCTGGGATCGATCCGTAACACCAAGGGTGACATCTTTGAACTTCTCTTCGCCACCTGGGATCGGTCCGTAACACCAAGGGTGACATCTTTGAACTTCTCTCCGCCACCTGGGATCAGTCCGTAACACCAAGGGTGACATCTTTGAACTTCTCTCCGCCACCTGGGATCAGTCCGTAACACCAAGGGTGACATCTTTGAACTTCTCTTCGCCACCTGGGATCGGTCCGTAACACCAAGGGTGACATCTTTGAACTTCTCTCCGCCACCTGGGATCAGTCCGTAACACCAAGGGTGACATCTTTGAACTTCTCTCCACCACCTGGGATCAGTCCGTAACACCAAGGGTGACATCTTTGAACTTCTCTCCGCCACCTGGGATCAGTCCGTAACACCAAGGGTGACATCTTTGAACTTCTCTCCACCACCTGGGATCAGTCCATAACACCAAGGGGTGCCATCTTGCTGACTGGCTTTCAGACTTAGCCCCAAAGGAAAAGCTCTGACTGTCGTTCACATGCCTCACTGCATCTTGGCCCCAGCGTGCAGGTCTCTGGAGGATCTGTTCTGTGGATAAAAATCGGCACTGGAGCCCATAAAAATCCTACGTTTGAAACAGGTTTTGGTCCATTACAAGTTGTGCAATTGTGAGCAAGCAGTAATTTTTTTAGGATAAATTTTGCCATATGTAAAATGAAATTGGTTTCTGCTTTGCTTGGTTACCCTGATAATTCATTTATTCAGCAAGTATTCACTGTGGACCTGCCACGTGGCAGGCAATGGTGGCATTTATGATGCCAACTCCCTGCCCTCATTAGAACCTTTAGCACAGATGAAAAGCCGGATGAATAAGAAAATAAATAATGCAGTGATGAGCTGGAATTAAGTACTATGAAGAAAAACAAGGCAGGCAATTTGTGATTTCTGTGGTGGTTGGGAGCAGGAGTGTGAGGCGAGATAGTTTAGATTGGAAGGCCACTGCAAGGTGATAGATATCAAAGTAAAAGTAGCTGGTCATGGTGGCTCATACCTATGATCCCAGCTAGTCCAGAAGCTGAGGTAGAAAGATCATAAGTTGAAAGCCTTTTTGTACTACTGCATAAGTTCAATACTAACCTAACTTGGCGAGACCTGTCTCAGAATAAAAGAGTCAACAATGGGCTGAAGATATGGCTCAGTGATTGTCTCACATGAGAGAGGCCTCAGGCTCGACTGTGTAAATGGTTAGGTAATGTCAGTTAAATTTGAACTCACACAAGTTATTCTTATTTCCTACTCAGATTTTCTTATGTATAATAAGCGTCCTTAATACATATTGATTGTGTAGCTTCTTGTAAAATTATAGTCTGTATGAGAGCAATATTTGTAACATGTTTATTACCTGTTTATTAAAATTTTATTTATTTGAGAGAGAGAGAGAGAGAAAGAAAGAGAGAGATAAAGAAAATGAATATGTGTGTGGGCCAGGGCCTCCCTTACCACTGCAAACAAACTTCAGGTGCATTTTCCACCTTGTGAATCTGGCTTTATGTGGGTACTGGGGAATTGAACCCAGGCTGCAGGCTCTGCAAGCAAGCACCTTTAACTACTGATCCATCTCCCCCATCACTTACAAAACTTTTTTATGGGCTGGAGAGATGGCACAGCAGTTAAGCGCTTGCCTGTGAAGCCTAAGGACCCCGGTTCAAGGCTCGATTCCCCAGGACCCACGTTAGCCAGATGCACAAGGGGGTGCATGCGTCTGGAGTTTGTTTTCAGTGGCTGGAAGCTCTGGCATGCCCATTCTCTGTCTCTATCTGCCTCTCTCTCTCTCTGCCTCTCTCTCTCTCTCTCTGTCTCAATTAAATAAGTAAAAATGAACAAAAAAAGTTAAAAAACACTTTTTTGATTTTTATTTATTTATTTGAGAGAGGGAAAGAGAGAGAGAAGAGAGAGAGAGAGAGAGAGAGAGAGAGGGAGAGAGAAAGGGAGAGAGAATGGGTGTGCCAGGGTTCCCAGCCACTGCAAACAAACTTCAGACACATGTACCACCTTGTGCATCTGGCTTAGGTGGGTACTAGGGAATTGAGCCTGGGTACTTTGGCTTTGCAGGCAAGCTCCTTAACTGCTAAGCCATCTCTTCAGCCCCCCTTACAAAACTTTTAAATAACATAAAGCACGCACGCGGGAATCTCTTGTCAAAAGTAACAGATTCCTTAATTTGTTTACCTGTCTAGGATTAATTGCCTGTGTCATGCCAGGCATGTTATAGAAATTGCACCAGTGGAGGGAGACAAGGCTGGCATGCTCTTGGTTGTGATTGACCCTACTCTCTAGCAGGAGTGACAGACATTTGACTGCCTGGGAAGATAGCTATCAAGTGCCAGTTGCACAATCAATTACCAAAATACAACCATTTCCACAAAAAATTAAATGGGTTCTGTACATAGTATGATACAAATATCCCCCTGAGTTAGAGGGTGATGGTGACAAATGGGTGCACTTCTCAGGGAGACAAACCCAGGCCGTGCTTTAGGTGGAGAACGGGGCTAATGAGGAAGGAGCAAAGGGCGGTGGTTGAGTCAGAGGAGAGGCCTCGGGAAGATTAGCACATGTCTCTCCAAGGGAGGGAGGAAAGGAGACGTCTAAACAAATTGAGAAGAACGTATCTTAAAAATAACTGGCTTGGGCTGGAGAGATGGCTTAATGGTTAAGCCACTTGCCTGCAAAGCTTAAGGACCCAGGTTCAATTCCCCAGTACCTACGCAAGCCAGATGCACAAGGTGGCGCATGTTTCTGGAGTTTGTTTGCAGTGGCTAGAGGCCCTGGCATGCCCATTCTGTCTATCTGCCTCTTTCTCTCTCTCATAAATAAATAAATAAATAAATAAGTAAATAATAAGTGGCTTGACTTGGGACGTAGAGGCAGGAGGGTTGGAAGGTCAAGATTATTCTCAGTTACTCTCTCTTTTGGGTTTTTATTTTATTGAGAGAGAGAGAGAGAGAGAGAGAGAGAGAGAGAGGGAATTGGCATGCCAGGGCCTCAGCCACTACAATTGAACTCCAGACGCTTGCCTGCAAAGCCCAAGGACCCATGTTCCACTCTCCAGATCCCATGTAAGCCAGATGTACAAAGGTGAGGCAAGCACAAAGTCACACATGCCCACTAGGTGGCACAAGCATCTTGAGTTCCATTGCAATGGCTGAGGGCCTAGCATGCCAATTCTCTCTCTCTCTCTCTCTAAAAAACATTTTTTAAAAAGAAAGTAGTAATGGACTGTATTGAATTCAAATAAATAGTTTGTGTCCCTGAGCTGTTAGTACTCCTAGCATTATGTCACGCATTCTCATGTGTCTCAGTTTAGGCAGGATATGCAAGACTTTCAAGGGTTTAATGGAGCCTTAAAGGAACATGGTGGACAGGTTAGGGCTTGGGAGAGTTAGCACACTGTCTCTTGTCTCTTCAGTCCCTCAGGTTCTCTGGTCAGAAAGAAAGTGGTGCTGTAGACATTATTCATTTTCCAGCTGCGTAGAGGGAGGCAGCAACTTAGGACTTCCAGAGTCAGAGCTACTCCCTAGAGATGATGGTAGGGCCTTGACAGAACCCATTGGCTTAGCTGAAGAGCCATCATTCTCCACACCCGTATTCTGAGGGCCGGCTGTGAGCTTGGGACCGTGCCAGGGCACGACAAGGTCTTATTTTTCTTAATGTTATTTTCCCACCAGAACGTCTGAAATGTCTACTGCTAAGATTGCTCCTTTGGGTGAGGAGGTTATCTCCAGGGAGACATGCTTCAGATGAGCTCCTTGTGAGGAAACATATGAGCATTGATTAGCACATCTGCACCGGCTGCTTTTCTGTTCTTCCTTCCACGTATCCTTGAGGCCGTTACACAGAACTCCGACAATCAAGACTTCGGCTAAGCCACAGAGTTGAAAGCATTAATGGCTTCTTTCTGAACGAGCTGTCGGTGTAGCAAGGTTGGCGACCACATAAAAATCAACTAGATCGCAGAGGCAAAATAAATCGACACATGAGATTCTACAGGCAGGAGGAGCGAACATACGTTGATATGGTTTGCAGAGAGCCACTTTGTGGAGGTGTTTTACTTGAACTGGAGTCAGGCTGGGGTTTGAGAAGGGTTTCAAAGGGGCAGAGATGGGTTAAGAGCGAAAAGGCTCCGAGAGGCCTGTATAGGCTAAGACACAGTGAATTCTGGTGGAAAGCAGAGCCGGGTGTTAATCTTGTGTGTGTGTGTGTGTGTGTGTGTGTGTGTGTGTGTGTTTGCTTTTTGTTTTTTCGAGGTAGGGTCTCACTCTAGCTCAGGCTCACCTGGAATTCACTGTGGAGTCTCAGGGTGGCCTTGAACTCATGGAGATCCTCCTACCTCTGCCTCCCGAGTGAGTGCTGGGATTAAAGGCGTGCGCCACCACGCCCGGGTCCCCCAGACGTTAATCTTGATTATCAATTTGACTGGATCTGGGATCAGCACGGAGACACACCCCTGAGAACATCTACCAAGCAGTTTCTAGGTTCCGTTAACCGAGGTGGGAAGACCCGCTCTGAATATGGGCGCACAATATGCTCACAGAGTGACAGACGCAAAAGAGAGCCGAGCACCCGCGTCCGTGGCTCTCTGCTTTTGACCGCGGAGCTCGTGCGACCAGCCACTTCTCACTCCTGCCGCCATCCCTTCCCTGCCATGATGGACCCTTGGTCACAGCAATAAGGTGAGTAACTAATAAACGAGCTTATAGCTTGATACTTTACTCCTTATGCCCCTCCTCCTTGCTTCAGCCCTTGGAAGATCTCAGTCTGTGACTTGAGTCTATGAATTTGACTATTTCCAATGCCTCATATAAATGGAGTCTTACAGTGTCACTTGTTATTGTTGTTTTATTTTTATTTATTTATTTATTCGAGACAGAGAGCGAGCGGGCACACCAGGGCCTCTAGCCACTGCAAACGAACTCCAGATGTATGTGCTACCATGTGCATGCGGCTTATGTGGGACCTGGAGAATTGAACCTAGGTCCTTAGGTTTCACAGGCATGTGCCTTAATGGCTAAGCCATCTCTCCAGCCCTTTAAAAAAAAAATATTGTTTATTTTTATTTATTGGAGAGAGAGAGAGAGATGAGAATGAGAATGGGTGCGCCAGGGCCTCCAGCCTCTGCAAATGAACTCCAGATGCAGGTGCCACTTTGTACATCTGGCTTACGTGGATCCTGGGGAATTGAGCTTCGAACCCGGGTCCTTAGGCTTCACAGGCAAGCGCTTAACCGCTAAGCCATCTCTCCAGCCCCCTGTTTTTGTATTTTATGAAGACCCTCCACACTGCTTTCTATAGTAGCCACGGCATTTTGCTTCTCTACCAGTAGTATCCCAGTATTCCAGTTTCCCCACCTCTTTGCTAACACCTGCTTTTTGTTTCTTCATTGTATTTATTCCATTGGCTGTTCAGGTGGCCCTTTGTGCTTTCGATTTGTAGCTCCTTTTAGTGATGTTGAGCACCTTTTATGCATACCTGATGGCCAATTATTCTTTGTAGACATGCTTACTCAAATTGTTAGCCCATTCTTAAATTGGACTCTAAATATATTTACTATTGAGTTGTATTTTCTGGTACTCTGCTTTTATCAGATGATGTCCCGCAAACATTTCCCCTATGTGTAGATTGCCTTTCTGGAACATGGTTGATGATGACGATGATGGTGATGATCATTTTGTTGTGCAAAAGCTATTTAGGGGTTGGAGAGATGGCTCAGTGGTTAAAGGTACTTACTTGTTCGTAAAGCCTGACGGTTCAGGTTCAATCCTCTGGTAACCACATGAAGCCAGATGCACTGAGTGAGGCAAGTGTCTTGAGTTTGTTAACAGTGGCAGGAGGCCTTGGTGTGCCTATTCCTCCACACTTTTTCTTTGTGCAAATAAATAAATAAGAATATTTAAAAAAATCTGTTTAGGGGCTGGAGATATGGCTTAGTGGTTAAGGTGCTTGCCTGCAAAGCCAGAGGACCCAGGTTCAATTTCTCATTACCCGCACAAAGCCAGATGCACAAGGTGATGCATGCATCTGGAGTTCATTTGCAGTGGCTAGAGGCCCTGGCACCGGCCCCCCTTCTCTCTCTCTCTCTCAAATAAATAGATAAAATGCTAAACAAAACCAAAACAGCTCTTTTTAGCACCATGTGCTTCTGTTTGTTTTGGTCTCTGTGTCTTTGGTATCATAGACGCCCCCCCCCCCCATGTTTTTATTCAGAATTTTAGAGTGTCAGTTTCTACATCTGAAACTTGAATCCTTTCTGAGTTGGTTCTGTTATGCGGTGTAAGAAAGGGTCCTCGTTCTCTTCTCCCATGTGCATGTGCAGCCTTTTCAGCCCTGTAAGTTACTCTGCCAAGTAGTCTCCGTTGTGTATCTTGATATCTTTGGACAACCAGTTGACCAGGTACCTGTGAATTGATGGCTGGTTTCTGATGCTAAGTCCCAACTCCTGAGCTCAGCCGATTCTCCTGCTCCAACCCAGTGACAGTTTATCTTCTTACTAAACCCAATATGATGGGATTCGTTGTGACACTTTAGTACATACATAATGCACTTTGATCACATTCACACTCCGTCTTGCCTTTTCTGATGTCCTCTTCCCCTGATCCCTTCCTGTTCTATAATAATGTCTTTCCATTTCTTTCTTTTTTTTTTTTTCCCTTCTAGAATCTGCATATGAGAGACAATGTAACACTTGGCCTTCCTGAGTTTGGCTATTTCATTTAACACAGTGATCTCCAGTGTCATGCATTTTTCCTGTAAATGATATGACACGGTTTTAATCATTTTAAAACCTACATAACGCATATATGCACCATATTCTCTTTGTTTGTCTGCCGGTGGACTCTGAGGCTGCCTACTACGAATACTGCCGCAGTAAAGCCATGTGCCTCCTGCAATCACTGTTCACTACTTACTTTGATTCCTGTGATTCTACACCCAGGGCTGGAATAGCTACATTATATGTGTTCTCTATTTAATTTATTTAAAAAATTTGTTTATTTTTATTTATTTGAGAGCAACAGACAGAGAGAGAAAGAGGGAGAGAGAGAGAGAGAGAGAGAGAGAGAGAGAGAGAGAAATGGGTGCCCCAGGGCCTCCAGGCACTGCAAAGGAACTCCAGATGCGTGCGCCCCCTTGTGCATCTGGCTAAAGTGGGACCTGGGGAATGGAGCCTCGAACCGGTGTCCTTAGGCTTCACAGGCAAGCGCTTAACCGCTAAGCCATCTCTCCAGCCCCTATATTTAGATTTTTTTTTTTTTGGTTTTTTGAGGTAGGGTCTCACTCTAGCCCAGGCTGACCTGGAATTCACTATGTAGTCTCAGGGTCGCCTCGAACTCACGGTGATCTTCCTACCTCTGCCTCCTAAGCACTGGGATTAAAGGCGTGCGCCACCATGCCCGGCCCCAGCCCATTTATTAAGTGAGCTGTTTGTTTTCTTTTTATTGAGTTTTTTTTTTTTTTTTTTTTGAGTCAAGTTGTCTTTCTGCATCCTAGGCTGTGCTGGGACTTACTACATAGCACAGGGTAGCCTCAAACTGGAAGTGATCCTCTTGTTTCAGCCTCCCAAGTGCTGGGATTAGGGACACGTACTACCATTCTTGTCTTTACTGAGTTCTGAGAGTTATTTGGATACAAGTCCTTTATTTACTATTGAATTTACAAATTTCCTTCCAGTTTTTTTCTTTATTTATTTAAAAAATATTTATTTATTTGAGAGAAAGAGAGTGGAACACAAAGAGAGAAAGAGGAAAGAGAGAGAGAGAGAATGGGCATGCTAGGGCCTCTGGCCATTGCAAACGAATGCCAGATGCATGTGGCACCTTGTGCCTCTGGCTTATGTGGGTCCTGGGAATTGAACCTGGGTCCTTAGGCTTCACAGGCAAGTATCTTAGCTGCCAAGCCATCTCTCCAGCCCTCCTTTATTATTTTTTTAAATATATTTTAAGGAATAGATATACTTAATTTTGCTAAATTCAGGTTCATTACTTTTTAAAATATTTTTATTTATTTACTTGAGAGAGAGAGAGGGGGGGGGCAGATGGAGACACACACACACACACACACACAGAGAGAGAGAGAGAGAGAGAGAGAGAGAGAGAGAGAGAGAGAGAGAGAGAGAGAGAATGGCTATGGCAGGGCCTCTAGCCACTGTAAGTGAACTCCAGATGCATGCACCAACTTGTGCATCTGGCTTACGTGGGTATTAGGGAATTGAACCTGGTTCTTTTGTCTTTGCAGGCAAGTTTCTTAACCAGTAAGCCATCTCTCCAGCCCTTTATTACTTTTTAAATTGATTGCTGTTCTCACATACTTTTTGTGTATCTAAAAAAAATCATTCAAACCACAAAGATTATTACTTTTAAAGAAGTTCTAATTGCTTTAAATTATTCTTTTTCCTTACATTTATTTCTTACCTTTATGATCTTACATTTATATTTGGTTTCATTTTTCATATATGATGTGAAGAATGGCTTACAGTTAATTTCTTTTAATGGTTTATTTGTTGAAAGTAGTAACGTGTTGTAAAAGCTATTCTTTTTTACTCAATTATCTTTGTATCATTTCAAAAACACAATTGTTCACATATGGGTAGAAGTAATTATGAGGTCTTTGTTCTGTTTGATTATGTATTTGAGTATTTACAGTCGACAAAAATAGTTATACATTTTTTCAAGAAATCAGAGTTGGCCTGTCAACTTGCTCTTCTTTTAAAATTATTTTGTTCCTTTTAGGCATTTCATATTGAGTTGAATATATACATCAGCTTGTGGGAAATTGGCAACCTTACAATTTTGAGCCTCTATCTAATGAAAAAGGTGTACAGTTTATGGTCATACCACCCTGAACACGCCCGATCTCATCTGAAAAAGGTATATGGAGCTATTTATTTAGGTCTCTGTTAATTCTTCTAAGCAATATTTTCTTTCTCTATTATGTAAATCTCAACCATATTGATGAGATTGTTCCCTAAATATTTCACATTTTTGGTGGCTATTACTTATTTATTTGAGAGAGAGAGAGGGAAAGAGAGACAGAGGGAGAGAGAGAGAGAGAATGGGCACACTAGTGCCTCTAGCCACTGCAAGTGAACTCCAGATGCAGGTGCCACTTTGGGGGTCCATTGCCTTCCTACTTTGTTTGAGAAAGGTTCTCTTTGTTGCTGACCTGCTGTGGGGATGCCCCTTTACCGCCCATCTCACTGAGGTGTTGGGGATCTAGATGCACGACTTCACCTGGCTTCATATGTGTTCTGGGTATCCGAACTCACTTCCTCACGCTTGTCGTAGTATGCATTTTATTCCCTGCGCCTTCTTCGTAGCCCATAAAATTTCTCACATGCAGGAATGAGTGATATTTTGTTTTAGCCCCTTTTATGTTATACATGAAGTGAAAACATAATTGGCCACAAGTCGGCCTGTGTAGGTTGGTCGAAAGCTAGGTGGGATTTTCATGATCTTAAAAAAGAAGCAGCAGCGAGATTGGATGATAAATAGTTAAACCCCAAACCAATTACATTTCAGTGTGAACCTTCAATTAACTAGGGAAACATTTACACTTGGCTCCAAAATAGAAAGAGGATGGCATGAGGATGAGGGAGGCAGTGGAATTACCACATAATGTGTAGTCTAGAGTTCATTTCGCTTCATGTTAAGTTTTTTGTGTTCCTCTGTATCCACAGGCTAGGAAGAATAGGTCCTTATGTTATTGCTGAAGATGCTCAGGAAGGTGGCTTCTTTGTCAAGCAAAGCCCATACAATGTATCATTAGCTGCTAACTGCCTTGGTTTGTTGTCACCTCCTTTTTAAAATTTTTTAATTTTTTTATTAACAACTTCCATGATTAAAAAAAATACCCCATGGTAATACCCTCCCTCCCCCCACTTAGCCCTTTGAAACTCCACTCTCCATCATATCCCCTCCCCATCTCAATCAGTCTCTCTTTTACTTTTGATGTTTTCCTCCTTTTATGATGGTCTTATGCAGGTAGTGCCAGGCACTGTGAGGCCATGGATATCCAGGCCATTTTGTGTCTGGAGGGAGCATGTTGCATGGAGTCCTGCCCTTCCTTTGGCTCTTATATTCTTTCTGCCACCTCTTCCACATTAGACCCTGAGCCTTGGAAGCTGTGATACAGATATTGCAGTACTGAGCACTGTGGTCATTTCTTTCCATCATCATGATACCTTCTGAGTCGTCCCAAGGTCACTGCCATCTGAAAAGAAAAGATTCTCAACCAAAAGTGAGAGTAGCATTAATATAAGGGTGTGAACATTAACAGAAGTGCTTACTGGGCAGATTGATAAGCATAATATATACATTTGGCCAAACAACAGCAGACGTTACACGCCTAGGGCTCATGACTACCCCTGTTTTAAGTTTTCAGTATCAGGGATGTATTCCCTTCCCCTGGAGTGGGCCTCCAGTCCAATTCGAGGGCAGTTGGTTTCCCCCATAACAGATGTGGCACTATTGCACCCATTGGCTCATTTGGCCTGGCTGGCCAGTTATAAGGCTTGCAGTGTCCACTGATGAGTATCTTCACTGGTGATTTCTCTTTCTCCCATTGAATTGCATGAAGAATGGCTTCTTCAAGCTTTCTGTCAGCTGGTCTACATGGAGGAGGTTATCAGCTCAGATCCAGCAAGATTTCTCAGTGGCCTTACAGCCCAAGTATATGGAGTCTTCAGCAATAGGGTCTTACCATCCATTCCTGGTGGGAAACCAAGGTCCTCGGCAATGGCCTATAATGTTTTGGGGTCATCAGGGATCTCCCTGGCCAACAACTCACTGGAAGATACCCCATCCCTGGCACTGAATATTTTCTAGCAACAATCTATGGCTCCATTGTCCAAAAAAGTAGGATTACATATGTTTTATTTCTATCCTCTTAGATTTTGATTATCTGTCCCTCCACCTTTCCTTTACTCAATCTCTTCCCCAGACCTCATTTTGGGCCATTTCACCTCCCTCATTAATCTATTCTTCTACTTACATATATACAATACCATCCTATTAAGTACCCCCCTCCCTTCCTTTCTCTTCCCTTTCTATCTCTTTTCTAGCTTACTGGCCTCTGCTACTGAGGTTTTTCCTTCTCACACAGAAGCCCAGTCATCTGTAGCTAGGATCCACATATGAGAGAGAACATGTGGCACTTGGCTTTCTGTGCCTGGGTTACCTCACTTAGTATAACCCTTTCCAGATCCATCCATTTTCCTGCAAATTTCATAACTTCATTTTTCTTTACTGCTGAGTAGAACTCCATTGTATAAATGTGCCATATCTTCATTATCCATTCATCAGTTGAGGGACATCTTGGCTGGTTCCATTTCCCAGCTATTGTGAATTGAGCAGCAATAAACATGGTAGAGCATGTACTTCTAAGGAAATGTGATGAGTCCTTAGGATCTATGCCTAGGAGTGCTATAGCTGGGTCATATGTTAGATCAAGTTTTAGCTCTCTTAGGAACCTCCACACTGATTTCACAATGGCTGGACCAGATTGCATTCCCACCAACAGTGTAGAAGGGTTCCTTTTTTTCCACAACCTCACCAGCATTTATGGTCATTTGTTTTCATGATGGTAGCCAATCTGATAGGAGTGAGATAGAATTTCAACAGTAGTTTTAATCTGCATTTCCCTGATGACTAGGGATGTAGAACATTTTTTTAGATGCTTATACGCCATTTGTATTTCTTCTTTTGAGAACTCTCTATTTAGTTTCATAGCCCATTTTTAATTGGCTTGTTTGATTTCTTATTATTTACTTTTTTGAGTTCTTTGTATATCCTAGATATTAATCCTCTATCAGATGTATAGCTGGCAAAGACTTTTTCCCATTCTGTAGGTTGCCTCTTTGCTTTATTCAGTGTCCTTTGCTCTACAAAATCTTTGTAATTTCATGAGGTCCCAACAGCCAATCTGTGGCTTTATTGCCTGAGCATTTGGGGTTATATTCAGAAAATCTTTGCCAAGACCAATATGTTGAAGTGTTTCCCTACTTTTTCCTCTAGCAGTTTCAGAGTTTCAGGTCTGATGTTGAGGTCTGTAATCCATTTGGACTTAATTCTTGTGCATGGAGAGAGAGAAGAATCTATTTTCATCTTTCTACAGTTTTCCCAGCACCATTTGCTGAAGAGGCTGTCTTTTCTCCAATGAGTATTTTTTGCATTTTTATCAAATATAAGATGGCTATAGCTACCTGAACTTGCATCTGGGTCCTCTATTCTATACAGTAAACAGTACCATGCTGTTTTTGTTACTATGGCTCTGTAGTATAGGTTGAAATCAGGTATAGTGATACCACCAGCCTCATTTTTGTTGCTCAGTATTATTTTAGATATTCGAGGTTTTTTGTGATTCCAAATGAATTTTTGGATTGTTTTTTCTATTTCCGTGAAGAATGCCGTTGGAATTTTGATGGGGATTGCATTACATGTGTAGATTGCTTTTGGTAAGATTGCTATTTTCATAATATTGATTCTTCTGATCCAGGAACAAGGGATGTTTTTCCATTTCACAGTGTCCTCTGCAATTTCTTGCTTGAGTGTTTTATAGTTTTTGTTGTAGAGATCCTTTACT
Organism: Dipus sagitta; assembly: GCA_036346955.1. Lineage (NCBI taxonomy): Eukaryota > Metazoa > Chordata > Mammalia > Rodentia > Dipodidae > Dipus > Dipus sagitta. The sequence goes on along the minus strand of CM070789.1, from coordinate 8,794,248 downwards.
TCCTTGGTTAGGTTTATTCCAAGGTACTTAATTTTCTGTGATGCAATTGTGAACGGGAGTGATTCTCTGATTTCATCCTCTGTGTGTTGTTAGCATATATGAAGGCTACTGATTTCTGTGTATTTATTTTGTAACCTGCTACATGGCTGTAGGTTTTTATCAGCTCTAACAGTTTGCTAGTAGAGTCTTTAGGGTCCTTTATATATATAATCATGTCATCTGCAAATAATGATAACTTGATCTCTTCCTTTCCAATTTGTATCCCTTTTATGCTGTGTCTCTTGCCTTATTGCTCTGGCTAAGACTTCCAGTATTATATTAAATAAAAGTGGGGACAGTGGACACCCTTGTCTTGTTCCTGATTTTAGTGGAAAAGCTTCCAGTTTTTCCCCATTTAGTAATATGTTGGCTGTAGGCTTGTCATAAATAGCCTTTATATACTGAGATATGTTCCTTCTATTCCCAGTCTCTGTAGGACCTTTATCATGAAGGGATGTTGGATTTTGTGAAACGCTTTCTCTGTGTCTAATGAGATGATGATGTAATTTTTGTCCTTCAGTCCATTTATATAATGTATTACATTTATCGATTTGCATATATTGAACCATCCCTGCATCTCTGGGATAAAGCCTACTTGGTCAGGGTGAATGATCTTTCTGATATATTCTTGTATTCTGTTTGCCAATATTTTGTTGAGAATTTTTGCATCTATGTTCATGAGGGAGATTGGTCTGTAATTTTCTTTTCTTGTTCTATCTTTGCATGGTTTTGGTATCAGGGTGATGCTGGCTTCGTAGAAGGAGTTTGGTAGGATTCCTTCTTTTTCTACTTTATGGAAAAGCTTAAGAAGCAATGGCGTTAGTTCTTCCATGAAGGTCTGGTAAAATTCACCAGGGAATCTATCTGGGCCTGGAGATTTTTTATTTGGGAGATTTTTGATAACTGCTTGGATCTCCATACTTGTTATAGGTCTATTTAAGTTATTAATCTCATCTTGATTTAATTTAGGTAGGTCATATAAATCAAGGAAATCATTCATTTCTTTCAGATTTTCATACTTAGTGCAGTATATGTTTTTATAGTATGTCCCTATGATTTTTTGACTTTCTCTGGTATCTGTTGTGATATTGCCTTTTTCATTTTATTAATTATTAATTATTTTATTAATTATTAATTTTGTTAATTTGTGTCTCTTCTGTCTTTCTTTTGGTCAGATTTGCTAAGGGTTTATCAATCTAGTTTATCCTTTCAAAGAACCAACTCTTTGTTTCATTGATTCTTTGGATTGTTTATTTTTTTGTTTCTATTTCATTAATTTCTACCCTAATCTTTATTGTTTCTCCCTGTCTACTGAGTTTTGGTTTTCCTTGTTCTTCTTTTTCCAATGCTTTAAGGTGAAGCATTAAGTCGTTTACTTGTGACCTTTCTAATTTCTTAATATAGGCACTTAAGGCTATAAATTTGCCTCTTAGAACTGCCTTCATTGTGTCCCAGAGATTTGGGTATGTTGTGTTCTCATTATCATTTGACTCTATGAATTTTTTGATTTCCTTCTTGATTTCTTTATTGACCCATTCATCATTTAGTAGTGTATTGTTTAGTTTCCATGACTTTGTGTATGGTCTATAGCTTTTCTTGCTATTGATTTGTAGTTTGATTCCATTGTGGTCAGACAGAATGCAAGGAATTATTTCAGTTTTCCTGTATTTGTTAAGATTTGCTTTGTGTCCTAATATATGGTCTATTTTAGAGAATGTTCCATGTGCTGCTGAAAAGAATTCTGCAGCGTTTGGCAGAAATGTCCTGTATATATCTGTTAGGTCCATTCCTTCTATAATCTCATTTAGTCCAGATGCTTCTCTGTTTATTTTTTCCCAGGATGACCTGTCAATTGATGAGAGTAGGGTGTTGAAGTCCCCACTACCACTGTGTTTGGTGTTATCTGTGACCTTAGTTCTAATAGCATTTGTTTGATGAATTTGGGAGCCCCCATGTTAGGTGCATATGTGTTTAGGATTATAATGTACCTCCTGTCAGAATGTGCCCTGAATCAATATAAAGTGACCTTCCTTATCTTTCTTGACTAACGTTGGAATGAAGTCTACCTTGTCAGATATTAGGATAGCAAGCCCTGCTTGTTTTCTAGGCCCATTCGCTTGAAACACCGTTTTCCAACCTTTCACCATAAGATAATGTCCATCCTTTGTAGAAAGGTGAGTTTCTTGGAGACAAGAAATTGTAGGATCCTGCTTTTTTAACCCAGTCTGCAAACCTATGTCTTTTGGTTGGGGCATTGAGGCCGTTGATATTAAGAGATGTTATTGAAAGGTTTGTATTTATGTTTGCCATTTTTTTTTTGTAGTTCTGGTTCTACCTTTGCTCTCTTGTGCTAACTAGTATTTGAGTATTGTTTATTTTTTCCAGGTTCCTTATATGTGTGCTTTCCCTTCTCTTTGGCATGGAGGATTCTTTCAAGTACTTTCTGTAGAGCTGGTTTTGTCTTCAAATACTCCTTTAGCCTGCTTTTGTCATGGAAGTCCTTATTTCTCCGTCTATTTGAATGGATAGCTTTGCAGGATAAAGTAACCTTGGTTGACAGTTGTTATCTTTCAGAACTTGGAATACGTCACTCCAAACCCTTCTGGATTTTAAAGTTTGTGTTGAGTAATCTGCTGGAATCCTGATGGGCTTGCTTTTGTAGGTAACTTGATTTTTCTCTCTAACTGCTTTCAATATTTTTTCTTTGGATTGTGTGTTTGGTAGTTTGATTATAATATGGCTAGGAGAGGGTCTTCCCAGGTTTTGTCTGGCTGGGGTTCTAAAGGCTTCCTGTATCTGCATTGGCACCTCTTTCCCAATTTGGGGGAAGTTTTCTTCTATGATAGTGTTGAAGATGCCTACTATGCCTTTGGAGTGAAATTCTTCTCCTTCCACTATGCCCTGAATTCTTATGTTTGATCTTTTCATAGTGTCCTGAATATCTTGAAATTCCCATTCATACTTTTCTATTAGTTTGTCTTTCTCTTTGTTGGACTGTATTAGATATGCCACCTGGTCTTCTAGCTTAGATATTCTGTCCTCTTCTTCATCCATTCTACTGGTGAGATTTTCTACATAGTTTTTTTTATTTCATTAACTGTGTTCTTCATTGCTAGTAATTCTGACTCGTTTTTCTTTATTATTTCTATTTCCTTATTTATGTCTTGTATTGACTTCTTTATTTCATTAAATTGGTGTCCTGTGTCTTCTTTGATTCCTTTGATTTCCTCTTTGATTCCTATGATTTCCTCTTTGATTCTTTTGATTTCTTCTTTGACTTCTTTGAACATATTTACAATCATTCTTTTAAAATGTTTCTCAGGCATTTCCTCTAACTCGTTCTCACTGGAGGTCATTTCTGATGCATTAATACTTTTTGGTGGATTTATATTGTTTTGATTTTTAGTGTTTCTTGTGTTATAATATATGTATTTTTGCATCTTGGATTAAGTTAATACTTGGATTTTCTAGTTAGCTGGGTATTCTTAGCTGTATCAATCGATCTGATGTTATATATCTTCAGGGTAGGAGCTTAAGGTGTTAGGTGTGGCTCTTAAGACTCTCAGAGTATCTACAAAGGTGTTCCTAGGGGTTGAGTTTGCCTGCTATGGGAGTATTGAAGTAGGCTGAATAGAACAAATACAGATAGATTCTAAAATTTAACTAAACAATGTACACATTCAATGAAAAAGAGCACCCACCGAGTATTTGTGCAAGAGTAGGTATTATAACAACCATCTCCTCTATCAACAAAGAGGTAAAGATTTCTGCTCTGTTGAGGGTTCCAAGTCAGCTTGTGACCAAGTGAGACCCTTTCCTGGTGCAATCCCAGTTACCTTTTTGGATGATTTTGGTCTCAGTTATGCTGCGCTCTGCTTGTGTCCCTCTTTCGTGCCCTGTGGGTTCAAGTAGGCTGGCTGGATCGCTGGACTGCTGTTCTGTTTTCTGGAACTGGGCACTGGCTTTTCCTGTGGGGCAAGCTGAGCCTGGCAGCTGTGGCCCCACAGACCTGGCACCGCCACTGCTGAAGCTGCTGCTGCTGGAGCTGGAGCTGGAGCTGGAGCTGGAGCTGCTGCTGCCAATGCTGGAGCCGGAGCCAGAGCTGCTGCTTCCATTGCCACTGCCGGAGCTGAAGGCACTGCTGCCAGAGCTGGAGCTGGAGCCGCCCCTGCTGGAGCCACTTAGGTCTGTCTGTGTGGGCTCTGGATGCTCTGGATCTCTCCTACTTCTCTGCTGCTGTTTTAACTTCTTATACACCTCATTTTTATTAAAAGTGTGTATTTTGCTGGGTATTCTTTGGCTTTTTCTCCTCTAGGCTGCTTTGGTGTGGTTGCTATGCAGCCATCTTAACCGGAAGTCTCTCCTTTTTTTTTTTTGAGGCAAGCCCAACTGACTGGCCCTTTTTTGTGTGTGTGTGTGTGTGTGTGTGTGTGTGAGAGAGAGAGAGAGAGAGAGAGAGACAGAGAGAGAGAGAGACAGAGAGAGAGACAGAGAGAGAGTGACAATTGGCATACCAGGGCCTCCAACCAGTACAATTGAACTCCAAATGCATGTGCCCCCTTGTGTGCATGTGGACCTGGTGCATTGTGCGTCTGGGTTACGTGGGATCTGGAGAGTCAAACATGGATTCTTAGGCATTGTAGGCAAGTGCCTTAACTGCAAAGCCATCTCACCAGCCCTGGTGTTGCCTCTTTGAAAATCAGATTTCCTCTGGTACCCACATAAAGGTGGATGCATAAGGTGTTACATGTGTCTGAAATTTGTTTACAGTGGCAGAAGGCCCTGGTACAATTCTCTCTGTCTCTCTTTCTCTCTCTTCCTCTCACTACCTCTCAAATAAATGAAAAAAATAATTAAAAAAATAAAATGGCTAGGCGTAGTGGTACATACCTTTAATCCCAGCACTCAGGAGGCAGAGATAGGAGGATCGCTGTGATAACATAGTGAATTCCAGGTCAGCCTGAGCTAGAGTGGGACCCTGCCTCAAAAAACCAAATAAATAAATAATAAATAAATAAAAACGATAATAAATAAATAAATAAAATGATACCTCATTTGGACAGCCAAGACTTCAGGCTATTGAGCATTCCCTAATACTTTCCAATGATTTACTTTGTCTTGGGCTATTTTGGCTGAAATCACAGTACAAATGAGCCAAGGATCCTATTAAGTGAGGGAAGATTGATACTGAGGCAAAGAATAATTTTCTCATAGGACATGTCTTGAGTAAGGGCTTTGTGGTGGGCAGTATGAGAGCACAGGGGCTGGGGTGGGTTTGGGAGCTGGTGAGAAGGACAATGTGATTCATTTCAGGAAATAGGAAAAGTGTAGATGAAAGTGAGAGGTCATTTCAGGTGTGATACTCTTATTTACCAGGCTTGCGTGTGGATATGAGTATGACTAAGATGGGCCTTCGCATGGGCATGGGGTTAGACTGGAAAGTGAGAAAGGATTACAAGGAGAAGCAAGGACATCAGGCTGGAGGAAGAGAGTGTGCTAGGTGTCCAGTGCTGTCACCAAAGTGTTGGAGCCCTGGGAGTGTACTGGAAGCAGCCCTGAGCGTTAGAGAGGGGAAATGGGTCAGGAAAGCTGAAGGGAAGAGAGAAATGGACAGTTGCAGGTTTGAGGGTGTCTCTGAATTCCCATAGGGTGTTTTAATTACTAAAAAAAATCAAATAATTTTCTTCATTTTGTGTTTTTAGAAGAAAATGCATAGAGAGAGAGAGAGAGAGATAGAGAGAGAGAGAGAGACAGACAGACAAAGAATATACACGAACACAAGAAAGTATAGAATATCTGTGTAGAAATTGAGGGGATCCAAAAATCCTATTGGTCTTGGTCTCTGAGGATCCTAATCAATTGAAAATTAAACAATATAGAACCAACTTTCATACCCTAGTGAGATTTATTACTAAATGTATATAATGAGGTCTTCTAAGTACAGTAAGTGCTTGGCCATGTTATCTCAGTTCAAATACTGGTTTAAACTCTTATTAAGCGTGGAATTTTTGGGAACGTTAACATTTTTTTTGGCTTAATTTCACCACCTGGAAAATAAGATTATTAGAAGAAAATAATGAGTGCAATCTTTTCTGTTGTAGTGACAAAATACTGATAAAAGCCACTTAAAGAGAGAAGGGTTTGTTTTGGCTCACAGTTTGAGGTTCAACTCTGTCATGGTGGGGAAGGACTGGTGGAAGGAGCCTGAGGCAGTTGGTCACATGGCAGATGCTGTTAGCAACGAGACAGAGAGATGAACAGTGGTGCTGCCTGCATTCAGAGTGGGTCTGCCTTGCTAGAAACACCGTCCAAGACAAAGGTGTGCATCCGTAGGTGATTCTAAGTCCAGGCTGACAATGAAGAGAGGACATCCCAATGAGGATATTAATTGAGTTTTACATGCAAAATGCTTATATATACACCATACAAGCTTATACACCATGTGCCATATAAGCACATGATGACACACATTTGGTATTTTTTATTATGGCTTACTTATATGATATATATTAACAAGTGAAAAAATAAAATTATTTATGTGTGTTACTATGTATAGTGCATATAAATGTATGTATGTGTATGTATATATAGTATATGTGTTATGTGTATATATAAAGAATTACTATTTACACATATCTACATGCATATATATGGAGGGAGAGAAAATATAAAAATCACTATAAAACATGGATATGAGAGAAAAGCAGACCTAAATTTAAACCTTACTCATTTTGTGTTCTCAATGAGCCTTAGTTACTCTTTACTTGCACAGTAGATTAAAGGTTATAGAGTTATTTGGAGAATTAAGTAACATAAAAGACATATTATTTTTGAATCGATTATCTCATTCTCAGGAGGTACTTGGTGACTATCATGCATCATGGTAACTCATGACTGTCAGTCATCTGTGATCATGATTCCTTTAACATTCAGTTACTCCATAGCATAATCTACAAGTACTATTAGTTGCACTTTGGCCAGCTTTGAAAATTCTGTTACATGTTATATATATATATTGGGCCCAAATCAACATTTTTAAAAATTTGAGCTGTCCATTTAACTTCTATTTCAAGGAGGAAAGAATTGAATGCCATAAAAATGACCCAAATTGTGTACTAACTAAACAAGAAAGAAAGAAAGAAAGAAAGAAAGAAAGAAAGAAAGAAAGAAAGAAAAAGGTCTAAAGTCATAAATGGTAAGATAAAGCAGTCAGTTTGAACTAGCCCAACATCTTAAAAGTGAATATGGTCATTGCTTATCAAGATAATAAATGCTTTTTTTTCACAACCACAAATTCCACAGGTGGGAATGTATGCAACATATAAAATTGGACAAAGATAGTAAGTCACATCCAAGCTGCTTTGTTATTAAAAAAAAAAGGCAAGAATTAAGCCACGTAAGTATTAACAGGGTCTGATGAGACGAGGATGTTGTGTGTATGCAAAGGAACACAGGTGAGGACCGGCAGGGACTGAGAAGATGAGGATGCAGTGTGTGTGCAGTGGAACACACGTGAGGACCAGCAGGGACTAAGAAGATGAGGACACTGTGTGTATGCAGTGGAACACAGGTGAGGACCAGCAGGGACTGAGAAGATGAGGATGCAGTGTGTGTGCAGTGGAACACACGTGAGGACCAGCAGGGACTAAGAAGATGAGGACACTGTGTGTGTGCAGTGGAACACACGTGAGGACCAGCAGGGAGTGAGAAGATGAGGACGCTGTGTGTGTGCAGTGGAACACACGTGAGGACCAGCAGGGACTGAGAAGATGGGGACGCTGTGTGTGTGCAGTGGAACACAAGAGAGGACCAGCAGGGACTAAGAAGATGAGGACACTGTGTGTGTGCAGTGGAACACACGTGAGGACCAGCAGGGAGTGAGAAGATGAGGACACTGTTTGTGTGCAGTGGAACACACGTGAAGACCAGCAGGGACTGAGAAGATGAGGACACTGTGTGTGTGCAGTGGAACACAGGTGAGGACCAGCAGGGACTGAGAAGATGGGGACGCTGTGTGTGTGCAGTGGAACACAAGTGAGGACTAGCAGGGACTAAGAAGATGAGGACACTGTGTGTGTGCAGTGGAACACACGTGAGGACCAGCAGGGACTGAGAAGATGAGGACGCTGTGTGTATGCAGTGGAACACAGGTGAGGACCAGCAGGGACTGAGAAGATGAGGACACTGTGTGTGTGCAGTGGAACACAAGAGAGGACCAGCAGGGACTGAGAAGATGAGGACGCTGTGTGTGTGCAGTGGAACACACGTGAGGACCAGCAGGGACTGAGAAGATGAGGACACTGTGTGTGTGCAGTGGAACACACGTGAGGACCAGCAGGGACTGAGAAGATGAGGACACTGTGTGTGTGCAGTGGAACACACGTGAGGACCAGCAGGGACAGAGAAGATGAGGGCACTGTGTGTGTGCAGTGGAACACAGGTGAGGACCAGCAGGGACGGAGAAGATGAGGACACTGTGTGTGTGCAGTGGAACACACGTGAGGACCAGCAGGGACTGAGAAGATGAGGACGCTGTGTGTGTGCAGTGGAACACACGTGAGGACCAGCAGGGACTGAGAAGATGAGGACGCTGTGTGTGTGTGCAGTGGAACACACGTGAGGACCAGCAGGGACTGAGAAGATGAGGACGCTGTGTGTGTGTGCAGTGGAACACACGTGAGGACCAGCAGGGACTGAGAAGATGAGGACGCTGTGTGTGTGTGCAGTGGAACACACGTGAGGACCAGCAGGGACTGAGAAGATGAGGACGCTGTGTGTGTGTGCAGTGGAACACACGTGAGGACCAGCAGGGACTGAGAAGATGAGGACGCTGTGTGTGTGCAGTGGAACACACGTGAGGACCAGCAGGGACTGAGAAGATGAGGACGCTGTGTGTGTGTGCAGTGGAACACACGTGAGGACCAGCAGGGACTGAGAAGATGAGGACGCTGTGTGTGTGTGCAGTGGAACACAAGAGAGGACCAGCAGGGACTGAGAAGATGAGGACGCTGTGTGTGTGTGCAGTGGAACACAAGAGAGGACCAGCAGGGACTGAGAAGATGAGGACGCTGTGTGTGTGTGCAGTGGAACACACGTGAGGACCAGCAGGGACTGAGAAGATGAGGGCACTGTGTGTGTGCAGTGGAACACACGTGAGGACCAGCAGGGACTGAGAAGATGAGGACACTGTGTGTGTGCAGTGGAACACACGTGAGGACCAGCAGGGACTGAGAAGATGAGGGCACTGTGTGTGTGCAGTGGAACACAAGAGAGGACCAGCAGGGACTGAGTAGTAAGGACACTGTGTGTCTGCAGTGGAACACAAGTGAGGACCAGCAGGGACTGAGAAGATGAGGACGCTGTGTGTGTGCAGTGGAACACACGTGAGGACCAGCAGGGACTGAGAAGATGAGGACGCTGTGTGTGTGCAGTGGAACACAAGAGAGGACCAGCAGGGACTGAGAAGATGAGGACACTGTGTGTGTGCAGTGGAACACACGTGAGGACCAGCAGGGACTGAGAAGATGAGGGCACTGTGTGTGTGCAGTGGAACACAAGAGAGGACCAGCAGGGACTGAGTAGTAAGGACACTGTGTGTCTGCAGTGGAACACAAGTGAGGACCAGCAGGCACTGAGAAGATGAGGACACTGTGTGTGTGCAGTGGAACACAAGAGAGGATCAGCAGGGACTGAGAAGATGAGGACACTGTGTGTCTGCAGTGGAACACAAGTGAGGACCAGCAGGGACTGAGTAGTAAGGACACTGTGTGCAGTGGAATAGAATAAGGTCTGAACAATAAAAGCACACTTTTGCACAATTCTTGCCATTGTATTGTTTAGGAAAATACGATGACGTTTATGTGTATGTACTCCGTCTTTTATATGATACCAGGTAGAAAATGAACATAAATTTACATTTAATTGTAATTATACAATGAGATTCTGGCCAGATACTAAGAAAATAGTAAAATTGGAGATTGCTATGGTGCAGGTGGCTAGCGGGGCAGATGGAAGCAGGTGTGAAGCCTTTCATTATATTAATTTTTTAAAGATTGTTTTTCATTTACAATCAGATGCATTTTTCACCTCATCCATTTAAAACAAAAGAAAATTTGACTTTCCAACCAACCCATAGTTGAAACTTCTCCACGATTACAGCATGATTTTTTTCCATCCATGAATTTATTTTTGTTCATTTTTATTTATTTATTTGAGAGTGACAGAGAGAGAGAGAGAGAGAGAGAGAGAGAGAGAGAAAGAGACACAGAGAGAGAGAGAGATAGAGAGGGAGAGAGAATGGGCTCACCAAGGCTTCCAGCCACTGCAAAGGAACTCCAGACGCATGCGCCTCCTTGTGCATCTGGCTAACGTGGGTCCTGAGGAACTGAGCCTTGTACCAGGGTCCTTAGGCTTCACAGGCAAGCGCTTAACCGCTAAGCCATCTCTCCAGCCCTCCATGAATTTATTTAATCTCACCATTCCTCATTTTATCTGGTGGTAATTTTTCATAAAGCCTCAAATTACATAACAACTCTAGCACCCATGAGGAGAGATGATGATGTGGTCTGCTCGCCACAGGTATGGTCTGGCCAATTAAAACATTTTCTTCCTGATGACTTAATAATATAATTTCCTTTGTTCATCCATTTTCCCTAAAGTGCAAATAGCTCAGATGGTGCCGATTTAGCACTGGTGGTAGATAAGTAAACTGGGCAGGCAGTTGCATGAGAACAGCTTCTAGAGTAAAGCACTTTTGAGCATTTGTTTCTTTTTTTGTGTGTGTTGTGAATGGGTGTGGTGTGTGCATGTATATATGTGCATGTGGATGTGTACGTGTGTGTATACACATGCCTGTGGGTGCATGTGTGTGAGTATTCACTTGCATGTGGGCATAATGTGTGGGGGTGTATTCTCATGTGGGCGGATGTGAGTGTGGGTGTGTATGGAAGCCAGAGGTTGGTATGTTGGGGTCTGCGTCTTCCTTAATCACTCTCCACTTTATTCTTTGCATAGGTATCACGGAGCACAGAGCTCACCAATAGGACGGAAGCAGCTAGCCAATAAGGAATTGTCCTGTCTCTCACTTCCCAAAGCTGGAGTTACAGGTGCATGCCATCACACCTGGCATTTAACATGGGCCCTGGGGATCTAAACTCAGGTCCCTGTACTTGAAAAGTAAACACTTTACCCAGTGAGCAATTTCCCCAGCCCTTTTGACCATTTCTTGCATGATTATATTTACTTAAGATTAGCAATAGTATTCCATGTTATATGTGAAGTTCAAGGATTAGTGAAGGGAAAAATAAGTTTTTTTTTTTCCTGGAAAAGGCCATATTTTTATATTATTATCCTATAAAATTAATTAGCTCACTAGAATTAAATAGCAGATTTAATCTTATGAAATTAACTCATTAAATGTACAGACTTCAAAATGATTTTCCCCCTATGTATTAAGTCTTAAATGCTACCATTTGTACTTTTAAAATAAAATGCAAGTCTCAACCTATGATTGAAAGATTAGATGAGGCTTGAACCAGTAAAAATAGCTTTTTTAAAGGAAGAGTTATTTTGAGTGGAGCGCTAACTGTACTAGACAAATTCAGTCGGGCCTCCTCTTCAGTCTTGTCAAAGCTTAGCACAGTCCAGAAGGCACTCGTGTGTATGCCAAAAAATCAGAGCAGCAGTAGTTAAAAAAAATAAGTGCACTAAGAAATATTAAATGGAAAGCCAATGTCTATAAATAAAGAGGCAAGTGAGTGCTAATCAATCATAAGCAACTGAACAGAAAATAGGAATTGGAAGGGTGAGAGAGATTTCACATACAACATATGAGATTAGATACAAATGATTTAATTAAACTGTGTTCCTTCTACACAAGACTCAAAAATCTCTAAATGTTAAGAGAAACTAGAGTAGAGAAATACAACGCCCTGCTCGGCAATCTATAGCAGATGAGTAGCAAGGCGTATGCCAAAAGCGGAAATAGACGCTGCTGATGAGTCCTGGGTGAGTGGAGTGTCTCGTGCTCTCTGCCTTCCTCTTGCTGTTCATCTCAGCGCTGTGGCTCTTCCCGAAGGGTCAACGCCTGCCCACTAGGACCTTAGCTGCCTTCACATGCTACTAGTGTGGGATGAACTCATGAAACAGAATGCAAAGCCAGTTGGAATGAATACTGACTAAATGCAAAGCCCAAGTTAAAAGGACTTAATAATTAGAATAAACGTTGGGAGGACCTGAGGGAAGGTTGGAGGAAGGACAGAGCAAGGAGGTCTGCTCAGGTATGAAGGGAGGAGGAAGGTGATTATGCAGCCTTTTTAAAACAGAGAAAATTAAGTCTAGATAATGTCTAGGTGACCTTAAAGGCTGGTCTTGTCTTAGTAAATTACTTGTGCTGCTCAGCAAAATTGGACCATATGGCCTTCTTTCTAGAAGGCAACTTGAGTCTTTTCAAATAAGAGGCCCACTCAGCGCTATGACATTTAGATTCCAAGAAATAAATATAGGTTTATTAAAACATGCACCACAGGCTTCTTGGATATCCACAATTTTGTGTCTTAAATTTAGTCATAAAAAAGTAGAATTATGTATTCTCTTATGGACATCCAGGTTTTAAAATAAAAGGATTGTGAATTTCTGGAATTAAAGTCTAAGCTGAGATCTAAGCCAGCATCATGCATATCACTATTGTTCCTTCTCAATTCGATGACATGGGAGTGTATAGCACATGCCAGAGACAAAACCGATTTTGCTCTGATCACAAACTGGAATGCTGAAAGATAAATCCACATATGAACACTAAAAACAAAATCAATCTTCCAACTTAATAAGTGACAGCCAGAATTCAGGAAAGGATTATTTTTAAAAGCAGAGATGATTTCAATAGTCACTAGCTCTGATAATGGCTCACGGGAAAGGCACATATTCTACTAATAGATTGACTGAGAAGAAAAACATTATTATTGGTGTTTTTTTTCCTCCTCTACCAGATCCAGTGATATCACTCCTGCAATCTGTTATTTATGTAGAAAGGCAGTAAACAGTGGGAAGGAGACTATCTGCACAGGAACATCTTCTCTGAGAAGTTGCTTGAGAAATAAGCATGTGATGAGCACGTGAGAAACGTTTATGCCTCTTGGCAGCATGCATGTTCTCAGAACAGTAGGAGATAAAAATGGGGCAGAGAAGAAAACTAAGGATTAGATTCAGATAAACAATAGGATATTTGTAACATATTTATTTAACAAAATGCTGGGAATATTAGCATGTACCTTACATGAAAACCAGCTTGAAATGAATTTTTTAAAAAAAGATTCAGATAAAAAACAATCTTTAAGACTAAAGTTTTACTTTATTTTATTTTGTTATTTATAATTAACAGGATTTTATGCCAATGGAGTTTTCTATATTCCCAAAGTTCTCAACACATCTTTACTATGAAGATGGGCTTATCCTATGTTTCTTAACTTTGGTACTTTGTTGTAAGGGGCTGGCCAGTTCATTTTTGGGAGTTTAGCAATTTCCTTCATCCTTGTGTATTTGCTACATAGCAATAATATTACTCTAGTTGTAACAAACATTAATAGCTCCACATATTAACAAATGTCCCTAAGTTGAAAAATCTCTCCCACTTAGGAATAAATCACTGGTATAATACACATATCTATACCTAAATAGCTATATATATGTATGTAAATAGATCTATCTACCTATTGTTTATCTATCTACCTATCTATTATCTAATTTCTCATTGGAGTAAGCGTATCTAAAATTTATAACATGGACTCAGGTAAAATGTGCATTTATTTATTTATTTATTTTTGGAGACAGGGTCTCATGTAGCTCAGTCTGGCCTCTGACTTGTTGTATTGCTGAAGATGACCTTGCACTCCTGATCCATCTGCCTCTATCTCCCAAGTTCTGGCATTATAGGCATGTGCCACTATGTATGGATGAATTTACTGAAAATTCTCAAATCTGTGTTCAAAATGAATTCGTAAGATCTATGTGAATGGTTAGACAAATTAAAATATGCTTAAGAGCATGTCTTTAGCAAAGAAAAAATATGAGAACATCAACCATAGATGCATCTCTCAAACCCCATTTTGTCTTCCTATTGTTCCCTTTCCATATTGATTTATAGAGGTGAATTTCCTTTTCTGATTTGCAGGAAGTCATAAGAACCTAGTACTCCCCCCACCCCAGAAGCTAATGTTGGCCTTCCCATCTCATATCCCTCTAGCCCACAACTTAAAAATGTCTATCTATTCCCCTTAAAATTGGCAATCAATAAAAGTTAGAGCTGGGGACTGGAGAGATAGCTCAGTGGTTATGAGACTTGCCTGCAAAGCCTAACCACTGAAGTTTGACTCTCCAGGACCCACATAAAGCCAGATGCACAAGGTGGCACATGCATCTGGAATTCATTTGCAGAGGCTAAAGACCCTGGCAATTCTGTTCTCTCTCTCTCTGTGTCTGTCTGTCTCTTTCTGATTGTAAATAAATAAAAATATTTTTTTAAATGAGCTGGCAGGAACAGCATTGGGTTTAGCATAGTCGTGGAACATAATTTAGCTTTACAATTTTTTTTGCCATTTTATGTTTATTTTTCTTTGGGGAAAAGCTACTGCAATTCGGTTTTAGCTAATTAAATTAGATATTCTGAATTTAGGTGTCTCCAGCTTGCATTTACAGAGCTATGTAAGATGTGGTGGTCTTTACCGAGCATGACATTTTCTTCCATTCCGTGATTGCTTTTCTGGAGATGTTGTCTATTTGAAGCCTAGTCACAGTGTGGTCTCTAACACTGCACTCAAGCCCTGTGTCCCTAGGGAGGGTGTCGAGCCCTGTGTCCCTAGTGTAAGGGTGATGGGTGGGTTTATGGTACTTAAACAAGACCATGCTCCTTTTGGAGATGCAGGAGAGAATTGGCACCATGGCCTTGCTGGTTTCAGAGGCTGTCTGCACTCCTGGCCGCCTCCCTGGCCCTTCTATCATCTCATCTCCCTTCTTGCCTTTTTCTTTTTCTTTTTCTTTTTCTTCTTCTTCTTCTTCTTCTTCTTCTTCTTCTTCTTCTCCTTCTCCTTCTCCTTCTCCTTCTCCTTCTCCTTCTCCTTCTCCTTCTCCTTCTCCTTCTCCTTCTCCTTCTCCTCCTCCTCCTTCTTCTTCTTTGTTTTTTGTTTTTTTTTAGGTAGGGTCTCACTGTAGCTCAGGCTGACCTGGAACTCACTATGTAGTCTCAGGGTGGCCTTGAACTCACGGTGATCCTCCTACCTCTGCCTCCCCACTGCTGGGATTAAAGACGTGTGCCACCATGCCCAGCTCTGACTCCTTCTTAAGAGGATCTCCACGTTGACACTGGACTCACCCAGACCATGCGGGATTAACTCTGCAGCTCGGAGATACCTAACTGTCACCTTTGTCATGTTAGGTAACATATTCAGAGGTTTTGGGGAAATAGGGTCTGGGGAGGCATTAATCTGCCTGATCACACAGGTAAAAAGGTTTCTGTAATTCTGCCAGTCTAAGTTTAAACATTAACATTTTAGAATACCTTTATTCTAGTATTTAAAACTGCATATATTTTAATAGTAATTTTAATAATAAATAAAATATTTTGTGGTACAGCCCTGCAAACCCAACATTCAGGAGATGGAGGCAGGGAAATCACTGAAAGTCTGAAGCTGACATAGTGTATATCATGAGTTCCAGGCCAGACAGGGTGATAGACTCAGAGTCTGTCTCTAAAACACCAATCAACCAACCAACACTCCCCCCCCCACACACATATTTACACTACATAGCCTATAGTCTTTTTTAAAAACTGAGATTACTGTTTAATATAAATTATAATAATTGCTTAATAATGCCATGATGATTTTCCTTACCTTCAATAAGAAAGGACCATTTTTGAGGCCTTTTCTTTGAAGTATTTCACTATGCCAATTGAAAATAATTTAACTTTACTTGTAATAGTTTTGGATTTTGTTTGTTTGTTTATGGTTTGAAGCACTCTAGATTTGTACTTCCGAGCAGGCCTTGAAATCTCAATTCCCTTTCCTCTGATTCTTGGGTGCTGAGTTTAGAGTGGGCCATGATGCCCAGTGGTCTCAGTATATTCTTTAAAAACTGTTCTTCGGGGGCAGGGACAGGGTCTCTGGTAGCCTAGGCTTGTCTTGAACTCATTACATAGCTCCGTTCATCTCCTGAGTGCTAGGATTACAGGTGTGCACCCTCACACCCAGTTTGCACTGTGCTGGTGGTGGGGGGATCAAACCCAGGACCTAATACATACTAGCCCAGCACTCTACCAAATGAGCTATATCCTCCGCACACTTTTAATTATCTTATTACACATCAGGGACT
The DNA here is from genome assembly GCA_036346955.1 of Dipus sagitta. Classification (NCBI taxonomy): domain Eukaryota; kingdom Metazoa; phylum Chordata; class Mammalia; order Rodentia; family Dipodidae; genus Dipus; species Dipus sagitta. The sequence goes on along the minus strand of CM070789.1, from coordinate 8,777,847 downwards.
ACAATAGACATCACTACTCGAGAGAAGTCCCAATACAAATACAGACTGTAAAGCTAATAAGTAATTGAGTGAGTGGGCGTGAGCATGGATAAGGTTCCATGGACACCTCACCTCACTCATGAGGATCGAAGAAGTGATTCTCATGGTCACATGGCTGGGTCCTTCCTCTAGGCCCTGCCTCCTCTTTGAAAACCAGCATTGGCAGATAGTTCTCAGAGGTGGTAGTTGAAACCTGCCCTCCTTTCCTTTCCCACAGCATTGCCCAGAGCCCATGCCACCTCTCCACCCCTGTGACCGTAGAGAATAAAAGACTCCTTCAGTGATGCTGGCAGACAACATAGGTTCGCACTCTAATTCCCTGCAGACTCCATGACAGGCATATTGACACTCACATGATAAAAACATACAGACTATTTCCAGATTCCAGCTACCTCTGGTTTATACATACAATTAGCTGATTAAATTTATGGAAAGTTACAGGAAGCCAAAGTCATTGCCATTCTTTTTGTTTGTGTATTTGCTTGTTTCTCTGAGACAGGGCCTTACCTTGTAGCCCGGGCTGACCTGAAATCACAGCAACCCTTTTGCCTTAAACGCTTCCTGAGTGTTGGGATTGTGGGCATGGGCTACCAATGCCTGGATTAATAGCCATTGTTTACAGATCTCATTACAGAGTTTCAAAATTTTGAGATATATATAAAGAAGTATGTAATGTGAATGTTTGATGTTGTTAAAAACAAGAATGACATACTCTTTTAATTCTTGATATGGTAGAGTACTGGGGGACAAAGACAGGCCACAGAGAATATGGGGGGGGGGAGGTTCACCCCAAAGCCTCTCAATATTTTAATCAATATTTAATTTTTTTTTCGTTTTTCAAGATAGGGTCTCACTCTAATTCAGGCTGACCTGGAATTCAGTATGTGGTCTCAAGGCTGGTCTTGAACTCACAGCAATCCTCCTACCTCTGCTTCCTGAGTGCTGGGATTAAAGGTGTGGGCCACCATGCCCAGCTTTATAAAAAATATTTAAAAAATATTTTATTGCCAGGAGTGATGGCCCACGCCTTTAATCCCAGCACTTGGAAGGAAGAAGTAGGAGGATTGCCACCCTGAGACTACATAGTGAATTCCAGGTCAGCCTGGGCTAGAGCGAACAACAACAACAAAAATGTTTAAAAAATTTATTTGCAACAGAGAGAGATGGAAGAGAGAGAGAGAGAGAGAGAGAGAGAGAGAGAGAGAAAGGGTCAGAGAGAGAGAATGGCCATGCTAGGGCCTCCAGCTGCTGCAAATGAACTCCAGATGCATATACCACTGTGCATCTGGCTTTACATGGGCATTGGGGAACCAACCCTGGGTCATTAGACTTTGCAGGTAAGCGCCTTAACTTCTTAGCCATCTCTCCAGCCTTTAATCAGTATTTTATTTTGTAGTTGTGATGGTTGTGTCCTCGACCAAACTTCTTATGAAAACTGCTGCTAAGTACCCAAGGTGGCTAGGTTAAAGTTCCTTTCTATGCCTTGTCTCGTCTGCTTTTCCATAGGAAACCCAGTTATCCTTATGCCTAGTGAGGAGGAGACGCAGAGTCCAGGTAAGTGGACGAGCTACCTTTGTATTGCTAAGTTAGTTTAAAGCATCATTTGATAGATGACTACAGACTAACTTGTTAAATTGAAACAAAGAACCATGATACTTTTTTTTAATAACTACGCAGTCTGCAGTGCAATGTATAAATACGCCTTTCATATGGTCTACCTTTAAATGGTATTCGAAACAGCATGGCCTTGTTACTTAAACTGAATCAACACAGCTGTCTTCTTGCTGCTTCCTTTGCATTTTTAGGAAAAGATACTTCTCTGAGTCAGAAGTTTTAGCCCTTGAAGGTTGTCTGACCAGACTGTAGGTATTTACTGTGAAAAAATTTCATCTTTCTATCTAATTGAACTTCCCAGACATTTGCAGAAGTTCGTAAGTACTTTCTCAGAACTCCATAACGAGTTATTCCACCCAGGTTTGTTGTGGGATGTCTCATTCCGGGCCCAACAAATTGTCAGTCACCGGCGTCTGCAAAGCACACGAAGCGTCTAGCACTGTGCTCATGAAGAAAAAGAGCGTACCGTGCTGGCAAGGGGACAGCGGGTCCTTGCAACTGGAGGGGTTCCCCTCTTCAAAACCTGCCATTTCCAGGGCTGGAACGATGGCTTAGTGGTTGAGGCGTTTGCCTGCAAAGCCTAAGGACCCAGGTTCGATTTCCCAGGACCCATGTAAGCCAGCGGCACAAGGTGGCACACGCATCTGGAGTTCATTTGTAGTGGGTAGCAGCTCGCCCATTCTCTCTCTCTCTCTCTCAAAATGAACAAATAAATAAAATATTTTCAAAAACCTACCATTTCATTCTGTAGCGGGATTAAGCAGTGCTATGGTTTGAGTGTGGGTTGTTCCTTGTGAAGTTCAGGTTAAAATTTGACTGTCATGAAGGGGGTGTGTGATGGAGGAAACTTTAGAGGTGGTTAGTTGCTCGAGATTAATGTAGATCTACTGGGACTGAATTAGTTCTCATGAGAGCAGGCTGTTACAACACGGCTAGTACTCACAGTTTGTCTCTTCTGCTCACGTCTAATTCCTCTTCCGACTTCCATCGTGTTACCAAGTTGCAAGAGTAATCGTGGACTTCCCTGCTTCTTTAATTTAATTTAAGCCTTTTTTTTTTTTTTTCAGGCTAGGTTCTCAGTCTAGCCCAGGCTGACCTGGAACTCACTTAGTCCAAGGCTGGCTTCGAACTCACGGCGATCCTCCTACCTCTGCCTCCCGAGTGCTGGGATTAAAGGCGTGCGCCACCACGCCTGGCAACTTTGTCATTTATGAAATGTAAACAGCACCTACGTTATAGTGTGGCTGTGGGAATCACATGAGATGTCAGATAACCACCTTTCCTGCTCAAGTGCCTGACAATTGATTCATAATTACTAAATTTTAAACATGAATCGTTAAAATGATTAGGCTAATGAAGACTTTGGGCTGCTTGCAGAATGTACTTGGGTACCATGTATCTTGTTTAATCAGAGTAAGGTAACTTTCCATGAACTATTCTCCTCATCTAGTTCTCACTCAGGTACTGTGTTCTGGTCTTACTTATATTTAATTATCATTGCTGGAATTAGACGTAGTCTGAAGATAAAAAATGAACATGATTTAAAAAATGAGCTCTGTAAGAATAACAATAGTAGTTAGCAAGCTGCTTTGTAATAGTGTTTTAACAACAGTCTCCAATTCCTCTTCATTACATAAACAATTGAGATCCTTACTCTAAAATTTCCAAGAGGTAGATCTTTATTCAAGTCTAAACTAAATTCCTTCTCATCTTGCTGTGTTGAAGTTTTGTTAGTTTCCTTGTACATATCCTTTTGTTTCCATTCTAAAGTGGTTGGCTCTCAAATACCAATGACTTTTTTTCTTGGGTCTCAAGTGGGTTGACAGTTTTTCCACCTACATAAAATGAAAGGTCTACCAGAAACCTCACACCACTGGGATCTTTTCTGGGAAACGAGTGTTTGCAGCTATGGTTACAAGAGAGCAAGTGTCTTGAAAGGACATCATCCTAGAGTAGGGTGGGCCCTAAATTCAATGATGGGTGTCGTCAGAAGAAAGACAGGGAAGAGAAGACGCGGAGCATTGCATCTATGAGCCAAGAAGTGTCAGGCAAATGCTGCTGGTGAGCTCCGGAAGATAGGGGAGAGGCAGGGAAGAGATTCTCCCTTGGTGCCCCTGGAAGGAATTACTCTACCCACACATTCACTTTGGAATACTGGTCTTCACAAATACACGGGGATGGTTTTATATTGTTTTTAAGCCACATAGTTTGTGACGATTTGTTTCGGTGGCTCTAGGAAATGGATGTGGGGTATTTAATGCTATTTAGGATTGTAGATAGCATTGCCGAAATTGTCCCTTGGAAGCCCAGTCCTGATCTTGGAAGTTTGAATGGATTTCCCACCCTGTTAGGTAGTCACGTAGTAGCTACGTTTTTTTATTTCCTTAGTCATCCCCTGAGCTGAACTCGTTCCTGCTAACCTCCCTCGCCTTGGGTTCCACTTCTGGCTTCCTGCAGGTTTCAGTTGCAGAAGATGACTGAATCCCACTGTTTTGGGGACAGAGAAGCATAGCAAGCTGCTTGGGGAGCCTAGGGGTATACAATCCTGGGGAGCTTGGGGAGACTCTTTCAGATCAGAGTGCCTCAGAGCAGGAAGAGAGACCAGCGAATGAAAGGACACGTGTGCTGTGTGGTGGTCAGAGAATAAAAAGAGAGGCGACAGAGGAAGATTTGAAGTCCGTGTTTTTGTAATGACGCACAGATATTTTCATAATATGTAAGGTTTTCCCACATAGGTTCTAAGGCTGTTTTATCTTTTAAGCGTATTTTTTTTCGAGGCAGGGTCTTACTCTGGCTCAGGCTGACCTGGAATTCACTACGTAGTCTCAGGCTGGCCTCAAACTCACAACGATCCTCCTACTTCTGTCTCCCAAGTGCTGGGTTTAAAGGCATGTGCCACCATGCCCGGCTTTAAGCTTAAGTTTTGTTTTTTTTTAGGCAAGGACAATATTTAGCAAAAACACATCGCTCACTGTATATTAAGCACAGACACACAGCTCTTTACACCTTAACTCATTTCGTTGTCAGACAAACATGCAAGTTGGGTGTTGTCACTACCTTCATTGCACGGACGAGGACACTGAAGGACAGAGGTGTTCGTGAATCCACCCACGTAGTGAGAATTGGCACCTAGTTAGGGCTGTGGGACTAAATATAAGGCATCCAGGGAAGTTTGAACCCTAGGAAGACTACAAATGATGCTTAGGTGTATGTTCTGCCCTGGGTTTTATGAAATAGTTTTATTTATTTATTTGCAAGGAGCAAGAGAAAGAGAGAGAGAGAGAGACTGAGAGAGTATGGATGTACCATATTTGCCACTGCAAACTCCAGGTGCATGTGTCACTTTGTACATATGGCTTTACATGGGTGCTGGGGAACTGAACCCTGGCCAGCAGGCTTTGCAAGCGAACACCTTTAATCACAGAGCCATCGCCCCTGGGCCCTGCCTTGGGTTTTTACTACTAACTTGGGCAGTTCTGAACCCGGGAGTCATTTGCCCTTTAACCAGCTTATAGGGAAAGAGCAAGACAAGGAATTCACCATCTTGCTTTTGGCAATGAAGCCTGTCCCTGTCCCTGGGCCCGAGGTTCAGGCAGCTTTTCGTAGCATAGTATAGGCTCTTGTACTTCCTGGCTTAACGTGGCCACTCTTGTACATTATTCTCCAAGGGAGCTTGTGCGGATTTCAAATAATCCTCTTCCTTTCGATTTATTTGTAAGAGATCAAATATACAATCACACGGTGACTGCAGTTCCTTCAGAATTGCTCAGAGGCACAGAGGGTCCCCATATCCAGTCTTTAATGTCAGTTTCACTTTAGGTGACACTTAATAACCTCTTGCTGTTCCCTTTTAAAGCCCAAATCAATTAAAATATATGTTTCTACAATGAGTATTGTTTCTAGATTTTTTTTTCAAATTCCTAACATAAATAGCTTTTTATATAGATAATTAAAACCATCTGCTTCCTGGTAGCTCAGTGATATTTCAGCAGCCCCGCTTTATATGGAGAATTAAACTGCCATAAGTTTTTACTTTACTGGATGAAACATTACAAAAATGCTCATGGCAATATAATTCCTCAAAATGAAATGAAGGCTATTAAATATTATTGGAAAAAATTGCTTTCAGTTAACTCAAAGGACTTAGAGTTCCCCACTTTTTTTTCTAGGTTTAAGGGTTTATTTTACATAATCAAAAAAACCCTCTAAATAATAAAGGTTCTAATAAACTCTACATTTAAACAAAAGCTCTCGAATCACTTTATATTTATTACTCTAGTAAAATTTCTCTGATACCTTATCTTTAGTAACTCAGAGAAATTTGGTGACCTCATACATGTAAAATCACCGAATGAGTTGAATCTAGGGAAAAACACACAAACACAGGAAGCCACAAGTGAGGTCAGGACTAACGTGGCAGTCAACGCTTGCTCTCTCCCCCTAGATCAGGGATTCCCTTGTCCTGTTTTTGTGCCTTGGAAAGGAGATCTAGCATTGGTAAGGCACATATATTCTTTTACGGCTTATTTACAAGTTGAAAAATGCTTGTTCACAGATCTCACCCCCCCCCCCGGGGGTTGAGAAGACAGCTCAGTCAGCAGAGTGCTTTCTGCACAAACATGGGGACCTAAGTTCAGTGGTCCTCAACAGCCATGTAAAAGTCACTTGATGTTGAGTGACACTTGATGGTGTATGCCTCTGACCCCAGGCTGAGAAGGCGAAGAGAGGAGGGCAACCCTGATGTGTCCTAGTCCCCTAGTCTAGCCTAAATTGTGAGCTACACCTTCTGTGAGAGACCTTGTCTCAAAAAATAATACGGAGAGTAACTGAGAAGACACCGATGTCAACTTCTGGCCTCCATATACCTGCACACATGTGTACTCCTTCACATACAAAACACTCAGGCCGGGTGTGGTGGCGCATGCCTTTAATCCCAGAACTTGGGAGGCAGAGGTAGGGTTAGGGTTCAAGGCCACCCTGAGACTACAGAGTGAATTCCAGATCAGCCTGAGCTAGAGTGAGACCCTACCTCGAAAACAAACAAACAAACAAACAAACAAACAAACAACAACAACAACAACAACAACACACACACACACACAATCATAGCCAGGATGTGGTGGCTCCTGCCTGTTACCTAAGCACTGGGAAGGCTGAGGGAGGACTTCATAATGAGACCCCGTCACAAGCAAACACTACAGCCACACCAAATTCAGTCATACAATTTGCCCTGATGGAAATGTTTCTCAGTGATAACACATTTATGAAAAGAAGAGTATCCTGCAAAGGTAAATGAGGTTTGGTGATTACGCTGTCCTTCTCAAGTGTTGCTTTGTTCTTCATTCCAGTCAATTTTATATCACCATACACTAAGTTTTACTCCATACTTGAAAGAAATTCCTTTTTGAATAGGGAAGTGATGTTTGATTCAGGGGAAAGCATGAAGAAGACAGCTTGAAGATTTCTCAAAAAAAAAAAAATAAACTACAACTTAGTCTTTTTTCTGAGTATAGCTTCTTGTTTGTGTATATGTTTGTTTGGAGGGTTTGCAGTTTGATTGGAGGATTTAATGTTCATATCTACCATTTGGACATTCGCAGGAAAAAGTGTTCTTAAATATAATTAAATCTTGAGAGCTACTTTCTTCCATTTAAAATCATATATTAATTATACAAAGTAATGAGTTTTAATATGACATTTTCATACATGTATTTAAAGTACTTCATCATAGTCACCTTTCACTTGACTCTCTGAGTTTACATTCTTCCTCAAGCCTGTGTATGGCATCCACTGATGTCCAGGGAATTTTCAAAGACATTCTAATTTTTAGCAAACAATTGTCTAATCTGACGAGTGGCCAGGATAACCCATCCCAGATGCATATACATATCATTAATGCTAAGTGAACATTTTAAGATAAAGAAGAGTCTATAAAAAGACAATCAAGAAAAGATTTCTCAGTTTAGGGAAAGAAAAAGGTACAGAAAATAGAATGAAGAAATAAGTCAGAGTTTTCAAAGGTATTGAATGAAGAGGGCCTCTCTATTAGAGCTTCATGTTGCTTAATTGGCTGAAATATTTTAAATGGATAAATTGGTTGCAGAAAAGTTTTCTTGAAAATAATTTCTAGTCTATTTGCTGAAGATACTCATAAAATTTACAAGTTAAGCCTACAGGTTAGGATATTAATTATTTTGTCACTGGGGGTTGAACCCTGGTCTTATGTATACTAAGTATGTGTGCTACAACTAAGCTACAACCCAGGTCCAGGATATTAATTTTTAATCAAATTTTATTAAGAAAAACACATTGTTTTCCTTAAGGGTCATAAAAAACATACAATTTTAGTTCCCTTATATGATGACCATTATAGGTACTCAATGAATTCAACATTTGCCTTCTAGCCAGACACATCTTTGACCTTCTGTTATATTTGTTCATATATATATATACACTTTGTCTTTAAAGAAAACAAAATGGTCTTAAATTCTTTGTGATGTCAGGGAAAGGTACCAGTTTATTCATCTTTAAAACTGAAGAGAGCTTATAAATAGAATATTTTTAATTTCATTTTTTGATGAAATTTTCAAATCACTAGTTTAATTTAAGCCCTTTGCTAGTTTACCGAATGGGAATAGTATGCATAAGTCAGTTTGATTCCCAGTACGGAATGCCTAATGTGGTGGTGTGTGTGTCCATCTTAGAGCTGGGGAGGTCGAGACAGGAGGAGCCCTGGGGCTCATTGACCAGCCAGTCCAGCTGGCTTGGTGAAGTCCAGGCCAGCGAGGGACCCTATTTCTAACAGAGGTGGGCAGCGTTCCTGCGGATGACAGCAGTGACCTATTATTGGGCTTGTATTTGGATGAGGCCGTGCACCGTTAAAGAACATGGGAGAGATCAGAACGCTTTTCCTACTGATGTTTCCTTTGACATGTTTTGAAAATAGGTTTTACATCTAGTTTTACATCTTAAGAGACAATGCAGAAGACTCAAAACCTCTCCAAAATCCACATTAGCTTGAAATCTCTACTGTGCATCAGAACCGAGTTAGTTTTGTCTCTTATGTGGTGGTGGTGCAAGTTGTATATCTGCAAATTGCCCAGAGAAGGGAGTAGGAAGTCTTTGTTGTTGTGTGTGTGTGTGTGTTGTATGCATGCATGTTCCAATGTGTGCGGGTGCACGTGTATGTGCACGTATGCTCAGGGGCTGGGGGACAACCTCGAATATCATCCTCAAGAGTGCTGTCCATGTCTTTTTGAGACAAGGTCTCTCATTGGCCTGGAACTTGCCAAGTGATCCAGTTTGGCTGGTCAATGAGCCCCAAAGAGCCTCCCGTCTCCACCTCTCCAGAGCTGGGATTCCAGGCACATGCATAGCACCATGCCAGGCCTTTCTGTGTGGGTACTAGGGATTGAACTCATATCTCCATGCCTGCAAGGTAAGCACATTAGTACCGAGTCTTTCTCACACTCAGGATTGGGGAGTCTTCTACCGTTGGATGATGTAATCTGTAGTTTGGTTTAATTTTGGAGTCTGTCTTACTTTTTCTAAGTCTTTAGGAAGGATACTTTGTGAACCTTAAATTTATTTTACTTTTTCTTTTCTTTGCAATGAAAGTAATTCCAGTTCACAAGAGTGAAAATGATGACAGCAGCCGGGGCTTTAACATTTGAACACTTTCCAGTTTTATGTCTTATTAAGTGATATTGTAAGTCATATGCACATATTTCAATAAAATGCATGAAAAACTTTACACATTGTTAAGACATTTTTTCACAGTGTGTTTTGTCAATTCTGAAAGTCTGTGAGAATCTGGCAAACTGTCAGGGAGTAGGGGTAATATGGTAGGACGTTAAAAATGAAAAATATCTGATTAGGTGATGGGAATGGAAGCGAAAGTTTAAGGTTTAAGGAGCATGTTGAAATGAAAGACCAAGAACACTAGCATGATTTTCATTTGAAACATATGTCTTAGGATTCTTGACACTGCATTTTTCATTTTAAAGAATCAGGAATGTATGAGATTTTATATTTACATGAAACAAGTATATTAATAGTCATTGCAAAAGATGCCTTATTGCAGAATATTGAGATTAAAAATGTTCTTTAAATTTAGTATCGAAATATAGCGTAAGGAGGTGTCAATTCCTATTTTAAGATGTACAATTAGATGCAAAATTGTTCTATTACAAGAATTACCTTTCTATACACAACGAAATAGATTATATATGATAAAAATAGCTATGTAGCTTTTTTCTGAAATAAATCACGATTTTCAATAGTGGAGAGTAATGAGGTCTACAAAAGAGTACATATGTCACAGCATTATGAGACAGACTGTCCTGGGGGCCGTGGTGCAGACCCACCATTGATAATTGCACAGTACCTTCCCCAGTGTTAGGCAGATTCCATGCTACATTGGATTCCTGGGTATTTAAGAATTGTCTTGCCGGGCGTGGTGGCGCACGCCTTTAATCCCAGCCCTTGAGAGGCAGAGGTGGGAGGATCACCGTGAGTTCGAGGCCACCCTGAGACGACATAGTGAATTCCAGGTCAGCCTGAGCTAGAGTGAGACCCTACCTTGAAAAACAAACAAACAAACAAAAAAAAGAATTGTCTTGAACACTCAAAACTCATAAAAGCAGAAATCCAGAAGTTTAAGAGAGCTCAACACTGAGATGGAGTTATGGCATACTCACCAAAGTTCAGGGAACATTGTGGATGAAAGAATGGAAGAGCCACAGGGTAAGGAGTATCCCGAGACATTGTCCCCAACCCCCTAGAGAACTGACTTGTGCTTTCATGATCCCATGGTGAGTACCAATAACCCCACTGAGGAGGATCCTTAGAGGAATGCAGGCAGGGAAGAGGGGGTATAAGAAGATAATACTAGGGGAATGGGCCTAACAAGAGATTTGGTCATACAGTAAAGTTCATATATAATAATAAAAAAGAAGTGTCTTGGGAAATCCCTCTGTAAACTTTGGTCTTCTATACTATAAAATGTGGTGGCTATCAGCACCCAGCTCCAGGTAGTACAGAAATAAGAGGCAAGCTGGTGCATAACATGTACTTATGACAGGGCTTGGCCCATAGCAAAGTACAATGACTGTTAGCCACTTGGATTGCTTGGCCATTTTCATTAAAGTAGAAAATAGTACAGTGTAAATTTGGTTTATACAGGATAATGTTATTTAAGGTATTACTATGCCATTTTCATACCTGTAAATCAAGATGACCTTTCTTTTTTAAAAAACTTATATATATATATATATATATATATATATATATATATATATATGTATATATATATATCATATATATTATACTATTTTATCCCCCTTGCCCCTGCTGTCTTTCCCTGGGGCCCTCCTCAGTGGGGTTAAGGGGTTTACTGTGGGGTAATGAAGGCCTCAGTCAGTCCCTATTGGGTAGTGAGGGGAGTGTGTCTCAGTGTATTCCTACCCACTCTGCGGCTCTTATAATCTTTCCACCCCCTCTTCCACAATGTTTCCCAATTGACGGTAGGCCTGTTGGCAGTCTGATTTTGGGTTGAGTTCTTTGTAGCCACTGGATTTCTGCTTTGATAGGTTTTTAAAAAAACATATTATTTATTTATTTGAGAGAGAGAGAAAAAGAGGCAAGAGAGAGAGAGACAGATAGAGAGAGGAGAGAGAATGGGCATGCCAGGGCCTCCAGCCGCTGCAAACAAACTCCAGACATATGTGCCCCCTTGTGCATCTGGCTTTATATGGGTCCTGGGTAATCAAACCTGGGTCCTTTGGCTTTGCAGGAAAGTACCTTAACTGCCAAGCCATCTCTCCAGCCCATTTGATAGGTTTTGATTGATCAATGTGTCTGTCACCATCACCCTGGAGTTGGTTGTCAGGCTAGCAGTAAGAGCAGTGTTCATGGCGCCCCTTTCACTGCATGTTCTCCTGGAAGATGGCCTTTATTTAAAGAGACCTTCCGCATACATGAGAAGAATGGATCAAAGTGACTGTATAAATAATATACCACTGATGCTGCACCGTGACAACTGAGTGTCTATGTTGCAAGTTGTGTGTTTGAAAGCTGACGATTTTTTTCCACAGTGTGTAAATTAATTGATTATTTTAATTGCTAGATAACTAGAGACACTCATGACAAATAATACCAACTTATTTTCTATTCTGGAGAACATTTATGAACAAATTTTTATCTTGACCTTGAGAAACACAAGTGCTCATATCCACATAGGATACATTTATTTTTTTGTATTTAGATTTTTGAAAAAAATTTTTTTTCATAACCTGGTCCTTCCCAAGATATAACCTTTACAAACCCAAATTAAGCCCTGCTTCTCACCTACATAATTGTTAGATCATTTGAAAAAGCAACATAATTATATCAATAGAGAAATCTCAAATGAAAATAATTTCTTATATCTTGATGGAGAAGGAATTTCTAAACTTAAATGAGAAAGTGATTTTTCTTTAGTGAAGTATTTTCACAAATAAAATACTTGATAGTTTATTGGATACTTTTAAATTTCTAGGACTTTTTAAAAAATTTATTTATTTGACAGAGAAAGAGGGAGAGAGAGAGAGAGAGAGAATGGGTGTGCCAGGGCCTCTAGCCACTGCAAACGAACTCCAGATGCATGTGCCCCCTTGTGCATCTGGCTAACGTGGGTTCTGGGGAATTGAACCTGGGTCCTTTGGCTTTGCAGGCAAACACATTAACCAATAAGCCATCCCTCAAGCCCCAATTTGTAGGACTTTTATGTATAAGGTATATTTTAAATGTTCATGTGTATATATATATATATATATATATATATATATATATGTATATTTATACATATATATGTATATACTTGTTGCCATATATATAACATATATAGCATATAATGTTTATAGATTACATATGTCAGCATGGGTGTTGGTACCAAACCATTTATATATAAATGTAAGAACATGTATATGTTCACATACACACATATACTCCCTAGATTCCCACTGTAACATCCTATTAAACACACGTGGGTGTATCTTTGTGCAGATTTGGTGCCATCTATGAGTCACACAGAGTCCTGGCACATTCTTCTGCGTAGTCTTCCAGCTCCTTCCCTTTAGATGCCTGAGGAAGCACACTGCCAAGATGAAGGAGTCAGGGACATTGACCTTCTAGGCATAAATTACCCAGTTCATGCCTTTCGTCATGAAAACCTTCCATTTCAACAAGGGAATTTTCCTTTGGGAGTTGATCTCTAATGTTCCTGCATGACTAGGGTCAGACTGGCTGCAAAAGCCGGACGGACCTGGACGGTGAAGAAGCTGAAAGCTGGCATTATCCCCAGCAATCAAGAATGCAGGCTGGCCAGGTGTGGTGGCGCACGCCATTAATCCCAGTATTCGGGAGGCAGAGGTAGGAGGGTCGCTGTGAGTTCGAGGCCACCCTGAGACTCCATAGTGAATTCCAGGTCAGCCTGGGCTAGAGTGAGACCCTTACCTGGGGGAAAAAAAAAAATGCAGGCTGATCCGGTGGCCAGGACTGATACCACAGGTTCTCACCTCTCCTACCACAGGACTGGTGGAGGCTCTTCAAACCGGTGAGAGCATCTCCACGATGGGCAGTTTGAGCAGGCGTTGATTCTGCCCACCTGCCGAGCCTGGGGTCACAGAGCAGCCCAATTCACAACGCACGCCATTCTCACCAGTACGTCGGGAAGCTTGTGCTGGGAATCCTTCACTGCGGCTGATCTTCACAAGCCCATTTATCAGGTTACCCAAGTCATGAAAGTAGACCAGGCAGAGCGCAGTGAGGAGATGCAGGCCACAGGAGAGGTGAGAAGTTCTCGCCGGTCACCTGCTACCTCACCACCTTTCATTGGAAAAGGAGGTTGACGATGGCGAGACCCAGGAAGAGGGAGGCGAGAAGGAAGAGGTTTTAAGGATCTTGCGAAACTCAAGACTGGGGTTGGGAGCTGGGATAGGCATGATCAGGATAAGAAAAAGACATCCAAGAAGATTGTGTGTGTGTGGGGGGAATATTTTGGCCAAGAAGAACTAAACAAGATGAAGTCTACGCTGATGACGACCCCCAGGAGGAGAATGGGGCGTTCTGACCACGGGGAAGATGAGTCACGTGGCACACGCTTCTCTGTAGAATGCCAGTTGGAGTTCAGGGATTGGTTAATGATCTCTCTTTGGGTCCCTTTGAGCCCTTTGCAAACTTGTCCATGGTGTGTGCACCATTAGCAGCTGTGACAAGTGAACCCCACAGTGTCATCTTTATCTTTATTTTATTTTATTTATTATTTTATTTTACCTGGCTGAACCTGAGAACAGGCCCTTTAGTGTCTGAGGAAGGTTTCAGCAAGGCAAGGCAGAAAACATAAATAAATAAAAAATAAAAAAATCTTGCTTTGGAGGCGCCTTAAGCTCTGCTCTGAGCTGGGAGAAGACGGAGTCATAAGAGACTTTGATGCATTCTCTGAAGACGTAAGGCGTGGAACCCATGAGGACCTTTTGGAGCTGCTGCATTGTCACTCGTCCCAGCCCGGATCCGAGTGTCTTCTCTGTTAACAGTATGTCTCCTGGGCTGGAGAGATGGCCTAGTGGTTAAGGCACTTGTCTACAAAGCCTAAGGACCCAGGTTCAATTCCCCAGTACCCACATAAGCCAGATGCCCATGGTGGTGCATGTGCCTGGAGTTCATTTTCAGTGGCTAGAGGCCCTGGGGTGCCCATTCTTGCTCCCTCTATCTGACTCCTCTCTCTCTCTCTCTCAAATGAATAAATAAAAATAAAATACATAAATACTTTTTTTAATTAAAAAAAGAGTATGTCTCTTGCATAAAGGTGCTCTCAAGAGCTCATATATTGCATCTCTCATGAGAGCATTGTTCTGTCTTGGCAGTATGCAAACATTAGACAAGTTAATGCGTAAAAAGCCCTTATTATAAAACCTGGTTCATGGGAAGTTTAAATAAATGTTAGCTACTTGTATTATTATTATTTGCCTTGTTCTCATAAAAATAAAAAGTCCATGGACATAAATTCGGTTTACTTAGGATAGGATTATTTCAGGTTTTACTATGCCATTTTCATACTTGTAAAGCAAAAGTTCCTTTCTCAACAGAGCAGCATTTATGCTGGCTTCACAAGGATGGAGCAAAATGATTTACTCAGAAATCATAATTGCCGCTGGAGCCACACTGACATGACCGAGTGTCCACCTGGCTAGCTCAGCCTGAGTTGGCCTACTCAGCTTTTGGAGAATAGTCCAGAAGCAGAGCTTTTGGACAGTGCATGCATCTGAGCCTGGTGGTGGGCTCTGCAGGCAGCAGCCTGGTGTCAGATACCAAGCAGGCGCTGGGGCTGCCTGAGGATGAAGAGCAGATCCGGGGTGTGGCTCACTGGTGAGTGTCTGCCTAGCACACATGACATCCTGGTTTCAATTCCCAGCCCGTCCCCCGCCCCCAAGGACAATCTCAAGCAGCAGAAGAAAATGGAGAAGAGCCACGCGAACTCTGCACGTCCATGGGCAAAACCTTGGATGAGGAGGTGGTGACCACTTCCCCTAGCTCAGCGATTGGGATTTGTGGCTGGACACCCACCGGGCGATGGAAGGCCCAGGCACTACGAGACACCTCTACAATGGGCTTGTGATGGTCTAAGAGAATCTGGAGATCAACCCTGTCCACCCCATCCATCGTGGCCTTGCTGCTACCCAAGGCTGACGTGCACAGAATGACAAGGCTTCCAGCGGCTTGGTGGTGCGACTGTCTGAAGCGTCACTATTTTCTCCTGGTTTGATGATCCAAGTGGTGCCTAATGCAGGGTCCAGCAGGACCCAGACAGTGAGGAAGTCGAAGGAACAGCACAAGCACCCAATGTTGCTCCTCCTGATGAGATCTGCCAAGGAGGAGGAGATTATGACACCTTTTGTGGAAAACGTATATTAGGAGCAGCTATCTAAAAGCTGTGTGACTGTGTATAATGTCCTGGTGGCTCCTATAGCATCCCAGAGTAGTCCTGCCCCTCTGGCCTCTTGAGGCAGCATCATGTGTGTATGTGTGTGTGTGTGCGTGTGTGTGTGTGTGTTTTCTTCTCCTGTCTTATTTAAGGCAGTAAACAAGTCCTGTCCCATACCTAATCTGACAGTAGGGTTGGAAGCTGTGTACTGTGTTCTGTTGCTTCTGTTGTTGTGATACTGAATGCACAAAACACCACACACTGAGATGGCACCGGAACTGTGCTAACTGTGAAAGCCACATGCTAGGACTTCAGGGAACGTTCAGAAGAGAGGGCTAGAACTAGCATATGGGAGGAACAATGGGTGTGATTTGTCACCGGTTTCATGTGAAGGAGTAGCAGGCTTTGGCAGTGGTGTGAAATCTCATTAGAATCCCTCGTTCCAGGAGGTCGGTGAGACGAGGGAGAAAGTGGAGAACCAGAGCCATTCGCGCAGTAGGTGGTGGATGAGCAGATCACAGTGTGGCCTGGTGGCACCTGTGGATGTGGAACAGTTGACACACCAGGAGAGCCAGGCCCGACCAGGAGCTGTAGACCTAATGGAAAGACTGGGTCTGATAAAGTCTTGGCTCATGTTTATTTATTTATTTATTTATTGATAACTATTTAAAGAACCGCTCTGTGAAATAACTGCATTAGTTACTTTTCTTGTTGCTGTGAACAAACACCTGACCGAAAACAATGGAGGAAGGGTTTGTTTTTGCCCCAGACTTTGAGGGAAGACAGTTGGTCGTGGAGGAGAAGATACGTCAGCAGGAGCACACAGTTGGGAATCCTCCCTTCCGCACGCCTGGCAGTACAGGAAGTAGAGAATGGAAGGAGGCAGAGCCAGGAAATCCTCCCAGTGGGTTAAAAAAAAAATCTGAGCATGGGGCTGGAGAGATGGCTTAGTGGCTAAGGCACTTCTCTGCGAAGCCTAAAGACCCATGTTCGACTCTCCAGTTCCCACATAAGCCAGACGCACAAAGGTGAGGCAAGTGCAAGGTCTCACATGCCCACTAGGTGGTGCAAGCATCTGGGGTTCGATTGCAGCGGCTGAGGACCTGGCTGTCCAATTCTGTCTCTCTCTCTTTCTTTAAAATAAAAATATGGGGCTGGAGAGATGGCTTAGCGGTTAAGCACTTTCCTGTGAAGCCTAAGGACCCCGGTTTGAGGCTCGATTCCCCAGGACCCACGTTATCCAGATGCACAAGGGGGCGCATGCATCTGTAGTTTGTTTGCAGTGGCTGGAGGCCCTGGCGCGCCCATTCTCTCTCTCTCTCTCTCTCTGCCTCTTTCTCTCTCTGTCTGTCGCTCTCAAATAAATAAAAATAACAACAACAACAAAAAATAAAAATAAAAATAAAAATAAAAATAAAAATAAAAATAAAAATAAAAATATGGCTGGGCATGGTGGCGCATGCCTTTAATCCCACCACTTGGGAGACAGAGGTAGGAGGATTGCTGTGAGTTCGAGGCCACCCTGAGATTACATAGTAAATTCCAGGTCAGCCTGAGCTAGAGTGAAACCCTACCTCGGAAAATCAAAAAATAAAAATAAGAATATATGCATATATCTGAGCAGGATGGCTGTTCTTCTATTTTTTTATTTATTTGAAAGTGACAGAGAGAGAAAGAGAGAGAGAGAGAGAGAGAGAATGGGCGTGCCAGGGCCTCCAGCCACTGCGAATGAACTCCAGATGCATGCGCCCCCTTGTGCATCTGGCTAACGTGGATCCTGGGGAATCGAGCCTCGAACCGGGGTCCTTAGGCTTCATAGGCAAGCGCTTAACCGCTAAGCCATCTCTCCAGCCCTGCTTTTCTATTTTGTTGACTCGCGGCTTATTGTCAATGGCATGGCTGGGTCCTTGTGGACTTGGAGGAAATAGGATACGGAAACTGGCAGCAAAGAGGTCTTAGAGTAGGTGCGTGGCTAGGTCTCTCTGAATGGGAACACAACATGCAGATATTTGTGTCCCAGAGGGTGACTCAGGCCAAGGAGCGTTAATGACGGGCTCTGTGTACTCTAGTCATGCTCTTCCCTCAGGCACTGTGACCGTTGCCTAACGGACAGATGAACAAGATGACCATGGTGGTAGGAATGTGGCCCTGCAATTAGCTTCCACTCACCAGTTGATCTGGGTGTAGCCACTATTTAGTTCCCAGTGTGCCGCTGAAGAGGTCAAGGGAGCCTGTGATGCAACACCATCTGGGGGAGATGACAGACCCGTTGCTTGGTGGCAAAGTGATAGATTTCTCCATAAATGGGGATTTGTCTTTACTGAATACCGACTTTTGCTTGCCCGCCCTCGGTGTTTCTGCCAACCTATTGTTTGTATACTCACACAATGTCCCACCTTCATATAACATCATCTATTCATTTAAAGATGGGGGGGGGCACATTGTAGTTCAGGCTGTCCTGGAACCTACCATGTAGCTCTGGCTGGCTTCAATCTTCAGCTCTCCTGCTTCAGCCTCTTGAGTGCTGGGTTCCTAAGCATGAATCATCACTCCTGGCTATAGTGTCACTTCTTAGTGGCAGTGCATGCCCCTGATACCAGTGCTCAGAAGACAGCAGTAGGAGGAGCACTGGCGAGGGCAGCCAGGAACTACAGAGAGTTCCAGCTCAGCCTGGGCTAGAGGGAGACCCTGCCTCAAAACAACAACAACATCAACAGACCCAATTTATTTCCATAGTAAATGAGTTGTGGTCGGGGCTCATAGCCTCCCCCTGAAGCAGCTGACTTGATAGACAGAATCCTGGCATGGGGCTTGAAGATGTAGATACGATGCCAGCGAGGTGGCAAGGATCAGGCTCCAGAATGTGGCATATGCACTCGACCTGTGCCCATATATGGTGATCTTTATCTGCATCTTCTACTCAATATGCCCTTATCCCTGCTTTCTCTTCTGCTCACAATGGTTCTTTTTCAATGGCTTCTTTAGATAGATTAAATATACATATATTAATATAGATAGATAGATAGACAGATAGATAGATAGGTATGGCTTCTTTTTCAGTTTTCTCTTGATCTCAGTTACCAGAAATTTGACGCTGCCACCTGTCTCCTGCTGCATGCTCCCTGGGCATCTTGCCTCTGGGATGTAGTTCTCATCAAATCTGGAAAATAGTCTGTCATTATTTCTTTAAAGATATTCTTATTGTCCTCTTTCTCCTCGGGGACTCCAGTGAAATAAATATTAGGCTGTTTAAATCGCCTCACAGCACACTGATGAGCTCCTCGCTTGTTATAAAAACAAAAAAAAATAAAAAACCCAAAACTCTATTTGTATTTTTTATGGCTTCTATTCCTTTTGTGGATCTAGCTTTATGTGAGTGCTGGGGAATTGAACCTGGGGTCTCCAGGCTTTGCAGGCCAGTGCCTTAACCACTGAGTCATCTCTCCAGCTGCTAATTTTTATTCTTATTCTGGGTCATTTTCCTCAGACTCTCAAGAAATCTGCCGGAAGACTTTTATTCGGAGACTAGACCTTGAGAATTCCACTTCTGTTGTTTTTTAGCTTTATTTTTATTCATTAGAGACAGAGAGAAAGAGAGACAGAGAGAGAGAGAGAGAGAGAGCACACCATGGCCTCTAGCCACTGCAAACAAATTCCAGATGCATACGCCACTGTGTGCATCTGGCTTACGTGGGACATGGAGAATCAAACCTGGGTCCTCCTTAGTCTTCGTAGGCATGCACCTTAATCACTAAGCCGTCTCTCCAGCCCCGGTTTGTTCTTACTCTTGAAGCTGATTCAGGCGGGAGCGAGGCTGGTGTTAACTTTTCCCCTATGATTGAGGCCAGTCTTCCTGAGGGCTCCGCTGTGTGCCTCAGAGGTACGAGGGTTTCTGCTGTGGCTGGTGACAATGGGAATGATGACCCATTCTCGGTTAGCTCCTGGGATTACTGCTTTTCTTTGTTTGACCTGGTTCTCTCCTGGGCTTGGGTGGGCACCACATGTGGTTCCTATGGGAACCCTGGTGTTCTGGAAGGACCTCTGCACATTCCCTGGGTCCTTTTGGGAGCATCTCTTCTCTGGTGCTCATGTTGGGGCACACGAGAGAGCTTGCTTGGTCTCCCTGAGCTGTCAGCCAAGGTCGCTTCAGGTCGGGTAAGTTACTAACCTCTCTTTGCATTTCTGTAAGTGTGTGAGTATTGTGTCCTAGAAACTCTCATAAGAAAATTCACTGAACACATTGTATACTTTTTTAAATTAGAAAAATATTTTATCTATTTATTTGAGAGAGAAAGAGGCAGAGATAAATAGAGGAGAGCAAAAGAGAGAGAGACAGAGAGAAAGACAGAGAGACAAAGTCCACCAGGACATCTAGTCAATGCAAACGAACTCCAGATGCATGCTCCAACTTGTGCATCTGGCTTACATGGGTACTGGGGAATCGAACCTGGGTCCTTAGGCTTTACAGCCAAGTGCCTTAGCTACTGAGCCATCTCTCCAGGCCCAG
Organism: Dipus sagitta; assembly: GCA_036346955.1. NCBI lineage: Eukaryota > Metazoa > Chordata > Mammalia > Rodentia > Dipodidae > Dipus > Dipus sagitta. Next base: position 8,757,727 of record CM070789.1, on the reverse strand, counting down.
CATAGTTTTTTTTTTTTTTTTTTTTTGCCTCATTTATTTTCCATGCTTCAGGATCTGTGTCCTCTGGTAACAAACACTTACTGTTATGGAAAAAAACATTTGCTCCCTATTAATTTGTCTGATTTTTAGTTGTTGCTAGCATGCGGAGCAATCTGGCCCATGTTCTCCCATCTTGGAAGTAGAAGTCTCCCTCGGAAATATTTTTTTCTAAAAGAAAGAAAAAAAGGTGACCTAACCCTTTTAATACAAAAGAGAAAACCATCTTCCTCTCTCTTCAATTACATTAAATGCATGCTGGGCTACGGGACAAGTCACATGGTCACTTCGCAATGGATTTAAACATGTTGCTTTTAGTGAATTTTTTCTTTCATTCTTTAGCCTTGTGTGATGCTGAGATGAAAGGTAAAATGGGGATGGATGGTTTGGTTCGGGGGGTAGGCGTTATCCAGGTAACAAAGTTTAGATGTTTTTAAGATAAAAATTAGATAGTTTCCAACACTTTTTTTTTTTTTTTTCTCACTGAGGCACGGTCTCCTGTTGTACTTGTGTGAATAGAGGTTTCTCTTTCTGAGAAAAGAAAGAGCTTCAAGGTTGAACATTTCTTTATTTTAAGTCAACATTTTTAATCCAGACTAGCGATTTTGTTAGCCTGGTGGCAATTCTAGTTGCTGCTTTTGAAAGCAGTTTTGAAATACCTCAGGAGAGTTTTTGTTTACTGATTTTTGTAAGCTGTTTTTTTTTTTTCCTCTTTCTGAGAACACACTTAGAAATATTCCCTTTCTTTGCAAGCACATGTGTGTGTAGATGTATGGCACACGAGTGTAGAGACCAGAGGAGAATGTTGGGTGTACCCCATTGCTCTTTGACTTTATTTGAGATGAGACAGAGTTTCTCACTGAGCCCAGAAGTACCATTGTCCAGTCAGACTGGCTGAACAGTGAGCCCCACCAGTTCTCCTGCCTTGGCTCACACAGCACTGAGGTTACAGTTGTGTGTGGCCATGCTTAGATTTTTACATGGGTGCTGGAGATTGCGAATTCCACATTGTTGAGTGAAAGCACTTACTCTCTGAGCCATCTCCCAGCCCACATTTCCTTTTAAAAAATTAATTATTTTTGTAAATTTATTTATTTACAAGGAGAGAGAGAAAGAGAGAGAGAGAACACACTGGGACACCAGGGCCTCTTACCACTACAAATTCCAGATACATGTGCCATTTTGTGCATATAGCTTTATGTGGGTGCTGAGGAATTAATCCAGACTGGCAGGCTTTGCAAGCAAGTGCGTTTTTAACCACTGAGAAATTTCCCCAGCCCTTGTTCAGAAAAAAAAAAAAAAATCAAGGTATGTTCTAGCATGGTGGATTGCAAACTGTTACAATTTGGATTTTTTTTTAGTTTACAGTTAAGAAGAAAACTCCATCATTATTGTTGCTAACATATATATTAATTAATTAATTAATAATATATTAATATATATTCTATCTATCATCTATCTATCCATCCATCCATCCATCATCTGTCAATTATCTATCTACCTATCATCTATCTATCTATTATTTATCATATAACTACCTATTGTGCTATGTCTTATAAGGAGTTGGATATCCTTTGAAAAGCTAACATAGTTATAAATCTTATTTATATTTATGAATATAATACCCAGAATCTGATATAGATGAGACATTTGTTTGATAAGCTGGAAGAGGTCGTAGTAGCCAGGATCATAAAAGTGATAACATGCATATCTTAAATATTTTATTTTATTTTTATATTTATTTATTTATTTGGTTTTTCGAGGTAGGGTCTCACTCTAGCCTGGAATTCTCTATGGAGTCTCAGGGTGGCCTTGAACTCAACGACGATCCTCCTACCTCTGCCTCCCGAGTGCTGGCATTAAAGGCATGCGCCACCACGCCCGGCTAAACATTTTATTTTCACTTAAAACATGTAAGTGGACATTCATTCATCAACCTCAGAGAGGCAAGCCTTTTCACAGAGGGGCATCTGCAGACTGGATTTCTGCTTGGCATTTCTTCCTAAAAGAAACTCCATAACTCCAAGCTGCAGCTTTGATTGAATTCAAGCCAAGAGGAATTAAAGATTTCAGGCTGCCGCATAGAAACCCTGTAAATTTTATGAACACTATCCCATAGTCTTTCGTGTTGTCCTTTGGTCTAGTTTAACTGAACCCTACTTCACAACTTAACCTTTAGGATGTCTTTTCAAACACTCATCTAAGTTTCGTAGGAATAGCTCTTCACATTTCAACCATCCCATTTTTATTCATTTCTATAATCAGAGTGACCACATCTCTGGTGTGGTAAGCTGAGAGCAGCCCGCTCTGGTCCGCGTGCGGTGAGCCCGATATGACCATTCAGGGTGCTCAAGCACCAGCCATGGGCTTTAGTCAGGACCTGGAGGAAGATTCCTCATTCAGTGAGTGTGCAGAGTGGGTACTGCTTAAGAGGCTTTACCATGCCAGCTCTGGTGGGTCATGTCTTTAGTCCCAGGGCTTGAAAGGCTGAGGCAGGAGGATTGCTTCATGTTTGAGGCCAGACTGGGCAACAGAGTGAGACCCTGTCTCAAAAACAAAATAAAACAAAACAGGGCTGGGAATATGACTCCACAGTCAGAGGTGCTTGCTTGCAAAGCCTGGATTTTATTCCCCAGGGCTCACATAAAGTCAGATGCACAAAGCGGCACATGCATCCGGAGTTTATTTGCAGTGGCAAAAGGCCCTGGTGCACCCATTTTCCCTGTCTCTGCTTGCAAACACATGAAATAATAACAAAAAAACGTAAATAAGTAGAATAAATAATCCTTACAAAAAAGAAAGTTTATTATGTATATCTTCCTAAAAGACACACAACGCTGAAATGAACAGAGCAGAATGTTGTCTGCGACAGACGGGCTTGGACAGAGGTAAGGGTCGCGTGTTACTGAGGATTAAGAGCGACACATGGGAGACTCGCTGAATGTCTGCTTCCACATGACTGAGGTGGGACACCTGTCCTCAAACACCCACCAAGTCAAATGCTGTATCAAGCCATCCTAATTCATGAAGGGTCCTAAAACTCAGTGTGGATTCCCTGGGACCAGAGAAAGTGAATTTGCTTAGGTATGCTCAAGTAACATAGGTTTTTGCTGTTGTTGTTGATGATGATGTTTGCTTATTGCTTTTTGTTTTGAAGTAGAGTCTTTTTATGTTGTCCAGGCTGACCTAGAGCTTATGAGCCTCCCTCGTTCATGCTAAATTACATAGATGAGCCACCATGTCTGTGCTCTCTCAAAGAAACTTATCAAGCATAAAACACAGGTGTCTTTGATACCATACATGCTATGGTTCTGTGTATTGCCCTAGAAAGTTCTAAGGCACCTTGATAGAATTAAGCGTTTGGCACAGGAATTTTGCCTCCAGAATGCACCCAAGGCACAATTATTTCCCTTGAGTATTTGATGGCTGCACAAGCTTGGTCAGGCTGGTGAAGGGATAATGGTTAGCGCAGGCTGACCAGCAACCCATAGAACATGATTGTGCAGTGTTTATTTGCGAGTTCATTCATTGTCTCCTCCTTCCAAACCTTTGACATGAAGCTACTGAAGGAAGCTGGGTGTGGCTAGTTCACTGAAAATACTGAGAGTGTTGATCTTAATCCCAGCACTCAGAAGACAGAAGTAGGAGGATCGCTGTGAGTTCGAGGCCACCCTGAGACTACATAGTGAATTCCAGGTCAGCCTGAACTAAAGTGAGACCCTACCTTGAAAAAAAAAAAGAAAAAAAATTATGTATGTGTGTGTGTGTGTGAGAGAGAGAGAGAGAGAGAGAGAATGGGTGTGCTAAGGCCTCTTGCCACTACAAATGAACTCCAGATGCATACACCACCTTGTACTGGCTTTATATAGATACTGGGGAATCAAACCTGAGTTAGCAGGCTTTGCAAGCAAGTGCCTCTGACTGCTAAGCCATCTCCCCATATATTGACCATTTAAAATTTATTTTTAAGTATTTTATTTTTATTTATTTATTAGAGAGAGAGAGAGAGAGAGAGAGAGAGAGAGACTTGGTGAACCAGGATCTCCAGCCACTGCAAACAAACTCCAAATGCATGTACCACCATGCACAGCTGGCTCACATGAGTTCTGGGGAATCGAACCTGGGTCCTTAGGCTTCATAGGCAAGTGCCCTAACCACTGAGAAACCTCTCCAGCCCTTGACTATTTTTAAAGAAGGCAACCTTTTAAGACTCTCATTGTGGATAGAATAAATGCAGTGGGCATTGCTGAAGATAATATTAAGCCAGAGAGTGTCTGAAGCCAAATGCAATTGTAAACTTCACCAATTCATCTATCTTGAGTTGTGGTAAAAAATACCTCAGTTGTCTTTGGGGCCAGGTAGGTAGGATATGAGAGAAAAACTGACCAGAACTAGAGTCGTGGGCAGTAGAGGAGGCTATGAAAATAATGGAGTGAGCAACCTGGACCATTTTCTGAACAGAATGTAGGCCCAGAGTTTGTCTTTTTTTTTTTTTTTTAAAAGGCATAGACATTCTAAAGAGAAATCTACATTTTCATGTGAAAGTTTCTCAGATATAAATATGAGCAATCAGATAAAAATATTAAAATTTTGAGATGAGAAAAACATATCTGTTGGCTAAATTTAGTCCAAAAACTTAGTTTGTGAACCCATGATGCATGTCTTACCAAGTTTCAGGGCAACATTCGTGATCATGAGTCACATGGTGTATGGCTTGTAAATCATTTTATCTTTTGCATTCAACGTTAATACAAAGTTGTATCTTGCATACACTTTCTACCTCCCGTCCTTCTTAAGGGCTGCCAGAAATACAAGATCTTATCTGTCACCCTTCTTTTGCAGTTCCTAAATTGATGGTGATGCTTTAGTGTCTGAAGGAGAGTTTTTCCAAGCATGCAAGGCCTTTTTTTTCAAGTAGGTCCTAACCTACCTTGCCAACTTTATTTGCTGATGTTCTGCCTGGAAGTTCTATGTTCTGGTTACTGGTTCTGTAGTTCTGTGGCACCACTTACGAGGTCCTGCTACAGTTCACATTCCTGGAAATATTTTCCTTCCTATTTTTTTTTTTGTGAATACAGAAATTCTACCAGCTTATTGTTCTTTTAAAATTCATTCCTCCAGGGATGGAGAGATGGCTTAGAGGTTAAATTGCTTGCCTGAAAAGCCAAAGAACCCATGTTCCACTATCTAGATCCCACATAAGCCTGATGCACAAGGTGATGTAAACCTGCAAGGTTGCATGTGTGCACGAGGTGTCCATGAGTCTGGAGTTAGATTACAGTGGCCGGAGGCCACAACACACCAATTGTCTCCCTCTGTCTCTCTTGCTCTCTCTCACTCTTGCTATCTTGCATACAAAAGGCCAGTCTGGGGCTGTAGAGATGGATTAGTGGTTAAGGTGCTTGCCTGCGAAGCCTAAGAGCACTAGTTTGACTCTCCAGATCCCAGACACACAAAGGTGAGGCAAGTGCAAGGCCGCACATGCCCACTAGGTGGTGTAAGCATCTGTAATTCAATTGCAGTGGCTGAGGCCCTAGTGTCCCAATTCTCTCTTTCTTCCTCTGTCTCTCTCTGTCTCAAAAATGAAACAAGGTCAGTCTGTTGGGCTTACCACACACACAAAAATTCATTCTTCCATAGGAACTCGAGTTGTTTTGTGTTGATTAGGCAGTTTAGGGATAACTGGTCCCCTTAAAGTAAAAGCCAGAAATGTACTTGAGCCTTAAGCAGGGCTGGGGGAGTGGGATCTGTTATTTCCTTACCTCTTTTTCTCTAAAGGAGTCCTTGCAGCCTCTGCCTTCCTAGAGACCAGAAATGTCAGAAGATTCCTAAACAATCATTCCCTTCCAAGAAGGACAATTTCCTTTTTTTAGGAATCTAAATGTGATTTCTCCCATTCCTGAAAACCTGGTGGCACCTGGACTTCTGGTGTGGATGCCTGTTATGGCCCACTCAGCCCTTATCCAGTAAATTTCTACAAAAGACTCCAAGCAGGGTTACTCGGGGGCTTTCCTATTTCTGGGGACCCCCTCCTGCTGTACATGAGCTCTGCATTCTCTCCTTGTCTTAAGCTCTATAATAAAATGTTTTTCAACTTTACCCTCTATGGTCTTTGGATTTCATTCATAACTCCTGAGGTATAGTCCAACCAAGAGCTAGGAAAAGCTATGTCACTCTCAAAGACATCCCAAGTTTCTGTCTCATCATTCTTGGTGAGATATATACACTTATTACTGATATGTGTATGCATCATATTATAATAATTCATTTGGTTTAATCAGGTAGTGAGTTTATTGAAGGTGGTGTTATATTGTCAGCCCTCAACAATTGTAGGTGAAATTTGCGTTACTTACATTTAGCACAGTGCTCTAAAAGAGAAATTTAAGTGTCAAAAGTTTAATATAATTGATGGCTTCCCCAAAACATACATATAAATGTAAAGTTTATAAATTAAATCACACTTTTTTTTTGTAATGAAAACCTTACATTAAAGCATTATTTTTAAAAAAGTCGAATGTTTTGAAATGCCCTGGTCTGGATATAGGTATGTTGGGATAAGCACTTATCTATACATTGTAGGAAGACAGGGAGCTCTCGGGATTTTGTATCTACAGTGGTGCCGTACAGACTTGATTGCTCCCTGGGATGAACTATTCAACACATTGCCATTAACCATGTCTTCAAGCTTAAGTTCACCCTAAGAAGAACTTGGTATAACCTCAAGTTCATTTCCTCCCGCACCCTAAGCACACTGCAGGTTCCCAAGAGTCTCATGTGGCTGGAAGTCACTAAATGGACACAGCACGTATAGAACATTGTATCATGGAAGATTCTGCCGAAGGACACTGTCATCAGGGGTTCTGTCAAGAGATGGGGCCATATAACGGAAGAAAAGGCAATTTGTTTTCTCGGAAACATGGTGAAACAGACAATCATCATTCTCAAGTCATGGTCTATGCCAGGAGTAGGTTTACGATAAGTGTTGGCACAAATGTGGCCCTCTCCCCTTTTATTTATTTATTTATTCTGTAAATAAACTTTTATCTGAACGCAACGTCAATCTTCTCGTTTCATTATTTTCAATGGATGCCTTTCAGTTTTCATGGCAGAGTTTAGTGGTTGAGACAGACATTATATACTCCATAAGCTTAACATACTTCTCTCTTTGCGGGAAAGAAGTTGGCTGCTCTAGTTGATATGACTGTGTCTGTATTTATGTGAGCACCGAGGAACAAGAGAGGTTGAAGACAGGAGCCAGGATAACTTAGAAGAGAGAGGAGAGAGAGAGAGAGAACTTACAGAGTAGCAATTTAAAATTAGGTGTTATTGGGGAACTAAAGATGGGGATTTCTAACATTTACTTTGATTGCCTTGGAAAATAATGATAGTCACTTGTTATTACTGGAGTTGAAATAGAAAGGATGGAAACTTAGGAAAACTTCATCATTTAATTTCTGTACAGTAAAAAGGCCGATATATTTAATCTCTCTGAGAAAGTCATCTGAACTCTTTGGTAATTCTGAAATTTGAAAATAACCTTTTCATTGAAAAATTAAATCTGCTTGTACCGGGCCAGCCAAGGCTACACAGGAAGACCCTGTCTCAAAAAAGCCTAAATAGGGCTGGAGAGATGGCTTAGTGGTTAAGCGCTTGCCTGTGAAGCCTAAGGACCCCCGTTCGAGGCTTGACTCCCCAGGACCCACGTTAGCCAGATGTACAAGGGGACACATGCGTATGGAGTTCGTTTGCAGTGGCTGGAGGCCCTGGCGTGCCCATTCTCTCTCTATCTGCCTCTTCTCTCTCTGTCTGTCGCTCTCAAATAAATAAATAAAAATGAACAACAACAAAAAAAAAACCTAAATAAATAAATAAATAAAACGAGGAATTAAGACAAAACATTCTCTTAAGATCTTTTCTGGTGCAGAGGCCTTATCAGCACTTTCCTATGTTAGAATTTGAAAATTCAAGAGTTTAGCTGAATAGAGATCCAGTCCCTAGTCTCTGATACCATCTCCCGTAAGACTGAGGTGTCCAGACACTTGCATGTCATTTACACAGCGATGGCATTGGCGGATCCGTTGGCTCAGTGCATGCTAGTGCAAGGCTACATAGCCCAGATAGCAAAGGGATTTCTTCGTCTAGATTTCACCAACTCTCCTTAAGTGGTCAAATAAGGGTGTGGGGAGGAGACACCTATTCACTCCGAGTTGCTACTTGTCCGAGGGGCTGTTTGTGGTACCTGAGTAACCCTCTGTGTGCTTGAAACAGGATTCTTGGCTAGTTCTTTATTTGGTACCACCACATGGTAATAGCCATGGGGTTTGAGTGCCAATCTTCCCGTCCCTCTTTCTTGACTTCATGGTTTATGGAGACATGGCTGGGCCTTATCCCTGCTGGGCTGTACCCCACAAGCATTAGGCAGCTTGCTCAGGGACAGATCTTTGTGGTGGAAGCCCAGGAACTATTGAGTGGCCTCACAGTTCCCGAAGGACAGCAAATCAGGGTTGAAAACAAACACAAGACTTTGGGGCACATTGTATTGTTGGGTCACTGATAAGTCAATCTTTGCAAAAATCTAGGTCTTTGTTCTCCGGGATCACTATTCTGGTTCCGTTTATCATAGCAAAATAAAGAGAAGCAAAGACAGGAGTGAAGGCCTTGGGAAGCTTTCCGCTGTTACAGACACAGCCCGTATTTCCTGTGAGCTCCTCTCGATACTCTTTCTTTCTGCCTCCTACTTAATTCTTTTCCTGGAAATAGTCCAATGTGTTGCATAAACCACCTTCTAAAAAACAGGAAGATATTAACTCAGAGCACGAGAGGTACAAGACACAAAGCAATTCTCTAATCTATCCAAAGGAAGGAAGAAATAAACAGAGTCAAATTCTTGTTTACATGTTGGCCAGCTGCTCATTTCCCCCCCTCTGTGATGTTCCTTCTTTTTTGTCTTTTAAACCATCTTGGAGGTCCTTCCATTGTTGATATTTAGTCATTTCATCAGGTACAGCCATTGATATCGCTCTGCTTGGGACTATCACATAACATCATCTTGTGGTTCTCGTGTAGTTCATAAAACCTTACTGATAAAATATCAAAAGGAACACCCAGACAGACCATCAGTTTTCAACAGACTCCCAGCTTCTGCCAATTTTTCCAAATAATACTTTGGCATTTTTATCTTGAAATTCAAAGATAAAAGTCTTGGTGGCAGATTGAAGGGGAACTTAAGTAAAGGGAATTAACCATACATCATTACTTAATTACATTAACTTATAAACCATCTAGCTTCAGTTTGGCTGCTAATCACTAGCTAGCTTAAAATTATTCTGTGAAAAAAATTCCTGCAGACACAATTTTATTTTTGATCATTTAAGATAACTCCTTTAATTAAATTTCACTCATTTTTTTAATACGAGGTAAAATATGACATCTGATGCGATCAGGTAAAATTCCAAAGTTTTAGATTTGAATTAGTCAGTTGAGAAACAAATTTTTCATGAGAACTCCCTTTTGGAACCCTTGATGAACACATGGTATTAGATTGAAAAGAAGGATAAATTTTAAGCATGCAGATATGTGCTCTAATTATTTGGAGATAGTATGCTCATGAACAGAATTAAAAACTAAACATAAGATGTGAATTTTCAGGAAAAATTTAAAATGTAGTAGGTGGCACTGGGTGGTGGTGTTGGTGGTAGTCAATGGTGGAAAACTTTGATGATGATTAATAACTGAAGAGGGAGGGCTGGGGAGATAGCTTAGCAGTTAAGGTGCTTACTTGTGAAGCTGAAGGACCCAGGTTCAATTCCCCAGGACCCACGTAAGCCAGATGCACAAAGTGGAGCATGAGTTTGGAGTTCGTTTGCAGTGGCTGGAGGTCCTGGTGCACCCATTCTCTCTCTCAATAAATAAATAAAATTTACAAAGCATAATCGAACAGAGAGAAAATGAGAAGAAATCAACATAGGTCCTTAGATTATGCAGTTTATTAGTAACCTTTACATCTGACTGTATCCCGACAAGAAGCAACTTAAGGGGAAAAGGTTTATTTCGGCTTGTGGTTTAGGGGAGAGCTCATTACAGCGAAGAAGGCATGGCATTGAGGCCAGCTCCTGCCTGTGGTGGGGAGGGGCTGCTGGTTCACATCTTGATGGATTAGGAGGCAAGAGACGCAAATTCCAGTGTGCACCTGGGTTTTTCATTTTTCCCTTAATTTTTATTATCTGTTACCCCAGCCCCTGGGAAGGTGCCACCAACATGCAGGGAGGATCTTCCACCCTCAGTTAATCCTCATGAACACAACCAAAAGTATCAAAAAAAAAATCCATTGGAAAGGTGAATTAGTTGATAAGATGTTACTAGGTAGTCTTCATCTTTTTGTTTCTTTTTAGATTTATATTTATTTTTGAAACAGAGAAAGAGAGAGAGAGAGAGAGAGAGAGAGAGAGAGATTGAGAGAGAAAGAGAAGGGGAGAGAATGGGTGTACCAGAGCCTCTAGCCACTGCAATCGAACTCCAGATGCAGGGGCCACCATGGGCATCTGGCCTTACGTGGGACCTGGAGAATCGAACCTGGGTCCTTAGGCTTCGTAGGCAAGCGTCTTAACCACTAAGCCATCTCTCCAGCCCCAGTAGTATTCATCCTAGTGATAGATAAAAATCTCCCTATGTAGATGTACCCACCAAGACTATCTATAGGTGGGGACTGAGATTATATTTCTTAAATGAAGCCATGAAAATCCTGAAATGTTTTTTTTTAATATATTCATCTCTAAAAATTGTGGGCTTACACATTATGTAGCTGCACTCCTCACCTTCCTATAAAGAACACTTCAGGCTCATTCCTCTTTATTATGGGAGGATGTTAGGTTTGTTTCTGTTTCTCTGCTTTCGTAATAATGACAGAGACCTTCTGAACTAACTTATACTGCACTGGCTCCAAAGTGACCTGAAATGGATGCCATAAACTTCACCGAATTAATGAGGTGCTTTCATATGCCGTCCTCCCCCCCCCCCGGCCCATTTTATAGTTCAGTAAAATGGGACAGATTATACTTTTGGTTGACTCTTACCAGTCATGCAATCAAGTCACAAAAAGGCATCTTTCCTTGTCTCCTAGGCATTTCAGCTTGAGGCCAACCCCGGAGTGTCCCATTCATGTTCTCTATAAAGATCTGTAAAACTGGAACGGCGACTTGTCACCCCTGACCCACACCCTATCAGTTTCTCGTACAGTGCTTACCACAGCGTCAGACATACAAGGAGGCACACGTCACATGCTCATTTTCCTTTCTTTATAGTGACAAAAAGACGCAGAAGAGATGCCCTTCTTAGTGTCCTCGACCCCCTGGAAAATTACAACCAGCATGGAGCCCAGATCAGGTGTCCTTGAAACACTTGGAAAGTCTCAGATGTGTCCCTTAGCTAGATCATTAAAAGAAACTTCTACCATATTCTGGGTTGGCTCCTTGACAAGACTGTGTACCCAACAGACTGCCAGGGTACATTAACATTTTCCTTTTCAATTTTTAGATATGTTAATGAACATGGAGTTAATTTATGGGGGGGGCATTGTGTAGATCAGTGTGAAAATATTAAGGCAGCAAAATCTATAATCAATGCATTTAGATAATCTTTTCTTTTCCAATATATTGGCCACCAATAAGTCACATTAAACTGGAGATGGAAGTTCACAATAAGTATGTTGTATCCAGAGTGTTGATCAAATACAGGCTAGGGCAGTGCTTGCTTTGACGACTTCTGTTTCTTTAAGTGAATACTGGGGCTGGAGGTTTGCTGCTTTGATATAGAGTACAGTTACTTCAATAGTAGAGAATTGGAAGTGATTGGGTCCCTAAATATAACAAGTACTAAAAAGTTTAAAACACTATTTTTGGTTATTTATTTGTTTTGGTTTTCAATGTAGGGTCTTTCTCTAGTCCAGGAGGCTGGCCTGGAATTCACTATGTAGTCTCAGGGTGACCTCAAACTCATGGTGAATCCTCCTACTTCTGCCTCTCAAGTGCTGGGATTAAAGGTGTGGGCCACTACATCTGGCTTAATTTTTTAAGCAAAAGATGTGGTTGCTGTGTAGGTCTGAAGCGATGGTGGATGTACATTGCCCTTGTATACCACACAGAGCTCAGAGTTGGAGAAACTGAGTCAGCTCCAATGCAAAAGTAAAAAACTCAAAGCCGGGTATGGCGTCGCACGCCTTTAATCCCAGCACTTGGGAGGCAGAGGTAGGAGGGTCGCTGTGAGTCAGAGGCCACCCTGAGACTACACAGTGAGTTCTAGGTCAGCCTGGGCTGGCGTGAGACCCTACCTCGATAAAACCAAAAGAAAAAAAGAATCTCAAAAGATAGTTCGTTGGATGATAAGCATTTTTCTTCGACTGATGGGGGAAGATTTTTCTTTTTTTTTTTGCAGTGTCCACTAGATGTCAGTACTGAACTGGTAAACATCTGTACGGCAACATGCTATTAATTTATAATAAAAGGTATCTGACAGCTTTATTCGGATGAATTATGGGAATCCAAAGCACAATTCCCAGCCTTTGGTTTATAAATTGTCATTGATTTTAATGTTCTTTGTAAAGTTGTGGCATGCAACAAATTTTCCTGCCAAGTGCTGTTAAATAAATAGTCATCCTTCTCTCGGAGTACTACATTGAACTTGTTAGAGTGATGAGCGCCGCCCATGATAGCTATCCATAAACCACTCACGACACAACACGCAGCAGCAATGCAAGCAATTACTGAACGCACGCATTATATATTTAAAAAAAAAATCCCAAGTGAACTAAAAGGAATATCACAGGTGGTAGACAGCAGCGATGCCACACAGTCTTTTATGTGATATGCGTCTCGATTGACAGGTGACTAGAGCGGTGGCAGGATTACTGAAGGCCCATCAGACCTCGCCCGGATTACCTGGTTTTCTCTATTGCGTGGTTTGACTCTCCAAGAAAGCATATCACATGCCTTTGCTACAGAACGATGGGCATCGTAGACACCCGGAGCATTTGCTTGTGTGAAGATTTCTTACACACTTGTGTCAGAACAAAAGCACACTTGTGCAGTGTGTGTGTGTGTGTGTGTGTGTGTGTGTGTGTGTGCAGCACGTGCTCTTGGAAGCATAGACTTTGGAGGCTTAAGATGACCGCTAAGTACTTTGTCACTCTGAAGCAAGGTTCTGTCTCCGGGGGAAACTCTCCTGGACTTGATGCTGTGGCGCCCGAGTCCACTCGGAGACACTCAGCCTCCTTGGCGTTTTCCAGAAAGATCCTCCTCGTTCGCTTTGGCTTCGTGTTTGAAACCGTCCCCGCGTGTTCTGCCGCTGTGTCAAGGACCAGCTGTACTCCGCAGAAGTGGCTGTCTCTCAGGGATGCAGCCTGGAGTCTGTTGTTTGTACAGTGTTTTAAGACTTCTTTGGGAATCAAAGTCGACTGACCTAGGCATGCAAAACTCTGTTAATGGTGCTGCTTGTCGAAGTGCGCCGGCGAGGTACCTGGAGGCACTCTGAGTGGTGAGACAGTACATTAAAGACACACGGGAGCTGACTCTCATGTTCAAGCCTTCATTTCTGTCTCTTAAATCTTTCTATTGCCCTGAATGTTGTGATATGACAGTATTGTACAAGCTAGAAATGTCCCTGTGGTTTCTCTTTGAAAGTGAGCTATCTGATTTATCCCAAATTCCTCCAAAAATTTGAAAGATAGTTCTCATTTAGTGCCATTTACTTCAGATTTAGAAATAAAGGGTTTTTTCTTAAAAGAAAAAAAAAAACATTAGGAAGACTAAGAGCTTGATACACATATGGCTGCCTTTTACAAGTCACTATCATCTGTCACATAAATACTGTATTTACTGACATTTCAAAATGTGGACTCTAATCTCCACACACACTTATTTTTTTTAATAGTCCCTTTTTTTTTTGTTGCAAGCTTCCGTCTAACAAATAAGAGTAAAAACATGCAACATGGACCATGGGATCAGCTGTCGGGGATGTCACACTTCTGAACCTCAGTTAGAGGAGCAACGTCTAGCTGGACTTAAATGGACTTGGGTGATATCTGGAGAGAAGCAGCAATAATGCACTTTCCAGTGCAAGGGGTGTATGTATGGTGGCTGTGTGCTGCCATGTAGTTTTTAAAATTTATTTTTTATTTTTGAGAGAGAGAGAGAGAGAGAGAGAGAGAGAGAGAGAGAGAGAGAATTGGCACACCAGGGCCTCAGCCACTTCAATCAAACGCCAGATGCCTGCGCCACCTAGTGGGCATGTGCGACCTTGCGCTTGCCTCACCTTTGTGCATCTCTCTAGTTTTTGAAAGCTACTTTAATGCTACTGGTTCCTTTGCTTATTCTCAGACCTTTCTGTCTCTTGTATTTACTTGTCAGTGTGAGAAGTCTTGCCCTGCACTAATTACTTACAAGGATTGCATACAGGCAGTACTACTGAAAAAAAAAAAGTGTTGAAAATTTTGCATTCTTTTAAAAAATATTTATTTATTTGCAAGCAGAGAGATATGGGGTAGGGAGAGGGGTGTGGGTACACCCAGGCCTCCAGCCAGCCACTACGAATGAACTCTGTGTATCCGGCTTACGTGGGTGCTGGGGAATCGAGCCCAGGTCATTAGGCTCTGGAGGCAAGCTCCTTAACCATTGAGCCATATCTCCAGCTCCAAATTTACATTTCTTCATCTAACCTTGTGACTATGTGGGTGCAATCCGCTTGTTGGATAGACTTGGTAACTGTCTGTCAGCCTCAGGCCGGTCAACAAGATTTTTCTCAGGTTATGTTTCCGGGGAACAAAGACTCAAGGTTAAAAAAAAAGAACAAAAAGGACGTGGGGAAATAGGATGGAAGGGAAAGGGGATTTTTCAGTTTACTGAGAATCTATGCGGAGCCTTTTGTTGAATTTTGACTTAGGCAAATTACTCAAATCGTTCTCTTAAACATTGCTAAACTTTTGTATCTCAAGCTGCACTAATGCTAAGAAAAATGGTCGAAACTGGTCAATTCTTTTTCCTCCTTCCTTTCACACGTGTCGCGTGCTATGGGGTGTATGCATGTATGCGTGTAAATGTGTGTGCCTCATGCACATGTGTAGACCAGGGCAGTCCTCCTCTCGGACGATCTGTGTGTCTCCTTGAGATGTAATCTGTCACTGAACCTAAAACTACCATTTGCTGGGCTAAGTGTGGCTGACCGGTGGGCCTCAGCGATCCTGCCATCGCCGCTCCTCACAGAAATGTGGAGCTAGAACTCAGGCCCTGGGAGGCCCCCACGCTTGTGTGGCAAGTGTCCTTACCTGCCGAGTCGTTGTCCCAGCCCTGATGAATTTGTTTGACAGATTGAAATGTAGACTTTTCAACCAGTTCGTTCACACAGGGACTGGGTATGCGTCAAGCTCCTGTAATGGGTCAGGCAGGTGGTTCTGGTCGTAGGAATCTGACAGTGGGGAGGAGACAGTTCCGTTCTTAGTGGAACTGTCTTTCTAGACTGTAGACAAGTGGATATGTCACATGTTAGCAGAGGTCACGAGTGCTGAGGCCGACACAATAGGCAAGGTGATTCGGGACTGCTGCAGATCAGAGCCGTGTGCTCTTTTAGGGAAGCGCTCTTTGGTGGACTTCTGTGCAGACAAGTGAGCGAGGGCAGGAACCCCACAGATAAGTAGCCCCAGAGTATGTCACAGGGAGGGAACAGCATATACAAAGGCTCCGGGGCAGAAGCTGGTGCCGGAAGGAGAAACAGAGAAGCTAGCGGGGCCATAGAGACCTCAGCGTCAGCATGAGACCTCCTGGTTTTCAGTCTGAGTTGCACGGAGAGCATTCAGAGTGGACAATCAAGGAGAACTCATGTGCATTTTAAAGGACTGTTTCTTTTCTTTTTCTTCTGTGAAAGTAATGGAGCAGGAGACAATAGGATATGTGAAGAGCTCAGCTGGGGAGTTAACATTATAACTTAGGCAAGAGACGGTAGTGATTGGCTTGGGGTGGGAAGTTAGGAATGGCCAAGTTCTGAATACACTTTGAAAGGGAAAATGTGGCCTGCTGGAGGGGACTGGGGTGGGATGTGAGAAGAAGGGGAGACTTCAAGAGGACTAAGGGCATGGCTTAGGCAGATTTGCAAGTGTGGGTGCCAATCATGGAGTCAGGGGACATTGGAGAGAATCAGGTTTTGGAATTGAAAGAAGAATTAGGTGTTGAGGGGGAGGTCAGTATAGAGTCATGGATTCAGGAGCCAAATCACGTGTGCTCAGCTGGGAAAGGCCCCATAGACGTCACGGGACTGAAGGAGATGCCTGGGGGTGAAGGTGGAAGAGGTGTAAATGTGAGAGAGCCGGTCAAGGTTGGTGTCACCCAGGAGGGCCAGTCCCAGCACAGGAGACTGAAGAAGGGGAGTGTGAGGAAAGCTCCCACACGGCTGTTGTGGTTCTACGTGGCCTGGATGGGTGTTTTCTAGATGTAAACCCTCAGACCCCATCTGAACCTGCTGCAGGGAGCCTCAGGAATCTGGCTTCATAAACTGCCCAGCGATTTTGTCACGAAGGAGATAACATTTGGAGAGGAGGCAGTCGTGGGTCAAATTAGATGTCCCTGACGGTCGAGGCACACACCTGTAATCCCTGCATTAAAGAGCTGGAGGCAGAGGGATGCTACGAGTTCGAGGCCAGCCTGGACTATGAAATGAGCTCCAGGCTATCCTGGAGTACAGTGTACAACCCTATCTCAAAACAAATCAAAGCAAAACAACAACAACAACAACAAAAAACAACGAAAAAAGTTGGATGTTGTGATGGTTTATATCGACTGTCAAGTGGACAGGAGCTACAATCACCTGAGATGGGTTATGTAGATTAGGTTAGCCTCTGTAAAGGTCTGAGGGCAATTATTTTGATTGAGTTAAGGTGGGAGGACTGATTCCATAGGCTGGAGTCTTGGACTGTATATAAAGATGTGAGTGCTGCCGGGTGTGGTGGCGCACGCCTTTAATCCCAGCGCTCGGGAGGCAGAGGTAGGAGGATCACTGTGAGTTTGAGGCCACCCTGAGACGACATAGAGAATTCCAGGTCAGCCTGAGCTAAAGTGAGACCCTACCTTGAAAAAACAACAACAACAACAACAAAAAAGTGAGTGCTGTCTGAGCAGGAGCATTTCTCTCTCCCTGTTTCCTCCTGTTGGTGTGAGGATACGATGCCGCTTCCCGCTTCTGCCATACTTTCCCTACCATGGAGAACTCCATGCCCTGGAACTGGCAGCTGAAATAAACCTTTTCTCCCTTAAATGGATTTTTATCACATATTTTGTCCCAGCTATAAGAAGTTAGCTAATACAGGGCTGGAGAGATGACTTATCAGTTAAGGCAACTCCAAAGCCAAAGGACCCAGGTTCAATTCCCCAGGACCCATGTAAGCCAGATGCACAAGGTGGTACATGTGTCTGGAGTTTCCTTGCAGTGGGTAGATGCCCTGGTGTACCCATTCTCTCTTTCTCCCCCTCTCTCAAATGAAGAAATAAAAACAAATTAAAAAAAATAAGTTGGCTAGTATAGACGTAAAATTGAAAAAAAAAAACCTGTTGTTCTGGGTGTACTGCATGAACAAATTAATGTAACTTGTAGAATTCCTTCCTATTTAAAAATATTCTCATTTTTGAAAATGCAGGATTTTGGATACAAAACAATTGTACTTTCTTTTAGTGGTAGACTTTGAGACTTTGTATCCTAAAATGATCTCAGAGATCTGAAAGCGATCATCTAAAAAATATCATTGAGGGGCTTGGGAAGATGGCTCAGTTGGTAAAGTGTTTGCCGTGCAAGCAAGACCTGAGTTCAGGCCTAGTACCAAGGCCAAAATGCCAGGAGTGGCGTGATGTCCCATGTCTGCAGTTTCAGAACTGGGGAGGTGGAGACAGGTGGATATCTATGATTTGTTGGTTAGGCCAATCTAATCTACTTGGTGAGCTCCCAGCCAATGAGAAAACCTGTCTCAAAGAACGGTGTGGTGGTTTCATTATAGAATATACCCCCATAGGCTCAAGTGTTTGAATACTTAATCCCAGGCTGATGGTACCATCTCGGAAGGTTGTAAAAACCTTTAGGAAGCGGAGCTTTGCAGGAGGAAGTATGCCACTAGGAGTGGGCTCTGAGGACTTATAGCTGGCTTGGCATTGTGTCCTCTCTCTCTTCTTCCTCCTGCTAATAAAAACATAGATGTCCGGCTCCAGCCATGAATTCCCTGCCGTGGTAGACTCTACTCTCTGGAACTGTAGGCTGCATTAAACTCTTTATTTTATTTATTTATTTTATTCCATAAGCTACTTCTGGTTGAACATTTTTGTTCCAGCAATGAGAATGTCATGGATACAGCAGGGGGTGGTATTCCAGAGGAAAAACACCCGAGGCCTCCACAGGAGTGTGTGCATACAAGCATGTGCACACATACGTACCACTCTGGAAAGATCAGTGGCATTCGTCCAGGTGAATCTGATAATAAAGACAGAATAACAGTGACAGCAAGAATAATGACAGTCTGGATCCAGGATGACTTCCTATGGAGCATACCCATTGTTTTCATCCCCTTATGCCCTGTGAGTACGCTTGGTGGCTTTGCCCTCCTCTCTGAATCACGAGGAACTGCTGCCCTGGGCATGGGTGGTATTATCTTTCCTTTGTGCGAGCGTGCAGGTTGTGGCTTGACTGGGTTTCTAGTGAATCAGTGACCCTTCATCACTCAGAAGTGGAGGATGAAAATCAACAGAGCTTCCCCAGCCTGCTGCTTAAGCAGCTGCTAACAGGCTAAGGCTGCCCGGCCTGGTTAACCCCCTGGCTGCCGCCGCCTTGGCAAACTAGACGCGCTCCAAAGTGCCAAAGCATTAGAGTGGGACCCTCACATGCAGGGCCTGTAATGGAGTTATTATTATTATTATTGTTATTTTTGTCAGAAACAGATGCATCAGCGAGTGCTCTTAAGGTGGATAAAGCAAATAATGCCATTACCATCTGTGACTGGAGTGCTTTAAAAACACTGGAAATTTTGAATTCAAGAGAGACTCAGAAACTTGCTCTCTTCCCAAATGTTAGCCCCCCTGCCCCCCTTCGCCACCTAGTCGTCTGCTGTGCTTTCTGCAAGAGGTGGAGTATGCCGTCCCAAGACCGAGAGTTAACACAAATGCTGACACAGTTGTGACCCCTCCAAAGTTCACGGTTCACCCTTGCCTGTGGACCGAAAGGTAACGATACCCAGAGACCACGAAGATTTTGTTGGTCACAGAGACCTCGGAAGGGAACTTTGTCTCATGATTAACCATAGGTTTTCCAGCGGGGTGTGCTTTTTAAGGCCTCAGATGAGTGGTGTTTGTGGTGAAGGTTTTTTAAATGTATTTTGACAGTACTGAGATACATTGTTTCATCTTATCCATCCCCAAAATCTTAGTAAGACTTTCTTTGTGATAAGTAACCCTTTATTGGAGCATATAATTATATTCTAAGTGTCTCCCGCTTTGAAGTACCCTTTCCAACCTTCTGTTTTAATCAGGTCTCCACAAATATCTGAAATTAAAAAAAAAACAAACAAAAAACAAACGAATAGACACTGTCATCTTGCATTAAAGAGGGAAAACTGTGCATTCACGTGTTTCTTGCTTGCGAAGATGCTGAATAAGGTTTGCAACCATTCCCAGAAGCAGAAATGCTATTAAAATTTTAGATTGTAATCTAATAAAATTTCATCATATCTATTGCTTTTCTTAACCACCATCCCCCCGCCCAGCAATCAAGCTTGCTGTCTTAGTATTCGAGGTGAAGAAAAAAAAAAAAAGGAGGTCATATATTGCATAAGTGTTTTCCAATAAATTTTTTTTAAACTTGGAGGAGATGGCGTGTATGTGTGTGTGGGGGGGGGTGGAGGGGGAGCAATGGCTTCATGTAATTTTATTGGACCTCGGAGGCCCAGAGTTTTTAAGTAATCTTTCTTGATGTTTTTAGACAGACCATTAAGCTGAGGATAAAAGTCCCTGTGTTCAATATCTGGATACATTAAGCATTAGGTTTAAAATTTACAGCTTTCATTTTGACAAGGAAAATGACACGTTTGGTCTCAAGTGCTACCTTGAGCTGTTTTTCAACACCGAGACAGGTTGTCAGGCTGAAGGTAGAGGTCTGTGACCTTTGTCCCTTGAGGCTCTGGGAGGTAAACTGCTCTGGCTCTTTAGGCAGTGCCCACCCAGCCCTGAGCCATGGACTGAGGTCTGGTGGCAGCCATGACAGGGTGCCATAGCTCCTTGTCACCCCTCACCCCCGGGGGGTTGGAGTTGAGGTGTATTGAATACTTACTGATGAGAATGAAAGGGGTGCGGTGGAGGGAAAGGGTTCACGCACGCGGGGGATTTCTAAATAAATACTGAGCCGCAGCACACCTTCATTTCTATTCTCCCCATGAGATGTTGGGCAAGCTTCTTCCTCTGCCATGGGGCTAGCACATGAGGGACCTGATGAACTAAGTCATGGGTAAGGATGGGGAGCGGGAAGCGCGGAAGCTATCAGGGTCATGGAACAGTGAGCAGGGAGGTAGAGGTATGTGGGGGCTGCCCCGTGTGGTCCTGGGGATGCAATTAGTACTGAAACTACTGACAAAGGATGGGATATTTTTCCTGCCTCCTATCAGCCGCGTCCTAGAAATGAAGCTAGGGAGGATGGAGGAGGGTAGGAAGTTTCACAAGCTAGGAGAGTGCATAGATTTCTTTTAAAGTAAGTGTGCATTTTATCTCAAAATTAATGAATGGAGATTAAAAATACTGGTATATTAGTTCTTTTATGCATTGCTACAGCAAAAGCAACTTGACAAAAGCAACTTCAGGGAGGAAGGGGTCATTTTGGCTCACAGTTTTGAGGGTACAACCTGTCAAGGTGGAGAAAACATTGTGGCATTAGTTTTCAGGGAACTAGTCAGATTTCATTTGCAGCCAGGAAGCAGGGAGGAATAAATACTGGTGCCCAGTTCACTTTATTATTTTTTAAAATATATTTACTTATTTAATTATTTGATAGAAAAGGAGTGAGAGAGAGTGAGAGAATGGGTTGCCAGGGCCTCCAGCCACTGCAAACGAACTCCAGACGCGTGTGCTCCCTTATGGATCTGGCTAATGTGGGCCCTGGAGAATTGAACCTGGGTCCTTTGGCTTTTCAGGCACACAATGCCTTAACTGCTAAGCCATCCCTCCAGCCCCACTTTCTTATTTTTATTCAGTCCAGGACTCCTGACACATGGCACGGTGCCACCCACAATCAGGGTGAGTCTTCCCACCTCAATTAACCTAATCTAGAAACTTCCTCACCGACAAGCTCAGAAGTTTGTTTTTCATGGTGATTCTATATTGCATCTAGTTGGCAAGACTAGCCATTACACCTAGATGTTTCAGTTTGGAAGAATCACTGTTGTCTGTAGCGGAAGAATGGACAGAGTGATGGGTGTCGTGGTGAGCTTCTGGCTGCTGGAATAAGGCACCTGAGCAAAAGCAGCCGGTAGGATGACTGGTTTTTATTCTGGGGGAGAAGCTTCATGTTGGCAGGAGAAATCATGGCACGAGCAGAGGCTGGACATCACGTCCACCACAGTCAGTGGGACAAGAGCAGCAAGGAAGCGAGCTGAACTAACACTGGCAAGCTAGGAGCCAATCAAGCTGCAGGTCGGCTCACAGAGACACACCTCCTCCAGCAAGGCTCCACCTCCCAAGTTGCCACTAGGTGGGGACCAAGCATTCAAAATACCTGCATTTTTATGGAGGACGTCCGATTCAGACCACCACACCGTGTAAGCCTGTAGCTGAAAAACCAGCTGGGAGGTGACTCACGTATCCAGGGAGGAGTGCAGGGCCAGGCAGCAGTGACCTATGCTCGAGAAGACTGACTGTGCCTACAAAGGGTATGTAGGTCACAGTTATGGCCTCTACCAGATGGGATTCATGATCCCTGTGGAGGAAAAGGCCATATGGCTTCTTCTTTTTTTTTTTCAGCTTCCCCAAGGTCTACCATGGAGAAAGAAACAAGTTGATCTCTCATGTATAGAATGGAGGAGGATGCTTAGGATGCTGGGAGGGATCAGAACCAGAGTCTGTCGGGGCTATACCCTTCAAAAGTCCACCCATGGGGAATTACTTATGCCATCTGGGTCTCACCTCCTAAAGGATCCACAGCTTCCCAAAATAGCACCGCCAGCTGAGAAACCGATGTTCAAAGCGTGAGCCCTCAAGGAACATTTCAGATTCAAGACACAATACCTCCCATTCCCTTCTTCCACTCCTTCATCACCACCCCCTTTCAAAAACGCCCCAGGAAACAGGGTATGCCCACCCGCTGGGCTCTGGCCTTGCTTTGCCTTCTTTCTGCCTTTTGCTGGGTTTTCCTGCTGTGATGGTCTTACCCACGTTGGTACCATCTTTATCTCGCTTGGAAGCATTGTGATAAGTTACCTACACTCAACTTCTATTCTTATACCTTCTCATCTCTCTTGCTTTTGATTTCTTCCTCCTAATTTGTTCCCAAATTCATGCCTCCTAATTTAGGTACGATTTAATGTATGGAAAACTCGTGGCCTGTGAATTCTTTCTGTGTGAAAAGCTTGTGGCAGTAGCAAATACTGTGGCTTTGCCAAATATACATGCAGTCCAACATTTATTTCTGGCATTGTGGCTTTGAACCCATGTTGCACAAAGACAATTAAGTCTTTCACTGATTTTTGACCTCAGGTGGTATCAATTCTGTGCTGCCCAGAATGAGATGATACAAGGGCTATGAAATGGACATTCAGAAAGCAAACTTACTGTGTGAGTGTGTGTGTGTGTAGGTGTGTGAAGAGAGGGTTCCCAAGAAATATGCTCACGCAGAACCTAAATAGCAACCATTTGTTTTAACATTAAACTCTGCAAGTCTGCATTCGGAAAGAACGATTTGTCAAAGGGTTTACTGTCACCCTCTCCTTTTCTGTAAGAAAGGAAAGACAAATTCAACTTTTTCTAAGTCATCTACTGCAACTTCCTGGCCTTCCAGAGGAGAACGGCGAATCAAATGGAAACACACTGAAAATGAAATGAATATAATTAAGACATTCTCTGTGACATGCCACCCCCTCTGGGTTCCTGGGTTCTAGCTCTGGGGCCGGCCCTGGTCCCCCTGAAGGCACCCAGGCAACTGGGGTGGGTGAGCGTGTGACAAGAGAAAGAATCACTCCCAGGAGATAGTTTCTGTGAAGAGCTCTCTCGGTTTATTGTCAGGGAAATGGGTTTATAAACATCTGAGAGTGGGGGGAGGGTCCTAAGGGGATTGGACTTCAGGTTCCTAAGGGAACATTCATTCCAGAAGGTAGACAATGGCAGGGGGGGTCAGGTGATCTAGGGTCTCAGGGGGATGGGCTGTGTGAAGGTGCTGGCTGATAAGGAGTTTCCTAGGCAACGGGCCAAAGGTTACAGGGCTGTGGGCAGAGCCTAAGTTCAGGAGTGCCAGGCTTGGAGAGGGAGTGGCCTCCTGTAGCCCTGGGATCCTTAGCCATGCCTGGAAGCTCAGGCTCCTCTCTAGAAGGCTCCAGCCTGTTTCTGGCAGTGCCCAACACCTGCCTCCCTACTTAGTAACATTATTATGAAAATAGCCCAACACCAAGTAATTTTTTTCCACTTGTAGCACATAAAAACATTATCTTAGTCCCGGAATATCTTGTCAGAAATATTGGTCCTTTCCCTTCTGTATCCAGGGAATGACACATGACCAATTTGTGCAAGAAGATTAAAAGAAGGAAGAGCTATCATATGACTAGGCTATTTTATTTATTTATTTGGTATGTTTTGTTTTCTTTTTTTTGAGATAGGGTTTCTTAGCTTCTTAGCCCTGGCTGGCCTGGTGCTCGCTACACAACCCAGGCTGGATTTGAACTCATGGTGATTCTCCTGACTCAGCTTCCTAAATTCTGGAGTGGCAGGCACTTGCCACCATCTCTTTCTTAATGGGCATTTTGAAGCTTTCTGTTCCTGTTGTTTTGGTTTCCTTTAACTATCTCATGATAAGGATAAAAATGGTAAAAAGTTTTTTTTTTTTTTTTAAAGTGGTAAAAATGGGGGCAGCACAATTCTAGTTTTAAAGGTCCATGGAACACTCAATATGCTCTGCATAAACACATTGGACTGTTGTTTTGGAACCTTCCCCAGAAAAACACGCGTGTTCCCCCACAGTACACATGCTGTTCAAACATTCTTTAGAGATATGAAAGAGGAGCTGTCACCTCACAGACTGAATGTGATTAAGGGATTGTAGCAAAGAGAGGAGGGCACACCGAGAAGCAACGGGGTAGAGGTTTTAAGAGGGAGTAAGCGATCGATCAGGTAGGTGGTCTTCTCTAGGCTGAGGGCGTACCATGTTATGAGGGGTTTTGCTATTTGTCTCTCATGATGTTAGGTCTCTGTTCCTTCCTTACATCTTAGAAATACTCGTGGATGAATATCTGTAGAAGATACGCATAAATAAATAACTTGTAAAGCAATGAACTTTCAAACTCAGAAAAACTTGATTGCATTTAGTATTTTGGGAGCCTGAGAAGTAGAAAGGCTTACGTAATTAGAATCCAGCTTTGGTGGATGAAGCCATCGGTTAATTAATTGAAAATCCAGCGTCGGGGCTGAGATACCTCCCAATGAGTTGTTGATCAGGGAGGTTACAGAGGTCCTTAAAATGATACAGGCTATTTCCTTTTTTTAAAAAGATTTTATTTTATTTATTTATTAGAAATAGAAGGAAAGAGAGAGAGAGAGAGAGAGTGAGAATGAGCATGCCAGGGCCTCTAGCCACTGCAAACAAACTCCAGACGCACACGCCACCATGTGCATCTGGCTTACGTGGGACCTGGAGAATCGAGCCGGGGTCCTTAGGCTTTGCAGGCATGTTCCTTAACCACTAAGCCATCTCTCCAGCCTGATACAGGCTACTTCCATTGCTGTTGGCGGCCCACCAGAACTAGATGGTAAGTCCCTGTTGCTAAAGGCAACATGGTTCTTTTGGTTTCAGGACACAGAGAAATCAAGCTGGAACTGATCTGGAAGCTTCTGCCCTGTGGGCTAGCTTTCCTTGTGCCACAGGGTGCTATGCAAGCTGCCGAGGGAGAGACGTCACTAGCAGTCCTACCCGGTTTGGGACCCTGTGTGCTCCACACCTGGCCTGCCACACAAGACATATCCACTGGTGCAATGGCGGCTCGAATGCTCTGGCAGCAACCAACCAATTTCTGACTGGATTTGAGGCGCGCTCCATAGGGGGAAATTCATGCCTCATACTATATACCAGGTCAAAAGCCTGAGACTAGGGACATAAAGCCCTAAGGAGAATGTGCTACTGTTGCTGTGCTAAACAGACAGGATGTGAAACTAACTACCTTCTAAATATTTGTGCTTGTTGCCGTAGATTAGTGCTACTTACAGCCTTAATCTTAGAAGCTTGATTCTGCAAGGGGAGGAGATGTGTAGCTGGCAAAAATTGCCAAGCATGGGCTGGAGGGATTGCTTAGTGGTTAAGGCACTTGCCTGCAAAGTCAAAGGACCCTGGCTCGATTCCCCAGGACCCACGTAAGCCAGATGTACCTGGTGGCTCATGCTTCTAGAGTTTGTTTGCAGCGGCTGAAGGCCCTGGCATGCCCATTCTCTCTCTATCTGCCTCTCTCTCTCAAATAAGTAAAATAAATAAATAAAAAGTTTAAAAAAATTGCCAAGCATAAGAAGCTACTATGGACTTAGCGCTAGACAGGACAGCTCTAAGTCTCACGGAACCCCACAGATGAGAGGGTATGAAGAAGGAAAGAGCAAGAGGTTAGGGAGACTGCGGTGAGAGGGTGAGATCTGTCTGCTGCATGGCTTAGGTAACTCATGAACCCACGGCAGCTGCGGTTTCCTGCACAAGAGTGAGCCCGCCCATCTTTCACCATGGAAGCGGAAGGGTTCATACAACGCCACATGTCCCACAATAGCTGATGCCACCAAATAGTTTTTGGGATGTGTGTGGGGGGGAACCATGTTCTTCAGTGTTGTGGCCACTGGTAATTTGCCCATACATCAGCAAATAACCTCTCACCTGCCATTGCAGCCCTGACTTACCTTAGTGAGTCAAGAAAAAGAAAAGAAAGCAAGGCTTGGAGTGGTCCCTCACACCTTTAGTTCCAGTACTCAGGAGGTAGGAGGATGGCCATGAGTTCAAGGCCATCCTGAGACTACATAGTGAATTCTAGGTAAGCATGGGCTAGAATGAGATGCTACCTTGAAAAACCAAAATAAATAAATAAATAAATAAATAAATAAATAGATAAATACAGGGCTGGAGAGATGGCTCAGCAGCTAAGCGCTTGCCTGTGAGGCCTAAGGACCCTGGTTCAAGGCTCGATTCCCCAGGACCCACGTTAGCCAGATGCACAAGGGGGCACACGTGTCTGGAGTTGGTTTGCAATGGCTGGAAGCCCTGGCGCACCCATTCTCTCTCTCTATCTGCCTCTCTCTCTCTCTCTCTCTCTCTCTATCGCTCTCAAATAAATAAATAAAAATGAACAAAAAAATTTAAAAGTAAATAAATACAATAAATTAAACAAGATGAGAATTAATTGAGAAGAAGAAGAGGGGTTTTAGTGGTAGGGAGATGGTGATAAGTGAGGGTAATTGAGGAGAATAAGATAAAAATTACATTAGAGGGGCTGGAGAGATTGCTTAGTGTTTAAGGCGTTTGCCTGCAAAGCCAAAGGACCCTGGTTCGATTCCCCAGGACCCACGTAAGCCAGATGCACAAGAGGACGCATGCACCTGCAGTTTGTTTGCAGTGGCTTGAGGCCCTGTTTCACCCATTCTCTCTCTCTCTCTGTGCCTCTTTTCCTTTCTCTCTCTCTTTGAAATAAAGAAAATAAAGATAAATTTTTAGAAAGGCTTAAAAAATTACATTACATACATGTATGAAAATATCAAAAAATTAAAAAAAAATACAAAAGCAAAAAATTTGATATTTGAAGAAGTTCCTGGAGAAAGATGTCAGAGAAATAGTGCTGGTGGTGTGGGACACACTAACCTTCATCGCAGAAGCCAGGGTGGGGCCGATGACCATACGGCATACACAAAAAGGGGTACCTGGGTCTGTACCTATCTGTCCATGTGCACATGCTCATATATCAGACTTATACATACCTGAACGATAGGTCTATTTCACTTAATTCAATAAGAAAGGCGAGTTTAGGGTTGCATAGGGTATTTGGAACAATTTGGGATTAAATAATACCCTGTATCATTATCAAAATAGCTTTTTATGGCTGGAGAGATGGCTTAGCGGTAAAGGCACTTGCCTTAGAAGCCTAAGGACCCATGTTCCACTCTCCAGATCCCACGTAAGCCAGATGCACAAAGGTGACGCAAGCACAAGGTTGCACATGCCCACCAGGTGACACAAGTGTTTGGAGTTCTAGTGCAGTGGCTGAGGGCCTGGTGTGCCAATTCTCCTTCCCTCCCTCCCTCTCTCCCTCCCTCTCTCTCTCTCTCTCTGTCTCTTGTGCTTTCTCTCAAAAAAAAAAAGCTTTTTAAATAGTTATTAAATCTGCCACTAGGGAAGATTGCCAGTTGGTTAAAGGCTTTTGTTTACAAGCCTCATGGCCCAGTTCAATTCCCCAATACCCACGTAAAGTCAGATACACAAAGTGTGCATGCATCCAGAGTTCGTTTGCAATGGCAAAAAGCCCTGGCATGCCCATTCTCAGTCTCTCTCTCTCTTTCTCTCTTTGCGCTTGCAAGTAAGTAAATTAAAAAGTTATTAACTTTGTGCTTAAAACCATTGGAAAACTCACACTTAGCTAAGGTGCTACTGACTTCCATGTGAAAAAGCGTTTCCAGGTATTGACCCATGTAAGCCATATTCACTCCTAAATTTGGAGCAAAGCGTTCAGTAGAAGTCACTTTCAAGACCAGACTAGCCCACGGGATGCCTCTGAGTAATAACTCCTACCTGTTCCTTCTGATGGCCTGGTGAATCTTTACAAAAAGTATATTTATTTATTTGCAAGGAGAGAAGAAGAGGGAGGATGCACCAGGGCCTCTAGCCTCTGCAAAAGGACTCCAGACTCATGCGCCACCCTTGTGCATCTGGCTTTATTTGGGTAGTGGGGGCTCTAAGCTGGGTGATTAGGCTTTCCAGGTGAGTGCCTTAACTGTTGAGCCATCTCTCCAGCCCCATGGTGCATCTTTTGATATCATATCTCAAGCCACAGATATCCAGGTACCTGCCTTATAGAACTTGTCTTGGAAATGGACACTTGGATGGAAATAGAAACTCATTAGCATGCAGGGGGGGTTTATCCTCCACACATGAACAGGGGATGGGGATGGGCAGGTGCATGAGGGCCGACAGAAGGAGGAAGAAGAAACAGATGAAAGGCACAGATCTATAGTTTTTCTCTCTTCCTTTTTTTCCGGTGCATGCAAACAAACTTCTTACTGGGTTCCACTAGGCTTTCTGCCTTGGAATCTTTACATCTTACAGAGATGTGTTTATTCATTTAAGCTATTTACAATGGCTTTCTGTTATAAACCCCTGCACACAATAAAGAGAGAGGGAAGAGAGAGAGAGAGAGAGAGAGAGAGAGGCTAGGTGTGACTGTGAACAGCAGGGTGACTGTACATACTCAAAGAAGCCCTTTAAGCATAGCTGTTGTTTGGAGCTGCTTAAAGTATGGGATTATGTGTTCTACAATAGATCAGAAGTTTGCGCCTTATAGATTACGTACATATATACCCGCATTGGCCCTCAGTCTGTGTCTGCTAATGTTATTGCTTGGCTACTTTGCTCCCAGTTTCTGGAATGTGTCACTATAGACAGGGTGGCTATTTGCTGTAGTTGCCTATCTCAAATACCTTACTCCCAGGCATCTTCTTGGCTAGCTCCTTACTTCTTTTAAGTCTTCCTTTTCTTAAAAAAATATTTATTGGAGAGAGAGAGAGAGAGAGAGTATTCCAGTGCCTCTTGCCACTGCAAACGAACTCCAGACACGTGTGCCACTTCATGCATCTGGCTTTATGAGGGTACTGGGTTCTGGGGAATTGAACCTAGGCTGGCAGTCTTTGCGAGCAAGTGCCTTCAGCTCCTAAAGCCATTTCGCCAGCCCTTAGTCTCCCCTTTAAATCACGTCTTCCAATGAGGCTCATAAAGCCAGTGTGGCCATAAGGCCACCTATGTCCTTCAGTCTCGATCTTCCTTATTTTGATTGGCATTTCCTTGTTTCCATAGCACTTATTAACTTCTCACATACCCTATAATTAACTAATTTATTATTTATGTTACTTGCCTCTTTCTTGAGTATAGATTTCATTAGGTCTCTAAAAAAAAAAAAATCTCCAGCACTTTAAAGATCATCTGTCTTTGGAGGTGGCAAACTCCTTGTCAGGAGAAGCTAGTCCCCAGACAGGAAGTGAATGTTTAGGATTTTTCCTGCAAGGTTTTACCAGGTGACCTTGTAAACACTTCAAAGCCTGAGGGTTTAGAGGGTGGTCCCACAGAACAAAACTAGTTAAGTGTTAAGTGGCAGAAACCCAGCTAAACTGACTTCAGGAGGAAGAAGTACGAGGAGGTTGCTGATCTCATTCTGGAATTCAGAAAATTTTGCATTCATCTCACCTCTCCGTTCATTGATTTCTGCTTGGCCCTTGTCACTGCCTTGGCGGTCCCACTCTTTACTACTTATTCTCAAAGAAAACATGACCAAAACAAGCAGAAGCCACCAACTGTGAGTCTCAAGAGAGGGATGGCAGGTGTGGGGGGGGGACAGCTCTGCTCAAGCCACGTGGGTCTACAGTGAGGATATGCGCTGCTCAAGAAAGGCAGGTTAGGACAGAAACTGAAAGACAGAAACGACTGTTTGCTGTGGTGCACGTGTGTGTGTGTGTGTGCACGAACACACACAGATACACACACGGTCTGGTTTTACTTCGCAGTATCAGCACTTGATTGCACTGGCAATTTGGAAGCAGCTTTTAATTAAAAGGGGAGAAAAATCTGAGCATATGATTAAACTACCTTCTTAACATTGTGGAGTCATGAGTTTTCCTTCCTCCTCCCTCTCCCTTCCTCCATCTTTCCTCCCTCCCTCCCTTTCTTCCTTCCATCCTTCTTTCCTTCCCTCCCCCATTCCTTTCTCTCTCTATCCCTTCCTACTTCCCTCTTTCTTCCTCCTTCCCTCCCTCCATTCCCTTCTTTTATCCTTTCCCTCCTTCCTTCCCTACCCCCTCCCTCCCTTTCTTTCTTCCATCCTTCTTTCCTTCCCTCTCCCATTTCTTTCTCTCTCTATCCCTTCCTACTTCCCTCTTTTCCTTCCTCCTTCCTTCTTTCATCCCTCCCTCCCTCCCTTTCTCACTCCATTCTTCCCTCCTTCCCTCCCTTCCTTCCTTCCTTCCTTCCTTCCTTCTTACATCCTTCCATCCCTCCCTTCCTCCCTCCCTTCTTTCCTTCCTAGCCCAGGCTGACCTCAAAGTTGCTATATACTTGGAGATGCCCTTGAGCTTCTGATCCTTCTGCCTCAGCCTCTCTGGGGCAGACCCCAGGGTTTCCACTGCACCTGAGAGACCAAATATAACCATTTTAAGTAAAAAGGCCCAGGCCTGACTTAGAAAGAGAACTAGCTGACTAAGGTGCTGACCTTTGCTTCTGTAAACTTTGCTTGCTTGCTCAATTGCTGCCTTTCCCCCTAAAGTTTCTGAGGAATCTCCACTTCAAGGACATTCCAGAAACACTCCACTGCAGGGGGCCTCCGGCCTCTGACCACCTGCTTAGATAAGAAACCTATCATTTCAAAAGTCATAATGTACCACTGCTTGCTTAGCGGATCACAATGGAGATTACCTCATCTGCCTGGAGTGCCCCTAGCTCCTGCCCCCAACTCTAGCTCCTGCCCCCAACTTTGCCAGCCAAAACCCCAAGCCAATCAGAACTGTTTAAATCAACCAATCATGTATCTATCCCCTACTTCTTTGTTGGAATTCCTATATGAACCCCTTCCCCCAAAAGAAAGGGGCTCTCTCCCTCACTACCACTGTGCCGGACTGTGTGGATGGAGCCCAGGCCTAGGCTTGCATTAAAGAAACCTGTTGCTTTTACATTCGAGTGTCTCGGCTTCTGTGGCGGTTCTCTGGGTGACTCCTGGGTGACCGGGGGTCTTGGCTCCTGGTCAGGGGTCTTGGCAGAACATCCTCCTCCCTCTCCCTTCCTCCATCTTTCCTCCCTCCCTCCCTCCCTTTCTTCCTTCCATCCTTCTTTCCTTTCCTCCCCCATTCCTTTCTCTCTCTATCCCTTCCTACTTCCCTCTTTCTTCCTCCTTCCCTCCCTCCATTCCCTTCTTTTATCCCTTCCTCCCTCCTTCCCTACCCCCTCCCTCCCTTTCTTTCTTCCATCCTTCTTTCCTTCCCCTCTCCATTTCTTTCTCTCTTTATCCCTTCCTACTTCTCTCTTTTCCTTCCTCCTTCCCTTCCTCCATTCCCTTCTTTCATCCCTCCCTCCCTTTCTCACTTCATTCTTCCCTTCTTCTCTCCCTCCCTTCCTTCCGTCCTTCCTTCTTCCATCCTTCCATCCCTCCCTTCCTCCCTCCCTCCCTTCCTCCCTCCCTAGCCCAGGCTGACCTCAAAGTTGCTATATATTTGGAGATGGCCTTGAGCTCCCGATCCTTCTGCCTCAGCCTCCCTGGGGCAGACCCCAGGGTTTCCACTGCACCCAGCTTTGGATGTTCCCTTTGCAGCATCACCATGGAAATGCATGGGAGAAGTGAAAGCATTCTACATCAAAGTCTCGGTCGTGAAGTGCATTAAAGTATTTGCTCTTGGGATGGAGAGGTGGCTTAGCGGTGAAGGCACTTGCCTGCAAAGCCGAAGGACCCAGGTTCGATTCCCCATGTAAACCAGATGCACAAGGTGGCACATGTGTCTGGAGTTCGTTTGTAGTGGCTGGAGGCCCTGGTGTGCCCGTTCTCTCTCTCTCACACACTTTGCCTCTTTCCCTCTCTCAAATAAACGAATAAATAAATAAATAATAAAAATAAAGTACTTGCTCATGTTTTGTGGTCATCTGTGCAAGAGGTTTTGCTATGCCCAGTTCTCAGCACCCCCAGTAACCACCAAGGAGAACCAAGGACACATGCAAAGACAAGGAGCTTTATTTTGGGCTTAAGCTGGGACTCTTGACTTCAGCAGCACAGTGGATCCATACAAGAGCCCCAGCAGCAGGGGACCAGGGTTTTTATAGGGATTTGAACAAAGAAGTAGGGGAATGGCTACATGATTGGTTGACTTAAGCAGTAACAGCACTTGTATTTTTCTGATAGGCTTAGGACGCTGGTGGGCAAAGCTGGTGGGCAGGGGGCTAGGGGGATTCCAAGCAGATCAGGTAACCTTTCTTGTGATTGGCTATGTGTGTTTGAGGAACTTTAAACAAACTTATTTCAAGCAAACTTATTTGTGACCACAGGAACGCATGGTGCGGACAGTTTATTCCCTTATCAGGAGACTGACCTTGCTGGGAAGCAGAAACTTAGGCCTATTGATCACTCCGAGGCCTATCGTGGCTTCCTGAGTCCTTCAGTTTCAGAGAACTGAGCATGATAAGTAGATTTTAGAACGAGAAAGAGACGAGTTCAAGTCCCATCTATTCCACCAACTGGATGGACACATTAACGCTACTCATTAACACGTTAACGTGAACTCACCTGCTAGCCTGTACCCTCGGGAAAATAGCACTCAATGGTAGTGACGATTGACAAAACCATGGGCGTGTCTAGGGGGAGTCCTAGATGACATAGCTTGTTTGGGAGGGGCTGCCAGGGAGAGAGGGTGGCATAATGGCTAGAGTGGGCTAGGGGAGGAATGACAAATACGAGATGCCTCATTGTGGCTGCCATTGGGTGGTTTCACCTGCTGGAGTTCCGGAGGCGCGATGGTGGTGGTCCTACTGTGGGCGGGAGTCTGCAGCTCTCTCTCCCTTCGTTACCGAGGCTTCTACACTTTCTTTTCTCTGAGAGGCGTCTGTCTGCTCTACTCTGTCATTTAACAGCCTACTTGGGGCAAATCTTTAAATGGTACAGGGATATAAGAATCTCAGGGGGCTGGGGAACTGGCTTAGTGGTTAAGGTGTTTGCCTTGGAAGCCTAAGGACCCAGGTTTGATTCCCCAGGACCGGCGTAAGCCAGATGCACAAGGTGGCACATGCGTCTGGAGTTTGTTTGCAGTAGCTGGAGGCCCTGGCGTGCCCATTCTCTCTTTCTCTCTAACTACCTCTTCCTCTCTCTCTGTCTCCAATAAATTATATATACAGAAGAATCTCAGGAATAGCTTATCCTTTTTGGGTTATTGTTGTTTTGAGATAGGGTATCACTATGTAACTCAGGCTGGGTTTGAACTCGTGGTGATTCTCTGCCTAAACCCGGCAGGGTTGGGATCGCAGGCCCGTGCCACCACGCCTCACTCCATGGTCTTGCGTTGATGTGGTGTGGGCGCCCTTCGGAGAAGAGCTGACATCCAATGCCTTGTTAGTTGTGTCCCGGGTCGGCATTCCGGACGAGGCCGTGTGTACTCTGGCAGGCTTAGGACACATTCCCTCCCTCTCGTTTAGCTGTGGAGAGCAGGGAGAATTTCCCTGTTGTGGCAAGACGGGAGGAGCTGGACTCATGACTGCTCCAGGGACCCACAAGGTGAAGAAGAGGTAACATCACAAAGGAATCGGGGTACAGTTAGGAAGAAATGTATGCTGGGACTTCCCAAAGTCCTGACCAGGACGCCTTCTTCGTTGCATTAGGAGCTCTGTAAATTTCCTGAGATTTGTCACTGTACAGATAATATCTTCCAATGACTCTTTTTGACCATTTATTGAAGATTTTTCATAGTTACATATAATGTATTTTGATCATAATCCCCTCCAATTACCTTCTTTTGTGCTCCTTCCTTCATCCTCCTTCCACGGAATCCCTTCTTCTTCCCAGCTAGTCCTTCTTCTGTTTTGATGCCTCTTATTTTTTGCCCTCCCCTATCATCTATGCTGAAGTGTTGACTGGCTCAACATCATTCGGGTTTGTGCAGGGAAGGCCAGTTGCTATGAGGTCATAAATGTAATGGCCGCTTCATGTCTAGAAGACGGTGTTTCAGAGTTCTCCTGTCCATCTGCTGACTTTTCCACCATTTCCACCCCATCTCCTGCAATGTTTCCTGAGACTTGGAGGGTGTGATAGAGAGGTCTCACTTAGTGCTGAATACTCGGTGATCACTTATTCCCAGCACTTTGTTGAGTCCTGGTGGCTACCACCATCTTCAAAAAGAAGCTACTCTGACCACAGTGGAGAGAAGCACTAACCTAGGCACAAGCAAAAAATATTTGGAGGGTAACATGATGGGCGTTAACATACACCTTTAGCCAAATGACAATAGTGTGTTCCTCCACAGGGCTGAAGACCTTCCTAGCCATAAACTTTTGTGTAGGTCTTCCTTTCCATAGAACATGCCTCAAACCTAATCAGAAAGTAGTTGGTTTCCCACAAAGCAGTCAGTCACACCACTATTGCTGCAGTGAGCACACCTTGCCCGCAGAGTTGCTCCTACAGCTATGAGGATCGTCTGCTGTTTATGACTGTTGATTTATTTTCTCTTCACAGCAGCCTGCACAGAACTTTCGGGGCACTATGACAGCTAACCACCAAGAAGGAAACTTGCAGCTCAGTTCTAGTTTGATTTCTTAGTGTCTTACAACGAAAGCATGTGGTGTCTTCAACAATAGAATCTTACTACCGTCTTGTAGGTGGGCAGCTGAGAGTATTAACAATAGCCAGTTCTGCTTTGGGTGGGGGAGCTCAGGGGCCTCTCTGACCAATAACTCACTGGAATAAAGGTATTCCAACACCTGGTCCTGGGATTTTCCTATAACAACTTATGACTTCTGGATGCAGCATTATTCATGATTAAAGGGTATTTCTGCCCAAACTCTTCTTTTAAATTATATATTAGGGCTGGAGAGATGGCCTAGCACTTAAGGCATTTGCCTGCGAAGCCTAAGGATCCAGGTTCAATTCCCCAGAACCCACATAAGCCAGATGCACATAGTGGTACACGTGTCTGGAGTTTGTTTGCAATGGCTAGAGGCCCTGGCACACCCGTTCTCTCTCTCTCATAAGTAAATAAATTAAAAAATTTAAAGCCAGGCGTGGTGGCGCACACCTTTAATCCCAGCACTTGGGAGGCAGAGGTAGGAGGATCGCTGTGAGTTCGAGGCCACCCTGAGACTCCATAGTGAATTCCAGGTCAGCCTGGGCTAGAGTGAGACCCTACCTCGAAAAACAAAAACAAAAACAAAAAATTAAAAATTATATTTTAAATTAGCTAATGAAAAAGTAGTTTTTCATATCGCTTTTGCATAGCCTTGTTGATTATGGTTAATCCTCTCTCCATTCCTTTCCTTTACTCTACCGCCTTCCCTGACTCCGCTTAAGTTTTTCTATCCCCAATATTGATTACTCTTGTATTAGTATACACTCCAGAGTTCATTTATCTCCTCCTTCCCTTCTTTTCTCTCTTCCTTTCCTTCCTCCTTCCCTCCCTTCCTCCCTCCCTCCATCTCTCCTGTTCTTTCCCTCCTACTCCCTCCCCCATTTATTTGTCCTGACAGGATCTGGCTGTGTTGACTTAACGAGCTTTGAACACCTGACAATCCTCCTGTCTCAGCATCCCAAGCACTGAGATTACACTTCCATCACCGTTTTGAGCTTCAGAGTGTATTTGTTTCTTTGCACATAATTTGGATCTGCCACAGATGCCTTTTTCCAGGAACAATTATTCAGGTAAATCTATCGTCTTTTAAATTATGGCACTTCCAGGAACTTTTCCAGTGAATTCTTTGTCTATGTCATCATTGTGTTTTGCATATATTTATGTTAATATTTAATTTTTTTAATTTATTTGCAAGGGGAGAGATAAAGAGATAGAGCAAGTGAGCGTGTGCATGTGTGTGTGAGAGAGACAGAGAGAGAGAGAGAGAGAGAGAGAGAGAGAGAGAGAGAATGAACCAGGGCTGCAAATGAACTCCAGAGACATGTGCCACTGTCTGCGTCTGGCTTTTGTGTGTACTGGAGAACTGAACCCAGGCCAGCAGGCTTTGTAAGCAAGTACCTTTAACTGCTGAGCCATCTACCAACCCTTAATATTTTTTCTCACTGTGCTGAAATTATGTGTTTACATGCTTATGAGCATCACAATGAAATACTGAGGTCAGTGGCCTTTATATTTAAATCCTCAGTGTCTGGCGTATAATAATAGCCTCACAATGTTTATCGCTTTTACCTTTAAACTTAAACTGTTAACAGATTATCATTCTATGTTTGAATGTTTTTTTTTCCTCCACAAAGAGTATTCAAATGATATCACCCCTTCCATTTAAGTAGGTTAAACACTGTAATATAATTTTTGTTCACGGATGAGTGAATACTACATGTTGTCACTATAAAAACAGTTGTACTGCTTTGTACCTATTTAATTAAGGCAGAAGTCACTTGCTGATATCGTCGTGCTTAATCAGCTGAATGCTGCGAAGGAAAGTAATATGTTATTTATATCAAATGGAAATAGTTGCCCGTACTCCTTCTAGGATAGTGCTTTCAAAAACCAAGACACTTGGAGAGAGTCATCGGTTGTGACAGCTTCCTCCTTGTCCCTCCACCTGGGTTTTAGACACACTCTTATACCCTTGCTGGATTTTCCAGCTCTTTACTTAATGTAAGTGAGTATCATCTTTAAACAGTAAAACATTATTTAAAACAAAACCATCCACGGCTAGAGGATGATTGGAGATTATGTGAAAGAGACGAGCAGCACTTCCCCTCGTGAAACCAAAATTTAATTGGAAAAGGAATAAAGACTATTGGGAAATATGGGAAATAATATGCTTTCATCATAGAAGGACATATTTTTATGATTCTCACCCTGTCCCCTTATTCCTCTATGTGAATACTGTGGGAGAAAGCCTGCCAACTCATGGCTTGCTTCGTAGCTGTGTTTACAACAGAAAAGGGTAAAAAAGATGGCAGTAATTTATCTGTATCTCTCTATTATGTCTCTTTCCAGCTCCTCAGTGAAGTTTGGTTTGCTGTTTTACCATGTACCAAAAAAAAAAAAAAAAAAAAAAAAAAAAAGAAGTATATCTCAGGGCACTGGCTAGCTCTTTGACATCTTCTCTCTCTCCCCAGCTTTTCTTTTCTCCACCCTTCGTTGGAGTTTTTTAGCCCAAAGTTAGGTGACTTTGGGTAGGAATACTAACAGGTTTATGCATAGTTCACCCTATGATCCAGCTGGTGGAGCAGCTGTCCTTGAAGTTGATATGTAGGACAACCCAGAGGCAAGAGCTCCTTGGTGGCTATGAAAACAAAAGCCAGACGTCCCTTTCGTGTGCTCTTGGCTTGTCAACAATAGCTGACTGAGGTGTGGTGTAATTTGTCAAGGATTAGTGTTAAATCCTCACTGTAAGAAAAGAAACAACGATGCTAGGCAATCTAATGTAATCTCTTGGTTTAGCGCCCTACTCCTATCCTCTTAGTTCGCCTGTGGGAAGTATTTTAGTGTTAGTCCTCCTCTTCTTCCTCTTTGGAATAATTCCTGCTATTAAAAGCTACGCTCACACTCTTAAGGAAACAATGAAAACTTTCTCCCCATTAAAAAAAAAAAAAATTCCTTCCATGATCAGCTTCTGTCTCAAAGCACCCACTTGACTTGAGTGAACAGGCCTATAAATATGTTATTTATTATACCAGATTACAAAGTAGGACCACTAGATTTCTCTAAGTGGCATTTGCCATGTTTTGGACCACATTCTCACGTCACATTTACTTGCACTTTTTCTTCTTATTTATAGTAGTGATCCCTGTGGCAACAGGCTGCTGGTAAACAGAGGCTAAACTTATAACCAGAGGGGGCTTCCTCTTATCCGTAAGAACTGTACATTTCCTGGTGCCCAACTTTGAGAGAGGACTCACAGTGCTTAATCACGGAGCTTCAGTCAAATGTAGAAATCACGAGTACGTGCATTTCTGTTCACATAACTAGTTCTTTTTAAATACTTTGTTTTGGAAGCATTTAGGCTATTTGCTGCTTCTGGGGGAATATTTTCTAGATTACTGCCTGTCTTTTTTTGTGTCATACTATAAGGATGGGCAGAGAATTTACTGTTTTCTTATATTTCAAGACGTTCCCTTGTGTGGTTCTACAGCGCTGAGTCATGCTTCTTAAACTCATCTGCTCCATGACAGAGACACAGATGTGGCGTGAGGAAAACCACATCGTAGCATCTTGACCATAAGGTGGTGATTTGTGGTCCTGAGGCTTCAAAGTTCTTAAGCTACAATTGCCTCAAAATATTAGTCATTTTTTTTTTTTTTTTTACTGAGACAGACAGTGAGGTGCACATTTTGCTTCATGTTCAGAATACACACACACACACACACGCACACACACGCGTGCACACATGCACACACACGCACACATACATACACACACACGGAGACTTGAAACAAAACTGAAATAATTGTTAACTTATAGACCCTGCTAGAAGCTCTACATATTTTTTTTTCTGTTTTGTAATGTTGATTAAACTCACTACAGTGATTTTATGACCTTCTAAGAAGCTGCTAATCAGATTGAAGTATATTGCATTAATGGAGAGGGAAGCAAAGAGCTTTGGAAATTATATACATAAATGTAATTCATAAACAAGCATAAGTATGGTGGTGTGTACTTAAAATGTTTTATTCTGGGGCTGGAGAGATGGCTTAGCGGTTAAGTGCTTGCCTGTGAAGCCTAAGGACCCTGGTTCGAGGCTCAATTCCCCAGGACCCACGTTAGCCAGATGCACAAGGGGGCGCACGCGTCTGGAGTTTGTTTGCAGTGGCTGGAAGCCCTGGCACGCCCATTCTCTCTCTCTCTCTCTCTCCCTCTCTTTCTCTCTCTCTCTCTGTGCCTCTTTCTCTCTCTGTCTGTCACTCTCAAATAAATAAATAAAAATAAACCAAAAAAATGTCTTATTCTGGACACAAAGCGGTCATGCAACTCCTGACCTCACAGTGGCTGACACCACTTAGGCATAATATCTGCAGAGTAGGAGGAGAAACATGATGACATCGAAATAGAAGAGAGGGCTGGAGAGATGGTTTAGCAGTTAAGGTGCGTGCCTGTGAAGCCTAAGGACCCAGGTTCAATTTCCCAGGACCTATGTAAGCTAGATGCACAAGGTGGCACATGCATCTGGAGTTTATTTGCAGAGGTGGAAGGCCCTGATGCGCCCATTCTCTCTCTATATATTTGCCTCTTTCTCTCTCAAATAAATAAAATAAAAATAAAATAATTTAAAAAATAGAAGAAAGAATAGTTGGAAAGAAAGTCCTCAGTCAAGGGGATGTAGTCAGGGAAGAAAAGGGAGGGAGAGGATTGTAGCATGGTATATTGTCTATATGTATGGACGTTGTCAATAAAAACTTAAAAAATGAAATGTATTCTCATCATTAGAAAAGTTTGCAAGTGAAGAAATGAGAGAAAAGAGAACTGGCTCAGAGGGAAGTGAGGGACAGAGTAGACATTCCTCACAGAAAAAGCTGTGAAGACAAGGAAGCCTTGTTTTTTTTTTTTAATTTATTTTGAGGTTGGGGAGAGAAAGAGGCAGAGAGAGAGAGAGAGATAGAGATAGATAGAGAGAGAGAGAGAGAGAATAGGTGTGCCAGAGCCCTCAGCTTCTGGGAACGAGCTCCAGGTGTGTTCACCTCCTTGTGCGCATGTGTGACATTGTGTGTTTGGGTCACTGTGTGTCTGGCTTATGTGGGACCTGCAGATTTGACCATGAGTTCTTAGGTTTTGCAGGCAAGCACCTTACTTGTAAGCCAGCTCTCCAGCACACAAGCCTCATTTATAATTGCTTATTTTTATTTATTATTTATGAAATCAACTCATATAATTTGTTTCATTGTCTCATGAGTAGTGGGAGTCTAACAATCCTGTTACAGACACAACTGTGGTCAGTTTTGATTACAGGGATGAAACTGATTTCTTGATTCTGAGTCTAATGAATAAGTCTTTGACATAATTTTGTATACATTATCTTGAGAGAATTTTAAGATTTTTAAATAGCTCATTAGGGCTCCCTTTGCAGCTACAGTGAACAAGGGTTAATACATATTCACATTGTGAAATGGGACCTCTTTCATTGTTTCTGTATTACAGATCCCGAGGGCTGTATTCATGACAGTGAAAAAGATAAATTTAAAAAGCTTTCATGAGGATTGACATATTGTTCATAAAATGTTAAATATAATTCTAATGAATGAATAAATTGCTGCTGCAGAAGTCTGTGCCTATTAAAATGAGAAGCCATGACTGAGTGTCTCAGTGTGTGACTTCGTGCAATGTACAGCTAGACTCACATCAAACATGGTGTTTGCTGGATGTGGTGGCTCGTGCCTAATCCAAGCACTCGGGAGGCAGAGGTAGGAGGATCACTGTGGGTGTGAGGCCACCCTGAGACTCCACTGTGAATCCCAGGTCAGCCTGGGCTAGAGCGAGACCTTACCTCCAAAAAATTATAATAATAATAAAACCAACAAGGTGTTCTTGCTGCCCTTTGAGGGTTTATATTCTGGGCTATCAAGTCTTAAAGACTATATACTTTTTAATCCTAGGTAAAAGGATGTTGTGAAAGATTTTGTCTTAGTGATAGTAACCTACCTCTCCATATGAAAATCCTCTTCTTCATCTGTATGATATTAAATATGTTACACTCTCTCTTGACTGTTTACCCAACTACCACCAGTTTTCTCCCCTTCCCTTAACTGAGTGAGAATGAGAGGTCTTGCAACCATAAGATCCAGCACTCAGACCGCTGAGATAGGAGGATTGCCGTGAGTTTGAGGCCAGCCTGAGGCTACAGAGCGAGTTCCACATCAGCCAGGGCTGGAGTGGGACCTTGCCTCAAAACAAATAAACAAAAAGAGAAAATCAGAAATCCAGGTGAGACTTTCAGGGTTCCAAATGCACACGCACATTTGCACTCATATTGTTCATGTGTAAGGATTTTTTCATTCATTTATTTATTTGTGACACACACACACATATGTGTATATATATGTATATATATATGTATATATATATGTATATATATGTATATATGTATATATGTATATATATATGTATATATATATAGAGAGAGAGAGAGAATGGCAGACCAGGGCCTCTGGCCACTGCAAATGCACTCTAGACTCTAGATGCATGCACCACCTTGTGCATCTGGCTTACGTGGGTTTTGGGGAATCAAGCCTAGGTCCTTAGATTTCGCAGGCAAACACATTAACTGCTGAGCCATCTCTCCAGCCCATGTGCATACTTTTAATATACACTGATACTTATTTACTTTTAGTGTGCACACACGCATGAGTTCAGTATACTCCTCCATATACATATCCACACACACACAGAGAAAGAGGTTAATACAGCTGTGAGCACTATTTGTAAGTTCAGAGTGTTATTTGTTCCAATAGTGTATAGGCTTGGATTTTTTTAAGCTGAAAGTTGGGGAAACCAGGAAGATCATATCCTGGTCATTGATTCTCAGCAAATAGTAGCAGTTTTTAAGTTAATCCTGTACTGTTTGTCTGCACCATGAATTGTGGGGCCAAGCAAACTGACAGAGTCACGAGATCCCAAGCCTCTGGACCTATCCACAGCACTGATTTCTTCTGGATATACCTTTCTTATTAGAGTTTTAAAAAATTCTGTTCTAAAGCAGGCGTTGAAATCCATTCAATTCAAGCAGAGCTTACTCAATTCAGTTTAACAAGACTTCCTGAAAACCTTTGATGTGCTCTGAAGTTTGATAGTTCCTTGAAATACAAAAGAAAATATAAGGCAGTCTTCAGGAAGCTACACTCTGTTGAGGAAGACAAGCATCTAGGCCTCTCTGTTATAGGGTATGCTATTCAGACTGAGTTTTTACGTTTATTTTGAAGCACCCAGTCATGGCTCATTCATGTTAATTTGGCTGATTCACTATACTCACGTATTTGGTTGAACTTACTCTGGATATTTCTGGAGGAACTTTTAGAGACAGAGTCTCACGCAGCTCAGGCTAGCCTCAAACTTGCTATATAGCCCAAGATGACCTTAAACTTCTGATCCTCTGCCTCCACCTCTGGAGTACTGGGATGACAGGGACACATCATCAAACCCAGTTTTATGCAGTGACAAGGACCAAGCCTAGGGCTTCATGTGTGCCAGGGTAGTACTCTACCAACTCAGCTACAACCTTAGACCCGAGCAGAAATTATTGGTAAGGTTAATATTTAAAATCCGGGCGTGGTGGCGCAGGCCTCTAATCCCAGCACTCGGAAGGCAGAAGTAGGAGGATCCTCATGAGTTCGAGGGCAGCCTGAGACCACATAGTGAATTCCACGTCAGCCCGGGCTAGAGTGAAACCCTGCCTTAAAAAAAAAAGATTAATATTTAAGTCATTGAACTTTGTGTAGAGCTTAGTGTCTTTCATAATGTGTGGCCTTTATATAATAAGTTGGTGGCTCAGATGAACTGTCCCTGCGCAGGAAGGAACCCTGCCAGCCATGTCTATAGACTTGACCTTGTGCTGCAGTATTGGCTTTTCCCTGGGTTACCAGAATCACATGAGCTGAT
This sequence comes from Dipus sagitta, assembly GCA_036346955.1. Classification (NCBI taxonomy): domain Eukaryota; kingdom Metazoa; phylum Chordata; class Mammalia; order Rodentia; family Dipodidae; genus Dipus; species Dipus sagitta. The sequence continues at coordinate 8,714,960 of CM070789.1, read as the reverse complement.
TTCTTTAAAATAGGACTCAGTCTCTCTCTCTCTGTATACATAGATACATTCTATTGGTTCTGCTTCTCTGAAAAAGCAAACACATACCCTATCATACTTAATATTTTAAATAACTACCTTTATATTAATTGATTCCATATAAAACATGAGCTGTCACGTATAGAGTCTAACTTGGTGCCTTCTGGGGAAGCCTCAGTGCTGTGAGTTCTTTGAGAATATTTCAGTATTTTGCAATTCATGTACCTTGGGGCTGGAGAGGTGGCTCATCAGTTAAAAGCACTTGCTTGCATGTCTACTGAGCCAAATTCAATCCTCCCCTAACACCCAAGTAAAGTGAGATGCAAAGTGATGCATAAGTTTTTTTTTTTTTTTAATTTTTGTTGTTGTTCATTTTTATTTAGTTATTTGAGAGCTACAGACAGAGAGAAAGAGGAAGATAGGGAGAGAGAGAGAATGGGCGCGCCAGGGCCTCCAGCCACTGCAAACGAACTCCAGGCTCGTGCGCACCCTTGTGCATCTGGCTAACGTGGGTCCTGGGGAATCGAGCTTCGAACCGGGGTCCTTAGGCTTCACAGGCAAGCGCTTAACGGCTAAGCCACCTCTCCAGCCCGTAGATTTGTAATCCCAACATTCTTTCGCCAATGGGAGGTGGAACTAGGAGGATCTGGACGCTTTTGGGTCTGGCCTCTGCAGCCAAACAACAAGAGAGACCCTGTCTGTCGCAGAGAAGGCGGTGGCCCACACTTGCGATCTCAGTATTCTGGAAGCGAGGCAGGAGGAACAGGAGTTGAATGTCCCCCTTGGCTACATCGGGGTCCATAGGGAGTTCCAGGCCTGCCTGGACTACACGAGAGCCTGTCTCAAGAAAAGAGCACCCAGAAACCTCAAATTTTTGCACCTCCAACGCGCCCATTATAGAACTGAGCCACTGGTTTTCTGTGCGCCTTTGGTCAGATTGCTTTATATAATTCAATGGCAACTTTCTAATGTAATTACAGTGGCAAGTAAAAGTAAGGCAAGTAACACTTGATAGAACTGCCCCTTTGCATTGACGGAGATGCGTCTACCAAAATAGTTCTCACTGAGCACTCGACACATGTGCTTATTGACTTGTGTTTTCTCAATGGACCACTTAGAGTAACGCTTGCATCCACGTAGTTAGTACTCAATGATTGCTCACTCAATACAAAGTTAGGATGACAGCACAAGCCAGAGGAGACTGTAACCAAGGCGAGGAATAACTGTGGAAGTTTTGACTCAATATACACGTTTGAGACATGTGGGCACTAAAGTCACTGTTAATGATCTAGCCTGGTATTGTCAAGTGCTTCTCATAGGAAATGGTGTGTTCTTGGTGTCCCCCGCTGGGTAGCCTGACTTTAATTTTGCATCGTTTGTAGCTGTTTTGTTGTGGCCGTAATTTGTTCTTAAAAATCACATTTTTTTTTCCTAAATTCTGCATTTAGGAATGGATTTGGGTGCTTTGAACTGGTAATTATGTATAATAAGAAGGGACTGTGCTGGGATTATGAGGTTAGAGTTAAATATTAGCAGGTTAGGACTATTTTTAAATAATTTTTCCTTTTGTATTTTTACTCACAAGGGAGAAGTATGTTTGAGTAAAATTATGTAGTTCATCAGTGGAGGAAAGAACTCAGAATTGAAGATTAGTTTGCAGATAATTATCTTTTGTATTTAAGGGGTGAGAAAGAAGAAAGCAGTTGATTACATTTTTACTCAACTCTCTTCTTTGTCTAGAAATGTCAGCTTGTCAAACACACACTATGGAAAGTTACATATGGCAGCAGGGACTGTGTAATTTTCTATGTTTTAAAAATTTGCAAACTCTATAATGATTGCAAGAAAACAGTGGCCTAACCTCTCAATACAGATTTAATAATAGTGTACTCTTATTGAGGTCTCTTATTAAGAGATTTCTTTGCTTAAAAACAATGCGGTTCAGGACACCTACTGTAATTCTAAAGCCTTGATTAATTATAATTAAATAACAGTGGCTCAAGCCTTTTACTTCTTTTATTCTTGGATTATTTTTCATCATGTTTAATATCAACACCAGTGGAGCTGCTATGGTATAATAGGGAATCTGCTTTAACATAGGGTAAAAATTCATCCGCATGGGATAAAAGGGAGTGGATACGGTGTATCAAACTCTGCTAAGTTTATCATTTTATAATGTCAAAAATTAAAATTAACTCTGTACCAAATGTAGGGAACATTATCAATCCCTTATTGTGGTGACATGAGAAACAAAGAAAAGCAAACACACACACACACACACACACACACACACACACACACACACACGTGCTCACACACAAACCCAAAAAGCTACTGATTTTCTCAACTTCTTGCTTCATTTTATACATCTTTCTTTTCTTTTTAAAAAAATTAATAAAAGGGTGGCTGCGGAGATAGCTTAGTGATTAAGGTGCTTGCCTGAAGGTTCAATTTCCCAGGATCCACGTAAGCCAGACGCACAAGGTGGCACATGTGTCTGGAGTTCATTTGTAGTAGCTGGAAGCTCTGGCGTGCCCCCCATTCTCTCTCTTTCAAATAAATAAATAAAATAATAGTAAAAAAAGTTTTAAATACTTATTTTAGAGAGAGAAAGAGGGAGGGAGAGAGAGGGAGAGAGAGAAAGAGAGAGAGAGAGAGAGAGAGAGAGAGAGAGAGAGAGAGAGAGAAAGAGTAGGCATGTCAGGGCCTCCAGCCACTGCAAATGAACTCCAGATACATGCACCACCTTGTGCATCTGGCTTACATGGGTTCTGGGGAATTGAACCTGGGTACTTTGGCTTTGCAGATAAGGTAACTGCTAGGCCATCTCTCTAGCCCCACATCTTTCTTTGAAAACATATTTTTATTTATTTATATATTTATTTGCTTTATTTGCAAAGAGAGAGAGAAAGAGAGAGAGAGAGAGACATGGGCATGCCAGGGTCTCTTGCCACTGGAAACAAACTCCAGATGCATGTGCCACTTTATGGCTTTACGTGGGTGCTGTGGAATTGAACCCAGGGATGGCAGACTTTGGTACCAAGTGCCTTTAACCGCTGAGCCATTTCCCCAGCCACATACAATGTCTTCCTAATATCACCTATTTCACGTATAAACATTGAATACCCACCAGATACACGAGCCCGAGTTTTCTCACGAGGCTCACATTTCTAGCCAGAGCAGTAAGATGAAACAGGGGCAGTACACAGCAAAGCAGTGACACTCAGAGGTGAGCAGTGAGTTTTAGGGTGTGTGTGTGTGGGGGGGGAAGCAGAGGGCAGGCTTATCTAACTGCTTCCTCCAAATGGAAATGTTCCTTCCCTTGGGGGAGAGCGATGCTGTTGCCTCAGGATGCTCAAGAAATTACACGGTTCTCAAGATGAATAGAAACTCCTTGGTGGGGTGTCCTGCAAATGGTGCAGTGATTTTCAGGTAAGTGGGATCCCTGAGCTGTCACTGGGCTGAACCTTTCCGTGACGTCCTTGTCCCTGCCTTTGAGACCCCAATACCCCTGTAACTAACTTCCCACCCAAGCTTCTGCAAGCAACCCCATTAAGATTATTAGTTTACCAAAGTAGACTTGGGTAGAATCTTTTATTTATTTTTTGCTCTGCTGTTGGTGCCCCCTCTGGAGTGAACATTTATCTGTTCATGCCCCTCCCCTGGGAAAAGTCAGACAACAGGTGAAAGTTTCATTAAAAAAAAAATAAGTGATGGAATATTGGCCAAGCACTTTTAGAAATGGAAGCTCACTTTCACATCAGTTTTCACTCCAGGCAAGGGCAGGGAGGCCAGGAAGGTAGAATTTTCTTTGCAGCCCCATCAGGACACAGGCTACCTACATTAAACTCTGTCAAATGGACTTCAGAAGGCGTCAGCTTTATGCAAGTAAAATCCACATAACTTGGGCCCACATTTTAATGTGTTTCATTAAATAGTGGTTTTTTTTTTTTTTTTTTTTTTTTTTTGAGGTAGGGTCTCACTCTAGCCGAGGCTGACCTGGAATTCACTATGGAGTCTCAGGGTGGCCTCGAACTCACGGCGATCCTCCTACCTCTGCCTCCCGAGTGCTGGGATTAAAGGCGTGCACCACCACGCCCGGCTTTTTTTTTTTTAATATTGTTTATTTGAGACAGATGGAGAGAGAAAGAAGCAGAGAGAGAAAGAGAGAATGAGCACACCAGGCCACTGCAAATGAACTCCAGATGCATGCGCCCCCTTGTGCATCTGGCTTATGTGGGTCCTGGGGAATCGAGCCTCGAACAGGGTTCCTTAGGCTTCACAGGCAAGCGCTTAACTGCTAAGCCATCTGTCCAGCCCCAAATAGTTTTTTTTAAAAATCATATTAACAGACTGATACAGCCATTAATATGATCTACTTCTAGAATATTTTTGTCACTCCAAAATGAAGCACTGTTCCACTAAGCCGTCACTTTATTCTCCTTCCTTATTAATCCTGTCACTTACTGATCTATTTTACCAGTTCATTTACTTGTTCTGGACATATCAATAGAGCGAAAATTTGTAGCTTTCTGGTTTTTTTTCCTTAATTTTTATTATTGTTTTTAGAGACAGAGTGAGAGAGAGAAAGAAAGAATTGGCGTGTCAGGGCCTCAGCCACCGCAGTTGAACTCCAGACACCTGTGCTACGTATTGGGCGTGTGCAACCTTGCGCTTGCCTCAGCTTTGTGCATCTGGCTTACGTGGGAGAGTCGAACAAGGGTCCCTAGGCTGCGCAGGCAAGAACCTTAACTGCTAAGCCATCTCTCCAGCTGCTCTATCTCTTTTTCTTTTTATTTATTTATTTATTTATTTATTTATTTATTTATTATTATTTTCGAGGTAGGGTCTCACTCTAGCCCAGGCTGACCTGGAATTCTCTATGGAGTCTCAGGGTGGCCTCGAACTCACAGCGATCCTCCTACCTCTGCCTCCCGAGTGCTGGGATTAAAGGCGTGTGCCACCACGCCCGGCTACCCCTCTCTCTCTTTTTGAGTTGTGTTACTTACCATGTTTTACAGCAGGGTGCTTGAAACTTTTTCCATGTGTGGCCCCTTTTTGCTTAGATATTTAAAGTTTTTCTTTCCCCATTATCTACTTTTGTCCCCATTCCCATTCTCTTTTCACTATACCCCTTCTTCCCAAATAATTTCTATTCTATTTTGAACTCTCTCTCTCCTCTCTCTCTCTCTGTGTGTGTGTGTTTAATGAGGGTGGCCTGCATGGGCAGTGGTAGGGGAATGTGTACCACAGAATGTGCAGTGCTCTGCTGCAGCAAGTGCCTCCTGCTCCCCCGCCACCACCAACTGTCAACCACTCCTCAGGGACGCACGGAGGCCTCACACCTTTCTCCATCGTCCGTGAGAGAGTGCTGATTGGCCCCACATTGTTCAGGTGTGTGCAGGCAACAACTATCGCTGTGAGGTCAGGAGCGCAATGGCCGCGCCATGCCTGGGAGACAGGTGTTCCACAGGGTTCTCCTGGAGAATGTATGTTCCAGTGCTACTGGGTGGAATGTTCTGTTAGATCTATTGTCCTCTTGCTGGCTTTCTGTGTGGATGACCTGTCGTTAGCTTGCGAGGGATGGGTGTTAAACTTAATTTCTGTCCATGTACCGTGCTGTATTTCCTCCGTCGGTGCGATTAGTACATGCTTCATCTATTGACGCATTCTTATGCCGGATGCACAACATTTCAATGCTTTTATTTATTTATTTGCAAGCAGAGCAACAGAGAGAAAAATGAGAGGTGTGTGGGGGGGGAATGGGTGTACTAGGGCCTCTTGCCACTGCAAACGAACTCCAGATGCATGCACCACCGTGTGCATCTGGTTTTATGTGGGTACTGGGGAACTGAACTGGCCATCAGGCTTTTCAAGCAAGCGCCTTTAACAGGCAGAGCCACCTCACCAGTCTGGATGCATGTATATTTACATTAATGCATTCTCTTGATTTATTTACCCCTTTGTCATTATATAGTGACCTTATTTGTTTCTTGTGACAGTTACTGATTTAAAGTGAATTTTTTTCTGATATAAGCATAGTTACTTCTGATTTCTTCAATTTACTATTTGTACAAGATATTTTTTTTCCATGACCTCACTCTTAGTCTATATGTCCTTAATAAGGGCCATATAGGTTAGCATTGTTTTTTTCTTAAAAATTTTTATTTAACTACTCTGTGTATTTTGACTGGATAACTGAATCATTTTCATTTGGAGTAATTATTGACAAATAGGGAATCTTTCTTCTCTCTCTCTCTCTCTATATATATATATATTTTTTTTTTTTTTTGAGGTAGGGTCTCACTCTAGCCCAGGCTGACCTGGAAATCATTCTGTATTCTCAGGATGGCCTTGAACTCACAGCAATCCTCTTACCTCTACCTCTGGAGTGCTGGGATTAAAGGCATGCGCCACAATGCCTGGCTTTCTTTTATATTTTTAATATGTGTGTGTGTGGGTACACATGTGGATGGATGAATGTGGAGATCAGAGGACAGCCCTTAGATGTTATTTCTTAGGGATACTGTCCACAGTTTTGAGGTCAGGGTCTCTCACTGAGTTGTAGCTTGCCAGTTAGGCTATCCGGGTGGTCAGCGAGCCCCAGGGTTTTACCTGTCTCTGTCTCCCAGCACTGGGCTTTTAAGTGTGTTCCACTATCCCTGACATTTTTACATTGGTACTGGGGATTGAACTTAGGTCCTTATGCATGTGTACGTTACCAACTGAGGCATCTCTAGCCCCTTTTAAATTGCTTTTTACCCTGTTACATCACTTGTTAGTTGTTTTTAATAATGGTTCCTATATCTTATTTTCCTGTCATTCTGTTTGCTTTTGTAATGATAGGATTTTTTTTTGTATTAGTATGTTTTTATTCTTTTTGTTTTTGTGGTTTTTAAATCATCTGTTTACCTTTTAAATGTTATTCCTTTGTGATCTTATGATAATCTGTTTGATGGTAATAACAACTTAAATTTGATTCCTGTGGAATTGTACTTTAACTTCTCTTCCTTCCACAGGTTTTATTACTAATGTCACTATTTGTGTCATTTACATAAAACATGTTCATTAGTGAATAATTTATTATCATTATTGTTGATATTTGTTTTAATATTTTAATATTAAAATTCTTAATTTTAATATTTTCACTTTTATAGTTATGATTAAAAGTGATTTATGCCTTACCATTATTGCATTCGAGTATTCTGAAATGAGTGTATCCCTACACTTTCATACATTTTCCAATGCATTTTATGTTGCTAAAGTCTTCATTTCACCTTGAAGTATTCCTTTTGGCCTGTCATGCGGGTGGGTGTGGTTGCAATGAGCTCCCATGGCCTCTGTTTAGCTGGGAGAGTCTGTTTGTTCTTGACTCCTTGTTGTCTTATGGCTAGCTGTTTCCTTTCAGCACCATTACCTTACCATCCCACACTCTCCTGCCCTGCAAGGGCACTGCTGAGAAATCCACTGATGGCCTGGAAGATAGTGGAGCTTCCTTTTTTATGATTTTTATTTGAGAGAGAGAGGGAGAGAGAATTGGCACAATAGGACCTCATCCACTGCAATTGAACTCCAGATGATTGCACCACCTAGTTGGCATGTGTGACCTTGCGCTTGCCTCATCTTTGTGTGTCTGGCTTACATGGGATCTGGAGAGTTGAACATGGGTCCTCCGGCTTCGCAAGAAAGCGCCTTAAACTCTGAGCCATCTCTCCAGCCCATGGAGCTTCCTTTTTACGTGAGAACCTTCTCTTCTTTTTCAGCTTTTAAGATGATCTCTTTGTATATGACGTTTGAGAAATTGGTTACAGTGTTCCTTGGTGGATATTTCCTTATATTTAATCTAATCGGGGCTCTTTGGGATCAGCGACCTGGATGTTTATTTTCCTTCCCAGATTTGGAAATATCTTGGCAACACTTTGTCATCATCATCTCCTCCTCCTCCTCATTTTGTTTATAGAGTGCTGTGTACATGTGTGTGTGTGCGTGTGTATGTGTGAGCATAGTTGTGCACATGCTGAAGTGCACATATGGAAGTCAGAGGACAGCTTCTGGATGTTGGGCTTGCCTGCCACCTCATTTGCAGCAGGGCCTCTCATTCACAGCTCTAATCACCTAGAATGGCTTGCGATCTTCCAGTGGAGTCTCCTATCTCCATCTCTCACCTTGCAATATGCATGCCGCAATTTTACACAGGTTGTGGGGGCCCAATCTCAGGTACTCACACTATCTACAGAGCCAGCTCTCTAGCCCCTCAAGCACAATTTTTTCATATGCATCAATGAACAATATCTTCAATTTGGGGAATGACTTATTTTTTTTTTCCAAGAGAGACAGACGTAACTTTGGACAAATCTTAAGACTACCTTAGGCCAAGAGTTCTATAAATAACCAGTATTTAGTTGTCATCACTTGTGGTTTGCGCTGCCAGCTGCAAGCTCTTCGGTTCTTTAGTCTCCTTTTCACTTTTCTCTCTGCAGCCGCATCCTGAATCCATTGTGCTACAGACGCTAGCGGGAAATATTCACTTCGGCGCAAGATAAACCCATGATCTGAGCTTTGCTGGTTGTAGCTCTGATAAATGAGAACCAGGGTTCTCATCCTGGTCACCTTTCAGTTCTTCCTCTTCTGAAGTAGGACTGGTTAAAGAGCAGGCTGTGTAGCACTGCTTTGAAAAAAGAGAATACTGCTTATAGCGCTCAGTACCTTGGGGACATTGTTGAATCCCAATGATTGTTACTGAATATGTTTTATTATACATATTCTTACCTCAGACCTAGTATTCTGCTCTATTTACTCCCATTTCCCATTTTAGTTAGCATAAACTTTCTCAAACAACTCGAGTATCTTATAAGAGGCAATGAGAAGAACAAGCAGGATTCCCCGCTTCTTTGGCACATTTGGAGAGTGTGGGTGAGGAGGCTCTTAACCCTGTGTCGCAGGCAGGTTCGCATTGCTGGCATAAATCACCTGACCAAGAGCAGTTTATGGAAAAAAATGGTTTATTTTGGCTTACAGAATCAAGGGGAAGCTCCATGATGACATGGGAAAATGATGGCATGATCAGAGGTTGGACATCACCTCCTGGCCAACATCAGGTGGACAACAGGAACAGGAGATTTTGCCAAACACTCATAAGAGGACGCTGGCTATAATACCCAAAAGCCCACCTACAACAATTTGCTGCCTCCAGGAGACTTTATTTTTTTATTTTTATTTTTAAAATTTTTTGTTTATTTATTTGAGAGCGACAGTCAGAGAAAGAGGCAGAGAGAGAGAGAGAGAGAGAGAGAGAGAGAGAGAGAGAGAATGGGCGAGCCAGGGCCTCCAGCCACTGCAAACAAACTCCAGATGCATGTGCCCCCTTGTGCATCTGGCTAAAGTGGGTCCTGGGGAATCAAGCCTCAAACCGGGGTCCTTAGGCTTCACAGGCAAGCGCTTAACCGCTAAGCTATCTCTTCACCCCTCCAGGAGACTTTAATTCCCAAATTACCATCAGCTGGGGACTTGGCAGTCAGAACACCTAAGTTTATTGGTGAACACCTGAATCAAACTACCACACCCTCTATATCTTTCCTCAGATTGGTCTTATAGAACAAAATTCATGTATTCTCTTAATACAGAAACATTTCTTAAACATATCATTTAGGACCCAACAACCAAATGTTAAGGTTAGAGCTCGTTATAGATGATTATGGGGGTTAATGTTGGGTCCCAATATCCTCACTGAGATTATAAAGGGACAAATCTGAATGTCTGTGCCTATAAAATCAAGCAGAAAAAAGTATATTTCTCAATTTGATGCAACTTAATTGATGCATATGATAGCCTATTCTGATAAGCAGACAGAACACTATATCTAAGCCATGACCTCAGATTTTCACTACTAAAAAATATTTTAATTTAATTTATTTATTTGAGAGAGGGAGGGAGGGAGGGAGGGGGAGAAAGGGAGAGAGGAAGGGAGAGAATGGGCATGTCAGGGCTTCTAGCCACTGCAAACGAACTCCAGACGCATGTGCCACTTTGTGCATCTGGCTTATGTGGGTACTGAGGAATCAAACTGAGGTCCTTTTGGCTTTGCAGGCAAATGCCTTAATCGCTAAGTCATCTCCCCAGCCCCCAGATTTTCACTCTTATCCTCTCTTCCCTGTAGCCCACCCATCCGTCCTTTTCCCCACTTCCTTCTAATATCCATCAGAATTCAGAAGGCTTGTATGGTACCTGGAACCCAAGAGATGGGTCTGTGATTTCTAGTGTCTCATGGTAGCTGCCGAGGTCTTGTTGTTCCAAGGAGGCGTGAGGCGAGGTCTTGTGAAGTTCGAGGGGGCTCTCTGCCTCTGTATCTCTGCAGGGGCGGGAAGCTGCTCTGTGCATGGGTTTTCCCTTTGTGGGTGACACCACTCTGAGTCTCTCTGAGGACAGCTGTTTCCATGGAGAAGTGCCTCAAGGCAGGGCAAAGAGAATGGTCCTTCTTCCTTCTCTTCCAGCCTGAGCTCAGTCCCTTTCCTCACACTTACCTTACCCTGTTACTTCTTTAATAATACATTAGGGAGGGCATTGGTGAATCCCAGTAATTTTCACTGGTTAAATTTGATTATATGGATTCCTTTTTTTTTTAAAGTATGTATTTATGAGAGAGAGAGAGAGAAAGAGGGGAGAGAGAGAGAGAGAGAGAGAGAGAGAGAGAGAGAAGAATCGGGCACGCCAGGGCCTCCAATCACTGTAGACAAACTCCAGATGCATGTGCCTCCTTGTGCATCTGGCTTATGTGGGTCCTGGGGAATTGAACCGAGGTCCTTGGCTTTGCAGACAAATGCCTTAACTGCTAAGCCATCTTCTCTGCCCTGATTATATGAATTCTTTTGTTTTTAATTGGGAAGCAAATATGTCTCTTTTTATTGTTTCTTAATCTCCGGAAGCTCATTGGGCAGAATAAATTTTGGTGTTCAGAATAAGAACCAAAGGTTAAAATCTCTCAGGGCCATATTTTTTATCTTTGCCAGAAGAGCAGCTCAGATGCATGGTCTGTAATTTTTTTCTATACGTTTAAAAAATATTTTATGAGTTATGTACACAGGGTGTATAGCAGCCGTGCTGGTACCATCGCTAGCTTCCTCCCTTTCCTCCCTCCTCCACAGGGACCCGCCTCGTTGGGGAATGTGGGTCGTGCATTGTGGGGTTAGCCATCAGTTATGGGGAAGAGGCAATGTCTCTGTGCATAATGACCCAACATGTGACCTTTCATAATACTTTGCTAATCCCAACCTAACAGTAGTCTAAAGACTCCCTTTTGGGGGGCAGGTGAGAAGAATTGCTCAAGTATTTTAATGCCTTGCACAACAGAGACAGGTAAGCAAAACCATTGCATTTACACAGTAAAGAGCCTGAAGGTTCATGCTTTGCTGCGATAGTCAAGTGGCTAGTAAAAATTCTAAATATAACCCTCATAGGTGAAATTCCTCCATGTTGGCCAGGGAACACTGTAGACTCATTTCTCTTTTGAAAACCTAAAATCCCTCTTTTCACTAAGAGCTCAGGGATATCAAAACTTTCCACTAATAGTAAGCAGAATTTCATAATGGACATGCCTTGGGGTAATCATTGTCTCACAATGGTTCTTATAAACTCCGTCTTACCTCCTACTTTTCCTTCAGGTGACATTGTTTGGTTGAATCATGGTACATATTTTCAGGATTAAAAAATTAGATAGGGTAATTTCTACATAGCCTACTGGGCGTGTGCTAACTCAAATCTCCAAGTTATGTAGCTTTTCCAAATCACTAATAGTTCGATTAAAAGAAAAAAATAGCTTTAATATTTGATTCTTATATAACTCATAAATAATAAATTATATGTGACATGAAGGCATTTATTAATCACATTTTAATTAGTACATAGGAATGAAAGTAAAGGGGCCATGAAGATGGATTAATGAGTAAGGGCCCTTGGCACACAGACATGAGGGTGTGAGTTTGATCCCAGGTAAAAAGCTGTGCATGTCTGTGCATGCCTGTAACCCCGGCACTGGGTGGATTAGAGGCAGGAAGATGGCTGGATCTCACCGACCATCCAGTCTGGATGGAAATGGCAGGTCCAGGTTCAGGGAAAGGCTCAGCCTTAGGAAGCTACATGGAAGAGGAATACAGAAGGAAAGGATGCGTTCCCCTGGCTTCTGCACATGCGTGCATGGGGTGCACCACACGTCTGTACGCACATACACACAAAGAAGTAGAACATACAATTAAAATTGAAATTATTATAGTATTCTTGTGTGTGCGTGTGTGTGTGTGTGTGTGTGTGTGTGTGTATAGGTGTGCATGCAAGTGTGTAGAAGCCAGAGGTTGATGTCGGCTGTCTTCCTCCATCACTCACCACTTTGTTTTACAGGATCGGGGGTCTCTCACTCTAGGATCAGAGCTCACTGATTCAGCTGGCCTAGCTACTCAGCTTGCCCCCAGGCCCCGCCCCCCCCAGCTCTACTTCCAGAGTGCTGGGATTACAGATGTGCACCCACACTCCCCTGGCATTGATGTGGGTGCTGAGGATCTGTATCCATTCCTCATGCTTCTGTACTAAGTGCTTCACCCACTGAGCCATCCTCCCAGTGTCCACCCACTGAGCCATCCTCCCAGTGTCCACCCACTGAGCCATCCTCCCAGTGTCCACCCACTGAGCCATCCTCCCAGTGTCCACCCACTGAACCATCCTCCCAGTGTCCACCCACTGAGCCATCCTCCCAGTGTCCACCCACTGAGCCATCCTCCCAGTGTTCACCCACTGAGCCATCCTCCCAGTGTCCACCCACTGAGCCATCCTCCCAGCCCTGTGTAGTTCTCTTTTACACTTGTCTATTAAGTGGAGGGAACCACTTTTCATCAACTATTTTCCTCAGGTATCTGTTATAGGATGTACCTTTCATAGTTAAATGTTAAAACCAAGGATGAATAAAGGCTAGTGGTAATCTCACCGCCAGCACCCAAATTCCAGATGCCTCCTCTCACATCCATTCCAAAATTCAATACAGACTTTGTTAAAGCCCAAAGGCTATTGTGGTGGTTTGAATAGAATAGATGGCCCCCAATATATTCAGTTGTTTGTTTGTAGTTTGCATCTGCAGCCACCTGGCTGGAGTCAGTGCCATTGTATGGATCTTAAGGTGTGGTGGTGGGTTTTAGATTTCAATCTACAGATATGCAAAGTGTGCCCAGTTGTGGCTTTTGGCTTTTAGGCTGTACTTCTCTCTTTCTGCTTGGGCCTGTGAAGGCAGGCCAGCTACTTCTGCTATTATGGAACTTCCCCTGGATCTGTAAGCTTCAATAAATATCCCTTCCTCCATAACTGTGCCTGGTCTGGAAGTTCATCTCAGCGAACCTGAAGGTGTCTGCTGCAGCTATTCTTTTATTTTTAATTTATTTTTTAATTTGTGTGTGAGAGAAAGACAAAGAGAGAGAGAGAGAGAGAGATTGAGTATGGGTGCTGCAGGGTACCCTGCTGTTGTAAATGATCTCCAGACATATGTGCCACATTGTGTATCTATCTTTCCATAGCTACTGGGGAATCGAACCCTGGACTGGTAGGTTTGCAAGCAGATACTTTTAACGAGTTATCTATCTCCCCAAATCTCAGAAATTTTTATAATAATGATTTAGTTGTTGGCAAGATCAACTTTTAGATAATACACAACATATAATTAAATCTCATATTCTATGTTTTATTCTTTTAAGACTTTAAAAAATTATTTATAAGAGAGAGAAAGAGAGTCAGATAGAGAGAATGGGCACACCAGGACCTCCAGCCACTGCAGACAAACTCCAGACACATGTGCCACCTTGTGCATCTGGCTTACATGGGCACTGGCGGGGCGGGGGGGATTGAACCTGGGTCCTTAGGCTTCACAAGCAAGTGCATTAACCACTAAGCAATTCCTCCAGCCCCAAGGCTATTCTTTCAGTCTGCTAGTATTCATTGCCCTCGCTGATATTTAGTCCACATTAACCTAGTCATCCCTTTAATTCACCTTGAACTAGTTATCCATTCATGGTACCACACTATGTTGACTTAGTGATTAAACCCTGAACAGTTCATCCAACATTAATGTACCTAGAGCTACCAGTTTTTGTTTCTTCTTAAACGTTTTACTAATTCTTAGGAACATCTTCCAATTCCTTTTCTTCGGCTTTCCTGGTGGGAAAAGAGAAATCCATTCTCTGCCAAAAGCATCCCATATTGGATACTAAACAGAGTCAAGTAACAGCTGTCCAGTCTAAACTTTGGTGGATAATTAGCACATCCAATATCCAGAAGAAACAGGTAATTGTTGCGATTCATGAATCTGTTGCCAGGGTAGATATTTTACAGCTCACGCATCTTTCCCTAAAGAGAGAAGCTACCTAGAGCTGTGAGCAGTAAAATGCTGTTTTCTTCCCATTTAAAGAAAATTGCTGTTTACTTTGGGGATGTTCTTGGCATTCAGCTATTTTTTTTATTTCTTCTCTTCATTTTTTTTTGTTGTTGATGATGTTCAGAAAAATTACAAAGTATGAAAGCCTCACGGAGGCAGGCCTGCAGAGCAACTCTGTTGGAGCGAAACTGAAGCAGCGGCTCTCTTGCTGGGTCCTGCTGGGGAATAGGTGAGCAGCTGTGGCGTGCACAGCTGTGACGTGATATCTTAAAGCTCACAAAACATGTGTACTTGATACACGGGCTCTACTTATTACTATTCTGTTTATAGCCAAGTAACTTGAGGCTTGTCCATTTCCCTAGTAGCACTCGGTAAGAACAAGGCAAGGGTGGGAGGAGAATGCAGGCCTATTACGTTTTCTCTGTTGAACTGTCCGTGCTTTCCAGGGAAGCAAGGTGTGAAGGTGTGTCCCTGACCACAACTCACTTCCCTCACTCATACTTGACCAAAGGGACCGAGAGAGCAGGTGTTGGCAATTGCGTCTGCACCAATGTGTCTAAGAAGACACCGTAGATAGCTGGGGATGTAGATCAGTGGTAGAGTGCCTGCCCACTATGCACAAAATCTTGAGTTCAATCCCCAGCACTGGAGAAAGAGAAAGAGAGGGAGAAGGAGAAGACAAAGGGTGGAGAGAGAGAGAGAGAGAGAGAGAGGTTTCAGATCTGTACAAATACAATCACCTACTATTTTCATTCTGTAAGTATCAGTAAGTGACACCTGTGTGATAGATGTTCAGTAACATTAGTTCCCTCCCCTGTCTCTGTAACAGGTGAACAGGGACCCGTAAGGACTTCTCGATGGTCAGTGTCCAGGGAAATTACTGGAAGACTCTATAGATTAGATTCTTTAAGAGTTTCATGTCGGTTTTTTTTTAAATGGATTTATATGCAGAAACAGACAGAGAGAAAGGTTGCACCAGGGCCTCCAGCCACTGCAAACAAATTCCATTTATTCTTTTAAAAATTATGTATGTGCATGTATTATAATATGAATGAATTTCTATTTTTATAGTTATCCTAACACAAACTGTACATAAAAGCAGCATTTTATATGGACTTTTAAATTTGCTGATTAAAAACATAATAGGCAAAAATAAAATAAAATTCGTTGGAAAAAAGTATAAACTTTTCTACATATAATATTGGGAGAACTGGACATCTTCATGAAAAATGATGAACAAATTTGAATCCTTACTTAAAACATATATACAAATTAGTTTAAAGTAGGTAATAGATTTAAATTTGAGAATTAAGATGATAAAGTCTTAAATTAAAACACAAGAATATGCCGGGCGTGGGGGCACACGCCTTTAATCACAGCACTCAGGAGGCAGAGGTAGAGGATTGCCATGAGTTTCGAGGCCACCTTGAGACTCCATAGTGAATTCTAGGTCAGCCTGGGCTAGAGTGAGACCCTACCTCGAAAAACCAAAAAAAAAAAAAAAAAAAAAAAAAACCAAGAATAAATCTTAATAGTATTGGGTAAGACAATGATTTCTTAAAAATGTCATAAAGAAGTACAACAGATAACAGAAGACTGATAATTTAGCCTAAATCAAAATTGGACACCTTTCTTTCAATGCATGCTATGAAGAAAATGAAAGAAAAAATACCTGAAATAAAAGAAAATCTGTGCAGCTCATATTTCGCATGAAAGACTAATATATAGAATATGTAAAGAATTCCTTTAACACAATAGTGAAGACAGGGGTTGAGAGGCAGAGGAAAGGAAAAGAATTGTCTGATTCTCGCAGCGAAGTCAAGAAGTAATCCTCCAGACAAACATGCCACTGTGGAGTGAGGCTGTATTAGTTACTTTTCTCCACGTCTGTGGAAGTGAGGCTGTATTAGTTCCTTCTGTCCATGTGTGTGGAGTGAGGCTGTATTAGTTACTTCTGTCCATGTGTGTGGAGTGAGGCTGTATTAGTTACTTCTCTCCTTGTGTGTGGAGAGAGGCTGTATCAGTTACTTCTCTCCATGTGTGTGGAGTGAGGCTGTATTAGTTACTTCTGTCCATGTGTGTGGAGTGAGGCTGTATTAGTTACTTCTCTCCATGTGTGTGGAGAGAGGCTGTATCAGTTACTTCTCTCCATGTGTGTGGAGTGAGGCTGTATTAGTTACTTCTCTCCATGTGTGTGGAGAGAGGCTGTATTAGTTACTTCTCTCCATGTGTGTGGAGTGAGGCTGTATTAGTTACTTCTCTCCATGTGTGTGGAGTGAGGCTGTATTAGTTACTTCTCTCCATGTCTGTGGAAGTGAGGCTGTATTAATTATTTCACTCTATGCCTTTGGTTTTAGTGACTTCACTCTTGCTGTGACATGCATGAAGCAGCTGAAGGATTGAGAAGGTTCGTTTCAGCCTACACCTCCGTGTGTTGTATTGCAACATGGTAGGGATGTCAGCAGCTGGAATCTGACTGGCCTCATTTCATTCATAGTTGAGAAAAATAGTGTGCCACCTTCTGTGGCAGAGGTGATGTCTAGCTTCTGCTCTACCATGTTTTCCCTGCCATCATGGAGTTTTCCTGAAGAGTGTGAGCCACATTATACTTTTTTCTCATCGGCGTTCTTTGGTCAGGTGCATTATTCCAGCAATAGGAAGGTCACTGCCACAGCCATTATGAAAAACAATCTGAAGTTTTCTTAAAAAGTACAAAGTCCCAAAAATAATACTACTGTAACTTTTATCAATCTGTTTTTTTTTGTTTATTTTTATTTATTTATTTGAAAGTGACAGACAGACAAAGAAAGAGGGAGAGAGAGAGAGAGAGAGAGAGAGAGAGAGAGAATGGGTGCGCCAGGGCCTCCAGCCACTGCAAATGAACTCCAGACGCGTGCGCCCCCTTGTGCATCTGGCTAACGTGGGTCCTGGGGAATCCAGCCTCGAACCGGGGTCCTTAGGCTTCACAGTCAAGCGCTTAACCACTAAGCCATCTCTCCAGCCCACTTTTATCAATCTTATTTCTGGAAATATATTCAGATGCCTCAAATCAATAACTTAAACAGTTACCTTCATTCCCTTGTATATAAGTACATTATTTGAAATGGCCAAGGTATGGTATCAATTTTTATGTCCCTTAGCAAATGAATGGATAAAGACCATGTGGTTTACGAAAACAACAGACACTGTGCAGCCTTACATGATGTATCCGTACAAAGTATATTCTTAATTGAGTAAAAGCACAATGAAAATTTTGTTTTTTGGGACAATGTAGATAAATGTAGATTATATTTTTATTTTAATTTTCAATTGGGATTAAATATTTGTAGATCTTCAGGGGGAATATATACATCTCTCTCTCTCTCTCTCTTTCTGTTTGTGTGTCTGTGTATGTGAAGTTTAATAGAAAATATAAACTTCAAACCGGGTGTGGTGGTGCATGCCTTTAATCCCAGCACTTGGGAGGCAGAGGTAGGAGGATTGCCGTGAGTTCAAGGCCACCCTGAGACTACATAGTTAATTCCAGGTCAGCCTGAGCCAGAGTGAGACCCTACCTCAAAAACAAAAACAAAAACAAAAACAAAAAAAAAAAAAAGAAAATATAAACTTCCTCCTTTTATTTTGATAGTGGTCTTCTAATTGCTTCGTATGTCTTTTGTTCCTTTCTGCTTCTCTCATTTATCTTTGATTTGGTAGTCATCTGTCATGACAAGTTTTTACCATTCTCTTTGTCTCCTTTGTATGTGTTCTTCTGGTGTGTCCATTTCTTTTCATGATGGTGGTATCATCATTTTGTGTCTAGTGTAGGGTTTCCTTTAGCATTTCCTATAGGGAAAATCTGGTTCTGATGAATTCCGTTTCTGGTCACACAGCAAAGATTTCCGTTCTCCTTTATTTCTGAACGATATCATCCTCTTCTATTTTGGCCTGTGAAGATTCCTGCTGAGAAATATGACATAAGTCTAATAGGGATTGTAGGTAACTGTATGGTGTTCTCTTGTCATTGATTTTTTTTTTGTGGGGGGGGGGTTGAGAACAAGGGATCCTTTGAGCTTTTTGTATCTGGATGTCCATTTATCTATGAACCCTTGGAAAGTAGTGAACTGTTATTCTGTGAATGAAGTTTCTAATGCCTTTTCCTTCCCTTTCTGAAATTTCCATAATATGAATATTGTTTGTTTGGTAATATGCTATATGTCTTGTAAAATTTCTTTACTTTCTGTAATTTATGTTTCTTTTATTTTGTCTGGTTGACCTCAAGTGCAGAGTTCTTTCTTCTGCTTTATATAGTCTACTGTGATGTTCTCAAGGGTCCTGGGGAAGGTACACATTTATATCCCACAACCTCAAGGCAGTGACCTCGGATAGTTCTGGAGCTTCATACAATGCCTTCCCTCCAGCCCATGGGGTGAGCAGGTGTCATTGTATGTAGTGGCCTCTGTGACAAGTCTGGTGGTGAAGGAAACCCTTTCTGGGTCCCTCAGAGAGAGTGTGGCTAGTGTTGATCTTATAGCACTGGGAGCCATGTTTTGGTGGTGGCAGGATACAGATGACACTTTCCTCAGGTCCTGAGGGACAAATGTGGGAAACACAAGGGATTTGCGTTTGTGCAGAGACAAAGCAGGTGGGTTTGGGCTTCTGTCTGTGGTAGTGTTGGGAGGGGTGTTGATTTCTAGCCAGGAAGGCATGGCAAAAAAAAGCAGTGGCTACCAGAACAGCTTAGCTGCCTCTGGTGAATGGGAGAGGCCAGTGTGCCTCCAACAACTCCCCGAGATGGATTCAAGTCTGCAGGAACCGTGGGATTCTAGCCCATCTCCTCTTAGGATGAGGCTTGCTGGTTCTTTCCCTCTGATCTTTGCCAAATTTGGAGCGGTCCTTGCCATCCCCAGCCCAGGGAGCTTGGGTGGAGGTTGTACGTGCCCTGTTCCTCTCTCCGGGTTGTTTTCCAAAATCCATGCTGTTTAGGATTCTGGTCACTTTCTTGCTGATTTCCAGAGTTCTTGCTCAGCTCAGTCCCTCCAGTCAACCTAAGGCATTTCCTTTGTTGCCCTGGCCCCTCTCTGAGGCACAGCATACCTATATAGCATCATTCAGCTCTTCAACAGAGTCTTGTGCTAAGATGACACAAGCCAGGGCAGACAAAGTTGATGATGACGTCACTTACAGATCGAATCTAAGGGAAGGGCACTGCAGGGAGGCAGAGTAGAACAATTGCTCCCAGAGGCAGGGGTGGGCAATGAGGGAATCATTTTATCTACACAGGAGAGCTGTTCCACAGGAGAGGTGACTGTAGTAAAAATGATGCACTGTGAATTTCAAGTGTATCACCCAGAAATAAAAAAAAAGTCAAGTAAAATGATGGAGAGGTTAATTTGCATGATTTAATTACTCCACATTATGCACGTAGATCAAAACACCTCATTGTTCTCCATGGATATAAAAAGGATGATTTGTCAATTAAAATACTATAAATAAAATGTAATGAAGCCAGTAAATCAATCATGAAATGAGCAAAGGGTTTGGATAGACAGTCCTTTAAAGCTGCCTAAGTGGCTGATAGCTCATGAAAAGATGCTTGGTGTCTCTAATCATCAAGGAAATGCAGACTACCATTACAAGCTGCCGGCACATACACTGGAATGACTATACTCAGAAGACAGGTATGGTGGTTTGAATGTGGGACATTCCCCCATAGCCTCATGTGTTTGTGATTAAGCGTTATACTCAATCCCTAGCTGGGAAAGCCTTTGGGGATGGAGCCTTGCTGGAGGAGGTGTTGGTGTGAGACAGGGTTTATGAGTCTAGCCTCACTGGTTGTTCACTGCAAGCTTACTCTTACTGTTGCATCCCAGCCGAAGCGACAAGATTACCTGGCTGTCCGCTCCTGCCGTGCTTTCCCCTCTAGGATGAAACTTCCCGTCAAAACTACAAACTGGAAATAAACCCTTTTGTCCCATAAGCTGCTTCTGGTTGGGTGTTTTATCTCAGCAACAAAAAGGTAACTGCTACAACAGACAATTGCAAGTATTAGAGATTACTTGGCAAAATGAAACTCTCAATCTGCCTGTAAGCTCAGGAGGTTGAGGCAGAAGAATTTCCATAAGTTTGGTGCCAGTGTGGACGACATAGTGAGATCCTGTCTCAACTCTCCCCACTAAACACACACACACACACGTGCCCTCAAAACAACCAACCAAACAAAAACAAATCAAACCAAAGAAAATTCTTTTACATTGTTGTTTATTTTGTAAAAACAATGTTAAGAATAAAATGACTATATGTCCCAGAACATTAGAAAAGTAAGATAACAAAGACCAGAAGTACTTCTCAGAGAAGACATTGATCTTCTGTGCATTTGAATGCACAGAAGAGATGGTAATGGACAGAAACACAACTGGGCTGTAATAGTTCACACATCATTTTTCTCAATGGCTATGCTCCTTGGAGAAGCTGGAACCAGCTTGTTCTTATAAGGGGTGCACTTAAAGTGTACCCAAGCTCTTTCAGGTTTGTCCTCAGGGGTCATGACTAAGCACAGGATCCTGGGCTGTGTGATCCAAGGCATCATCTTTTGGGGATATTTCTTCCAACTAAACGCATGAATGCACGGTCCTGTCATAGAGCTCCTCTTTTTGTCTTAGATGCTGGTTTTGTCTTCTACAATCTTCTTAAACCTCATTACTTATGTATTAATTTATGTATGAGAAGCGAAAGAGGGAGGGAGGAAGGGGAAAAAGGAGAGAAAGAGAAAGAGAGAGAGAGAGAGGAGAGAGAGAAAGAGAATGGACGTGCCAGGACCTATGGCTGCTGCACATGCCACTTTGTGAATCTGCCTTTATGTTGGTACTGGATAATTGAACCCTGTCCCAAAGGCTTGTAAGTAACTACTTTTAACTCTGGAGCCATCTCTCCAGCCCTTTAACCTTTTTATTAAAATAAAAGGAATGAGCCGGGCATGGTGGCGCAGACCTTTAATCCCAGCACTGGGGTGGCAGAGGTAGGAGGATCACCATGAGTTCGAGGCCACCCTGAGACTACATAGTAAATTCCATGTCAGCCTGGACTAGAGCAAAACCCTACCTCGAAAAACCAATAATAATAATAATAGTAATAATACAATAATAATAATATAAATACATAAATATAAGGAATGCACCAGAAACTGCCTCATGCATCAAAGTTGGCAGTGTCTTTAATCAAAAGTAGAAAATTGTGGAGTCACTTTTTGTAGTCATTTTTTAATTTTTTAAATTTTTATTTATTTATTTGAGAGCAAGAAAGAGAGAGAGAGAGATAATGGGTGCCAGGGCCTCCAACCACTGCAAATAACTCCTGGAGTTGCATTCGCCCCCTTGTGCATCTGGCTAACGTGGGTCCTGGGGAATAGAGCCTCGAACCAGGGTCCTTAGGCTTCACAGGCAAGCACTTAACCACTAAGCCATCTCTCCAGCCCCCTTTGTAGTCATTTTTGACATTTCTTTTACCATCTTGTCTCCAGTCCTCTGTCTACTCCCCTAAGAGAATTCTGCAAAACGCTTCTCTCTGCTTTGGTAGCTGTGTCGATGCACTTGAAGTAATTCAGAGGAGCCTCTGAGCAAGCTTCCACTCTTGCACAAGTATCTGAACACTGACAGTTCTTATTTGCAGGATTTGAGTATGTTCTCTCCATTTGGGGCTAATGACACCTCACTTAGACTCCCGCTCTGCAGGTGGACAGCTCTGGCTGTCAGTGTCTACCAAGTACTTCCCCTCAATGGGGACTGTGATGGAAATTTCACAATCATCTTCCACCCATGGCTACCATGAAGAGCTTTGGGATTTGAGCTGCTTTTGAGAAGGAACAGAATTTTCAACAGAAGCGATGAAGAGGGAGAGACCAGTGGTCTTTTTAACAGGGCTTCAAAGCTTGTCCAAGCTTATTCACTTTATGTATTCCAAAATGAATTCCACTCGCAGCTGGACTGTTTAGTACCAGCAGGGCAGATAGATTTTTTTCCACCCCTCCCAGTCCTGGTGGCCATGGTCCCATTAAACACATCTGATGCAAAGCCAAGGGAGGCACACATATCTCAAGTCTAACTCTCAGCTTAATTATCTCTCTCTTTTAAAAAGCCACTCCTTCAAGAAAGAATGATAACTCCGGCACAGCTAATTTTCACATTGAACTGTTTATGTGTTGTTAAAGAGGAGATTCTGGGAAGAAGCAGAAAGAAGAATTAATAAACAGGGACTCCGTGAAGCTTCCAAAACCCATAAGCAAGATGAAGAGATGGTACATAATTCAAGATCCCAGACAGGTAGATACCAGGCAATGACAGGTTTCTTTTGGGGGGAATGGGACAGAGCCCTCTGAGTGGCCTCCAGGAAGGTATGCATGGGATATCCGTGTTTCTTGACAACCTTGAGAGCTACTGTCCTGTTACAAGCTGGGCATGGCACACTGTGGTTCATGATGGCTGTGAGATAAAACCACTCCTACACAAATTGGTTGGGTGTGTGCCTCCTCTTTCTGACATACGGGTACATGCTCTTTAGTCACTACTGATTTATTCTTTCCTGTTTTCCCTAGCTCTTTTCCAGGCATCTTTGGGCCACTTGACTATTTTTCATACTGTCTTTTCTGTCTTAATAAATTTCTACTTGCATGATTTTCTGCAACACACCATCTACCCCTCTTTATTTATTTATTCATGTACTTATTTATTAAACTGGTACATATCTATTGTACATAGTGCTTGGTTTCATGAGCACAACCTCTTTCAGGTATATCAGGTATTTTGACATTTAGACCTCATATTCTTCCCTATATGGGTGGTTCTATGAGTGATAGTGGATACACAGCATTAAGTGAGAGATCTCTATCACACCCTCCAAGGCTCAGGGACCTTTTCAGAAGTGGAAAAAAAAGAATGTAAGAGCTAAAAGAAGGGGAAGAGTGTCTGCCTTTCAAACACAGTGTGGCCTTGATATTCCTGACCTCACAGTGACTGACACTACCTACACAAGTCCTGCATAACAGGATGGAAAAATGAAGACATCAAAATAGAAGAGAGACTAGTTGGAAAGAATGGATTTAGTGGAAGGGGGATTTAGGAGAGGGAAAAAGAGAGGGTTGTGGAAAGGGATTATGATCATGGTAGTTTATCTTTATGGAAGTTGTCAATAAAAATGTTTAAACAATAAATGGGTTTATCTATGTATAGAGAATCTTGAACCCACAAATGAGAGAAACAGGCAATATTTGTTTTTCTGAATCTGGCTTATTTTGCTATTTATGATGGCCTCTAGTTGCATCCATTTTCTAGCCAACAACATAGTTGTATCCTTTTTTTGTGGCTGAAAGCCTCTCTATTGGGTACATATACTACATTTTCTTTATTCACTTACCTGTCAGTGGGCATCTGGGTGATTCCATATCTTAGCAACTGTGACTAGTACAACAATGAACATAGGTATGAAGCTGTCTCTGCAGTAGGCTGACTTTGAGCCCTTCAGGCCTATACACAAAAGTGACATTGCTCTGTTCTCCCACTTAAGGCTGACCTTTAGCCACTGCCCACATATCTTGGGCAGAGCTGATTCCCAGGATGTCTGCCTTGGAAGCCATTCCCTGCCAGGGGGAAAGGGTATTCGGTGCTCACTGTGGTTATAGGGCTAGTCCCATAGATTGCTGCCCACCTCTGAACTATGTTATTGGGTTGAAATGAATTCAGTAGAAAAAGGAAAAAAGAAAAAGAAAAAAGAAAATCACAAACCAGACTACCACGCTTTTACCACAGGTTGGAACTGCCACATTCGCTTGTTTATAGTTTATCTTACCTCAGAACCCATCTGCAGTGCACAGAGAATTTACAGTCTCCTCTACTGTGGGACACTTCTAACTCACCCTTTCCATTTCAGCACGTGAGGGCATGAGCACCTAATATCGTCAGGCTTATTTCCTATGCTTTAGTCTTCCATACTAGGCAGGCAGTAGCAGCCACGTGCAATGGGAATTTGTTTGTGTTCTTCTTTCATAAATGCTTTTAAGTCCCCTAAATGTTCTGTCCTAATGGTGCATGACAATATTTAGTGTTTTATCTGACATTGCACACACTCCCAATTCCCTAATGCTATTGCTGTCTTTTTTTTTTTTTCATTTTCTAAACATATGCAGTCAACATTAGACCTTTCAAAAATGTAATAATAGTTGGGTCTGGAGAGATGGCTTTGTGTTTAAGGCTTTTGCCTGCAAAGCCAAAGGATCCCAGTTCGATTCTCCAGAACCCACATAAGCCAGATGCACAAGGGAGCACATGCATCTGGAGTTCGTTTGCAGTGGCTAGAAGCCCTGGCAAGCTCATTCCCTCTCTCTCCCCCTCTCCCTCTTTCTCTCACTCTCAAATAAATAAATAAAATATATTTTAAAAAATGTAGTAATTTTGTCACCAATCGAGCTTCCACCTCCTATGGACTTTCACAGGTGGGTACAGGGACACCTTGTGCTCACATACCTATTCCCTGTCTTTCTACTTCGGGGGAGAGAGGCACTGTATATTTAAACAGGCATAAAAAGGAATGGCTTGTACTCCTTTATTTACTACACCCATTCCAGAAATGTTACATTTTCTTCCAGGTTATAGTTGTCTGTGACTTTTAATAAAAAGTTAAAATCCACTCATTTGAAAATAACTCGATTTTGCAAATACCGAATGACTCGAGGGAGAAAATAAAAGCACCGTTTAGAGTCTCTCTACCCCAACTATTTAGTGAAAGCTGTCACGGGAGGGATGAGTGACACATTCGAACGAGTTCTTGGGGTTTTCTCCGCACGAGGCCAGCCCAGGATCCAGCAGGAGACAAACCAGCTGTAGCTTGTCACATATTACTCAATTATACTAATGATTTTCTGCCCCACTAGAAAAAGCATGGATCCAGGTTGCACTTATATTTTAGGAAGACTTGACTTTGTCTACCGTGCAAATATTAATTGGATTCTCTCCATGTTGACTCCAGCCTCCGGGGTTTCAGGGTCACTGCAGGTGCAGGAGGGCCATGGAGGGGGAGTGAGGAGCCGCGGGAAGTGCCTTCCTTCCCTGCATCTCAGTCCCCTGCTCCTGCGAGGACAGCATTTGATTAGTCCTTTACAACCGGTTTCTCCTCAGCTACAAGGAAAAATACCGGAAACCACTGTGCCAATTCTGGCTGTCGCTCCTTTGAACACTGTGGGGTTTGCTAGAGGAATGTGAAATAAATCCAAAAAAAAAAAAAAAAATGAAAAAAGAGAAAAGGCTGCTTTACGGATCTTTGAATGTGGTGGCACAGAAGGGAACTGTCTTAGAAATCAGCTAAAGTTGGATCATTAGTTAATTCTGTGGAAAAAAGAAATATTTTTTAATTAGGACTAATCTTTAACTTAGGCGTCATTTCTAGCTGATGGCAACCACTCAGCACAAAAATGACCATGGTACTGAGATGTAATTGACATCTAACACCCAGACTCACACCTCTGCCAGGGGCCGCCCTCTCTCTTTTCTGTGGTTCACACAGCCATCGTTCTGGTGCCCAGGTAATGATCACATCACAATCCTGAACACCTGTTGTCATGAGTGATTTTTTTTTTTATGTTTCTTTTTCCCTGCAGACTTAAATAAATAACATTTAGTTTTGCTCCCTATTTACCTCATCTTTGCTCAGCAATTTGCTCTGTGCTCCAGTGAGGACAGTTCAGTTCAGTCCTTTAAACCCTTGTGTTCAAATGGTCAATATTGTCCATTTGCATCCGACACTGTGCTGTCCCATCACTCCAGAATAAGGCAAGTAGAATGGTTAAGTGAAATCTGACACTAATAATAAAAATGTAACTTAAAGCTTGCTTTCACATAATGACCTGGAGCATTATTTCAGTATTTTAAGGACTATCCACTGATTTACGGTTTATTACAGAATAATACCTTCAGAAAGAAGGTAAGCTTTCATCATTCTTTTATTTATTTATTTATTTATTTATTTATTGTTTTTTTTAAGGTAGGGTCTCACTCTAGCTCACGCTGACCTGGAATTCATTATGTAGTCTCAGGGTGGTCTCGAACTCATGGTGATCCTCCTACCTCTGCCTCCGAAGTGCTGGGATTAAAGGCGTGCGCCACTATGCCCGGCTGCTTTCATCATTCTTAAAAAAAGAAAGAAAGAAAGAAAGAAATTCAGGGCTGGGATGTAGCTTAGCTGGTAGGATGTTTGCTTAGCATGCACATAGTTCTAGGTTCAATCCCCTGGCACTGCATAAATCAGGCATGGTGGTGCATGTCTACAGCCCCACACATCATCTGTAATGGAGCGTTTATAAAGTTGTGTCATATAATTTTTGTGAGCTGGAGGCAGTAGGATAAGGAATTCAAGGTCATTCATGGCTACTAGGGTGGATTACATGAAGCCCTGTTGTGATAGTTAAGGTGTTGTCAACTTGATCTGTTTAGTAATCCATAGGTTGCTTCTAGGAAGGATCAACTAAAGGAGGAAGTCTTTCCCCCAGGGTGAGCCCTTCCCCCAGAATGGGCAGCCACGCCCAGAGGGGGACTTGATACAAGGAAGCTCTGGGTAAAAAGAGTCCCTTCCTCCCTTCCTGCCTTCCTTCCATTTGGCTGCCGGAGCTGCTTGCTACCTTCCAGCATGGATTGAAGACCAGTGCGGACGAAAGACCAGCATCAACTGAAGACCCCTGTGGATTGAAACCCAGCGGCTCCTCAGGAAGCCTCCAGGCTTTCCAGCACCATCTGCAGTGCTGGGTCGGGACTGCTGAGGCATCTGGCCACGAGGACTGAGCAACTACCAGGTTCGGTGATTCTCGGGCCTGCAACTGCTATTGGACTACTGTAAGCTGATCCAATAAATCCCCTTTTAAAATAATTCATTCTAGCAGTTCTGTTCCTCTAGAGAACCCTGACTAACACATCTGTCTACAAACAAAACCAAATAAATCTCATGTTCTTTACCCTTAAATACCACTAGTTAAATGCATAACAAGAGGTGGAAGTACAGTGGTTCCAACTAAGGAAAAGAGGCAGTGAGTGAATAAAGTATGATTTGTAGGAAAGAACAATGGAGTAAGATTCCACAGAACTTACTTCTAATATGACCCCTCTTACTATACAGTCGGGCCGGGGTGAGTCGACTGATGAGTCTATTCCAAAGTGCTGGTCTTTACAGTGGGAAATGATAGCTGTCTTTGGTTGTTTACACTATTTTAGGTAAAAATGAGAGATCAGTTTTGAACGCCACGTCTTACACATCACAAAGAGGATGTGCCTACATTTCCAGTTTAAGTGTGCTTTCCTTATAAGGGTCAGCTGTCTTTTAGGGAAGGGTTGATGTCAGCCTACCACAGGGGATGGAACTGTCTCTACAGTAATTCAGTCACACGACCAATGAACTCTCCTAGGCTGTAGGCCAGTCTGAGGTGGAACTCTGCAAGGCACACCTTAGTGAATCCTCACCAACGCATTCTAAGTTATACCCACACATCTCTGTGCGCCGGGCACCAATCTTTTTTAAACACCATGTCAGGTCAGTGTGATTCATTCATTTCCTTCTATTGAAGATGAGCCTTCTCACTTGGGATATCCACGATGATAGGAGTTCTCAAGTGTGCATTTTAGAGCGTAAGCGT
The DNA here is from genome assembly GCA_036346955.1 of Dipus sagitta. Taxonomy (NCBI): domain Eukaryota; kingdom Metazoa; phylum Chordata; class Mammalia; order Rodentia; family Dipodidae; genus Dipus; species Dipus sagitta. Next base: position 8,686,893 of record CM070789.1, on the reverse strand, counting down.
CCACTGTACACGTACCCACAGGTAGTGATAACTCTGTATATCCCATCACTCTACAGGGCTGTGACGTCTCAGAAGGTGCATTTGAGGTCAGGCAAGACCGTAACTTCATACCTGCTTCTTTATGTCGAACACTCTTTAGACTTCCAGGGTTTCAACAGAACCCCGAGTTGACTTAGAAATGCGACTGGGAACGCAGAGAATTCTGTGGATCTTAGCACCTTTCTGTCACTGACTTAAAATCAGTGTTATATGACAAACTTGCCCCTCCTCCCTTTTTAAATATTCAGTTCCTTGCATGTGCCTATGTGTGCGGGGAGGCCAGAGGTCAGAGATGGGCATCCTCCTCAGTCGCTCTCTTCCTTATTCTTTGAGACACTGTTTGTCACTACATCAAGGGCTGACTGTATTGGCTACGTTGAGCTCGCCAGTGAGCCCCCAGGCATCCTCTCTCCACTTGCAGAGTGTTGGGATCACAGGCAGGGTCCGCCATGTCCAACATTGTGTACGGGTGCTAGGAATCTGAACTCAAGTGCTCACGCATGTGCAGCAAGCACCTTCCCACACATCCTTACCCAAGCCTTTTCCAAGCCACTCCTCCTCTCGACCAAAGTTACTTCTTAAGCATGATGCCATTTCAGCCGTATATCATCATCTGTAAAGAAGTGCTAATCAAGTTGCACCACATGATTTTTGCGAGGGAAACTTTGGTGCACTGGGGTTCTGGAAGTCTCTGTTTTCTTCTTTCACTTTTTCTCTAGCCTTCCCTCCTTCTCTTCCAGTGAGGTCTTGCTCTGCTCATTTCCTCAGGATAAGTTTGCGACGGGCCGAGAAACAGATCCAAAGAGTTTTCCCTGATGTTCTTCTTCAGGGTCGTGGAGGTGACTGAGTGCTGAGCATGGAGGAACGGTTGACAAGAAGCTCCTGAGAAAGAGTGCCTTTCTTGTTGTGAAGTGCTGGTAGGAGAAGAGAGGAGGTCTGATCAAGGCCAGTGGTGGGGACAAGAGGTATGGTGAGGGAATCTAACAGGAACGGAGGACCAGAGGATTGTTGACGGTGATACGCAGAGTGGAAATACACAGATTCCTAAGGATGGCAGCCTCATGCCCTGTTTGTGAAGTTGGGGTTCATTGTTAGGAATCTGGGGAATAAGACTAGTTCCTATATTGGATGATGTCCCTGGGTAGCCCTGAGATTCCTGACCTAGCCTGACTCTATAGAGTGGCATGATGCCATGTGTACCATGAATTAGTACCATGGGTTCCTAAACAGGTACCCACAAGTAGTGATAACTCAGTATATCCCATCACTCTACAGGACTGTGACATCTCAGAAGGTGCATTTGAGGTCAGGCAAGATCATAACTTCATACCTGCTCCTTTATGTCGAACACTCATTAGTCTTCCAGGGTTTCAACAGAACCCTGAGTTGACTTAGAAAAAAAAAATCTGTGAACCCAAATTAGAAATTAAGTTATTATTGGATAATAAAGAAAGGTACCCTTTGCACACCTGTGGTCTGCATTTCATATCTTGTATAAAACATTTATTTTCTCTCTCTCATGACTGAATTCCATGGGCTTACAAGAGGACGTAACTTCTATGTGGATAAAGACCCTTTATAGTTATAATGGCAGTTCACAAAATGTTTATTGTTGGAGAAGCAGACCTCAGCCCACCTGGTCATTAAGTAAATGCCGCAAATCTTGGCCAAGACCAGGTTTGTGCATGAAGCGGTGGCGAGGCCATTTGCTATTATGAAACCAGTATGAATGGGGGCGGGGGGGGGGGAAACAACTTCTCTATCAACATTGGACCTGCCAACATGTGCTATTTTTTAAGTCCAGTGGAAATGTGCAGGCTGAACAGTATAGAACCTTCTGCCTTCTGGTCAGAAAGATGTTCTTCTCAGTTCAACCCAAGCTGAGTATGGAGGCCCACGTAACAAGTAACTACCACACATCTTGCTGCTGCCACCAGGGGGTTAAGAACTTTATGATTACCTCACTTTGGTGGTGTGATACTTTAGTCAAACAAAAATGGCAAACTGTGGAACCCTTCTACACATATATTCTTAAAATCCTAAGTCTTATGAATACATTTTTTAAAATTTAAAATATTTTATGGATTTATTTGCAAGGAGAGCGAGAAAGAAATAGAGAGAAGAGAGAAGAGAGAGAGAGAGAGAGGGAGAGAGAGAGAGAGAAAACACATGCTTTCTGCCACTGCAAACAAACTCCAGATGCATACACCACTTTGTACATCTTGCTTTGTGTGAGTACTTGGGAATGGAACCAGGATGGTCAGGCTTTGCGAAAAGCTCCCTTTAAGGGCTGAGCCCTGCTCTCTAGACCTCCTAAATGCTTTGCAGGCAAACGCTTTAACCGCTAAGCCATCTCTCCAGCCCTTGATTTGTTGTATCACGAATAGCTTCTCTTCATCTACTATAAATTTTTAAAACCTTTGTCCAGGATAAACTTCTTTCAAGTCAAATTCAAGTCTTCTGTATTTTTAGAGCCATTTTTTTGACATTGTACAAGTTCCCAGACATTATCTCTTTTGTCTATGTGTCCCCAACTCATTATCATGTCATTATAGTCATTGTATTTCTGAAAATATCTATTGTGTCTGAATTGTTTCCCTCATGTGCTCTGTATTTTGCTCCTAGTCTTTTCCCCTTAGTTGTCTCTGAACTTTTATCTTACTAAATTTGTCAAAGAACTGGATTTTGGTTTTATTAAACTTAACTGTGTGCTTTTTAAAAAAATATTTTATTTATTTATTTGAGAGAGAGAGAGAGAGAGAGAGAGAGAGAATGGGTGTGCCAGGGCCTCTAGCCACTGCAAATGAACTCCAGATACATGTGCCACCATGTGCATCTGGCTTATGTGGGGCCTGGGGAATCGAACTGGGGGGTCCTTTGGCATTGCAGACAAATACCTTAACCACTAAGCCATCTTCTCCAGCCCCAACTGTGTGCTTTTTAAAATGATCATTTTTATGGATCTCCCCCCTGATCTTTGTGATTTCCTTTCTGCATGCTTCTGTGCTTATTTGCTGCTCCTTTTATGGCTTTATTTTGGGCTGAATATTTGCTCATTTTTCATGCTTCTTTGGTTTCTGATAAATGTAGTAAAAGCTGTAACTTTTCTTAAAAGTAATGGTTTAATTGTATACCAACGTTTTGATGTTTTACTGCTACTTAGTTCAAAATATGTCACAATTCCATTATAAATAAAGAGGTTACCCAATAGTCTATTATTTCATTTTCTGATACTTGAAATCATGCAAGGCTCACCTTAAATTTTATTTCAACATGTTATATAACACTACCTCCATGATGCTAATTCTGCGGAACTTAATGGTCCTTCCTTTGTGACCCGGTGTATAGATAACTGCAAATATTAATGTGTGTTTTGAATGTGTATCAGTAAATTCAATTTGGCCATGAAAGAGCTACCTAACTGTTCCATGCTCTCCCATTTGGACTTGAGCTGTCGATTTTGTGAAGGGAGCCTTCAGATCCCTAAGTGCAAAGACTAGGCTCTGTGTCTCAGATCGCGCCTGGTCAATATATTCTGTGGACACATCGCAAGGTGGAAATGCTTGTGACAAGTACTCCTTCTTGCCTCATTTTTTCCCTCTCAGTGGTCTGGCACGTTGTGACCTTCCTGACACTAAATTTTAGTTTGCTTTGTTTTATTTTGAGATAGTCTCCTTCTGTAGCCCAGGCTGCCCTGGAATGCATTATGCAGCCTATGTCTCCAACATGTGGTGATACATCAGCATCAGCCTCCCGAATGCTTAAGATTTCAGGCAACAGCCACGATGCCCTACTCAGTCCACGATAGTTTAGTCATTATATTTTTCAAATGTAACATGTCCAGCTGGTTCCTTTCTGTGTCTATGGCCATGCCACCCTGTCACACCCGCTCTCATCTATTTGCAATATTTTCCTTATGTCTTGAAGGTTATTTACAATCATGGTTTGGTCTGATCCCTTCCTTCTGCCTTCTCTGGCATGGTGTGTATTCTTAGCTACTTTTTTCCCTCATAAGTAGTGGATCAACAATTATCTCTGGAGATCATGCTCCTTCAAGGTGTTGGCCCCTTCTCCAGGTGATGGACATATAGTCTTCACTTGTGCCAGATCAGCTCACGATGTTCTCGCTTTCTAATGTTGTGGGATATTATTCGAAATTCTGGATTTTGATCTTTCTCCTGAGCTAGTGATTGACTGTGAGGCATTCTCTTCTGAGGCCAGGCAGGGAGCTGGAGTGACGAGGTCATGGGAATAACCAAATGACATTACAGAGCGTTGCTTGAAGTCGTGACTTAGCAGTACAGGGATAGCAAACGTATTTCCAACTTAATAGTACTTTGGGCATGTGGTGCATTGTTTTAGCATGCAACCCGCTAAATCAAGGAGCAACTGCCAGGCAGAGGCAAGAGATACATGGTTCCCAGCTAGTAATGTGCATCTGGGAAATAACAAAACGTCACTCACTAGAGAGTGTGTGATCTGCAGATCTGCTGTTCGTGACTTGATATGGCTCCTGCGCTCTTTATTTGGAAACATTTATTTTAAAATATTTTATTTTTATTTATTTATTTATGAGAGAGAGAGAGAGAGCAAGCGCAAGAGCGAGCGAGTGCCAGGGCCTCCAGCTGCTGCAAATGAACTCCAGATGCATGCGCCACCTTGAGCATCTGGCTTACATGGGTCCTAAGGAATTGAACCTGGGTTCTTTGGCTTTGCAGACAAGTGCCTTAACTGCTAAGCCATCTCTCCAGCCCCTGGAAACATTTTTTTTTTTTTATATTAAAGAATCTATATGTCTTCCAGGCCATCTTCACAAGTGGGACTGAAAATGTAGAATTTCCTATGAAAGCCATTTCTAGAAAGGAAAAATGAGAATTTACCCAGGGATGGGCAAATTTCCAAACATTGTCATGTGTAAATGAAAATCACCCTCAGGGCCGTGGACACCTCTAGAATACATCTTTGGTTTGGAGTCAAGCTTCATTACCTGCCTTAGGAAATATTGAGCTGAATTAGAAACTAACCTGGACTGGGGGCATTGCAAGAGTAACAGTAATGACAAAACACCTTCACCAAATGGGAAATGGGAGAAGTTAATTCATGTGTCTGTAGCATATGTGGTATGGTGAGTGATGTGATGTGTGTGTGTCACACACGTGGCTGTGCATGCCCTATGCACGTGGGGGCAGAGGCCAGAGAGCATTGGACCTAGAATTCAGAACACATTAAGTTTGTGAGGGACTCCTGAGTCAAACCACCACAGGTGTGGATCATGTTTTCCTACACATTTTTTTTTTTTTCTGTGTGCATACCTGGCTTCTGAATACATCCAACCCATTATGTATCATTAAACAGATCATGTCTGAGCTTTTTCCTCACACGTAAATGGAAGAGACTGAGGCATACCTGACAGGGCTTTCGTAGGCACAGAGGGGATAACTTACTCCAAGTACCTTCTGCAGCCTTCAATCCCTAGTGGCCATTGTTATGATGATCTACTATAGCTCATGGACTTAACCTTGTGGGCAGCATGTCCTTGGGCCACATCCTCAACCTAGCCCTGCCTCAGTTTCCCCCTCATGAAGCGGGGTAATGACTACTTCATAGGGTTGCTATGTAAAGTGCACTGCGCAGTGCCAGACATGTAAGTGCTCAATAAATGGTAGCGATCTCTTTTTATTATTGTCATTATCCTTCTCTTTAGCAATTTCCTTCAGCTTCCTTATCCTGAGCCCTTCTGTTGAAAATTGGCCAAGATGCTTCCACTATTATTCCTTCTCTATAGTCCTGCTGCGACATTTGAGTCACTGTGTGATTGAATCTGCCAGGCACGCCGCTCAGATCCGCATGTGGAGACGCAGGGATTCCTGCCGACATCAGCCCCCAGGGACACTTTCTGGGCCTGGGCCAGAGCTCCTTTCTTCTCTCTCAAGAGTCCTGGGGATCGGTCCACCCACTCTCTTCTGCCTGCCACCACCTGTTCTCCCCTCACAGTTCTCTTCTCTTCTGTTCTGGGATGGGACAGCATCTTTAAAAAGTTTTTTAAAAAATATCAACTAACCCCATCTACTGATATAAGAAGAATATAAAAAGAATTAGAAGCAGGAGATGCTGGCCTTAAAGCTGGCTCGTATAGTCTAGATTTGCTCCAGTTTGTGCAGAAAGAGTGATTTCTGTGTCCATGTGTTGATGCCCTGCAATGTTCGGAGCATGGCATTATGAGTGTGGAAGGCAGCATAGGAACGTGTGTGGCATGGCGTGTGCGCTGCAGGCTGCTGAGGGGGTGAAATGGCTCATGGAAGAGCTTCTGGCTGAGTCTGAAGTCGGTTGAAAATTACTTATCTATCAACCGGCCACGGGTATCATCAGAGCGTCCATCGGCACAAACTGGTCATCAGGAGTAATGGTTCGGATGTTACACCACTGGTGTAGAGAGAACCCAAGGAGTCTTTTGCTTAGATTTCAGGAGAACCTGTGAGACCTTTGTGCCCCCACCCATCACTGTGCACAAGAGAATGAACAAGTGGCAACGAAGAAGTCATGTGGTGATCAAAAGATACGGAGTGTTTTAGTTAAGATATAAATGTACCTAAAAGGATGAATTTACAACATTTTGTCACTGCTGTAAGGACAAAGTTTTAAGGCGAGTTTGGAAGAAAGAAATAGAAATCTCGAGAGAGCAGAGAGCAGGATTTCTGGGTCCCAGTGGAACTATGACCTTGGGAACAAGTGAGGGGTGGAGGGGAGAGAGAAAGAGAGAGAGAGAGAGAGAGAGAGAGAGAGAGAGAGAGGGAGAGAGAGAGAGAGAGAGAGAGAGGCTCATAGCTGGGAGATTTTATTGGCCTTATAGTTAGGGTAGGAACATTCTGGTGGTAAATGAGGAAGGGGCATGAGGAAGTGGGAGCTCCAAGCTGTTTGGTCTGTTATTTTAATTTCCCAGGGGCCCTTGGTCGGTAGGTGGCTTCTTACTGACTAAGACACAGGGGCAGTTGGTTATCCCTGGGCAGACTGTTGCTCAACCTTGTTTGCAAGTTTGTAATATCCAGACGACCCTGCCCTGGCATCTGTCCAGGGTATGCTTGCTGACTCCTTCAGCTGCAACATTATATTGTCGTCTACAAATATGTTGGGTTGCCTTCACAGCTATCCTGGGATGCATGCAGATGACGGTTTGCATGTTGACCTATATCGATGGGTTATACTATGTTTTCCAGGACTGGAAGTGAGTTTTTTTTCTCTCTCACTTTCCATCGAGTAGGGAACCAGAAGAAAACTATTAAACATAAGCTGATGAAGCTATGCTCACATATGTAAGTTTTAGTGTTAATAAAATATTTTACTTCTTTCAAATAGTAGCAACAAGCATCCTTAATTTTTACTAGTCCCTAGTTTTGATTTTTCTTAGTTGTGGGATTCTAATTCAGTTACAACCACTTCTGTTTACTTCTGAGAACTGATGTTCTTGCCCCTCAGAGGATTTCTTTTGGATTCTTCCTTGGCCCCTTTGTACAGGTGCACAATTCATCTGTCAAGAGATCTCAATAGCAGAAGAGTATAAATCAGTGTCCTTATAAATGTGAGGGCCTAGCCCAAATCAATTCCATAAGATATCTTAGTTCTTTAGCATGTAATTTCTTATGAAAATCACTATTTCCTGTTTTTTTTTCCTAACTTCATTTCGTGGCATGAAGGTAAACTGTACTCCAGAAGTTCATGTGTGTTAACTCCTGGTCCCCAGCTGTTGGTGCTGTTTGGGAAGCCTGAAGAGGTAAAGATTTTCTGGAGAAGTAAGTCACCAGGGGAGGGACTTGAGGGGTAATGTCCCAGCCCCACTTCCTGTTCTTTCTCTACTGTGAGACCAACTTGGCCTCTGCTATTTAGCATGATGTCTTCCCCATCATGATGTATTTCCTCAAAGCTGTAAGCTGAAAGATGCTCCTTTCCTTTCTTAAGTTTCTTTTGACACAGATGTTTGGTCACAGCAATGAGAAAGTAACTAATACACTTATTTATCCTCCACTTCATGAAAAGGAACATATTCAAATATTACATGGAAGTGTACTTGTACTTTGTCTTAATTGTGTGTGTGTGGGGGGGCATGTGTGTGCTGTGTGGGGTATATATACATTTGTATATGACCATGTGGTACCCCTGGTGTTGCTTGCCTCAGGATGACTTTACTAGCAGTGAATTGAAGGGTGTATCCTGCTCCATTGCTCTTCTGCCCATTCTTTCTAAAACATATTTTATTGGGCTGGAGAGATGGCTTAGCGGTTAAGTGCTTGCCTGTGAAGCCTAAGGACCCTGGTTCAAGGCTCGATTCCCCAGGACCCACGTTAGCCAGATGCACAAGGGGGCGCACATGTCTGGAATTTGTTTGCAGTGGCTGGAAGCCCTGGCGTGCCCATTCTCTCTCTCTCTCTCTCTGCCTCTTTCTCTGTCTGTCACTCTCAAATAAATAAATAAAAATAAAAAAATTAAAAATTATTTTATTTATTCATTCATTTATTATTTATTTATTTGAGAGAAGGAGAGACAAAGAGAGAGATAGGCAGACAGGGAGAGAGAGAAAATGGGCTCACCAGGGCTTCTAGCTGCTGCACACGACCTCCAGACACATGTGCCACCTTGTGCATCTGGTTTACGTGGGTACTGGAGAATCGAACCTGGATCCAGCAAACACCATTCTGCTAGTGATAATGTCCCTTGATTTTTCTGTGTCTAAAAAAGTCATTATGTTTTCTTTACTCTGAAAAGATGGCTTTACCAGGTAGCATGTTCTTGTTTATCCACTTTTTTTTTTCTTTTTTGGTACTCTGAATGTATCATTCTACTCTTTCCTGGCCTGCAAAGTTTCTGCTGAGAAACCTACTGAAAATCTTCCTTATGGAGGTCTCCTTGCATAAGATAAATTACTTTTCTTAGCTTCCAAAATATGTTGTCTTTAACTTCTGACAATTTAATTACAACATGTCTCTGTGTGTACCTCTTTGAGTTTTATCTATTTGAGGTCTTTTAGCCTTCATGAATCAATGTGTCCATTTTACTGTACAGATTTGGGAGTTTTCACCATTTATTTTTCAAGTTGTGTTTCCTCTTTTTCTTTATCTGAAACTCAACAATGTATGTATTGGCTTGCTTGTTTGCATCTCATGAGGTCCATAAGCATATTCTCTTTTTTTTTTGTCTCTGTGGCTAATTTTGAGTTACTTATCTTTGAGGTCATTAATTCTTCTGCATGGTCAAGTCTGTTTTTGAAGCTCTGCTGAAATTTTCATTTCAGTTATTGTAGTTTTTGGTTCTAGGACTCTGATTTGACTCTTTTCATGGTTTCCATTTCTTTAAATTAAACTTCTTATCATGTTTAAATATAGTACTCCTGTTTCATCACTTGTCTGTGTTCTCTTGTAGCACCCTGAACTTCCTTAAGATTATTATTATTTTATTCCCTGTCACACAATTTTGAATTTTAAATTTAAAAGTTCAAGAATTGAACTTCTTTAACATTTTAAAATTAATACTTATTTATTTGTTTAGAGAGAAAAAGATTCAGAGAGAGGAGAGAGAGAGAAAAAAAAAGGATATGACAGGGCATTGAGGACTGCAAGAAAACTCCTGATGCACGTGCCACCTTGTGCATGTGGCTTATGTGGGTCCTGGGGAATCAAACCTGGGCCCTTTGGCCATACATTTCTTGATGGCTCATTCCTGAAGCTTCGTTATCTTTCTCTGGTTGGCATCGTCATGTTGATAGGAATTAGGAGCAAAGCAATTGTAGTCAGCTACTCAGGGTTACGGGTCCAAAGGGAATAAACCAATAATCTGTTTGTCATGACAGAGCTGATGATTGCAGAGGTCTTTAGAGAACAGGAATCATGGAACTGAAATCCAAAACGTCCTGACTCATGTTGACCCACTAAAAAGCCAAAAGCCTTGATTTATGCTGACTCACCAGGAGACCAGCTGTCCCCCACACACAAAATAACCAAATCTTGGTATAAAGTATCATGAGTCCCCCCCCCCAACCCACACCATATACATTTAGAGTAACCAATCCCATCCTCTCTGACTTGATGCCCAATTTACATCCCCAAGGGTATACAATAGTTCCTCTTCCTCCTTATCCAAGTCACTATGTGGCTTCATGCTCAGAGCTTTCCTTTCATTTTCTGCTTTCTGCTTTCATTTACTTTCATTTCTAACCAACCCTTGTTTAACTTGTCTTTCGGCCATGCCAGCACCGGTTATTCTTATAGCACTCTAACCCGTGCCGTAAGCCTGTCCGAGTCAGGAAAGGTTCTGTTGTCTCAAAACCCACAACATTTGCCGGATTCTTCAGGGCCCAGGCAGCTTTCTATTGGTATCTGTGCATCCGACGGAGTAGAGTCCCAGACTTATAGACTGGTTTCTGTAGGGAAGGAAGGACCTTCTATTGTCAGGTCCCTGGATTGGTCCCTCCTCTCCAGGATTAAAGTCAGGTGGGGCTGGATCTGGGTCATGTGACTGCTGTCAAGTCCACAAACGGCTTTGTGGTTGGTGGACTCCAACCAGGATCATGGCTGGCTACAATTCCCGCCAGGCTTAGAGGTGGACAGAGCTGCCCTGGCTAGACTCGTCTGGATTATGGAGTTGGTACTGGGACTGAAGTCATGTCTGTGAATGGTGAACCTGTTATGGCTCACACAGAGTCTCACGGTGGATTCTCACCAGGTCCCTGGGCAGTCAAGATTGCGTCTTCATTGAAAGGGACTAGAGCAGGAGCCAGGCAAAAGGGCTGCCTCAGTGTTTGCACTTGGAGCTCAGGTCAACAGGCCTGTTACCAGGGCGCAGGTGCGCTTGTTTCCTTTTGGGTCTTGCAGCACATCTTTTCGATTGGTGATGGACACCTGGGCTGTTTCTGGCTTTGAGATGTTGAGCCGAATATTGTTCTAAGCTGTTCTATATGTGTGTGTAGTTCCTAAGGACATTTCAGTCATTTCTTTTATGAGTCAGCGCCAGGGTAGGATTGCTGGATTGCAGTGTAGATATAAATTTACCTTTAGTTAAAAATGTGAGTAGTTGTTCACTGTGACTGCACTGTTTTCCTCCCATCAGCAATGCGTGGTTAACATCAGCTGCCTGTCATCCTCTCCAAACACTGGTATCTCCATCTTTATTATTTAGTTATTCTGATGTTCATAGAGACACTTTAGAGAAGAGTTACCCAGTTTTTTTTTTTTTTCAACATGGCATGCTTAGTCACAAACAGAGCTGGCTTTCTATCTTAGAAAGAAAATAAATGTCATAAAGATCAGTGTACTCCTCTTAAAAGTGTATGCAAACACAAACCGGAGATACCTAACAGCTAAGTTTAAACAGACTTCTAGTTGGTCAGAGAGAAAGGGGAGACTGAAAATATTATTAGGCTGTTGCTAGAGTCGTACAAATCATTGAAATCCTTAGGAATGTGCATGAGCATGGAGATATACATGACAAGATACTTCCCAGCGCCGGAAATCCACACGGAGGGGTGGTCATGCTTGACTTCTATCTTCATTGTTGACTTAGAGATATCAAATGAGTCTTCTGTGTATAGTGGGATTATGGCTTTCAGACTTGTAGAATCAGCTTGCACAACTATATTTACACATGCCTGGCCAATAGCTGTTCATTTTTTTTTTTAAAGGAGCATACTAAAATCTTGATGTAAAATTCTTTTCATCACAAATTCATTTGAGATGTGGATAAAAATTAACAACCAGCAACCGTGCAGTTTATTTCATTGTTGAGTATATATTGTATAAATATTAGTAACCTGTCCTATGCTGAAAAATGCTAAAAAGTCACATGCATGTTTGATAGACTAAATACAACTATTTTAGCCTGTGAGACATTGCTTTTTAGAACAAAAAAAAAAAAAAAAAAAGAAAAAAGAAACAATAATCTGTATTTGTTTGCCTATTTGTTTAAGCATTACTTTCTGTATGAAATAAAAGTGACTTTTAATTCATGCCAGCGTTCAGAAACTGGGTGTGGATAAATGACTGTCAAAAGTAAAACATTGGAAAACGCGTGTTGTTTTTTTTTTACAATGCTTTTAATATTGTACACACACTGTCAACTAATGGAAATAATGACCTCAGGGGTGTGTTTACATTGGTTTTAGCCCACTTAAAATACATTTAGCTTTTTGCTTTCCCTCAGGCCCAAACCACATCAAATGGGCCACACACAGACTCATGCGTAAGGTTCTATCTACTTGATGGTGACTTTAAGGAGAAAAGTAAACTGTCTCTTTACATTCCTTTCCAGGCTAGGATTTCCCATGAGAAGAGTAAATGTATGCTCTTTTTTTTTTTTCTTTTTATTTTCACTATTTCTTTCTCTTTTCACACTGGGTTACCTGCCCGTCCTACTTTTCCTAAAGGTAGTTTTTTTTTTTTTTTAAAGCCTACAAATTAATCTTTCAAGCCAGCTTCAAGTGCCCTTCACTGTGAGTACAAGGAGCCTCCCAATCCAATATGACCTCACCGGGAAGCCATATCCTCAGAAAATAGAGACAATTCCACGGACTGTCATTCTTTCCACTCGAAGGCCTCAAGTTAACTCGCGGACTTACTTATTTCTGAGGGCTCTTGACAAGTCACAGCACTGGGCAGTCATCTGGAACCAAAGGCAGCGTAGAAGCACTGCATCCCATCTCCAAGGTGATCTATTAAATACTGCAGGGACACTCCTGATAGGATGGAGAGACCCAAGAGCAAGAGATGAATGAGATGGTGATGACGGGTGAGAAAGGAGGATCATGTCCATTGGACAGCTTAGTTGATACAGGCCTTTTTTTTTTTTTTGTTTTTTTTTGTTTTTCACCGAGAAAGTGCATGCAGGTTTGCAGAGAGCACATCCGGGTGCGCTCAGTTCTTACGTAAGGAAAGGTGTGCTGCCGGGCGCCCAGCAGAAGCTCCTCATTTTTCTCCTGAGCACCTCCCATTCCTGCTGAGCCTATCTCCACCTCTTCCCAGATTTGATGAATGCATAGCCCAGAATGATCAGCTTCAGGCTACAGCTCTGCCAATCTCATTTCAGATACCACAGAACGCCTGGAAATACTTACGTTTTAACACATGCATGGCATAGGGGCCGTACCACTGACTAACACAATTTAAATCTTGAAAATTAACTAGTTAATGTTATGAATTGTCTTCTAGAACTCAATGGTGAATTCTTCTTCTAAGCTATCTTTTATGATTTTTAAAAATTGTTTATTTTTATTTATTTATTTGACAGTGACAGACAGACAGAGAGAGAAAGAGGCAGATAGAGAGAGATAGAGAGAGAATGGGCGTGCCAGGGTCTCCAGCCACTGCAAATGAACTCCAGACACATGCGCCCCCTTCTGCATCTGGCTAACGTGGGTCCTGGGGAATCAAGCCTCAAACTGGCGTCCTTAGGCTTCACAGGCAAGCGCCTAACCGCTAAGCCATCTCTCCAGCCCATCTTTTACCATTTTTAACAAAATAACTTCAGAATTTAAATTTCTCTTCTTTCAAATTTCTTTTCTTTTGGATCGTTCCACTTCCCTGTACATAGAAGTGAAAATAATTGTCTTCCTGAGTACACCAGGGTTTTATTTTTAATTGAAGTTCTGCCTCTATCTCCTTCTCTGACCTAACAAAAGCAATGGTGAAATATTTAAGCCAAAATTTACCTGAAGGAAGGAAAGAGTCTATTCCTTGTGATTCTTTTGATATTTTATCTATATTTCAAAGATAATTTTAGTGATATAAGGACATCAAAAAGAGAAGAGCCTGGCATGGTGGCGCACGCCTTTAATCCCAGCACTCCGGAGGCAGAAGTAGGAGGATCGCCGTGAGTTCAAGGCCACCCTGAGACTACGTAGTGAATTTCAGGTCAGCCTGGGCTAGAGTGAGACCCTACCTCCAAAAACAAACACAGAGAGAGAGACAGAGAGAGAGAGAGAGAGAGAGAGAGAGGAAAATGAGTCTCTTGATACTTGATATCTTATTGTACCATGAATTCAAACCTTATTGATAGCTCAGAACAGAGAACACTGATGTGTGATAAGCTCTCAATTAAAAAAAAATTAAGTGCTGGGCTGGAGAGAGATTGCTTAGTGGTTAAGGTGTTTGTGTATGAAGCCTGAGGACCCCAGTACTCATGTAAGCACAAAGTGATACCTGTGTCTGGAGTTCATTTGCAGTGGCTGGAGGTCCTAAAGCACCCATTCTGTGTCTCTCTTTATATATATATATATATATATATATATATATATATATATATATATATATATCTTCCTCTCTTTCTCCCTCTCCTCCCTTTCTTTTAAATAAATAAATAAGTGAATAAATAAATAAATAAATATTTTTAAAATTGAGTGCTGTGTTGGGAAGGGACAGTTTATTGCAATGACTCTGTCCTAGGATATAGGTGGGTGGAGAAGGGTGGAGGGTACAGGGAGGGCAGAGCATGGTGGGAAGACACAGGCAGGCTAGAGAAGGTTGGGAGGGTACAATGTGGGTACTTCATCTGGAAGTGTTAGGACATGGATCATGCCATCTTAATAGAGGACATTTGAGGGGTTTTAAGAGTTAAGGTCGCATGGGCAGTATAAAATCGCATCTTTGAACCTTACTCCGATCTCCACTTGCTCTGTCTTTACTGCCGTTTATATTACTCATTTCCACATACTTCAGTTAACAAATTTTTTTAATGGGCCAATAATTCAACACTTGTTGGCTTGCTGTGGCATATAGTGAATTATTACCAATTATTATAATTAGAAGAGGTTGAGGCAGAAGAGATAAAAAATGAAAAGGATGAAAAAGATTTCCACCTATTACAGTAGGCGATACAAAAACCCTTGATGTTTCTTTGTTTGGAAAAGGATGGCTCAAAGCCTTCTTGGCTAAGAGCATCAAGCCTGACATTTATGAGGTATTAGGTACATATTTGTTGAATGAATTAATAGGAAAAGTCAGTAATTGTTGTAGTACTGATTGTTGGGACAAAGCACTTGACCAAAGCAGTTGATAGGAGGAACGTTTTTATTTTGGCATACAGTCTTGAGGGACAGCTTCCTGCTGGATGGAAAGGTGTGGCATGGGCGGGGACTGAACAGCCCCTCCTTGCCAACAGCAGGTGGAAAACAGCAGCAAGGGAGTGGGTCAAGTTCTGGCAAGGGGGAGCTGGCTAAAATATCCCTAAGCCTATCATTCAACAACACATCTCCTCCAGCAAGGCTCCACCTCCAAAATCTCTTCTCAGCTGTGGACCGAACATTCAGAACACATGGATGAGTTTATGGGGGACATCAGATTCAAACCAGCACAGTTGCTTACTGGACAGAATGACACTTTACTGTTTGTTTCTGACGAAACACCAAGCGAGGCAGTTGTTAGTAGGGTTAGGTTTCTAAAACTGGACAGCTGTCCTTCAGATGGGGACAGACCCCAACTCTGGCGGAGGTGGGGTGACAACCACACAGTAGCATGACCATTAGCAGGAGTCAGTTGTCTTGGGATAAATGAGAGGATATACAGTGCTCATACACTGCTCACGTCTCTAGCATTTGGATGGTCTCAGGGCAATGGGACTTAGTCCTGCAAGAGGAACAGCTATTGCCATCTTTAACAGAAGCTGCTGTGACTACAGACAAGAGACTCTGGAGACTCAGCCTGTTGATGTTTCTCTGTAGAAGGAAGGGAGTAAGGAGGGTCATTAGATCCTCACCTAAGACTTCAGACAGCCACTGTCCCAGCTCTGCGTAATGACCCCGTGCGGTCTTGTGACCTCACCAGGAGATAGAGCGTATGGAGGGTCGAAGGGCGAGGAATGGGGAGCTCTATCTAAGCAGCTAGGGAGAGGTCTTCTTCCATGCTGGGATGAGACTCTTCAATGCTGTGTCTGCTCCGGGGTCTCCCTCTGCTCATACACTACAGAGAACTCCATTAAACTCATTGGTTTGTCAGGGCAAACTTTGGCATAGAGGGCCTTTATTCTGTCAGGGGTGCCCTCCTTGTGGGGAGCAAGCATTCCTTGGCTTCTCCCCCAGAAAAAAGAATTCACGTTATGTGTCATTTTGCTTATTATTGCATGAAATTCGTGTGCTAAAGAAAAAAAAAAAAAGATGACTGGTTTGGACCAGAGAACTGTGAAGGTAAGGTACATTGCGACAGCAGGGAGAGCTATAGGAGGACGTCGGAAGAGAACCTCCCATGAGAGACACAAAGAGCAGACAGCGCTGGAATAGACCGCGCACCCAGCTGTGAAGTTCAAGGCGTGAAAGACGAGGCTAGGTTCATCCCCTGTGGAGTCCTCTATAGTGACCTCCAGATCCCTAGGGAAGAGGTGAGGCCTTGGGAAGTAAAACAGGACTCTGCTTAGGTGGATGGGCTCAGGAGCTGTGGCTGTGCAGATCCCACATGTCCTTTGGCTCAGTTCTGTCGACCCAGTCAGCCACTTCTCACTTCTAGAAGAAGACGCTTGTTGGACTGGACCCCATGAGGAATCCTCATCGAGACAAGAGCCTCACACCATGTCCTTTGCCTTTATGCCCCCGTGTTTTCCTGAACCAATAATTAAGGTCCAGTCATGGATTAGCCTGATTAGAAATTATTATTTTATTGAATTAAAAAACCTTTTAATTGACAATTTTCTTAAGCATAGACAATAATCATGATAATATCTTCCCACCACCCACAATTTCCTCCTCCTAGTTGAATCCCTTCTTCTTTCCAATTAATCTTCCTTCTATTTAAAAAAAAAAACTTTTTATTTGAGAGAGAGAGAGAGAGAGAGAGAGAGAGAGAGAGAGAGAGAGAGAGAGAGAATGTGCATGCCAGGACCTCTAACCAC